>FR990090.1:9432500-10677500 GCA_905404285.2 Erannis defoliaria
CGAGGAAGAGGTGGGGACAGGGTCCCCAAGCAGGCCCATTTCATTGGTTGACATTGGCGTGAGTGAATAACATTTTTGTAGGAGGCCTTATGATTCTGACACTAGGGTTGATCATTCAACCTTTACTAGTTAGTTAGTAAGCGCATCATTTGATAACGGCAGTACCGACTTGTAATGTTTTTTTTAATGTTTAGTCATACTCCGAATTATGGAAACATTTGAAAAGTTAATAACCTTATCCTGCACATAATAATATTATGTGCACGAACACACTTTACAGTCATAATCATTATTATTATGATTCTTAATATTTTTTCAGGTAAAAATAAAAAACAATTAGCGTACCACTGAAGTTGATATATTTATTATTGTTTATATTTACATAACTATTTACATATTTTTATTTAATCTTTGCTATTTTACTCTAATGTACATAGAAAGCACAGCCAGGATTGTACAGACAATAATCCATGTACTTGAGCAAACGTTCACGTTTTATCGAGCAGTAAATTATAATGGCGTATTTTATTATGTCGTGCAATACGGGCCGTGTTTTGTCAAAACGGATCGAAAATTTACAACATGGTGAAAAATGGCGGCTTCTCTCGTATTGGCTAATAATGCTGAAATGTCTGCTCTTTCGATGTACATGCACACTAATTATCATGCTGTGCATTATTATGTCGTACAATATCATGCCGTAAATTATGTGTGTCGTGCATTATTGCCTCTCTCTGGCTGCACTAACGCATCTACCACAATGCAATGTCTAAACATTTCTGATTATAGGCTAGATGACTGATGTTTAAATCATTGAAACCAATAGCTTTGATGTAGAATTTAAGTGAATATAGTATGGTAATTGAAAACATTATTTAAATCGGTTAATAATGTTCTGATATATGAGCGTTTAAAGTTTTTGCTAGAGACAACTCTGTCCCTTTCCCACAAAACAAAAAATAACGTCACGCCTTACTTGTCAGAATAGAATTTATATGGCGTCCTGACAAGTGACGTCACGATTTGCTGTTTCGCCACTCTGTCTAGCATGATATTAAAATGCTTATAAGTTGCTTATTTTTGATCAGATTTTAATTTTCTTTTCATTAATCAGCTATATTTATGGGCCACATTTGAATAGGACAATAAAAAAAACCAGTCATCTAGCCTATTGCGCACTCTTCGTAGGACAATATCGGACAAAAAAAAATAAAAAAATTTTTTTCTAAAATTTCTCCAGCTTCGGTAACATATTGCTGATTAAAACTTCTTCGCGCTCGATTTCCAATACAGTGATGTCTTGAGTTGGAGAAATAAAGCCGACAAACATTCACCGTTGGGTGAATGCTTGCCTTCCAAGAATTAAAAAAACCAGACAGGTACGTGTAGGGCTCGCGCTCCGATGGTTCAAATGAAATTGAGGGTGGAAATCTCAAAGCGCGAGTCCAAACAAAAAAAAAAGCAACAAAAAAGTTGAAATATTGGAAGACAAACTTAACTTTCTAGTTGACAATAAGGCTCTTCTATAAATTCCAACTACAAAATGTATATGTCCGACGGTTTTGACTCGTTTTTACTGAGCAAGTTCAATGGTTATGGCCCGTCCATTCATTTTATTTTGGTCGAAGGATCACCCTTAGAAATCATTTCAATATAATGTTAAGGCCGGGTATTTCACGTTTCAAGCACATTTTTTAATGAGTTCAATAATTAGTCTAAAGCTGTATCAGTTAGGGTCACATTTAGCGGAGCAAAAATATGGCGGTTACGCAGATTCGTGCGTGTCAAACTTCGATTTTTGAAGATTTTCTCAGATTACTTGAAAAGTATAGAATTTAATAACTTTTGAATCTCAGCATGCTCTACAAAATACTATTAACTTATAATACATATTTTTTTAATGTGTCTATGTGCTGTAATTAGGACATAAAACTGAAAATGGTTTAAAAATAGACACTGCTTCGGTATTTTTTTCTATCGAGCGAGTTGTTACCAATCATGTTTCTAAATTCACAATTGTCTAAATAATATGTTCATCTATGATATTACACTAACTCCGTATTTTTTTTCAAATTAGAAGTATGCGAACTTATGTATCAAAAGTTGCAAAAACCTAAATAAGCCCGTCTTAAGAGCGCTATTACATTTTGACGCCGAGCAAAGTTAGGTATTTTCGGCTGCCAACTACTATTATTTATTCTGTGTAGTGGCGAGACACGCGCAGTCTGCAGTGATACAGCTCGGCTAATGACGCGGGTTGACTAAACGGTCTTGATCCTTAGTATAGTTTTTGGAGGAACTTTGATTAATAATCTAAGTTAAGGTTATTGCGTTCATTGTTCAAACTAAAATATATGTAGGTGTAGGTTTTAGCGGTATATAAAAGCGGAATAGGTTTTTTGAAAAACAGAGTTATTTTATTATAGATAGTGTGACTTGTTATACGCAAATGACACAAAAAAAAGGTTAAAGTGTGGTTGTGTATGTTTCTCGTCTCTCTATCGTTAAAGGTCTACAATAAATAATAGTGGTGTTTGAATAAATTAAACAAACAGGCGCAACTCGTTACAAATATATTTAAAAAAAATACACAAAAATTTATAATAACATGACACTAATGTTAAAAAACCGGCCAAGTGCGAATCAGACATACAGACGGACAAAGTGATCCTATAAGGGTTTCTTTTGAGATACGAAAGGGTTTCTAAACAGTGAAAATCTTCTGTAAGCACGGCGTAACGGATATTTAGACAGAACATTTTGAAATAAGGTAGATTATGACCGGGATTAACATATTATAGGCATGAACAGACAATTAGAAATATATTTCGCGCAATGGCATTGACCGAGACTTTCTCGGATCAATTATTTCGGGAAGCACACATTTTTCGTAGAATGCCTGCAACTTCGGTAGCATGTTTTCTTGCCAAAAAATTTCTTTTCTTTGTACCTTTATAACTTTTACAGGGTGATCTGAGCCAGTCCATATGGCAAGTATACAAACATTTTATAACATTTTATAATAATTTTGTATGCCTACTTTTAGTTTTGACGAAGTGGAAATACATACAAAAAAACATAAGTTAAAATTTAATAATAACTTAAAATTTCTGATATCCAAACTGAACTGAATATTACCCGTTTTTGATAATATTATATACACAAACAGGTGAACTTGAGAATCTTTTTTTAGAAAGTAAATACTTACCTCGCTTCTGTTGCTCTCTGTATGGCTGCATAATTATGACGTTTCCTTTTTTTAATACAGTGATAAATGCTATTTTTTCGCCCCATTGCTAAAACTAAAAATACAAAAATGATACATCAATACTAATATTACTAAACAAAAATAAATACCTAAAAAATACTCACGCGATCAAAACGTTGTGGTCGTACTATAAACTTGCGTTTATGCGTCTCGCGTACGGGGAATTGGGGCGCGGAAAAACTGACACAGACCCTACCTCGATGAGCGCTCGCGCCGTACTGATCGGCGCGCGCCTGTACATCGTAATTTATAGTAAATTTAGAGTAATGATAAGTATTTTTTTATGTCTTATCAAAAAGAGGGAATATCAATAAAAATTAAGAATCAGATTCACTTAAGAACATACTTTATTTTAATATAGTATTTTGTTTGAAATTACGCTTTATTTGAAGCAAAAAATCGTGGTAAACTGCCGGTATAATTCGGGGAAATTAGCGGAATTTCTTCTTTTTTTTAAGGATTACTGTGATGAATAATCTTTATTCTAATACATTATCTATCTACAAATGTATATGCCTGATGTATAGGTTTTTTTCACCAGTCATTTTGATGGATTTTTATAAAAGATTTAGGAGTCTGAAGTTGACTGTTTGTTTTAGTAATTTTCGTAATACTAGGTGCGAAAGATTGACGACTACAAAAAAAAAAAAGTAGTATTTGTAAATGTGTAACATTAACAATCAATACAATAGATTGTTCTATTTTAAACAATTATTTAATATTGTAAAAGTAGTTTCTAAATAAGCGCTTGAAATATAAGATTATCGTGCAAAATCGTGAAAAGGCTCTTTGTTTGAAGGTTGTAGTTTCACTTACACAGAATTTGAAGGAACACTGGAATCGTCTGTTTTTATCTTTTTGCACCACACGTCATTTCGACTGCAACAAGCAAAAATCTTATAAGAATCTTATAACGACAAGTAAATTAGAGACTTTAGAGAGATTATGTTTTCGTATGTTAGCCGAATACTATAATCTGCGATAAGTTTGTGTGTAATACTAATAGGTAAAGTACCGAGTAGGTACGTATCTAAGTACTAACCTTTTGATTTCTCCATGATGTCGTTTCATTTGTGCACGAATTCGTTTGCGATTTTTCCTGGGACCAGAGTATTGGTGGTTTTTATAATCTTTTTGCGAAGTACGTGGTTCCATCGTTTATTTTGGGTGATTGGATGTAGGTATAAACACCGTATCAATAAAATATTTATTGAATAGCACTCTGATATAAACAAAACACTGAAAACATACGACTTCAAGAAAAATCGTCGTAAACGCGCGCTCGCAAACAAAATTACAACATACAAATGTTGTTGTTGTTAGTTTTCGTTCATGATCATGGATGCAGTCCTTCAGTCGTAAAATTAATCAAGTTTACGTAGTCTTAAATAGCGTCAAACAAGTCATAGTCACAGTTAGAGTCAAGCAAAGTAAGTCATGGTCAAGTCAAACTCATGCCCCTGTAAAGTGGTGGAGACTTTACAAGAGGCTTCTATGGAGTTTTGGAAACAACACTAAAAGACATTGTTCGCCTCGTTATATGTTTTTCCACACTCGAGCACGTTCAAGAGCACTCAATAAATAATAATCCACCATTATTACACATCAACACTCGAAAACACACAAGTTTAAGAAAATAATACAGCGAGCCGACATGTTTTTTTCCGTGTTCGCGCCAAAACTCTACAAAATACAAATCGCAATCAGTGCTGCCAACGCCAATAGTTCAAATTGTCCATGAAAATTATCGTATTTTCAATTAATATTTTCCTTCTATTTTTGATATTTATCTGTAAAACCATGCTAGTAAATTTATGTAACTTGTTGTAATTCATAATGATTCGGTTTTAGGAGCAACATTTTCTTGTAAATTCTCTGGAATAACTAAAACTCCACACTCCTCTCACGCACGTATTTATTATTTCATCATCATCATCATTAGCCAGAAGACGTCCACTGCTGAGCATAGGCCTCCCCCTTTAACCTCCACACCGAGACAGCCTGCCATCTGCATCCACTGGATGCCCGCGACTCTCACAACGTCGTCGGTACATCTAGTGGGAGGCCTACCTACGCTGCGTCTTCGTCTTCCTGTTCGTGGTCTCCACTCCAGAACCTTTCTTCCCCATCATTTATTATTTACCGAAGTAATAATAAAAAAAAGGAATTTTCCAATTGTCTGCACAACTTTTCCAATCTTTCATTCCAAACCTAATTATAAGTATATGACTAACATAAAAATATTGCCAAATCGGTCCCAAACCGCTCCCAAATGATGCGCTTACCAAAGATTATTCGACGATTGACGTTTGTTAAAATAAATTGTATTTGTAGGTATGTTTTAATAATATTTACATAATAGTATTCCATTTATTTATTGATAGTAGTATAATTTCCCTATTATTTATCCAAATTCAAATACTGGCAATACATTGTCCAATCTCTCAATAATAGATTTTTGAGCTGAGCGAATTATGAGAAGACAGAGAAGAGCGGCAACAGCGCGTGACCCGCGTATGCCACATGCTGGCAACGTCGCGCGTCGTCGCCGTACAATTACTATTATGTATTCTGTGCCGCTACTAACACAACTATAAACTGTAATGTAGGCGTACGACAATATCTGTGTTCACACGCACATTGACAAAAATGAACTAAAAATTCGATGTTATTTCTGCTATTAATCTACTGTTTTCTTCAACTAACTATGTAATGCCGCAATTAAAGACCAATATAAAAGCCAATTATAGTAATTTCAGTGTAAAATTATACTCTCTTTGCCCATAAATAGTCAAATAAATTAGTATGAAAATCGAGCCACCTTAAAGTGGAGAATTTTGGGGGCGGTCCGAATTTCTTCCGCACGCAGACGAAGTCGCGGGGGACCTCTAGTATATATATATAAGCGAATATCACTCACTTACTCACTGATTAAACACGAAATCTGGAAAACTAACGGCCTTACCTAAAATAATCTCGATTCACTTAGTCAGTGCTTAAACTTCTCTGTCCTTTTCTAGCACGTGCAACTTCACGTCAGAGAGAAGATGGCAGAGCATCTTAAGCAGTGACTAACGGTTGAAATGTTTTTCCGTTAGAACGGATTCTGCGACATGGCTGAATTAAGTGGACGGAACGGGGTATATAACTTTACATGGAAAGTTCTTTGTTTTTGAAGTTATAGTGAAAAAAATTGGTACCTATTTGGGTAGTTCATACAAAATAAAATATAATATTTTTAATATTTTTGACTAAAGCGGGTGATTAAACTTTAAAAAGCAAGGTCTTTATTTTTGAAGTTATAATGATGAACAACTAACTGATCTATCTATCTATCTTAATACTTAATAGATAGTACTTACATTCAAAATTAAATATTTCTATATTTTTTGCCAGGGCTTACTTAAGAGGGTGAATCGCGGAATGAAACTTTGTTTGGGCAGTACTTGGTTTTTAAAGGTATAGTGATGACAACATTATAGGCAATTTTTTTGTAATCATCTTCGCCGTTTTTCTTCTACACGCGGGTGGATCCGCGGGGCACAGCTAATATTACATACGTACGTGTCGAATTGATAACTTCCTTTTTTTGAACTCTGTTTATAATGGGTATTTACCCCCGTGCGAAGCCGGGACGGGCCAGCTGGTGATATTATAAGTGTGTAGCTAAAGATTGAATAAAATTGTAGATAATCCATAAGTATTTTGTACGAATCGAAACTCAATTTACCCAAACATTCCGGCATTATTTTTAGTTTTTCTTTTTCGGAAAAATGTTACGTCGTGTTTTTTATCCTTTCGTCCCATTGTCAAAACACTACAGTTTACACGTCGTACACACACTACACGTTCACTTTTTACAACTAATTTTACCTACACGCTACGCACTATTTACAACTACCTATTAACGTTACTAACTCAATACAGTCTAATTTCTGTAGTTTACAATATTCATGCACACAAAATTCTCGAAACAAATTATTCGCTGGATCGTCACGTCACACAGAGCGTCCGGGAACGACCTTCCACGTCGAGCGCTGCCCGACAACTAAACAGGATCCCGGGATCCCGTGCTCTATTTTTTATCTACACTGCTTTGGTTAGAGTCGAAAATCGCTTGATACAGTTGTTGATGAAAATGGCTCCAGACTATATTTATTTAAAAATATAAGCATGAAATAAAAAAGTTTACGGTACCCGCATAAAACACTCGTCTGGCTATGTAATTAGTAAAAAAGAATGTGGTGTTGTCGCTGATAATTTAAAGTAGGTATATGAACTAAAACGATTTTTTTTGGTGCGGTATAATATATATTTTCTAAATTAACCAGATTAATTACTATAATTATTTTCCGGTACTCGGGTTTTATAGGGTTTTGCCCTACCTGTAGTATTTTTTAATCTGAACATTTACGTTCATTATCATTAAACTATGTGTTTAAAAATACACCTTTTAGTTCATTTTGGCATTAGTCGCCCTCTTAATGTTCTAGATTTCCTACGGACCCTGTAATATCAGATCGACAGTGGACAGTTGGACAGTGGTTATACGGAAAACACGAGGCGAACTTTGGAAACCTTCCAAGAGTTAAGTCGTCCATTTGATGATATGTATTTCACAATGGGAAGTTTTCTGACAGCTGTCAAAACGTAGTTCTACAGCAAAAGGATAGACGGTGCTGGTGAGATTTGTCCCACGTTTTTTCGCATGTTTCCTGTGAGTAAGCAGTTCTCATACCTTCACTACTTCACTTTACAGTTCGCGTTCGTTGGTGACAAAGATTACGAAGGATGCGCCATCGCGTAATAAAAAAACGTTTGGAAATGACCCCCGCGCAGTCATGTTTACGAGTTGCGCTGGAGTGCGAAAGATAGCACTTTTATGAGAGCAAAAGGGATAGCGCGCGTCTCGCTTAGTGAGGGCAGACAGGCGAGACAGTCCTTAGGGCCGTCTTCACGGGGCCATTTTAGGGTGCGATATGACATATCTCCCTCCTTATATATATAATATCATTGGTTGGTGAAGTGCTTTTCCGAGTTTTGTTGTATCATTTTGTTTAAATTCTGATAAATTGTTACTGTTACGTTACGTTACGAACATAGGTACCTATATAGGTACGTTCTCAACATAGGTACCTATATAGGTACGTTCTGAACATAGGTACCTATATAGGTACGTTCTCAACATAGGTACCTATATAGGTACGTTCTGAACATAGGTACCTATATAGGTACGTTCTCAACATAGGTACCTATATAGGTACGTTCTGAACATAGGTACCTATATAGGTACGTTCTCAACATAGGTACCTATATAGGTACGTTCTGAACATAGGTACCTATATAGGTACGTTCTCAACATAGGTACCTATATAGGTACGTTCTGAACATAGGTACCTATATAGGTACGTTCTCAACATAGGTACCTATATAGGTACGTTCTCAACATAGGTACCTATATAGGTACGTTCTCAACATAGGTACCTATATAGGTACGTTCTCAACATAGGTACCTAATCAGGAACAAGAAACTTACAACTCAGTTCTAGTCGATGTATTCTTTTTTTTACATATTTTCCTGCTTTTGCGGGGAGCACTTAGCCATAAGCGGGTCTTCTTTCCTCTCCGCCCATCCTTACGTGATTCTAAAAAATAAAACAATTTAATTTTATACTTTTTTTGTGTCTATGTGTTGTGTGTTTTTATAACTGGGTAAACATTTTACTCTGGGCTACAAGTCGAACCTTGTCAAGGTTGACGGACATCGCAATTTCAGCGAGGAGTAGATCCGTTTTCGGGCTGGAGGAGCCAGGGGCGGATTGTTTGGTGGAGGGGCAGGGCGGGCCTGGGTCTTGACGGGAGCTCGCACAGGAGCGGGTGGGAGCGGCTGAGTCGCCTGAGAAGTGCTAGGAGGATTTGACCAGGTATTGGTCTGTGGGACAGGGGCGTCAACGAATTTTGGCGCCTGGACGGGTTGGGCAGGTTTCGACTTAAAGCCAGCTCCTTTTGAGCGAGACGGTAGGGACTTTGTTAGGGCTTTCTTGGCCTTAGGGGCCTTGGAACAGCCGCGATAGTTCGCGGTATGGCCCCGAGTGCCACAGAGGACACAACTGGGAGGGGAAGGGTCGTCCTTCTGATGAAGGCACTCGGCGGTGCTATGGTCGCTCGTGCACTTCACGCACCTAGAGGGTTAGTAGCAGTTGCGGGCAGCGTGCCCATAAAGCTGGCAACGATGACATTGTCCGGGGGTGGGGGGACTTGGAAATCGAGGCCGGACAGTTTAATAATCGATTTGGTAGTCCAAATCTTCTTCCCTTCCGGGGTGTTCTTAAGGGCACCATGTCGAAGGGTTGTTTGGTCCTGCCGTTGTACATCCGGCTGACCGAAAGATCAGGGAGGTGTTGGGCGAGGAGGTCATTATGAACTGCAAGGAAGGGAATCTCCTTGGGAGTGCCCTTTACGACAACTCGGAGGTCTTTCTCCTCATTGAGAGCGTACCGGTAGCATGTCTGCCTTCAGAGCTGTAGGGCGTAGGTTCGATCCCCACCCAGGTGAGGGCAAACATTTATGTGACGAACATACATTACACACAACGTACATTTATGTGATGTTTGTTCTGTGTCTGGGCGTAGTAGGTAATTTACTTACAAAAAAAAATTAAGTAAATAAGTATTCTATCAGCTAGGTAGGTAGCTGGTTTCCATAGTAAATACAAGTTTTACTTAGTTTAGGGCTAGATGGCGATGTGTGAAAAATGTCCACCGATATTTATTTATAAGTATTTCATAGTGTCAGTAGGTAATAGTACCTATGTACCTGCCTTGTACCTACTTACTTATTTAGCTATTGTAACTGTACAAAAACTACTTACCCATTGTGTATTTGCTGTAGTCAAAAGGTAAACAAATAATAGATAGGTATATCACTTCACAAGATTTGTTATTTCTATCCAGTCGGTAGTCAAGAGTCAGTCACATATTTTATTTTTGTGGGAAAGGGACAGAGTTGTCTCTAACAAAAACTTTAAACGCTTATACAATGTGTAACAAAAAGGTTCAACAATACTGAAGGGTATGTATGTACTCATCATTATGAACAACTTTTACTATGGGGTCAACTTTGAAATCGCGATAAAAAAACAGCTGTTCCATCCAAAAAATTCATTGACCTTGAACAAAATGTATGGAACAGCTGTTTTTTTTGCGATTTCAGGGTTGGCCTCATAGTAAAAGTTGCTCATAATGATGAGTACATACATACACATCAGTATTGTTGAACCTTTTTGTTACACATTGTATACCAGAACATTAATAACGGAAATAAATTAGTTTTTCCAATAAACATGCTATATTTACTTGCATTCTTCATCAAAGCTATTGGTTTCAACGATATAAACATCAGTCATCTACCATATTGTAACAACATTCAATGAAAATGTACTTAGGTACATAGCTTTCAGTTCCATTTTTAATTATAAAAAAGCTATCTCGGCCGCGATGGCCTTCAAATTATGGGGCATTCCAGCGAAGATGACACCACAAGTATAGAAAACAAATTACATATTTTACATTTGAATATGTAACTAGAATACAGACAATAAACCAATTCAACGAAAAACAACAGATTTTTTGTAATAAATAAATTTTTCGCGTTTTTTACCATTTCTATCGCAGCTGTAGTGCGTTTGTCTATGTGGTGTAATATTTTTTCTTCAAGTTGGCAACACTTTTCCGGGCCTTTTATGTGCGATTGTTAAAAACTAACTAATACAGAAAAAAATACATTTTGCAGAGTTTAAATCAGTGGTAAGTGATTTCTAATAATTATTTATTGTAAGAAGTTGTAAACATTTTTAAAGAAACGCTTATATCATGTCCCAGTGCGTCACTGCAAAACAGATATTTTTCTATCCTGACCTAAAATTACGTAACCTATTGGTTTAAGGCTTTGTAAAAGTAACAATTATGTTTAGGCTTGCTTAGGAAAAATTTGGCATGTCCCACCCGTCACAGTGGAGGGTGGGTAAATTTAAGCTTTGATAATTCTAGTTTTAACAGAGTTATACTTGCTTTTGCTGCTTATTTGGCTTATCTTGCTGTTTGTTACTTTCAGAGACACGAATACAGCAGTAGAAAATGAAAATCAACCGAGAAATAACAGAAAAGAAAAAAAAATGTGAGAAAATAAATAAATATTCAGTGATGCCAAAAGGGGGGAAAACCAAATAATATACAAGTAAAAGTGAACAAACGAAAGATATTTTAAGAGAAAAGGAAAAAGTACTAAGGCTAAAGAAAAAATAATTAAGGCGCAGTTTTTCAATTTTTTGCTACGTTGTTTAACAGATTTTATTAATTCCTTTGTATTTTAGTAATCTTCTTAAGTTATAAGTTTAGTAAATTCTCATGTGAAATAAATAAAATGCATTTTATTCACAACTGTGACTCCTCAGTAGTGACTCGTCCCAAGCTAAGAGGCGTATTTTCTTAAAAATTTGCTCATTTAATAATTTTGTTTAAAATATATTATGGTACTTTGTCGTTCCTGTAGTAACATATTATGAAAAACTGCTCAACAAAATATTTATACTTTGTCTTGATTTAGGAAGCAAAGCCATCAACTCGGATAGGCGGGTATCAAGAGTGTCCCACTCGTCACACTTACAAAAACGACAACTATCAAGTGTGAAATGCTATTAAGTTTTTTAATTTAATACTTTCACTTAAAGTAATAATCTGGCTTTGTTATGCAATAATTTTAAAACTGATTACATTAATCATTAGAGAGAAATTATTCAAAGTTTCATCAAAAAAGAGTTACAATGTCCCACCCGTCACTTTGGAATGGCCCTTATAATAAAATAGTTATTAGGAAAAAACCCTACAAAATCGTTATTACTCCGCGTGTCGCAAGAGCAGGAGTTGTGCTATTTCATCGTATAAAAAAACAGAATAGGGATATTTGCAATTCGGAATCAACTCCAGATTAAAATAATACCTAAATAATATTATAGTAAAAATAAAAAATATTTACTTAATATTATGTTTATTAAAAACAAATTTAATTTGGAAACAAAATAATCGTCATTATGCACACATAAAATTTCAAATTTTGCTGAAAACCGAAAAGAAATGCTCGCCTAGCCAGCGTCACTCGCATCTGTACCTACTATATTTCACCGTTCCGTACTATGTAGTAATCGAAACTGGTATGGCTTCTGCGATACAGGTCTCACCTAGTGCAGGGTCCACAAGCACTCTGAATAACCTTGCAGCTACATAATGCTTAGCCATGTAAGGTTTCATGTAATTAGTTTTATAACAAACTATCTGTTGCCTGGGGCTTCGCTCGCGTAGTAAGTATACAACTTTAGTCCCTTCCCGCCGTTTCAGTTCGTCCGTCCGTCCTGTAATCCACTCTACTCCCTTCCCGCTCAATCCACCTTAGACCCAAATCCTTCCGTACCGTAATACCACAGAGTAATAGAAGTAGAGATGTGATCAAAGGATTTTTCCATAGAAGGACGCGTGATCGTGCGGGGAGGTGTAGGGTTGGCGGGAGGAGTGGTAAATTCCACACATGATGCTGCCACCTAGCAGAATTCAGGATAAGTTTTTTGAGAAGTGCTTTATCGACAAAATGGAGATATCTTATAAACGCTAGATTTACTACTAGTGGCGCCAGCTCTGGAGCTAGTTAAAAACATCAAGAAACGTTACATATTTCATAAACAAACCACAAATAAACTTACTTATGAATGAAATGAGACGCCAATCATGTCATCGGAATGTTTGCCTCGATATAATGTGCAAGCATGTACTGTAGCTACAGAAGAAACGAGAATCGCTACCAGATTGCATGATGCACCTTCATCGCAAACCATGTCACCGTAACAGCTTGACTGCTTTTCATCATCATCATCATATGCTTATACACCTCCATCTAATCCACTGGAGCTACTATGCCAGCGGCCCAGAGCCTCGCTCCGTTACTTCAAGGAGCTGGGTTGGCTCGGGTAGACGCTGGCGGGGGAAATGCACAATACACCCCAAGCGGGACGTCAGTGCAGGACTTATCGCCCCCACATCAAATAAGAATAATGTGCAAGAAAAAACGCCACCCATTTTCTTTTCACTTTTACTGCGTAAAAACACTAAAAATCGTACATCTGTTTTGAAAGCCTGAATGACTGCTACGTGAGGCGGTCGCTCGCAGACTGACCTAATAAGTGTGACGTCACACAATCGCCGTCCGCAAATTTGTTCTACGGCCGTAAGTTCCTCATCGCAACTCCCTATTCTCCATGCGTAATACACTTTAATTCAGACCCGTCCTTTCCGCTGAAGTCCCGCGTCCGTCCACTCCTCTCCCATACCGTAATCCATTCTATTGCAATCCAGCCCTTTCTTATAAACCGACTTCAAAAAAGGCGGCGGTTTTATGTTCCACTGTTTTTTTTATAGGTATGTAAGTTCACCGATATCTCCGCCAACTGTTGACCGAAATCAAAAAATAATCTTTTGTTCGGTTGGGTGTACTTCCAATTTGGTCCCATTGCTACGCAAGTCAGGATCTGATGATGGGGTCCCATCATGGGAGGGGGACATCGAGGGCAACCCTCAAAATTTATAGGCACTTATTATATTACGTGTTTCGTATACTGTTGAAGTCAGTTTTTAATGTGATCCACTTGTTCAGTCCGGTCCTGTAATTTCTCTTCAGTCTCATAGGTACTGTAATCCACTCTACTTCCATATCGCCCTTTCCGCTAAAGTCTCGCATCGACTTTAGCGGAAAGGGCATATATTCATAAGTTTTAGGTGTACAGGATGGTAGATACAAAATTGTGCGTCTATTGCCAAAACTTGCCGTTACAGGCGTATGAATATGAATAATAATTATTATGTTGTTTCCCGTAATCCAGCCTACTTTAGTCTCGTAGTTTTTGTAACAAATAAACATTTGTAGTTTGTATCTTGGACGAGAAGATGTCACGCAATTTCCCGAACGCTGCCCACCCGAGCTCGATTCTTCGGGCGACCTCTTTGCCTTTACATAAGTAGGAAGGTACTTACTCAATTTCGGAGCTTGAACTCGGTTCGTTAGGCTTAGATTTTTTCCGCCATACGTCGTCCCGCCTGTAAAAAAGATGTAGGTACAACATCTCATAATTTAGGTGACTTTGTATTTTTTGACTTTGACTTTGTACTTGTTATTTTTGACTTACTTAATGAAATTTGACGTGTAACTTTGGTGTTATCAATAAATTATTTGTATTTGTATTTGTATTTGTATTAAAAAAACCCATATAGGTAAACATGTTTTTATATAACGTTCAATACTTACGAAACATCTTTGCCATGATAACGCTTGAGCTGAGCACGAACCCGTTTTGTGTTTCTTCTAGGCCCAGAGTATTTGTGAGATTTATAGCTCGATCTTGACGTTTTAGGTTTATTCATTTTGTATTTTCAATGGTTGTAGCATCATCCACGGGCAAACTACTTTACCAAACAAACACAAACAGAAAGTCCTGTGCTATTAGGTATGATAACCTTTTCTCGACAAGAAACGTAACAGTCACATTCATGGAGGATAAGGAGTTGCGATAAGCGACTTGCAGCCGTAGGTCTTATTTTGCGGATGAATGACTGAGTTATGTGAGGCGGTCCCTCGCAGACTGACCAAATAAGTGTGACGTCCGTAACACGCGCCGTCCGCAAAGTCTGTTCTACGGCCGTAAGTTCCTCATCGCAACTCGCTATTCTCCATGGTCTGCCCGTATCAGCGCACAAGCGCTGAGTGAGAGTTAATTTTTCATTTCAATTCTTACTTGATTGATATTGATAAATTTTAAAAGTCAAAATGAACAAGGTAAATCAAACCTTATTTTAACATATTTAAGCTTTACCTATTTTATCAAAATATTAGAAAACCGTATAGAATAGTAAAAAAACAATTATTTTATCCTGAACGTATAGGAAAGATTTAAAAAAAAAATGGCAGTTTTTTTTAAATTGTAAGTTTGAGTAATTGAGTAACGTGACAAGCAACTCTACTCGATTTCGTTAATTTCGTGAGAGAAGGCTGCGGAAAATGAATGTTATTGATTATTAATTAAACATTAAAATAAACACAGTAATTGTGGGAAAGGAGTGCTCTATCTATAGATAATAATAACATTTGTCTAAGTTTCATAGATTCATCGAAAAACTATAATTAAATATAGCATATTTGCGCAATTTCGCAAACGCGTCGTTTATGTTCGGGGGGCTGTAAAAATAAAAATAAATTTTATACCCATATGATATTTCTGTTATCGATAAATGTAATCGATTTCTATTATCGGTAAATCCATCGATATAAAATCAAACATAAAATGTAAGAAAATCCTAATACAGGCGTGGCAAATAAGACAAAGCCGGCTGGCTATACGAATAGGAATATTATAATATTATTCATATTAGTTTTGGAATCGTAACCAAGAATCATAATCATTATTATGGTCACCTTACTTTCATCATCATATAATATTTTGTCATACTACGTATAATCACTTACAGATAGCTATAGCTATAGTTATAGGTAGCTAGATACTAGATAGGTATACTAGAAGTGTTAGGAGTTAGGTACTTACCTACGCAAAGACAATGAATGAAAACAAGTAGGTAGGTAGGTACTTACATATTCTTCTTCAAGTTCAATAATCTGCTTCTCTTGTACTTCCGAACAGATTGTTTTTTTTTTCTTCATATTTTATTTCCCATGTTCACTTGAAGACAAGTAGGTTGCTTACCAAACCTATTCTACTTGATACGGACTAAATGTAGTCGATCACCCGGCGTGCTGGAGGTTCGATACAAGCTGTACACGTCTGCTCTCGCCAATGCACTCCGGCTGACTGGCGGGGGTCGGGAACCATGGTAATGCCTGCATACTCAGCGTGCGCGCTTTGAAATATTTTCAATATTTATTTTGAATTTTTTTCTACAAATGATCTTAGGCTTTTCCAAAAAACTGAGCTTATAATTCGATTTTAATGTTTGTTCTGCTTACATATATTTTTTTTTGTAATAATATTGCCGATAGAAACTGAATGGCATTGATTGATTCCACCGACGAGAATGTGAAATAGGGCGATTTTTGGGAAAGTTTCCGATTTTTTTCTATCGAATCAAATTTCTTTAATCGTGTTTCGGCAACGATATTTATATAAAGCATTTTGTAAACTTTAATTGTACATAAAACAATAACGTTAATTTACAGTTTTCAAAGGTCTAACTTTAAATATTCGTGAGAACGAATCGTCAATTTTGAAGCATATCTCATCTTAAATCAAATGCGTGAAGTAGGTCCATTGAATGTTATGTTTGTTTTTAATTTAGTTAATTTCTGTTAAACCAGAACGGATTATATTTGTTTTTTGTGTTATATGCGGCGACGAACGCCTTAAAATTTTGTTGTTTAACAATGTTATCACGTAACTGACAATTCGTCTTTGTTGATAATAAGAAATCTTTAAACCTAAGTACCTATTTTACCGCACACCTATACCCTTGTATAGCGCCGTGCGTAAACTTTACGGTATTTTTGAATTTCCATAATAATAATTTAAGAACTCCACCAAAGAGTTTCACATTACGTAAATAGGCTGAATGCTAGATGATCGAACCTCCTTGAAAGCGCTTTTGATCAATACCTTTCTCTTACTTTAATGCTAAACAGAAAATGTGTGCGTACTCCTGGCGGAAAAGTATCGAAAATCTAATTTTGGTTATGGCAAATAATTAGATCATGACGTCCTGTAAATGTTTGTGTTAATTTGAAATTTGTTCATCCAGCCATTTTTGAGATATTTGAAAAATAGAGATTCCACCAGGGGTACGTTCCCCCAGCGGCACTTTTTTCTAAAGAAAGGACTTTCGAGAAAAAAAAGTATGCCACGAATTAGATCATATTTGTACGTAAATGTTTGTGCTAGAATGGAATTTGTTTGTCATAAGACCTCCGAGATATTCAAGTTTTTGCTGGGGGGAACGTTTGCGCATTTGCTGGTTTTCGTAAACGGTTAGGCGCACAGTTATGATTTTATTTACACATATTGCTATGAATTTGTTTATAATGTTTGTGCAAACAGAATCCGAAAAAACAACACCGTTTGGAAGAAAAAAAAATATTCGTAAAACAAGGTTTTTAGGTTCTAGTACTTAAAATATATCTCCTAGAGTCTAAATTTCAATGTCAATATATGCCTTACAACTGCTTACAACGTCACGCCAAGTATAATTTGTGTGATGTAAGTAATTAACGAGTTATTATGAGTTAAATGAAAAAAAACATGACAGTTTTCGCCATTGGATTGCACGAGTTCCTTATGTACTGACAACCTAAAAGTAACGCAATAATTAGATCATTCTTTCAATTATCTACCTGCCAAATTTTAGCTCGATGCACTCGATTATTAATCTAAACCTAACAAGACTTCAAATGGTCGATAAACCGGCCAAGTATCAAAGGTCACCAAAAAGCGGCCGCGCGGTATATAGTGCTAGCTTTCTAAATTTGGTGGCATTGTACCTTTATCGGGGTGGTACATGTTCGTAAAAAATCGTTTACTTGGTTTCTTATGCACGTTTTTTTTTTCATAGGTACTATAAGAATAAAATAAGTTTGAGTAAGTATTTTTGTGTAAGTCCCCGACAACGTTTGCTACACGCGCTACACATTATGTTAACTTAGCTCAGATCAACTGTTCAATACAAAAAGTTCATTGACCTTGGACAAAATGGATGGAACAGCTGTTTTATTTTCCGCGATTTCAGGGTTGGCCCGACAGTAAAAGTTGTTCATAATGATGAGTACATACGTGACCTTCAGTATTGTTGAACTTTTTTGTTACAGATTGTATAATGATATAAGAAAATTAGCTATACATGCCAGTGTGTCATGTTAGTTTTATCTAGTTGAATTTATTATTATTTTAATCATTTAATACAAAGTTTATGCATGAACTGCCAAACCGCCTGCCAAGCGTGGGAATTATGGCAACACCCCTCTATTAAGGGATGTCTAATAAGGGACGTCCAGCAGTGGACGTCTTATGGCTGACGACGACACAGTGGCTGCTTCGATTATGCATGAACATTATAATTAGGAAAGCTAGATAATAATTTGTTACAGCTGCTTTTATAAATGAGTAAATTATTGAAACTGATCTGTGCTTGTACAAGTACATAATATAAGTAGGTTTAAAAATAAACAACTGATTATTATTTTTATAATTCTAATCTCTTTTAGTTCTAGTATAGTGCCCGGCAAACATCTTGTTTGGGCTCTGTTTTCACTCTTTGAAAAAGGTCACCGGATGTGATCGAAACTGTAGTCGGAGTATCCGATTTAATTAAACGTGAGTATTCCCGTATAAATAAAACAAAACTGGCTCATTATCTGTTGTAAATACTTCTGTTATCTGTTTTCTCACAAATGTGTTGTAAAACGTTGTATGGCACTCGTGCGGTATTGATTTTTACAAACTCGTGACTATGGTAAGCTCTCGTCTTCGCCTCGGGCTTACATTCGTGTACTCGTTAGTAAAAACCAACTTACCGCTCTAGTATCACAAATGACTATTTTAGGCTTCGCAACAGTCGGGTAAAAAGATAAGTACAATATAGGTACTTACTGCTTTATTTTAAATCTTCCTTTATTTTTTTTGAGTTTATAGTATTTTTCTTTTCGTTTTCCCATATCTACCTGAAATGGGTATATAAATAAGTTACGATTTTTATATGTACGTATACATTCGTGTTAGATAATCTTAATCTATACATATAAAAGGCTCTGTCCTGACTGATTGGTGACTGACTGACAGACAACGCACAGGACAAACCGCTGGTCGTACAGACTTGAAATTTGGAGGGTGTATTAGTCTAGATGCGGAGGGGTGTACTAAGAAAGGATTTTTCGAAATTCGACCCCCAAGGGGGAGAGTGGGGGTGGGGGTTTGAAGGTTTGTATGAAAGTCCTTTGTTTTTGTACTTTAAGTCACGCAAATATGAATTTGGATAGATTATTTTAAAAAAAATAACTGACACGGACGATTTAGGGGGGGGGATGTTGTATGGAAAGTTCTTTGTTTTTGAAGTTATAGTGATGAAACTTGATATTTGGGATGTTAATTATGTCGTCAGACATACTTCCTCATTTTTAAAGATTCAAATAAAAACTAACCACACTAAGCTAAGCGCCTAAAATAAGTCTATCCCCAACCTCACCAGCCCTTCCCTCAAACAGTAAAATAAGGATAAGATTTATAATAAGCTTGTGTTTGAAAATCAGCAACTCGAAAAATCCACCAAATTAGCGTTTTTTTTTCGCGATTCCATGTTTGGTCCCAGTAGGTAGTAAACGTTTTTCATAATGATAGTTTAACGTCGTTTGGCTTCGTTCGGCTAGTGCCAAACTCATAACCATAGTTGATGGTAGTAAACAATTCACAATAATAAGATATAGGTAGGTAATATGAATGACGTGCGAACAACTTATTCAAGTCGCAGCCGAAAAGCAGAACACACCGTATTACTTATAAGCTAGCCATTTAAAAAAACGGAGCTGCATTATAAGCCGGCGTACATTTACGCGCATTGTGTTACGACTGAAAGAAACCACATACCCAGTCCGCCACATTGTATCAGTGCTTCGCTTTCTATAACACGGCTAGCTAGCCATATTGCATCTTATTGGATATTTTATGTATTATGGGGATATGTATGTAAGTACTTACTCTGCAGCAAGCATTTGCTGAGCTCGCTGTGTTTTCGCAGCACTCGCAAGCTTTGCTATACGTTTTCGCGTTCCTTTCAACGATAATTTTAGTTTTCGCCCTTGCTTGTTTCCCATTTTTTTCACACTAACACAACACTGAACTACTAGAATATCAATTACTACAAGCGCAATGATAAGTAAAGGCAGGTAGGTGAGATAGGCATGAGCTTCTGTTTCTGCTGTCCATCACATTTCTGTCTTCAGTGGTCTAGCTGGCAACGTCGCGCCTTCAATGCTCGCTGGCCGCGCGGCAACGTCGCGTCTCGCCGTGGTACGTAGTACTATTATTTATTGTGTGGCCGTGGCTGGGCAAACAGTGCCTGTTAAATTTTACGAGCAAAACACCTTCATGGAATGTTACGTTTTAATAGGCGCAAATCGGTTTTACGTTGAAAATCCTTATTTTTGACTACTGTTTGAAACAAATATATCTTAATATGAAAGGTAGGAACTATCAGATAAGTCTACTGTAGTATGGTACTAAACCGATTTGGCGAACCGATAAAAACCGTATCTTAAAGCTTGGTTTATTAAAGTAATTCCGAGTGCTTAGAGTAACTATAACTAATAGCAAACATTTGTATTCTTTACATAAACTTCAAGATATGTGTTACAGGACATATTAATTTCAAAGCTCCACATGTTCTATTTTTACCAGACAGCGTTCCAGAAAACACCTTGTTTAAGCGTTCTCTCCTTCCCTTTCACCTTAATGGGAGGAATGGGTTGCCAACTTGCCATAAGCCCCAAGCTTGGCGGGCAGCTTGTGGATATCAGATTGCTCACCACCGTTAACCGAAAGGGAGCTGCTGCACGTCCTCCGGTGGTTCTGGATGCAGTTTGTGGAATGTGGTGCTTCAAAACCAAGCTCAGAGCGTGGTTACAAGAGAATTTTTATTTATGACATTGAAGCTTATTTTAAAATAAGAGATTATTACCGTATTTTTATAATTATTATTTCATTTTTGTAAGTGATAATTTTTATGTGCATACTTAATTAAATTTGACGCGTAACTTTGGTGTTATCAATAAACTATTTGTATTTGTCCTGCCCGCGAAGGTCTTTCCGAGTTGTACTTGGGGCGTTTTAAAAAGGACATCTACTTGCATCTCTCTGGGTTGGCAACCATAGGCGGCGGTGAGCTTAGTATCAGGCAAGCTGCATGCTTGTTGCCACACTATCATATAAAAAAAGAAGTTTCACGACATACCTCTATTACTTATTTGATATTCAAATAATAATATTAAATTAAGCTTCTATTACGATGCCAATATAAAGGTGTCGTGATTTTATGGTGGTGTATTCCGGTCTAATCACGTGAAGACATACCACGTGGGATCCGTTTTATCTATAACAAGCTGACCCGCACGGGGGCAAAAACCAAATTTTAACCGACTTCAAAAAACTAGGTTACCAATTCGACACTATTATGACACTGGAATTGCAATATATTCACGTATGTTTGAACTAAAGATAGATAGACTGTAAATTGAGATGAAAAAATTTATCATAATGTTTTTGATTGGAGTAACAATAGGCTAGACGACTGTTTTTTTTATTGTCCTATTAAAATATAGTCCATAAATATAGCTGATTAATGAAAAGAAAACAAAAATCTGATCAAAAATGAGCAACTTATAAGCATTTTAATATCATGCTAGACAGAGAGGCGAACCAGCAAACTCAAGTGACGTCACTTCTCTGTACGCCATAGAAATTCTATTCAGACAAGTAAGGCCCTTTCCCACAAAATAAAAAATGACGTCACTTTTTTATTTTGTGGGAAAGGGACAGTTTGTTGTCTTTAACAAAAACTTTAAACGCTCATATATCAGAACATTATTAACCGATCCAAGTTACTTTTTCAATAAACATACTATATTTACTTAAATTCTTCATCAAAGCTATTGGTTGCAACGATATAAACATCAGTCATCTACCCTATTATAAATCATCATCATTATCATCAGCCAAGAGTTTTCAACATCGTCTAAGGAAACTGTTGTCCTATTGGCGGGTTGATCATCTAAATTTATCACCAATGGTGGCAAATCTGTTGGGACTGTTTTCAACATTGTCAAAAGTTTTTTTTTTCTTGTAAAACGAATAAGTAGCTGGTTAAACCGGGGTGATGAACAAGCGCTCAAATACTGTACTTAGGTACCTACCGCGGGTAGATATTATGTACTACCTTCCCAAGATAGGTATATAAGTGCACTTGTCCATCAACTAGTTATTACTTATCAGTAGCGCTCGTGGCGTAGCCTCCTAGGTGATTCTAAACGATCACCGAAGTTAAGCAACGGACGGTCCGGTCAGTCTTCGGATGGGTGACCGTGAGTGGCATTTATTTCCGAGCGCTACCGTGGGTCGGATGACACGTTAAATTGTTGGTCCCGGTTGTTTGTTCTATTTTCTATAACAACAACCGTCAGCCATGTCAGAGGCCTTCCGGCGGCACATTAACTCTGACACTAGGCCTGGCCACTCAGCCTATACGAACTTACTTACTTTTTTTATCAGCAAAAAACATTGGCAAATGTTTGAAGTAAAAATGTATACATACACGCCTACTAATTAGGTAAGTAGGTACTCACATTTTTGGTTTTCTTTTTGCTATCATTTCATGAGCTTTCTTTCTCAAGAAAAGCAAATGTTGTCTTTTAGTCTTCTTGCTGGTTTTAGCTCTTCCCATTTTTTACAATTCCTAGCATATAAGTATGCTCGACTTAAAAAAATAACGGCAGAAAGTAAATACTTTTATAATACCTACCCTCCGTTTTTGATTTTGTAATTTTTACCGACATGTATTTTTTTCTTTCACACTTGCATGCTGCCAGTGTCAAATATAAAATGTATTTTTTCAAGTTTATATAGTATCAAGTCAAAAATCACAGTCAGTCACACAAAATGAGTCACAGTCAAGTCCAAGTCTTGCCCTAGTAAAATTGTGACAACCTTAGCATAAGTTTTCAAGGAATATCGAAAATAACACGAAAGTACAAGTCCATATTACTCCACATTATATCACTTGCCGACACTCGTGCATGTAGAAGATAAGTCTCGAAAGTCCTTTCTTTAGAAAAAAGTGAACGTACGTACCCCTGGCGGAATCTCTATTTTGCAAATATCTCAAAAATGGCTGGATGAACAAATTTCAAATTACCACAAACATTTACACGACGTCATGATCTAATTATTTGCCATAACCAAAATTAGTTTTTCGATACTTCTCCGCCAGGAGTACGCACACGATTACAACCAGCAACATCACGCCGAGTTGGGACCGGTTTCGGGACAAAAATGTTATCTAGTTGTAATATCATTTAATTGCTATAGATATCTTGTAAATGTCACTATTTCAATATTGTAATTTTTTGTTGGTTTTTGTGTGTATCTGTTTTTGTTATGAATATAATGTTTTTTTTGTATTAATCCAGGGATGGCAGATGTTTTTGTTTGTTTGGTTTTGTCAATAATATGATATGAGTGTCATTTACTAGGTTTTTGAGGGCGTCGTTTACGAAAAAAAAAATTTTTTATTTAAGATGGCGGATATATTTTTATGAAAAACTTTATACTAGGCGGCGTATTTGTTTCGTGAGACGGGTAACGGGCCAAAAACTGTTCATGACGATGAGTAGAATAACAAATTTGAAAGCACTAATAGGTACTTACCGTCCTCGTTTGTTCCTGTACTCGTACGATTTTCTATAACCCAGACTAGAGCATTTTCTTCTTTCGTTGTTTGTTACCCATTTAGTCAAATTTAATGTTTGGCGATGCCGTGTGCGGCGCTGCGTAGATCGCTTAAAATTTGGCACACATCCGGCGTCTACGGGCTCTGAGAGCAGACTGGCCTGGTAGGTCACGTGAGCGCGCTTTGATACCATTTTATGATAAAAATTACTACATCATGTTAACTTTTTCACATTTTTTTTTATTGCTGCATAATGCGTTAAAAATTAAGTCAAAAATCGTTTCTAGAAACCAAGTCGAGGTGACTGGATTTTTTCGATCGAGTGAAGTTATTCATTACACGTGTATGTATGTTTGTAACAACAACTGTTAAGCCATGTCAGAGGTCTTCCGTCGAGCAGCACATTCGTTCATACGAACTTACTTACTAGTGTTATATCAAATAATCTGTGGAGGAATTTGGGCTTGACTCCCACTTAGGTCAATTTATTTAGTTATATTGACTTCTGGTATCACCATCAGTCTGGAGACGTCAACTGCTGAACGAAGGCCTCCCTCCCCCTTAGACCGCAACACTACGACAACCTGCCATTTGCCAGCATATTAAATAGAATTATGCCTGTCACTGAAAAACGGAACAAAAAAAATTCGTTTTGGAATGGGCTACGAAAGGGATCCTAATATCTAGACAGAGATTGTTCAATTTGTATGCTATGTGTAATGACGGTGGTAATGTCTCTAGAATATTTTTAAATAAGTACAGCAAAATGTTCAGAAGAGTATGTTCAACTGCTAGGAAGTTACATATTAAACAAAAGGTTGAAAACGCCAATAACAAAATTAAATGCGCTTGGAGAATCATTAAATAAGAGACGGGTAAAGGTGGTAATTGTGATATGAACTGTGATAAAATTTTAAATAATAATGGCAACTCAGTATATGATAGTAATGAAATTTATAATATATTCAATAATTATTTTATTTATAGCTAATGATCTAACTAAAAACCTTAACTGTTCCGCTCAGGAATCTCCGACTTTTTTTAAATAAGTTTATGCCTAGTCAAAATTCTAATTTCATCATGAGACCTATTACTGTTAATCGTGTGATAAAAATAATTCGCCAAATGAAACCTAAAAAATCAAATGATTTCTGGCATATTTCACCACATGTGTTAAAACACTAGAGGACGTAATTGTGGCCCCAATTACGAGCATAACACAGGGTCTTTCCCTGATGAAATGAAGGTTGCCAAAGTGGTTCCGGTATTTAAAAAAGGTGATGTTACCAACTGTAATAACTATCGTCCAGTATCAGTCGTTCCTAGTGCTAGTAAAATATTCGAAAAGTACATCACCGAAGAAAATCATCATGACATAATTTATAAGCTTGATGAAGAGCTCCTAAATGTTCGTCTATTTGGATTTTAAAGGTCGAAATCTTGTAAGCATGCAATAACTCAGCTCACCACTGACATTCTGTCTGGTCTTGAGAGACGGCAGAAAACTTTTGGCGTTTTTTGTGACCTTTCAAAGGCATTTGATTGTGTCTGTCACACTAACCTTATATCTAAATTACACCACTATGGTATTCGCTGCCGAGAGTTGGCTTATTAAAGTCGTATTTACATAATAGGAGTCGCGTAACGGAAGTGAATGGATGCAGGTCTGATATGAAAAGAACTAATCTAGGTGTCCCCAAAGGATCTATCCTGGGACCTCTGTTATTTATCATTTATGTTAATGACCTGTCAGTTGTAACAAATGATATTGACGTGGTTTTATTTGCGGATTACACTAGTCTAGTAGTTAAAGATGAAACTGAAATCGGCGCCAGCATAAAAATAAAACAGTCGATTGAAAATATTAAGGACTGGTTTTCAGCAAACAATATGCTGTTGAATGTTGAAAAGACACATGTGATTACCTTCAATCTTGGTATGAATAATAAGTATTCCACTAATACTATGGCCAAAGAAAATGAACTAGTAACTTCAACTGAAGTAAAATTTTTGGGCGTGTGGCTTGACAAAAAATAATGTGGTCTACAGGACATCTTTAAATTGTTTAAAGTACGAATTGATATGGTATTTAGCATTAGGTTTTTGTCATAATTTATTTTCTACTATGTTATGTTTATTGACCTAGAAGTTTAAGCTTGACGATGCTATTGCAAATCTAATCTTAATTATTTAACAATGTTATTCCTTAAATTAATCTTTACGCATAATAATTTATTGTAACAGACGTTTCTAAGTGTATCTGATATGTTCTCGGAATAAAATGAATTTGAATTTGACCAGTTGCCCCCGACTTTTACAATGTCGCCGGTCTACCTAGTGGGAGACCTACCTACGCTGCGCCTTCCGGTTCGCGGTCGCCACTCAAGAACCTGTTTTCCCCATCGGTTATCAGTTCTTCGAGCGGTGTGGCCTGCCCATGGCCACTTCAACTTGCAAACCCTGCGAGCTATGCCGGTGACTTTGGTACTTTGACGAATAATTTTCTCCGGATTTCCGGATTATCGCGCAAAGACCTCTCTCCATTGCCCGTTGCGTGACTCAGAATTTGTCCAAAAGACCTGCAGTTGAAAGACCACGTTTCAGTTCCATATGTCGTCACTGGCAACACACAAGGTTAAAGACCCTTGCCTTCAGACACTGCGGGATTTTGGACCAAAAGATATAACGCAATTTCCCGAACGAAGCCCACCCGAATTGGAATCTTCGTGCGACCTCTTAGTCGATGTTGGACCTACCAACTGAATAAAACCACCTAACTTCAATCTGTCCAAGGTAGCAAAACCGCTGCGCAGTTCGAAAGCAAAAATAAACTTTAGAGTAAATAATAAAATACCTATTTTTTCTTTTTCCAAAACTACTCCTAGCACTGCATCTGCCTCTGGCACCTCCCGGTGCCAGAGGGTTCTAAAGTTTTAGTGTTTTTTTTCATTCCGGTTCGATTCCTTGGTTCGATTTACTCAAAACTTTGGGTTTGGATAGTTCGTTCAAAATAAAATATTTGGGTAGTTCATTCAAGGGGGGGTGCAGGCATGCAGATCCGGGTGGGGTTACATTTAGCAATGTACTGCCCTGAACATTTGTCAGTTCCCTTAAACTTGCAAAGGATTTCATTGTTATTATGTGCGGTATCCACGGATGTATGATAATACTTACATAAAACTATTTAGATTTGATGTAGAGTTCGCATCAGAGGTCTGAGCAATACGCTTGTTTTTCCTTCCAAGCAAACCGCTGAAAACACATCAAAATAAAGTTATGCTGCTATAATTACTCTTTCGTGACTTCTAATTCGTAACTTTAATAGCAGAAATATACACGTTGCTTATTTATCGGCTAGGGAGCTTTCACGTCAGCAATCTATACAATAAATGACATCTATTTTAACTGTCACAATAGTTTGTGAAGATCATGTCTTTGGCATACTAACACCATTGAGCTAATATCTATAGTCACAAACGTGCAAAAAAATGTCCGCGCCAAAACTCGGAGCACGCTATGCAGTGCGCCGACTTTTTGAACGACTTGAACTACGATTAGACACAAGCGCTCAAGCATACATTGAACACTATACAAGCGATATAAGGTCTAAATTCGAACAATTGTGAACTATGATTAGATTTAAAATTCGCTACTAGGTTCAATCAAAAAAAAAAAACAAAAGTTGAAAAATTTAATTATAATTAAATCAAAATGAAAACCAAATTATTAAATGTCAAATAAAATAAAAATTTAATTAAAAATCATATAGCTAATTATTAAATATCAGTGAGCTATGTAATATTAAATTAATTTACTTATGTTGATATATTTTATTATAATGTAAGTCTTTTGGTTTATAAAACGAATATGATTTTCAAGTCTATCCTACTGTATTTTTTATGCTGCATCGCGAGTACACCGCGTGTTTACCTGGCTACAAGGATCTTTTGATTTATAAAATCTTGAAAAATTACTTACCATCTATCACATACAATTTTTTTATGCGCCTTTCGACAAAATTTTCGTTTATGCGATTTATTACCCATTTTCTTGTTCCTAAGATACCTCGGATCTATAATAAATAGATAAATCTTCTTTTTTATTTCGTTATATTTGTCTACAAATTATCATATTTTTGTACTCTTTGTAATTTTTTTTTTAAATTATTTTATATTATGTCTTGTCAATTAGTAGTTTCTCAAGACAATTTTTTTTTTTTATATTTCTCAAATAAAGGGCTTTGTCGCTAATGCGACCATGCCGCCCTGGTAATAAAACATTATTTATTTATGTTATTTAAACTTAATTTCTATTTGCTAGCCTGTAAAGCATCCTGACCAAAAAAAGCCTAAATTTGAAAATGTCAAAATTATGTATCTCTTTCAAGCTTTGCGGTAGTTTATTATAAACAGAGATTCTCATAACAAACGCGCTGTTACTATACAGGTCGGTTCTGTTTACGAAGTGGTTTACAAGACCAAAATGAAGCTATTGTTTTTCCTTCAATTTGCGAGAAGCAACATATCAAAGAAATAATAGGTTTAGAACCTGAAGTCAAGACATGTAACTGAAGAAATTTCAAGTAGGCTTTAAGGAAGAGTACAGTACTCAACCCGTTTCTCACAAAGGCAATAGGGTGATGACTGATGTTTATATCGTAGAAACCAATAGCTTTTATGAAGAATTTAAGTAAATATAGTATGGTAATTGAAAACATTATTTAAATCGGTTAATAATGTTCTGATATATGAGCGTTTAAAGTTTTTGTTAGAGACAACTCTGTCCCTTTCTCACAAAACAAAAAATGACGTCACGCCTTACTTGTCAGAATAGAATTTATATGGCGTACAGAGAAGTGACGTCACGATTTGCTGTTTCGCCTCTCTGTCTAGCATGATATTAAAATGCTTATAAGTTGCCTATTTATGATCAGATTTTCATTTTCTTTTCATTAATCAGCTATATTTATGGGCCACATTTTATATATATAGCACAATAAAAAAAAACTAGTCATCTAGCCTATTGTAGCGCTCGTGGCGTAGCTTGACTAGGTTGCTAAACGATCACCGATGTTAAGCAACAGACAGTCCGGTCAGTCATCGGATGGGTGACCGTGAGTGGCATTTATTTCTGAGCGCTACCGTGGGTCGGATGACACGTTAAATTGTTGGTCCCGGTTCTTTGTTCTAGTTTCTATAACAACAATCAGCCTATACGAACTTACTTACTTACGAAGGCAATACTTTTTTTACTAGATTCTGTTTAATTTGCCAACATATGGCAAAAGAGTTTTTTTATTCGCAACATTTTTGAATGCTTGTGTGCTTGTCAAAGAAATAGGTAGATAGAGATGGAGTAGAAGTTTTATGGTCACATTGTTAGTGTTTCGGCTTCACAAGTGAGCGGAATTTTGAATAAAACTATCACTAAGTCTTTGATTATATACCTGTCTAGATACCGAATAGGCCGAACGAAAACGGCCAAAAAAATGTCTACTATGCTTGGTAGATAAGCTTATATACAACGTCAGTGTCACTTGAATTACTACGCTTTGCTATGCTCATTGACAGCGCAACTTGTGCCTAACATGGGCTATTTTTTGCATGTCATATGTTTACATTCTCAATCTAGACAAGTACCTATATAATCAAAGCACTAACAGCCTTACCTAAAATAATCTCGATTCTCTTAGTCACTGCTTAAACTTCTCTGTCCTTTTCTAGCACGTGCAACTTCACATCAGAGAGAAGATGGCAGAGCATCTTAAGCAGTGACTAACGATTGAAAAGTTTTTTTAAGTAAGGCCGTATGTGTTATCACTATAAGCAACACAGTATTTCTATATTGAATTTTATTATTATTTCTATAGGCAATTCGCAAATAATGAAAGCGCAGGGTCGAAATCTAAACTAATATATAGACTCTACTATTAAGATACTTAGACAATTCCCTAGATTCTCTCGTTAGATGTGGTCGACTGACTACCGAGGTTTGTCTAGGAAAACGAAAACTGCAGGCAAGTTTGAATAGGTACTTATGTAGCTCTGTGGTTTTGAGTATTGTTAATTCAACTATTCTGGCTCTTTCAAGCGAAAATTATGGATTAATTTCGCTAAGATTTTTGTGTTGATTTCCTAAACGTTACTATAAAGCTAGGTCTTCACCTGCGTGACGCTTTATATCCAGTTATCTGATTAATTAACCTACAATAAATGTGGCATTAAACAGTGCGCTACATGGGTGGCCACACTATCTATTTGACTTTGAATATCGCTTAGCGTCTGACAACGTTAATAATGCCACTAGCCTATTAGCGTACTAGCACCCGGCCATATCTGCATACTGTATCAAATGTCGAGCTAAATAATGGAATTACACGCAGATGAAGCCCTACCATTAAGAATACTTGCTAAGTAAAGACCTGTGAAATTTTGGCCTAGCTAGTCTATACAAGGTAGTATGGAACACAATGGAAATTTGTACCACTACTGGGCCACCTGCTTAAGGAAAATGTCCTAAGCCTTTGCAACGCGCTAGGTGTAGATATTTTTTATTATTGCTACGCGTTTCTTTTGGCAATCAAGATCTGTCAGCATCAGCACTGCACTGATTTTGTTTTGGCACAGTCAGTCGGTCAGTCGCTGTCATAAGTGTAGGTAATAGTAAAATGAAATGTCGTTATACGCACACGAAAAAGTAACAAACTTTAAATTAAACTGCCTACTTCACTTATATGCACAGTAATTATTTCTTAAAATTGTTTGTAGTGCAAAAGTTCACTCAACGGGACGCGAGCACTTTTTTTTAAAACGAAACGAACGATATTTGACATTTCTTTCATCACTTGCTCGACCGATTCGCTCTTTTTTTATAATTTATTGGCACTGGATACAAGTCTTTTAGCCTCGACCGATTCGATTCGGCCAGTGTTGCAAGCTGCGGGGCTATCACGTAACATCAATTTGTAGCTACATGGTCATGCAGAAAGTAGCCAGATCATCACATGCCACGACTTTACTAGGGCATGACTGGGCTTGACTGTGACTTACTAAGTGGGACTTGGACTGTTTACTAACTTGACTTGCAATTCAACAAAAACTTAATACATATATTTACAGATAATTGACACTGGCAAATGCACCAAGTGCGACGACTTAAGAAGAGAAAAAGAAATCCATATTTTTTTTTGTTATTCTGCCCTTAAGGCCTTGCTTATAACCATTGAAAAAATATTTTAAAAACTGACAGTCATTACAACTAGAAAAGCTGTGTGAAAGTTCTCATAAGCCTGTGATAGTAGCCTAGCTTCTAAGCTCCTTGTGTGAAAGTATCATTGCATATTGTTATTATTCTTTGGTAGGTATGAAGGCTTTAATGACGGGACGTTTTTTTTTCATTGTATGCGGAAAAAATACTGCATGCGCGCTTACACACGGTGGAAAAGAAACAAATTTCTCTGAAAAGAAAAGTAGAAAAATCACTAGTTTATCTTTGTCGATAAACGAAAAAAAAAGGTGCTGATTAAAGTCGCTAAGTTGCCAACATGAACCAAAAAATATTATTTCGACAACTGTTGTGCTACTCACCGCTAGATGTCATCGACAGACTTTTACAGCTACTCAGCTGTAGATGGCGTAACTAAACTATTCAACTTCAAAATCGGAACTGGAAGAGGTACGACGTACGACTATGTATACCATTATGTGTAATAAGCAAATATCACTCACTCTATGACTCACTCATATACCTATTCACTGACTAAATACGAAATCTCGAAAGCTATTTAATCTCTGAAGCTGAAATTTGGCAGGTAGGTAGTTTATTGGTCGAAGACGTCAGGTAAGAACGGATTTTGCGACAGGGTTGAATTAAGGGGGTGAAATGGGGGAAGAGACTTTGTGAAAGTTTATGGAAAAAAAAAATGGAACATTCTGTGTGATGATTTTCTTTCGTAGTATAAACACCGTTTTTTTTTATATTTGCCAACATCCAACCTACGTAATCCCCAAGTTTAAACTGTCTAGCAAAGGTGGAACACTTCTAAATAAATATATATATAATATATATAGTGTTATATATATATATATAAGCGAAAGTCCCTCACTCACAGACTAATGACGAAATCTCCAAAACTACTTGATCTCTGAAGCTGTAATTTGGCAGGTAGGTAGTTTCTAGGTAAGAGAAGATGTCAGCTAAGAACGAATTTTCAGACAGGGCCAAATTAAGGGGGTAAAAGGGGCGATAACACTTTCAATGGAAGTTTTTTGTATTTTGTGTTATAGTGCTGAAAATTGGTATTTGGATACTTCATTCGAAATAAAAAGAGTATTTTAATAATTTCTTGATAGGGATGACTTAAGGGTTGTTTTTTTTTATATGTCACAAAAATACGTGTGCAAAATTTGAAATCCGCAAGTTTCTTCGTTTACGAGAAAAAAATAAAACAATTTTAAGTTTAATTAGGTGTAGTAGCCCCAAAGTAGTAGAATGTACAAAATTCCACTACCTTACTACCCTCCGGGGGTAGTGAGGGGGTAGAATGTTGTACAGTGTTATCTCTATATAAGGTATCGTTTGACAATAGTTTTGAACTCCAGGCTTTGGGCACTATTATTATTATTTATATCTACTAGTACTATATTTTAGTGTTTTGGGGGCACTTTTTTCAAGGCTATCCCGCTAGAGCCTTTGGCAGGTAGGTAGGAGACGTCAGCTAAGAACGTATTTTGCGACATGGCTGAATTAAGGGGGTGAAATACTTACTTAAAAAAATTGGAGGCCCTATTTTTATAGAACTTTCTTAAGCTTCGTTTCTGTCGCCTCTTTAAGCTCCCCATATTAAGAAAATAACTTTTTTTGTAACAAAGTATACGAAGGAATAATTGTCTATGTTATAGTCAATATCACTATACTATATAAATGTACACGAATAGTCACTAATCACTACACACCGTCACTATAACTTACAACGCATTTACTAAGTGTTTGAAATTTCATTCAAACAAAAAAAAATAAAAAAAATTGATTGATTGTTTTTTTTTTGATTGAAATTGAATTGAATTGAATTTTTTTGTTTGGTTTTTTTTTTCTAATGTCCTAAATGCTGTACAAGTTCATTATAGTAAATTTCTATATAATAGCTAGTATATTTATTCATCAAGATTTCATACAAGATTTTTTAAAGTCAATAAAAAAAACAAACATCTAAAATATTTACATATGTACAAAACTTAAAATAAATATTTAAACTATATACTAAAAACTACTTATTTACAATAAAATATATAAATAAAAATAAAAATAAAATTTAAAAACCTTAGTTCCTATAAAACAAAAACGCCGTCTAGATCGCCACCATGCGGTAAGGTTCCCAGGATGCTGGCTGCATTACCCCGTTGAATGGCAATACTTAGCCTCTGGGCAAAGTATGCGCCAGCTCTGAGATCCCCTGAGGCGAGGACCAATCTCTTGGCCAAATCTTTACAAAATTTTTTAGTGTCGGACGACCACGGGCCCAAAGTTTCCACAGCCAGCGCCACAAAGTCATAATGTGCGCTTAGCTGTGAATACTTTCGATGTTTGAGTAGTTGGGCCTGTTCGGCCGCGGCCCCGACACTGCGAGCGGAGCTGCCGACATGGGACGGTGCCAGGGTATCAACGCAAGTGGCGTCCCAAACCAAAGCTCGGCCGAGACACCACGGTACCAGCGTAGCACCGTCCGGTCGCTTACCATCATCCCTCGACATTCCGCTCGGTTCCAGTGTCGAGGGCACGGCCGCCGTGGAGAGTGCCCGCCGGACTAAATCATTGAGCGCCCAATGACGAAATAGTCGGCCGGCGCTCCTCACGCAGGACAGTCCGTGTCGTCCGGATTGGTCCACGTCTCGTCCGCAATGGCAACGATGAGGCTCACACAACTTAGCCCCCAGACGCAGACCCACCGCTATGCGCAAACAACTGGGGTCGAGGACTGAAGCCAAGTTGTCAGAGGGAAGCGCATGGAGCCAGTGACCTGACTCCGCCTCTGCAACGGCTAAGAGACGCGCTCGGTCAGCATCGTCAGAAGCTTGGTCCAACAGGGCTGTAAATGTAATTTTGGTGAGCGGAAGGTCCCATTTACTCTGTATCTTCATTTCGGTGGGAGTGCTGACACCTGGGCATGAGGCGCACCAAGCCTCCAAGGCCTCCGTCTGGCAAGCAACCCGAACATCGGCAACAGGGTTATTAAGGATCATGCCGATGAGGGCCTGCGAACCGTGACTGGAGGCCAAGAAGGCTGGAAGTGCTACACTAGAGGTGCGTCTGATGCCTAACCCACCGAAAGAAATGGGAAGGGTAGCCTGCGCCCACGAGCGATTGTCAAACTGAAGATTTAGAATTTTGATAACAGTTTCTTTCAAAGTCGAATCATCCAAATTAGTAATAGAGTGGAAATACCACAATGGAGAACATCGTAGTAAATACATGAATTTTGGGGTAAAAAGACAGAGCCGAAGTATGTAAATTGCCATGTGTGGTTTAATTTGGAAGAGGCGATGTGAGCTATTATTAAAATGTTCGATTTTTGATGTCATTAAAGGTGGAATTGCTTCCAAGAATACTGGAGCACCAAGCAATGTCAAAGAGGTTTTTGTTTGTATTGAAATTTTAGGGCATACCGAATTAAACTTTTGATAAAGGGAAGCACGAGCACTATCAGAAATGTGATCCGGAAAGAAAATTTCACATTTGTCAAAATTGAGCGACAGACCAATAGAGTCAAAACGTTGTATGATAGTCCTAAGATCCTCCAGTACCTCGGATGCACTACCGCCCAATGACCCATCATCAAGGTACCACACATTAAATTTGGAATTTAAATCTGAAATTATGGAGTTGATCCCCAAACTAAAGATTGCTGGACCAAGTGGGTCTCCTTGTTGGCATCCGACGCATGATGCAATTTCTTTTTCGCCAAACATTAATTTTGTGGGGGCTCCGTAACATTGCCACATGTAATTATAAATTTCAGGTATTTCTTTTTGAATTTCTGATAGGAGGACACCCCTGTCTAGACTATTAAATGCGTTTTTTACGTCAATTTTGATAAAAACGTCGTAGTCCGTCGACCCCAAAAAAGTCCGCGCAGCATGCACAGCCGCTTCACAACCTCCTCTTACACCAAAACCAAGCTGTCGAGGATGACATTTTTTGGAAAGGTTGTCCTGGATTGTTCGACAGCATAGTTTTGATGCAAGGCGTCTCAACGTACTGCCGATGGCGATGGGACGAACCCCACCGTCTTTTTTGGCTAAGGCTATTAGGTTTGCTCCATACAGTATGGGTAAAATATTCCCCGGAACATGACCATCCAGCATAAAATTTGCTAGTGAGGTCAAGTTCCGGAGAAGATCCTTACCCGCTTCTCCGATTAGAGGGTCTGTAAGGTCTTTCAGGTGCTGTGGTGTTATTCCGTCTAAACCACCTGCAGAACCATTCGGAAATGATCGAATGGCCTGCAGTGTGGCTTCCTCGTCGATGTTAAGAGGCTTTACAGATGACAGAGACGGTGGAGCCGGAAACTGGATGGAGGTAGACTGTGCCGGGTGTTTCTGGCAAAGAGCAGAATAAGTCTCGGCAGAGTCCGTGGCAAGGGAGTCGCTGCAAAAAAGGAGTTTCGCCGCGCCTCTAACGTTTCCATCGGACAGTTTATTTTCTATCAATTTGATAGAAAATGAACTTTGTGAGGCATTGAGAATATTGAGGTGGGGTGGAATGAAACGGCGGGATGTGTTTAGTTTTACGGCTGAAGTAAGTGAGCGGTGTTTTGAGTCAGAAGTGACGTGAAAAGTGTAGTAGGCGAAAGTGAGTAAGTCCTCCCAAGATGAAAAGGAGTTTTCAGATGCAACCTTCGCCATATAGTAAATAAATATTATTATTATTATTATTATTTAAATATTCACACGGTACAAATACTCGTATTTATCCAGAAAAATGCATTGTTTAGCTCACGCGACGGACAAACGTCCGTCTAGCAACACGATTCCCCCCCGCACTGATATCTCAGGCAAACGCGGGGAATGGGAATGGCGTCGATTCTCAGTTCAGAAGCGGACCCATTTTTTATTTATTACAATTATAATGTAAGTAATTTTCTGAAACTAAGACGACAATCTCGTGATAGATCATATTATATACAAGTGAGTAAATTTTTGTGTATTTTTTTTTGGAAATTATATGTTTAACCATAGAGGGTTTAACGTGGTTTCAATGTGTAAAAATCTTAGAACTTCTAATTTTTATTTATTACAATTATAATGTAAGTAATTTTCCGAAACTAAGACGACAATCTCGTGACAGATCATATTATATACAAGTGAGTAAATTTTTGTGTATTTTTTTTTGTAAATTAAAGGTTTAAAGTGGTTTCAATGTGTAAAAATCTTAAACCTTCTAAGGTCTAAGTTAAAATTACAAAGGTGGAATTACAATTATAAAATGTAACGAATTTTCCGAAATTAAGACGACAATCTCGTGACAAATCATATTATTTCCAAAAGAGTAGATATTTGTGTATTTTTTTGTAAATTATAGGTTTAACCATAGAGGGTTTAACGTGGTTTCAATGTGTAAAAATCTTAGAACTTGTAAGGTCTAAGGTAAAAATAAATATAAGTATTACAATAATTATAAAATGTAAGTAATTTTCCGAAATTAGGACGACAATCTCGTGAAAAATCAGGGAGGCAATAATGTACGACACAGATAATGTACGGCATGATATTGTACGGCATAATAATGCACAGCATGATAATTGGTGTACAATGTGTACATGTACATCGAATATCATGCTGTGCAATATCGTGTCGTGCAATATCATGCCGTACATTATCGACTCGGCTCAATAATGTACACCCCGATTTTGTACAGACTGATATTTGATGTACAAGTACACGAATTTATTATTTGTATAGCAGTTAGGTTCAGGTTATTTTTTGAGAAATGTACTCGGATTATTGGCTACGTACAATACAATGGTACAATATAGGGCCGTACTTTATAGACACGAGCCGATAATGGACGGCCAGTATTGTACGACATGGATTGTACAGCATGATATTCGATGTGTACATGTACACCCATTTTGCATGCGGTTCATTATTATGCCGTACATTATCGTGTCGGCAAATATCATGTTGTACATTATAGACATCCAAAGATCATATTATTTCCAAGTGAGTATGTGCCTAAATATTTGTGTATTTATTTGTAAATTGAAGGATTAACGTGGTTTCAATATATAAAAATAAATATTAGTGATTTCTCTTCTTCTTAAATAAAATTTGTAAAAAGATTACAAAAACACAAACTCATTTTTCAGATATTCATCGCCAGCCATAAGACCACGTCCACTACTGGACGAAAGCCTCCTTCTTCATAGGGAGGGGCTGCCATAATCCCCACGCTTGGCAGACTTTTCAGATCTTATAGATGGTTGTTACTTTAGATTTATTTCAATGCAATATGCAACTATATAAACGGTAGTATTGAACAGTGAATATAACATTTATCTCCAAACCCCTATATCTTAATAATGGTACTTATTGCTTTATTGTTTTCAAGGCTAGACGAACTAAATATTTTGCATTGGGGCTCGTAGTTCTCATCCACACGCTTTATGGCGCTGACCACTAGAACGGAAATGTGGACTTAATGACAATTCTACCAATATACATGTTTACTGAGAATACGCAAAAAGACATACTTACGCAGAAGTAAAATTTTCATCTTTGTATCATTCATAGAAATATGTACCAATACAGTAGTTAAAAATAAATGAAATTATAATTTGCTTAGTACTTACTTCACAAGTTCCATCATTTGTTTTTGTTTTTTACGAAAAAACATCTTTGAGTGTTTTTTTCTATTGTCTTTGTTCCCCATATTTACACAAAATTAATAAACTCTATTTGTCCTAATGTTTTATATTTACAAAACTTACACTAACACTTTTAACTTACACTAACACACAGTTTTTTTTTCAAATAAGCAAAGAGTTAGGTATAACACAGATTTGCACAAAATTAGAAAGCGGCTGCGGCAAGCGTGGCGGTGCGCATCAAAGCGACACACGTCCGTCTAGCAACACGCCTGGGCGGTCTCTGTCTAACATCGTAGATATGAGGAAGAAAGTTAGTAGTGCGGGAAATGGCGTTTCAGTTCAATCGTATTTTTAATAGAATATATTGAATTATAAAATAAAGAGAAGTATTATGAAAAAAATAAGGATACTGTTGGAATTGTTGAAACATAATTTATTACTATAATTTGTTTCAATGGGGTGTCGTCATATCGAGTAACACTTAAAATTGCATTTGAAATTGTTGTTTAGGAGGTCACTTCACGATTTTTTTGTATCGAGAAAATTTGCCGCAAACGTGTTTTCAATGCTACTGTTGGAAAGGATTTATGATCAAAATTAAGGATTATTTTTTTCAATCCTGTATATCTTATACATCATGAGAAAATTGCTTCCAAGTTAGGTTAATTTGGGTGTTTTCAGCGTCTTAAGATGCTCAGCCATCTTCTCTCTGGCGTGAAGTTGCACGTGCTAGAAAAGGACAGAACAGTTTAAACAGTGACTAAGAGAATCGAGATTATTTTAGGTAAGGCTGTATTTATTTAGTAAATAAAATAAGTAAATATTGGAGGACATTTTACACACAGCGCCATCTAGCCCCATACTAAGCAAAGCTTGTATTATGGAAACCAGATAGCTGATAGAATACTTATATACATATTTTTTTCGTAAATACATACTACACCCAGACACAGAAAAAACATCTTTGTTCGTCACATAAATGTTTGCCCTTGGTGGGGATCGAACCCACGCCCTACAGCTCTGAAGGCAGACATGCTACCAACTGAGCTATAAGGCTGTCAAAAAATTAGTAAGTACAGTGTGTCGATATTGGAGCGCTGTGAGCGCGGCCGTGGGTTGTTCCGACTTCGCCCCATATGTCTAACTCATGACCGACCACCTCTGAAGTATTACCTACCAAACAAACAAGAATCATCAAAATCAGTTCATAATTGGCGGAGTAATCACGTAACATACATACAAAAAAAAACATATAGACGAATTGAGATCCTCCTTTTTTGAAGTCGGTTTAAAAAGCTAAAATATATGTACAATTTAATAAAATTCAGGGCATTTTTGATTAATCCCACATAAAAAAAATTACTAAATTGCTACAAGCCCGCAAACAGCAATGCTTTAGTTAGTTTACTTCTGTCAACTAAAACCTTCAAAATCGATCATATAGTACAAAAAATAATACGAAGTATTCGATCGCAACTGGTTTCGTACAAGGGCGAAAGAGCATTCGATCGCAACTGGTTACAACTCCGGTTTCATACAAGTGCAGTTTTTAGTGCATTTAAGTGCAAGTTTCATACGGTTATGCAGTTATGCCCTCCTATAATATCATTGAGTTATGCAGTTTAAGTGCAAGTTTCATACGGTTATGCAGTTATGCCCTCCTATAATATAATTGAGTTATGCAGTTTAAGTGCAAGTTTCATACGGTTATGCAGTTATGCCCTCCTATAATATCATTGAGCTATGCAGTTTAAGTGCAAGTTTCATACGGTTATGCAGTTATGCCCTCCTATAATATCATTGAGTTATGCAGTTTAAGTGCAAGTTTCATACGGTTTCATACAACTCCGGTTTCATACGGTTTCCGATTTCATTAAACTAGTGGTAGGTAGGAGTAGTGGTAGGAATCTATGACAGGGGAAGCACCGCACCTTAGCCAGTTATTCAACCGCCAAGCAGTAGTGTGCAAGCACTAGGTACTATTATCGTCACCCTGAGATATTAGATGTAAAATCTCTTCATGGCCAGTAATTTCTCTGGTAACATTGCTCTTCAAACTGAAACACAGTAATGCTTGCACACTACTGCTTGGCGTTTGAATATCTGGCAAAGGTGTGGTACTTCCCCAGGCGGACTCTTAAGTCCACTACAAAATTGTGGAAGGAAACTCTTTTAAAACAGTTTCTAATCGGCCAGTGACTTCAAACGCGATCGGCGTTCCATTCTGGAACACGTTTCAATTCGAATTTCGTATTTGGAACGCTCGCGACCGGTCGCCCTTGTAATAGTTGGCTGGTGTTATCAAAGAACCAAAATCTCGTGACCCCTATCGTAGCTTCTTTATTGCCTTATCCCGTTGAGTTAAAGACTAAAGGCGGAGTTGACAAGTGTCATCGTAAAGTGGTCCCAAGTAGACGGCAAGTGCAGCGCGAACGAAAATATACGTCGCGCCGAGTTGTTTTGCCGCCTTATCACTCGTGCCAAAGATTATGCAGGGTACAGAATAGATATGTTTGCGACATTGCCTATATCCAGAATGCTTCCAGGAGGCATACCTCGACTGTCCTCGACATAAAATGCATTCTTAATGTTACAATGATTTGGTCTTGATTTTTATGCTATAATGACAATGAATTAATTGTTTATACTTTATTGTATTAATGATTGTAATAATATTTACATAATTAAGGATTTGGTTTATGTTGACCACGGCGGGCCGCCCTCTGACCAACAAATGGTAAAGAAGAACATATTACCTCCATCTCTTTTGCTTTTATAAGTATTAAAATAAGAAATCTTTTCGAGGTTATTTTTATGTATATAACATTTTTTCACGACAGCCCTAGGATGCACACCGCGAGAAATTTTGTCGAATCTTTATGTCGTGCGAAAACGAGACAGACTTATACAGAGTCGTAGCCTTGTCCTGTTTTTAAGCATCGATATTTTTTCATGCGGTGCGTAATTTATTCCTGCAGGGCCCGATCTAGCTATTTAGCCGCTCCGGCCAAAAGTAATATTCGCCGCTTTACACTAACACCATATGTCACTAGAGGTCGCCCCATGACTCCGTCCGCGTACGGAAGAAATTCGCGTCGCTCCCAAATAAGTATCTTCCACACCGCTGGGTTATGCTATAACTTTTTGCATTCTCATTTTCATCCTTATTAACCTTTAACCTTTTAAAATATATTTTTTAGGCTGCTAAGCATGGTAATTTTTATAAGATTTTTTCTCTTAGAGAAAAAATTGAGGACTGTGCTCACAACCGCTCGGCGCCTTCAATTATTGTCGCTCCGGGAATTTGCCCAGCTCGCCCCCCCTTAGATAGGGCCCTGCCTCAGCCTACAATACAAGTCCATTTTTAGTACTATAGAAATCAGAAAATGAAGTACTTACATAGAAAGTGAGAACAACCTATCCTAACATTTTCTGAGCTTGGCAACATATCAAACTTTTGTTTATTGGCTTTTTTTGGCTAAGTATATAATTCCGAAGTGTATCTACAATTACTAAGTAAACAAAAGCAGGGACTATTTAATTATTAGTAAAAAACTAATAAATTTTAAGTCAAATATTATTTAATGTGCATCAGAACTTTTAGGTTGGTAAAGTTTGAAAATCAAAATTAAAATATAATTCTATATGCAGATGTCTTATATAGGGACCTGGCGTAACGCTTAGTCGAGGTGTCAGGTGACCGGAATGCTGGCGTATATTTTGGTTAAAAACTTATATTGACTTACATTTACATTGCAACAGCATTGCCATCCAACGTGGCAATGCCGCCAGCATTCTGGCCACCTTTCCATCATCTAAGTACTAGTTCTTAGTCTTTTTGTTAAAATTTTAAGTTTTGTATTTTTTATTGGGTTTGTTTTTACTAGGTAGGGTTTATTTTGTTGTTAGTTAGTTATAATTTAATTTTAGTGTATAATTGTATTTTATTTGTAAATAAACTTATTCCAAGAGCTATTCTATATTCTAGTTTAGATGTTTGTGCCCAGGATATTTTCTTATTTTGGTTTGCATAGTTAGTTTTGTTAGGCAAGTAATACGTATTTTTATTTTTAGTGTGCTATTAAATGCCCTTTGATAAATGACATATTATTTATCAAAGCAAATGCCATAAAAAATACAAAAAACGTAACGTGAACTGGTTTCGGCAAACGTAACGTGACCTAAGAGTGATATTATGTAAAAAGTGGGCAGTACCTGGAGTGGAAGTGAAAAGCGGAACATCGGGCTAAGTGAAATGCTTTGTAAGAGGTTTTTCCCAGCACTGATAAAAAAAAGAAGTATTTAAGTATCTATGAGTTATCTGTCTGGACCTGGGTCCTAAAACTGCATCCAGAACCACCGGAGGACGGGCAGCAGCGTCCTCTTAGTTAACGGTGGTAACACTCTGCGATCCCCAAGCCGCCTGCCTAGCGTAGGGATTACGGCAACCCCTCCCTATTAAGGGGGAGGCCATAGTCCAGCAGTGGACGTCAACTGGCCGATGAGTGAGTGAGTTATCTGTTTCGTATAGTTCAAGCTTTGCTTAGTTTGGGACTAGATGGCGCTGTGTGAAAAGACCACCAATATTTATTTATTTATTAATTATTATTACTATCCTGCAGTGTGACCATTATGGGCTGCCTATGATAATGATTATTTAGATTCCCCTCTGTGTATTATTTGCCTATCTAATCTAGAGCGCGGGTGCGGGAAGCAGTGAGGGGCAAAGGCGGGCTCTCGGCTCGCCAACTTAAAAATGCCGCCGCAGAGCCTCCGAATCGATACGAGGCGCGTCACGTGCCGCCGCCGGCGACCAATCGCTGAACTCGGCAGTAGCCGCGGGGTAAGGGGGAGCGCGTCCCTCCCAACCGCCCGCTCCGCCGCTCTCGTCAGTGCACTACACGACAACGTAAGGGACGGACGCACGCCGCGCGCTCCCATCCCGAATTTCTCCGAAAACCGGTCCGATGCATCACATGTTATAGTGCAGTGTTCGTTATGAGTGCGTGGACGGAGGAAGCGCTTTCCTGGCGCGACGAGAGGCTCGGCCTCACCGAGCTGTCTAACGCGAGTACCAATAGAAGGAAACTACGTAGTGCCCCGTATAAACTTCACCGGCCGCATCTACCGCCGGCACAGTCTGAGCCACCGACGGAAGTCTCCGGTACGCATATTTCGAGACTCTACCCGGAAATCTTGGCGTTGATTTTCGAGAGACTGCCGATCAGAGACCGAGGGCGTGCAGCTCAAGTTTGTCGCACTTGGCGAGATGCAGCTGATCGCCGATCGGTTTGGCGCGGAGTTGAAGCAACGCTACACTTGAAGAGGCCAGCGCCCGTGTTATTCTCTTCATTAGCACGACGGGGAGTGAGAAAATTACAAATATTGTCTCTCAGAAGAGGGCTTAGAGATGCCGTGGGCGCTTTACCTGGTTTAGAGTCGCTGTCTTTGAGCGGATGCTACAGCGTGACAGATGCAGCTTTAGCCAGTGCATTTGCCTCCGATATGCCGTCATTGAGACGGCTAGATTTATCACTATGCAAACAGTTGACTGACTCTTCGCTCGGCAGAATAGCACAATCACTCAAAAACTTGGAAGAATTGGAGCTCGGAGGATGCTACAGTATAACAGATACAGGACTGTTACTCATCGCATGGGGACTGAGAAAATTGCGTCGTCTGAATTTGAGATCATGCTGGTACGTGAACGATACAGGAATAGCGCACTTATGCGGTGGTGGAGAGGCCAGAGGTACTCCGGAACTCGAACATTTAGGACTTCAAGACTGCCAAAGGTTAACTGATGAGTCGTTAATGCACGTAGCGTCTGGGCTTCCGAAATTAAAGTCTATCAACTTGTCATTCTGTGTTGCCGTCACCGATGCGGGGCTGAGGCATTTATCAAGGCTACAGTTCTTAGAAGACGTCAACCTGAGGGCGTGTGATGGAGTTTCTGATCAAGGCGTGGGCTACTTAGCAGAAAGTGGTAGACTCACAGCTTTGGACGTATCGTTCTGTGATAAAGTTGGAGATGAAGCACTATCCCATGCTAGTTTGGGACTGTCTGGATTGCGGTCGTTGTCTCTAAGCGCATGTCGCCTCACTGACGAGGGGCTTGAAAGGGTTGCGAGGCTATCGCAACTGGAAACCCTAAATATAGGACAATGTACGCGTATCACCGATAGAGGCTTACTGGCTTTAGCTGAAGGCTTGCTGAGTCTCAAAGCAATAGACTTGTATGGGTGTACGTGCATCACGCCCCAAGGTTTGGAACATATCGTGAAGTTGCCTCGACTGAGCATTCTCAACCTCGGTCTGTGGCATGTGCGGTGACCACACACACGCTAGTCTGTGTGAACGTTTGTTTGTGTGAGTGCGACGGCCATGTTGAAGTGAAGGAGCGCCAAGGTTGTATACTCGGGACAAGAATTAACCAATTTTAAGATATTAAAACTATCGAATTATATTTTAGGAAATGGGGTGGCTTTCTTTCTAATTTTGTTTGGACTGGTTGGTTAAAAATAATTGATAGCACATCAGAACTATTACATTCACGTCAAAATTTCTTAAATTCATGTAATGCTTCCTTGTTTGCAAATCAAATTTGTTTAAATAATGAGTTATGAGACCCGTATTAGCCTTGTGTTTACTTTTTATTAATTAAATCGATTCAAGGTACATTTATCATAAATATTTTCTTTGTATCGATATTTATAATATTTGTGTGTTTAAACTACAATAATAAACGAAGAACATAGTTTTTTGATGTGCTATTTTAATGAGGTGTGGATTCAATATTGATGTTGGTTTAGGATCTTCAATCTTCGTTTTGTTAGAAATGCTAAGTTTTATCTGTTAATTGCTGTTACAAGAAAGTTACCCCAATGCCTAGTCGCAATGTTGAACCAGACTTTTTGGACAATTTATTATTATTTCATTGGTTTTTGCGTAATTTCGTTGATTTTTCGTTGTGATTAAGAACAAGTTTTCAAATGTCTGATTAGTCTGGTTATGTTATTGCTCCATTAGTTAGGTAGATATTTAGCCATTCTTCAAATTATAATTGTTTTTAATTCGACCTTAAGTGAATTGTTAGGAGAATTTGTTAAGTGTTTAGGTTTTTGAATATTAAGGCTGAATTGAAGACAGGGCTGAATCAAAAATTTCAGTTTTTTTTCTTCATTAACGCATTCATAATGGCTGATTTTATACTGATTTCACTTCTCTTATTTCTTTGAAAACTTTGTGTTTATAAATTGGTGTTATAAATTATGAATGTCTATAAAATGATTTGTTTTGTCGAAAATAATTGGCAACGTCACTGTTTGAAGCTACTTCATGATTACTTCTGCTTCTTCATGAATAAAATGCACATTGTCAAAATTAGTTTCATTCGATAATCTCGGTTTTGCGAAAACAACCAAATAGGTACCTAAATAGGCCTAATATGTATTCGGTAAAAGGCGATCTGAATCTTGATTTTTTGCTGTATAGTATCTCAAGACGCGTACCTAGCATAAATTGTTTTATGAATGTATAGTAACGAATCAAAGAATATTTGATCAAAACATATAGATAACTAAGTAATACATATCCATCGGGTTAAGATTATTTTAAAGAATTCCTAGCATATTGTGCCCAAATATATGTATATTTAAATAAGTAAAGGCATGTGACATTTTGGCCTAGTTCATACAAGAAAGCATGGGAATTTTATATCACTGAACACCTGCGTAAAAAGCATTTAAACAATAAAATACTTTGATTTGACATGACGATCTTAAGTATTTCATAGAATCCGATTAGGTATAACGATTTGGCTTGTAGTGGTCATCTGCTAATTGATGTCAACATGATCACAGTGTGATTTTATGAATAAACAACAGTAAATAATTACAAAAAACAAATAACCATTCGATATTAAAAGAAAGAAAGGTGACCGGTCCATAAGACATATTTTTATGTGTTCTGATTCTAAAGACATTTGACATTTTGGCCTAGTTCGTACAAGAAGGTTTAGGAAATTTGTACCACAAGGCCACCTGCATATGGGAAATGTCTTAAGCCTTTAGTGTTATTTTATTTAAAAAAAATGTTATTCGTTTATAAATTCATAGCTGTCACAGCATCATTAGACATACCTACGTACTACGTGGGTTCGTGTCATGTTTGGCTCGGCTTTGCATCGCCATTTGCCCTACATAATTCAGTTTCGTCCATTGACATAGAAATATATATAAACCTATGTCTATAGTATTTACTATTGCGTCGATGGTTTCGTATTTCTCTTTTCTATCTACCTCGACTGAATTAGACATAATTGTAGCATCTGAAAGAAGACAGCTAAGTATTTACTTGTGAAATTCTTCCATAATAACACTTGTATAATTTAAATTAAATTTGCTACAAGAAACAAAAACATGCCAAAAACATTCCACGATTTATTGTATCTTCATTGTCTTCCATAAATATGTTTATCTTTGTCTTATTGATAAGCAGTTCATACACAGTCAAGGCAAAATGGTAATAACACGTTTTTATAAGTTTTTGAAGGAAAATATCTGGTTGCACATCAGAAATACAATAGGATATTAATTAGTGAGTTTATAAAGTAGTTTATAAGCCTGTAGCTGCGCGCAACAAATGTGTACTTCATCGTAGAAAACACCAGTGAAGGTAATCGCCCTGAAAAGGGCGTTTTATTCCGAAGAGGAGCACGTTGGGCACCGACGAGGCTCCGGCACACCAGATCTGGTCACGCGATGTACATCGCTGGTGTTTTCTACGATGAAGTACACATTTGTTGCGCGCAGCTACAAGCTTATTTAGTAAAAAATACCTACCTTTGATACGTGTTGGTATAAACGATAGGTATTTTTTTAACCAAGATCTAAAATTGAACGAGTTATATTCGAAAAACAATGCTCTCAATTTAAAAATTACCGTACTTTAGAGCCTCTTCTGAACCTATATTTTTTCAATTTAAATTCATTAAGCCCTTTCAGCCTTTTCTTTATTTGGTGGGACTAATATTTTTGTTGTTAATAAAGCGGTATTTTTGGTGTGCAGTTAAATAGTGACCTTTTTTAAATCCCAAATGTTCACGATCTCGATTATTATACGTAATTTTTGATATTATTATAAGAGTTTAATTGTTTTGTAATTTTTGCTTAAGGTCGAATAAAAAATTGTACGTTGTATACTTCATCGATACGTTGTTTTGTACAAAACGAATGTAAAATAGGAGAAAGTGTATTAAAAGTCATTGTATATGTTACAAATTAATATGGAAATTTTATTTCTAGGAATTTACCTAATTCCGTAACTATAACATAGATACAAAATTAAAATAGGTAAGTATTTCGATTTCGGTTGTAGGTATAAGATAATACCTTCTGTACGTACGTTGGTGTTATACCTATTAGGTTTAGGTTTCGGTTAAGTTTTAGATTAAAGTAATAAATACAATAAAAAAGCGAATACTCTATAGTCTAGACCAGTGTTTTTCAATCTGTGGGTCCAGATGGGCGACCCCTGGAAAAAAGCAAAGAAAAAAAAAGCTCAAGAAAAAAAAAGCAAAGCAAAGCAAAAAAAAAAGCAAAGCAAAAAAAAAGCAAAAGAATAGCAAAGCACGGAAAGCTTTGATCGGGGGGTCGCGGGCAAAAAGAAAAAGGCATCCAAGTCAAAGTCGCGGGTAATCTTGACCAACTTACCTCGTACTTACTTTCAAAACTCGCGGTTTCTTGCAGAGTGTGAGGTCGTAATGAATAAATGTATCAAAATATGTAAAATCTTTACCGCATATAGTCTTCTAATTTAATTATTTATTTGTACATTGTAAGGGGGTCGCCAGTTTTTTTTTATCTGTAACTGTAAAGGGGTCGCGAAATCAAAAAGATTGAATAACACTGGTCTAGACTAATACCCTACCAAATATTTTGTTATACAGGGTTAGTCAGTATCAGTCAGTCATCCTTTTAAGGGCATATTCGGCACATCAAAACAAACAACTTTTACTATGGGGCCAACACTGAAATCGCAAAAAAATACAGCTTTCCCATACATTTTGCCCAAGGTCGATGAATTATTTGTATGGAACAGCTGATAATTTTTTCGAAATATCTTTGTTGGCCCCATAGTATAAGTTGTTTGTTTTGATCTACAATATATGCCCGTAAAAGGATGCTAACTAATTATGACTAACCCTGTATAGGTACATCGTTTTAGAAAAAGTTACTACCAAAAAAATCCTAAACAATGTGTTCAATCTCGTTAGTCTAAGGTGTCAAGCCAACGTGTAAAAGTACCTATATACAGCTGCTTGTAACTTCTACTTATTTCAATAAAATCTGGCAGAATGCACTAAGTGCGATGCCCAAACCAAAGAAGTAAAAGTATCTATCTAAGTCGGAGGTTATAATGTGTGGCGAACATACGTAGTTTTTTTTTTTGGCGTATAAGATATATTACATGGTCAGTCAGACCGACCACCAATAATTTGTGCGCCGCCGCCTCATGACTCGTAGAATAGGCTAGATGATTGTTTTTTTTATCGTCATATTAAAATGTGGCCCATAAATATAGCTGATTAATGAAAACAAAATGAAAATCTCTTCGACCAAGTATAGACTTGATCGTAGGAAAATATGATCAAAAATAAGCAACTTATAACCATTTTAATATCATGCTAGACAGAGAGGCGAAACAGCAAATCGTGACGTCACTTCTCTGTACGCCATATCTAGACTTCTATCTAGACTAATAAATATAATAAAGAGGAAACGTTGTAAGTTTGTTTGTTTGGGGTAATCTCCGAAACTGCCAAACCGATTCTGAAAATTCTTTCACTAATAGAAAGCTACATTATCCCTGAATGCTATAGGCTATTTTATACATATAAATAGAATTTCACATCACAAAATAACAGTTTTAGCAAGACAAGATGGAAAAGAAATGGTGTAATGGCTGCTTTAGCGGCTTATGCTGGCTAAACGGTTAGTTTAATGTTGATGTAATGTTAAAGAAAAATGTAAACCTAAAGTAGGTCTACAAAAAAGTCCGCAACACTATAATATCTATCTTTTGTATTGGAGCCACAGCAGTTTTTTGGTAAAATGTACGTAATAAAAATGTAGCACTATCTTTAGATGTAATTATGTAAATATGTTATGAATCCTTATCAATATAAACCGTTTCATTACCACAAATATATAACGAAGAAATTTTTTGCCCTTTACAGTACGTTACCATAGTCTAGTCGGTCTAGTTTCCATATTACAAGCTTTGCTTAGTTTGGGGCTAGATGGCGCTGTGTGAAAAAATGTCCTGCGATATTTATTTATTTATTTTTATACTGACAATGACAAAGTCTTGCATAGTGATTAAGCGATCCGTTGAGTTGTCTGGCCGATATGGTCAGTGGTCTCGAACGTGCTGATTTAGGTTAAGGGCATAGGTTTAGGGCATGTCCTACTGACAAGCCGAAATAGACTGATTTTCAGTCGATTATTTAAAGTACCCAACTAAGAAAAATGTACTGATTTATTTTGCATTTTTTCGTTTGAGAACACTGGGTATGATAGTAAGATTATTAAAAGGTGCGTCAGTTCTGCCTGCCCTTTAATACCGGGGTAAATGATATTCAATGTATGACATCCACCCCGTTACAAGCGACGCTGGGGTAAAAGATACTTGATTCATGCCATTCACCCCGTTATAAGTACGTTTGCCTTCGTTAGTCCAGTCCATCCAAAGGTTGCCTGGAAGAAATCGCTTAAGGTGATAAGGCCGCCCCTTGTAACTGCCAAATAATGTACCCTGATTAGTTGTAAGTTGTTCTATATTTCTGGTGTGCAATAAAGCAATTGTATAAACGATACCGAGGTAGAGATGACACTTGATGTGTGCCGTCCACCCCGTTAAGCGCCGACACCGGGGTGAATGAAGCCCTTTTTCCCATCTGCCCCGGTAACGAGGCAGGGGCAACGGGGACCCAGTCTAACTATACGGGACAAAAATTAAAAAGTCGCAGTGATGTAATCATTTACGGCCTTACTTTTAAAAAACTTACTTTTACTTAAAAAAAACTTTTCAACCGTTAGTCACTGCTTAAGATGCTCTGCCATCTTCTCCCTGACGTGAAGTTGCACGTGCTAGAAAAGGACAGAGAAGTTTAAGCAGTGATTAAGAGAATCAAGATTATTGTAGGTAAGGCTGTTAGTCTTAATTTAGTTAGAGACCTTAGAGTAGATGTTTTTCTTGCGTCTATCTACATCTGCACTAACTTATGCGTAAATCTATAACATCTAGCACTTCGATAGTTTCTATATGTTTCTACAATCTCTGCGTGTGTGACGCGTGGGTATATTGTTATTTGACGGAGCGATCATAGTAAGGCTGTATACGTGCTTGACCACACTTTACTTGAATTATGTAGGTTTTCCAAATAAATAATTTAAAAAAGGTGAAAACACGACTGCTCTACCAATAAACACATTTTTGCCAAATAATAAATAGCCAATGTCACGCGGGAACATAGACAAGGACTCGGTATCGGGGTAAGAATTCTAACGATACCCCGATACATCCAAAGTTATTCAGGCATTTAGAACTTATTTGATGGAATAAAGCAACTCACATACGTACAATACATAGATACTTACATGAACTCTGAAAACATTACATTCCTTTTTTGGGCAGTCGTAATAAGTAGTCCATTCACCTAGCCTGGCATTGGAACTGGCTCTCAAGAGATGCTGCCGGATCATTCTGATGACGGCAATTTTTAAATTGAGGGTGGTAGCTGATTACCTACTCTAAAGTCAACGCCGACCTCAACATTTCCTAACGATATGTTTTCTTCACACGCAGCGCAAGCTCATTGTCAGGATTTGAGCCCGCGCCGTACAGCGTGTGATCCGAACTCGCTAACCACTAAGCATCACTTCGCACTCATTACTCTATATAGGAGAGTACTATTGGTGATTTATTGCTACTAATAAAATTGTGCACGCGGGTGAAACCGCGGGGTCAGCTAGTCGATTCTATTCTGACAAGTAAGGCGTGACGTAATTTTTTGTTTTGTGGGAAAGGGACAGAGTTGTCTCTAACAAAAACTTTAAACGCTCATATATCAGAACATTTTTAACCGATTTAAATTATTTTTTCAATATACATACTATACTTACCTAAATTCTTCATCAAAGCCATGAACCTAGAAAAAAAGCATCCTTTTTTTTCTAGAAAAAACCTAAAAAATCTTTTTTTTTAGGTTCATGATCAAAGCTATTGGTTTCAACGATATAAACATCAGTCATCTACACTATTGATTAAAAAAAAAATGATTTTGTGGATAGACAGTTTATTAACTAAGTACCTATTACATTGGTTGAAAGTTAAAGTCATTTCGTATAAGGTTCTAAGCATTTCGTTATAGCCAGTAAGAATTGAGTAGTCAGCCATTTAGTATGGGAAGTCTCAAATAAATATAAATTATTTTTTATTCTGGGCATCATTAGGCTCCATAGATATAACTTTTAAAAAAGTGTGGCCATATCGCAAATAGGGTTGCCACCTTTTTTTAAGCAATTAGACTATTTATAATTTTCTAGGCTAAAAAAAAAGTACAACATCTGAAAATAAAGTAAGTACTATTTATTTACCAGGCCTTTTCTCTTCCATACATATTTTTTGTTGCTTCTAGCAACTTCCAACAAATATTTGTTACTCTTAAATATATTAACGGCATCTTTACAATCAATCCCTAAATTTAAAGCAGTCCGGTCCGTTCCGTTATACGTAAAAAATAGAAGCCCATTTAAAAAAACTTCACAGGTGAAAATAAAGTATTTTCACGTACTTTACTGCCCTCATAAAGTATAAAGTACGTTAGGCCAAAATAGAGTACAATACTTTATTATAAAGTACGGGTGGCAACCCTAATCGCAAAGTTCTAAATGCTAGCGCAACCCTATACCACAATACGATAAAGGAAGATGAGTGATTGGATTAATTGGGTTGATACACAGTATTACAGTACAGTATTTTGTCGGGAGAAAATAAGATCCCACCAAAAACATTCTGTAAAAAACTAGCCAAGTCTCTATGGAGCTGCTTGTTTTTTCAATCAAAACTCATGCATATTCCCTATTCTATTGTTCTATTTTGTTATTATTTTATATTTTTTCTAATTTTTTATTTTAATTCTTTTTTTATTATATTTTTTTTAATTTTATTTTTTTATTTTATTATTTTTATTCAATTTTTTTTTCTTTTTGTTATTATATTTATCCTTTTTTTTACAATGTCTTACAACCCCTCAGTGACCACCCGTAGTATATTATGCCAAGACCCCAACCCCGTAGTAGTGTTCACGTAGTAATTCATAAATATGGGTTTATATCAATTTTGCAAACAGAAAGTTAAAAAAGAAATTGCTCATATATGTCTTCTTTATCTATATGGCGCTTGCCGCGTGACGTCAAGAGTGCTTCTGCTTACCCATAATTACATGTAAATAAATAAATGTGAATATTTTTGTATGAAGTGATTCCACACTTATGGTATTTCTATGTTTAAATATTTGTGTTACAAAAATATTTACAGATGGCGCCACCAACGCTTAGTTGGTAGCTTATAACAGGTTCGGAAATTTGGCTTCTCAGGCAGAGACTTCTGTAGCTTAATTGGCAAAGCAGTTGGGACGGAAACCCATAGCGACTGCTCGTATGCAGGTTCGAGTCCTGCCGGAGGTCATAATTTTTCTTCCTGTTTAAGCTTTAAAAACATAAATAAATGTGAGTTTAAAAAGCGCTAAACGCTGCGCGCTATATTTGAATATAGGTAGCTCGAAAGAGCTCGAGATTTCACTAGAGAATATTGACTACGTGACGAAAACGTAAGAACGGAACGGGTTACTTAGTATGGTACGTTCCTTACCTACCGTAAAAGTGGAGGCATTCCAAAAAATTCATCACGTTCACGATATCCGCCCGCGTCGTTGGGTCGTCGTGACTCGTGACAAAATGGAGTCTATGCAGCGCGTTAGCTTTAGACATTTTTCTCTACAAACCTACTTATTACTTTTTTTTTTTACTTTTTTTTTTATTCTTTCAAGTGACGAGACGAACAGGACTTTCACCTGCAGGGCTAACATGCGCACCGCGAGAAAATTTTGTCGTGTCTTTATGTCGTGCGAAAACGAGACAAACTTATACAGATTCGTAGCCTTGTCCTGTTTTGTAGAATCGAGAAAAATTTCTCGCGGTGCGCATGTTAGGCCTGCAGGTGGTAAGCGACACGCCTGCCACTAACAGTAGCAGTGCTAGAATTGTGAACTTGCGAATACAATCCTGCGCCGCACTGCACTGCGCTCGTCACCCTTAGATATTAGATGTTAAATCTCTTCATACCCAGTATTTTCTCTGGTAATATTGCCCTTCAAACCGAAACACAGTAATGCTTGCACACTACTGCATGGCGGTTGAAGAACTGGCAAAGGTGTGGTACTTCCCCAGACGGACTCTGCAGTAGAGTCCTACCACTATAAAAAAAAGCTCTTGAAGCAGCTTTTGGCATTTATTTAACCTATTAACATTGCCAGAGAGATCGTGGCTTCACAACCCGGACCCGTACCGATGAGCTCTGTGGAGTATGTAAGGAAGTACCCAGCAACCCAGCGGATGCCACCAGCGTGAGACAGAGGATATGGACCAACCGCTCTTCGAATGTGGCTTAAAGTACGTTTAAAAACTATACTCGGATTCTTAATCAAACGGACTAAACTGTAATTTCGAGTGTTGCTATTTTTGGCAAAATTGTAATAGAGCTGGATTAAAAATATTTAAGTTTATTAATAGTACATTATGATACAAGTGTGCTATGTTGGTTATTACACTAGAGACGGTATTATGGGCGCGAGCCGCAGGCGAGAGCGATAAGGAAGCCGAGAGTGTATTGACTAACATAGCACAAGAGTTTCATACGACTGTTTTCATCACACTTGCGAGGAAAAACAAACTTGTTTTGATAATAATCAACCACACAGCGAAAACGTCAACAAACATTTGCGGAAAATGGCGGCCAAACTAGCAATGCGCGCGCAGGTTGATATTTACTACAGCGGCATAAGAACTCTTTGTTGGTATTACAAAAAAACTGTAAGTATTACCCGGCTATATTAGTGCTTCGTATACATGCGTCTAATTGCAGTCACGTACAAACTTGACTTTACCGGGTTATACATATTATAGCACTAGTGCCGTAATGTAAAAAGCACGCATGCGTAATAGCTTGGATTATGAGCCTAAAACCGATGCAATAAGATCCACTTTACGAGCAAGTGTGATGAAAAATAAGTGGATAAATTAAACTTTTTATTAACATATGAAGTTATGTTAACCTTCGATATATTTACATTAGTCTTTCTAAAAGGTGTTACTGACTTATGTACGATTACAATCTTTTCAAGGTTATACCAAATCATGAAAATTCTCATTCTGTAGCAATTTACATAATAACTTTATAACACAATATGTTTTCCCTTTTCTAACTGCACTTTTACTTTAACAGCCTTACCTAAAATAATCTCGATTCTCTTAGTCACTGCTTAAACTTCTCTGTCCTTTTCTAGCACGTGCAATTTCACGTCAGAGAGAAGATGGCAGAGCATCTTAAGCAGTGACTAACTTTTGAAAAGTTTTTTTAAGTGAGGCCGTTAATGTTTAACGGCACTTAATAATGATTCGATAATAGGGCAGATGACTGAGGTTTATATCGTTGAAAACAATAGCTTTGATGAGTAATTCAAGTAAATATAGTATGTTTATTGAAAAAATATTTAAATCGGTTAATAATGTTTTGATATATGAGCGTTTAAAGTTTTTGTTAGAAACAACTCTGTCCCTTTCCCACAAAACAAAAAATGACGTCACGCCTTAGTTGTCAGAATAGAATTTATATGGCGTACTGAGAAGTGACGTCACGATTTGCTGTTTCGCCTCTCTGTCTAGCATGATATTAAAATGCTTATAAGTTGCTTATTATAAATCAGATTTTCATTTTTTTACATTAATCAGCTACATTTATGGGCCACATTAAAAAAAGGACAATTAAAAAAACCAGTCATCTAGCCTATTCTTTTGAACGATGAACTAAAAATATCACATCACTCGGTGTTTTAGCAGGCAGCATTAGTTTGTAAAGTGACATTTCATTCTGACAGTTTAGTCCCTTTGATTATGAATTCGAGTATCTATAGGATTTTTATGTTTATGCATATACAATTACCCGACAGTACAACTATTATCTATTTTGACAAAAGAAAACAAGCCGCTAAAACAGTCACGATTCAAATAACTTGAAAAATAAAACTTTTTCAGTTCAATAAAATTCTTTTGTTGACATCTCGCTATAACCGGCAACTTTCACGTTGAAGCTTTACTCACTTTCATTTAGTTTTTATTGCGTTGTAAAGTTATATTATAACCAAGTATAAGAATTGCTTTATTGTACGCTATTACAATTGTGTAGCAAATGTTATACAATCGCTAGTTACATTTTCAACCGACTTCAAAAAAGGAGGTTCTCAATTCGACTAGATGTTTTTTGTGTGTTTTGTGCGTATGATTAGGGTAGATGACTGATGTTTAAATCGTTGAAACCAATAGCTTTGATGAAGAATTTGAGTAAATATAGGATGTTTATTGAAAAAATAATTTCAATCGGTTATTAATTTTCTGATGTATAAGCGTTTAAAGTTTTTGGTAGAGCCAACTCTGTCCCTTTCCCACAAAACGAAAAATGACGTCACGCCTTACTTGTCAGACTAGAATTTATATGTACAGAGAATTGACATCACGATTTGCTGTTTCTTCTCTCTGTCTAGCATGATATTCAAATTCTTATAAGTTACTTATTTTTGATTTCATTTTCTTTTCATTAATCAGCTTTATTTATGGGCCACATTTTAATAGGACATTAAAAAAAACAGTCATCTAGCCTATTATGAATTGAATTGGGTTTTTTTTTGGTAGGTTATCGGTACTTCAGAGGTGGTTCCATATAAATTTTATCGAAATTTCAGTAGTTTGGTTTTTAAATCAAATTTACTGAAATAAATCAAAATAACAGAAAATATGAAGATGTCATCCAGAAATCGGTTGTTTCTTTTTTAAACCGTATTATGTTATATTTGATGTGTTTTACCTCTTGCATCTGGCATATATGCTATTTAACTTAGCCATTATCAGCCACAATACTTTCACTGCTGGACGAAGGCGGGGAAAAACTCGGGGGAAAACTTTTAATAGGGAGGAGTTGCCATAATCCCCACGCTTGGCAGGCGGCTTGGGGATCGCAGAATGCTCACCACCGTTATGAGAGAGGACGCTACTGTCCGTCCTCAGAGTGGTTCTGGATGCAGTTTTAGCACATACCGGTCCAGATAATTTAACGTCGTACGTAAATTAGCGTTACTTTCCCTCCAAAAATAAAATAATATAATAGTTTAATTTTTTTTAGTTACTCTGAACCTTTTATTATAGAAACAGGTTACAAAAGTAGAAACCTATTTGGTGGACACCAACATGTTCATTTTTGAAAACTGCCCGTTATTCGAAGTAAGTACTATTGAGATAAATGTACCTTTTGAGAAAGGCTTTCGCTATTCTGTGTTTTGTGAAATGCGCCATATTTTGGAATGGGGGACATGATAGCACCAAGCCTAAATGATGATTGGTGCTATTCAATTGGTGCAAGAAAGAATGATGGCCAAATTTCATAGGGTCGTGGACCTGACTCTGATAAAGATGTAGGTATAGTAAATAGATTTGATTTATTAGTTAGGTTTTCATGTGTAGAAAGTCCCTTCATATTTAGGTTTTTTCTTTGAGGCCTCTTTTTTAAATAATCCACGAAAAGAAATCCACCAGTGAGTTGAAATAAATAGAGTAGTTATAGTCGAACAAAACTGCTTTAAAAACTGACTAGACGTTGCCTATATAAATATACTTACGCATATTACTATGCACTTTGTGAAGAAAAGGAAAGAATATGACCGACTTTATACGCCACACCTGTTGTTAGAAAGAGACAAATATCTAATTTATCTTACGGCGTAATAAGCTACACAAGTTGATTGGCCAGAGCGAGCGCCTTCGCCGCGCCGGTGTGGCTCTCTTTCACTCTCTCACACAAGACGATCTATCTATCTCGGCCATCCATTTCAAAGTGACAACAGTCGCCTTAGATAAAATAAATTTAATTTTTTCCCATTGCAATAAAAATATAGTACTTACGCGTGAAATGAATTTTTTTTTGTCTCTCACAGTGCCTGTGTAGATTGTGCAGTGTCTAAATACACAGAAAGGCATTATATCACCATCTTTTTGCTAGAAAACATACGATTAGCGGCAGCGCATTACCGGACATTCGGAAGTGAAAGACTGGTAGCGATCACGGCAATTACCTTGATTTCGTCTAGTAAATATGGCGGGGGGGACAACTCATCTACAGGTAAAAACATCTTAGAAATCCACCAGTTCAAGTCAATAGATATTGTTGAGTAAAAAATATGATTTTTTTTTCTGGCTTTGTCTTATAATGTTGTTTGGTTTATTTATATAAACAAATAGTAACTTTTTTTCTGTATGTAAAGCTTATACTTAGCTTATACACTCTCGCTATTTTGTTAGGTACGTTTTGGCCATCAATATTTGTGCAGGAAATCCCCACATATTCGGAAGTTTACACGATACGCGGGCTTTAGCACAGGCTTTGGGAGAACTTCTAGACTAATAAAAATGCAATAGTAGCTTAAAAATCTACTTAATACAAGTAAAATCTAATCCAAGCATAATAGATAGGTACCATTTCATCATCATCATCAGCCAAAAGAACCATTGCTGAACGAAAGGCCTCCCTCTTGGACCGCCATACTGTACGACAACCGCTCATTTGTAAAGGATGCCCGTGACTTTCACAATATAGTAAGTAGGTAGGGCCACCTTGTTGGGTTGGGAGGCCTACATAATTAAGTACGAGACGTATCTTCCGGTTCGTATCATTGATATTTGGGGTCGATTCTGTTGCACCGCTCACTAAACTAAACTAATCTGACAGGACTAAAATTATACGCGTCTCATTTCATTTCAGTATGTTTGAAAGGGATGTCAACAGGTTTCGTCCTGTCAAATTAAGTTTAGTTTAGTGAGCGGTGCAACAGAATCGACACCACTATTCTAAATATATTTCGGCTTCTTTGAACATAGATTTTATTACTTGGGTAAAAAAATTCAAAACCATGTAAATAATTGACAATAATTATTATGACACTAATAAACGAAAACGACACAAAAGAACTTTCAAAACAAGGTTTTGTCGTCTAAATTACAGCAATATCGTTAAAAGTCGGCTAAACAAAACAATTCCAGCTCTAAACAAAATGGAACAATAATTTTGAACAAAATGTGTAACAAAAACATTTTTATAAGAATTTTATGATGGGTATTACTGTTCAAAGTGCGCCGGGTATTAAAAATGCAGTAAACTACATAACTGCTTTTACAAAATGTATCGTAAAAGCAAAGGCCTTTATTAGAGCAGCAACTAATATATTCATAACAGTTACCCGTAACGTAATATTATCTAAGGGCATCAAGGCCGTTACAGACGACGAAGAAGCTATAATATTTCATGTTAAGATGAAATATCGCCCGCCATACAATTTTGAAATTTATATTATCATAGTCACTTGTTCGACATTTGTTTTGTATGAGTAGCGATATTGAAAAATGTTCTAAGATAGCGTGAAATATTATAGCGTTTTCATCGTGTGTGACGGCTTTTAATGTTATACCTATTATGTTATTTATAAAGACCACATTATGTTACTCAGTATTAATCAAATATTAGTTACTAAGTCCTTCGCGGTTACGCACTGCTACGCGAGAATACTGAGAACAGGAACACTATGAGAGCACTGTCGTTATATTGGACTGTTACGCGATCAATGGTACGAGTAGCAGTTTAGATATTCAGTTATCCACAAATAGTATATTTGATCTAACACCGTAAACATAAAGCGCTATTTTCAATCGACCCTAATATATCAACTCTAGCGTTATAACAGTTAATTAATGAAATTAACTTATATAAATAAGTGCAATGGTATGGAGCATGGATGTTTTGCTGGTAATACGATATACTGGACAAGTGCGTGACGGGCTTGCATGCCAACTGTTCCGTATGAGTCCGTACCACACCACACCGCAATTCAATGTATAATTATGTATTTTAGGTAATTAGTACTTGTAATAGTAACTAGTAAGTAATATTAGGTATGACAAGAAGAAAAATTATTACCTCCGGCAGGACTCGAACCTGCATACGATCAGTCTCTATGGGTTTCCGTCGCAGCTGCTTTGCCATTATAAGGTATGATTTCGGATTATTTAAATATAACAATCTTAAAATCAACATTTAATGCATTTATTTTACTATATTTAGTACAAAACCCAATTGCAAAAAAACTGCTGTTCCATTTTATAATTTTTATAGATGATAAAAAAGAGAAAAAAGAATAATAATAAAAGATTAAATATAATATGTAGGTTTAATCTATGGATAGATCCTTTAAAATAAAATTATTATATTTTCAATTTTATTGGACAGGTATGAAATGGAGTATAAAACTTTGTATGGAAAGTACTTTGTTTTCATAGTTATGGTGATAAAAAATAGTATTTGGATAGTGTTTAAAAAACAACAAATAAAAATGCCAGGTTTGATTTAAAGGGGTGAAAATGGAGAGAAATAACGTGAATAGCCCAGCAGTATGCGGTAGCCGGTAAGTAAGTAAGTAAGTTCATATAGGCTGAGTGGCCAGCCCTAGTGTCAGAGTTAATATGCCGCCCGAAGGCCTCTGACATGGCTGACGGTTGTTGTTATAGAAACTACAACAAACAACGGAACAACTTAACGTGTCATCCGACCCACAGTAGCGCTCAGAAATAAATGCCACTCACGGTCATCCGAAGACTGACCAGACTGTCCGTTGCTTAATATCGGTGATAGTTTCGAATCACATAAACAAGCTACGCCACGAGCGCTATGGAAGATATTTAGAAGCAGGGCGAATTTGTTCCGTACGTGAAAGAAAGAAAAGAAAGAAGAAAGAAATTATTTATACGTGGACGAAGTCACGGGCGTCATCTAGTATCTATAGTAAACTAGGACCATACCGTAGCTGAATAGTCGCCGTCCATTAGGCTTGCTGACCGCCAGGCCTTGACACGAGAGGTGGCCTACAAACTTAAATGATCAATGTCACGTTGAATGAGACGGTTTCTATTGAATTGTCCCACTTACCAAGTGGTTATTGTTATCTAGGCAACGATTATGCAATAAATAACAATACGAAATTTAAAATAATGTTAAACTCTCTCTTGAGTTGTAAGTTGTATTAATGATATCATATAATATATAAGGAGGGAGATATGTCAAATCGCGCCCTAAAATGGCTCCGTGTAGAACCCCCAAGGACTGTCTCGCCTGTCTCCGCTCACTAAGCGAGACGCGCGCTATCCCTTTTGCTCTCATAAAAGTGCTATCTTCTTTCGCACTCCGACGCAACTCGTAAACATGACGGCACGGGGGTCATTTTCAAACGTTGTTTTATTACGCGATGGCGCATCTTTCGTAATCTTTGGTTGTAAATTAGAATGATTCAGGCTTCGTTTGGACCACGTAGTTACTGCCCGCATCAAAAATTCTATTTTATGACCAAACTTTTTGCTGGATTCGGCTCAAAAACATTTTTAATATTTATTTGAAGACTCGGAATATTCAGAGGAAAGTCGTAAATTGCGGGCAATACTGCGGCAAGCAGTTATTGAATCCTATAAGGTAGGTAAAAGTATGAGTATATTTTTTTAGGGCATAAGCCTTTATTAACTACAACAAACTACAAAGACTACTGATACTACTTAGCCTACTACACAAAAAACAAAAGGATTGTATCCAGACCGATGAAAGTCAAGAGACAATGCAAATGTACAAATCTACTACCAGTCGGCAGCGTACTCAGCTAGCTGGCGACATACAAACAGGAAATTTTCATTTATTTGTATAGGCTCCGTGGCCAACCCTAGTGTCAGAGTTAATGTGCCGCCTGAAGATCTCAACATTATAAGTATTAATAGGTATAATGCCTCTCACGGTCATCCCATCTTCAGACTGACCGGATCGTCCGTTTCTTAACATTGGTGATCTTTCAGAACCACCTAGTCAAGCTACTTCACGAAAGCTACAGGTAGGTGACAGACAGAAAGTTTTGCATCTAAGCGTCTCTTAAAATATTATTACAAAACTCCACAGAACCTCAGGGCCAACTTAACAGGTAGCTCGGTCGTAGTATCTACGAGATAAACTGTGGCGCGAGTTCAACCTAACGGTACCCAAGGACCGTATTCACGATAAATCCCTGCCTCGGGGCTAAACCACCTTTGTCAGGCCGCCTTTTTTGCCCCCAAGGACCAAAATGGTGCCTATTTGTAAATCTTGGTTGCTGAGTAGAAAATTACGCAGAGAGACTTCCAGCTTGCAAAGTTCAAAAAAGTCAGTTGGCTTGCCTTAGCTGGAACGTAACAACTAAAATATAAATGAATATAAACCTATATTGTATACATTTATATAAGAATAAATAAAATAAAAACAAAACGGAGACTCTAAGACCTACAATTTAATGCGTCATCACAAGGGGGGTGCCTTGTAGTCTACCGTCGCGTTTTCTAGTTCAATCATCAGCGAGGAGACGACCACTAGTGGACGAAAGCCTCCCCTTAATAGGGAGAGGTTGTCATTCAGATTATTCACTTATAGTTCTATTTTTAATGTCAAATTTAATATAATCTTAAATTACACTTACAAAGTAAAGAAAAGCCTTAGCTAAGTAAGCCCGCGTTGAATGGCGAGAGAGATACGCTGGACCAGGAATAAGCCAGATCAGGGATCCGGCCGTTTCTGCCTCAGGCGACGCCCCAGGTCCAACGCAAACTGTCTCGCCTCGGCTCACCACGGCACGGCCTCGCTGTTTCGACGGCAAACGGCACGAAATCATACGCCGATTCCAAACCGGCATATCTGAGGAGGTTACGCAATTCGCACTGCTACTGTTAGTGGCAGGCGTGACGCTTACCACCAGGCGAACGTCTTGCTTGTCTCGTCCCTTGATGGTATTAAAAATAACACACACTATTTTGTAAAATTGACTTTATTTTTCTATTTCTTTTTGGGACTTTTGTTAAAGTTCATGGCATCCCGTATTTTCTTAACTTAATGCTACAAAACGAATAAAAACACATCTACGTAATCACAATTAGGGGATTTTTATGACAAGTGTTTTGTGTATGTTATGCGGCGATTACTCCGCCAATTATGAGTTTATTTTGATTTTTTATTTTTTTATTTGGTAGGTGATACTTCAGAAGTGGTCCCATATACGTTTTATCGAAATTGGTTCAATAGTTTGGTTATTAAATCTAAAATACTGGATTAAACCAAAATAACTGGAAAATGTGAGGATATCACACAGGTAGTCGAAATAGAAGTCGGTTGTTTCTTATTTTTAAAAGCGTAGCTTAAGCGTTTATTATACCGGGTGTTAGTTTGAACACCGTTTCCTTCTAGGATATCATTGTACTAATCATTATAAATGTCCGCCCAATATTTATTTATTTATTTATTATGAACAACTTTTACTATGGGGCCAACCCTGAAATCACGAAAAACAAACCAGCTGTTCCATATATTTTGTCCAAGATCGATGAACCTTTTTGTATGGAACAGCTGTTATTTTTTCGTGATTTCAGGGTTGGCCCCATAGTAAAACTTGTTCAGAATGATATCCTAGAAGGATAACGGTGTTCAAACTAACACCCTGTATATTAGCGTTAAGCAAAAAAAAAATGTCTGACATGTTCATGTCACACTTACTTATCACAAGCTTACGTCAGCGTTTAGCCTAATAAATGCAAAGATAGTGTGTGTGTGTGACCTTATTCCCAATCAAATTTGTAACCACTCAACGTACCTACAAGTAGACATTGGAATCTTTATTTTATTTATTGATACCTTAAACGGAACATAGTCAAATATATACACTAGGTACAATTTCGAGCCAGACTATGCGCCTAAACATGTGTAAACAGCGTGAGTTAATGAAACATTTATAATTTCGAAGCAGTGGTCACCAACATTTAAAAAATTTAGAGTAGGTATCTTGAATACAAAGCTATCAAAAAGTTAAACTAACAAACAAATACTTACAACTATCAAGTTACATTATTTTATTTGTATAGGTTACGTATAAATTTTTACTAATTTCAATATTAAACTTAGGTATTTTTTTTAAAGGTAATATTAATTTTGGTATACATATTCTCTGGGCATGTACTATCCTCTGAATTAGCAAATAGTCCACTCTTTATCCTGGAAATAATTATATTGTGCCTGTAATTAATCCAGATAGAGCCTTGTAGCGGATAGAGCCTTGGGTAGGGCTGCCATCTGACAGGCATTTGCCGAATTTGACAGGCATTTTACGGTATTTTAGTATTTTAGACAGGCGTGCGGCCGGTGCTAAGCAGAGACAGGCATTTTTGATGTCCGCGGTATAATGGAAGCCCGCACGCCCGGATGAAACTGACTACAAAAACATACCACGCGCGCACTGCAAAGAAAGGAATTCAGTGTGTAGGAATCTGTAGCGTAATATTTATTTTAAGACTTTGGTATAGTTTTTCTTTGGCAACTTTCTGAAAAATCAAGCATTTTGTACGTCCTGGCCCCCTAGCACGCGCCGAGGATTAATTGGTATTTCCCCGCGCGGGAACGTGATAAAGCTAGAATATGGACACGTCTGTCTCGTTTTCGTGGGGAAAAAAGAATGGATAGACGTTTATCACGGCTCGCGTGCTAGGTGGGCTGGACAGGTGGCCCTTACACAGATAGACAGGTAACACTAGCCGTGGGGTCTTTTGAGTTTTTTTGGGACCTGACTCTCTAAGCATTTTCTTCTCTGCGCAGGACAGATAAAAAATAGTTACTGCGTTGCCAAGTCTTTGGAATATTTTGGTTCAGATCAAAGGTTTGCGATGTAGTTTTGAAAATGGCGAAATTATTGGTTTTGTTGTATTTGATTGGCAGTTTGGCGCGGAATTTTGTGTCGGTGTGGATTTTGATTTATTATTTAGTTTCATTTAATTATTACTTGCAGGCATATTACCTTATTTTGGACTGTAGTTATACTATTTTACGATACTTATTTATTTTTTCGGGTAAGAGCCTTTAAGTGACTAACAACAAAAAAAAAACATCAAGTGCGAGTCGGATTCCCGCAACAAGGGAGGGTTCCGTACTAATATAAGTATTTGCTATACTATTTTGTAGGTAATCCATAGTAACGAATAATAAGTAAAAACCTATTACGGTTCGCGACACATAGGGGTTATATTTTATTATGAAAACTGACGTGGTTTTGACACATTATTGTTTTATTTATACGGGAATACTCACGTTTAGTTAAATCGAATACTCCGACTATAGTTTCGCACGCGCGTCGGGCTCTGTTTTCACTCTTTGAAAAAGGTCACCGGATGTGATTGAAACTATAGTTGGAGTATCCGATTTGTGAGTATTCCCGTATAAATAAAACAAAAAACATAGGGGTTAGTAAAGATCAGATAGACGGACAAACAGGCAGATAGACACGGTAGCCTTAATAATAGGGTACAGTTGGATTCCCTTCTGCTACGGAACCCTAAAACAGAATTGCTACTTAAGCCCAATGCGCTGTAGACCCACGTAGGTATTTTAAATTTATTTTTGATACCTCTCCATGCATGCATTTGCATGTTTGTAGTTGTAGGACTCTACTGCAGAGCCCGCCTGGGGATGTACCACACCTTTCACAGTTATTCAACCGCCAAGCAGTAGTGTGCAAGCATTACTGTGTTCCGGTTTGAAGGGCAATGTTACCAGAAAAATTACTGGGTATGATGAGATTTAACATCTAATATGTCAGGGTGACGAGCGCAGTGCAGTGCGGCGCAGGATTGTGTTCGCAAGTTCACAATTCTGGCACTGCTACTGTTAGTGGCAGGCGTGATGCTTACCATCAGGTGAATGTCTTGCTCGTCTCGTCAAATGACTGTATAAAAAAAACCAGGGAAAAAGACCGTTAGACAGACACACCGTCACATGCGAACAATAAAGTGATTCTAAATGGTTCCTTTTTTTCCTTTTAAAGTACGGAACCCTAAAAACAAAAGATTATAGGTAGGTGTCCTGAACAATCAAAGTCTAGAGACAATCCAAACATATATAAATATTTAAAAAAAAACTTTAATTTAATTGGAGGATTTTTGTTATGGCATTTTTAAGTCGAGATAACCAATTTAGGGATTCAGGTGTATTCAATTTAGAAGGCTTTAGTTGATAGACTAAACTAAGTAAATATTGCTGCCCTTAGCTAACATGCCTAGTAAAAATGTGACTATGATCTGTTAAGTAAAGATAGCTTGTTATAATTTTCAAAGTATGCTAAACGACGAGTGAATACTGAATACATTATCCTTAGGAGAAACGTGTTCTGCCTTAGAACTTGTCTACCCAGTTCTACACTTTAGTTAGGAAAGGTCAAACGCGAGTTTTGGCGGGAGCACGGAAAAACTGCATACTATTATTTTCGCGAACTAATGATAAAAAATGGTGGTGTTTTATTCATTGAGTGTTGAATTACATGCACGAGAGTGGGAAACTGATATAATGTGGTGAAACATGTCTTTTTGTGATGTTTTCAAAACTCCGTAAAAGCTCATAGTAAAGTCGCCACAACTTTACTAGGGCATGACTTAGACTCGACTTTAACTAAATTTGGGTGACTAACTGTGATTTCATGACATATTTGACTTGATAATGCTACATAAACGTGAACATTCATATACTTGACTGTGGCAGAATGCACAACGTGCGATGCCAATAACAAAGAAAAAAATGTCAAAGGCGAACCTACAACAAAAATGTTCTCTATCTTGATTTACGCTGCCAGGGTTAGGTTAGCTTGAACGATAGTAGGTACCTACTAATCTGAAAGGGGCTCAACTTAAACTCCTCATTATAAACAAAAACAACTTTTACTATGGCACCGATCCAGTCAGTCTTCGGGCGGGTGACCGTAAGTAGTATGAAAATCTGAGCGCTACCGTAGGTCGGATGACATGTTCAATTGTTGATCCCGGTTGTTTGTTCCGTATCAAGCCGTCAAGCCATGTCAGAATCCTTTGGGAGCATATTAACTCTGATACTAGGGCTGGCCACTCAGCCTATACGAACTGATTTCTTTGACGGTTTCGTGGTTAGTCCCATAGTTTAGTTTATTAAGAGTACAACGACCCTTTCGCTTAGTTATACCGTACGACGCAACCCTGTTTAAAGATACACCTAGAAAGTTTTCCAAGAAGCACGCCTACTAAACAATTATTTATTTACCTACACCTTATTTTCAGTTAATTAAAAGAAACGGACATAATTTATATTAATATTTCACTTGACTTGAGCCTTTGATCGCATACTCCTCCTTACTTACTAATAACAAAAATACTTAATTAGAAAGTTTTTTTTCCCTGTAATTCACTTTCAAAAGTATTCTTTAATTAAGGAAAAGGTAAATCGTCATTCGAGTTTTAAACTTCGAAGATATCACACGATAATTGAGGAACAAAATATAAAATTAGTTACTTCAAATAGAAAATCAAATGAGTGATAAAAATCAGTTTGAAAAACCTTTAAAACTAATGAAATTATGCTTATTGCTATCAGGCATAAAAATCTACAAAACGCAATGGCATCCCATACTAGAAATGGTCGCAAATAAGTTTATATACTATTTTAACATCGTAATACTATATTCCGTTATATTCGCTGAAATATATTGGCTTGTCGATGGCATACAGATCGCTAGAGATTTCGTAGAAATGTCCCTAACCGCTCCATGCATAACAATCAGCATTCTGTCTACATTGAAAACTGTACCTTTGTATTTTAAAAGAAACGTACTTTGCCACATCATGAGCACCTTAAAAGAAATCCATCCTGAAGAAACGGATTATAAAAAGGTTAGAAGTAACTTAAAAAAGAAACCAGCTAAGACTGGCAGGCTAGAAATTCTTAATTTAGAAGAAAAGCAAAAGAAAAACGAAGATTTAGCAAAAGAATCTGAGAAATTATTAAAATTGGCCGGATTACTTTTATCGTCGATTAGCGTAGCCGTTCTAGTGACGTTTCTTCTAGCACCATTAGTGTTGATGTATTGGGAATATTACAAAGTAGGGGAGCTGAAGATCAAGTATCCATTTGCAGTGAAGTACTGGTTTGATGCATACGAAGTCAAGTTTTGGCCTTTGATATATTTCCTGCAGGTTTGGGCAAGTAAGCAGTTAACATTTTCTTTGTTGAAACTTGAATCAACGTTGTTAGCCATAAGACGTCCAGTGCCAGACAAAGGCCTCCCATTAGGGGGGGTGTTGCCATAATCCCCACGCTTGGCAGGCGGCTTGGGATCACAGAATGCTCACCACCGTTAACCAAGAGGACGCTGCTGCCCGTTCTCCGGTGGCTCAAATTGCGGTTTAAGGACATACCCAGGTCATTGTTGAAGCAACGTAAACAAATTACGAGCGTTTTTACAATGGTTACCTTGGTGATTTCTGTACCTACGTGTAAAAAGTGGTAAAGCTAGCAAAAAAACTGTTAGCACTTGCTATTGCTAAACTTGCTTTATAAAATCTGTCAAGGTAACTTCATAAGACAGAAATCACTGGTACTCCTTATGCTCAGGTTATTTTCTCATGACGTAATCTGAGCTATTTCTTAAAATCTATGTTTAGGTCACATTATTTAACATGCGTTTAGGTGAGTGAAATAATCGATTGAAGTGCAAAAATATTTTCAGTAGATCCACATCGTTCATAATTATTTTGTAAGAGGGCAAGTAAGGTGTACGAGTATGGAGTAATGTTCACACGTAATGGTTTTGCCTAGTACCAACTTGAGGCATTGTAGTTGATCGAGAGGCGAGCAAAGAGGCTGATAGGCAACGACACTTTGATCAAGTAAAGCTTTGAGCATGGACGTAAGGTTGCTTGCTTGTCGATGACAATTTTCTTATAGCGCAGCGACATTGTTAAATCTTCCGATATTGTATGAAGATATTGTCTATTCAATTTCTTTAGGTCACAAAATAGGGTAGATGACTGATGTTTATATCGTTGAAACCAATAGCTTTGATTAAATTTTTTAGTAAATATAGTAAATATGTTCTGATAAATGAGCGTTTAAAGTTTTTGTTAGATACAACTCTGTTCCTTTCCCACAAAACAAAAAATTGCGTCACGCCTTACTTGTCAGAATAGAATTTATATGGCGTACAGAGAAGTGACGTCACGATTTGCTGTTTCTTCTCTCTGTCTAGAATGATATTAAAATGCTTATAAGTTGCTTATTTTTGATCAGATTTTAATATTTTTTTCTTTAATCAGCTATATTTTATGGACCACATTTTAATAGGACAATTATAAAAAAACCAGTCTTCTAGCCTTTTATACGAATTGTGAACAATTTAATCGATATAAATATTTAAAGAGAGTTCTCAACAGATCAATTTTTTTCCTATTTTGCCTCTTCATCTTCCATTTGCCAATTTGTTTCCAGCTGTCATTGTGTGCCTTAACATTTTCGGGACGGAAACTTTATTCTACGCTCTGTGCACGTATATAGAGATGTATTTCCACATCCTATGTCTTCAGCTCGAAGGGATACAAGCAGGGACAACAAGGACTCAAGAGGATTTGGTGGCCAGCGTGAAGAAACACCAGCTTTTGATACAGTAAGTCAGTAAGTTATAGACACAGACGAGACCAGAAACAGGTTGTGTTCCATCATTTTGGCCAACTCTACTTCTCTTCTTCTTGAAGTTCTCTCTGCTACCGGAGGTCAGCTATCATTAATGCTATCTTTATTCTTAACCCCCGACTAAAAAGACCTGGGCCCTGTTTTATAAAGCTACAAGTACAAGACTTGTAGCTTTATAAAACAGGGCCCTGGGGCTTAAGTTTGACGTGCGTGTCTTTCTGTGGCATCGTAGTTAAATAAAATAAATTATTAAATACTATTTATAAAAAAAAACTATCTATTTTCCAAACAACCAATTTATTTTTTGTTTGGTGACTTGATAGAAATTGTTCTTAGCTAAACAACTGAACCGAATCATTTATTGATTGATTATCATTTATTTATGCCGTTTTGTGGCAGAAATAAATGATCCACTAAATATTTTTTGTATGTTTATATCCGTTGTTATATTGTTATCAGTTTTTATTTATTCTTTGCCACAAATAAATGATTGTCTATTGTCTATAACTGATTTTGATATATTTTATGGTTCTGCTGTTTCAAGACATTCTGTCAGGGGATTTACAACATTTAAATTGTATGTTTGGACGGAATAGAGATCTCGTGCTCAGGTAGGCTCACGTGCTACTCTACTGATATGTTTAGTCATTTCATTTTGTAAAAAATTTGGGTTTTGATGCAGTGGTGGTGGTGGTTTCGAACTCATCGGTGGGCGTGATCAAAAAGCATGCTCTCTTCACCAAACAAAGTGTGGGAAAGGGAGAAGGGAAGAGAAATGTGCGCGCAAATTTTTTCATGTCGGCCTTTGGTTGCAGGATTGTGATGAATAAACTACTGAACTAATTTATTCCAACTAAAGTTATTTGAAATTTTTATGGACTAAACTATGCCGCTTGATACATTATTTTAGAGTTTTCGTACTCCTTATGTTATTTTTTATACGTACGTCCAAAGTGGCGTTAAAATTGTGTTAAAATACAAGATGTTTCCTGGCTTATAACTTTCATGTTTATTAACTTTTTAGTTTCTTATCAATTTACAATCCTAGAAAATGAAGAGACAAATTGATATAATACTTAGTATTGGACCTTCAACTTTACATAGTGGAGTAATGTTACTTCCCCGTTTCTATGGAGAAGTGACTGGCTTGTTTACTCTTAACTTCACGAGGGCGTTTCATTAATCTACTAACGACTTTAAACTACTGTTATGCAGCGTTAGGAAATACATTCTGTTGTTTCAGCCTCGTCGAGAAGACTGAAGAACTGTTCTCGCAGCCTGTTCTCTTCCATTTCGTCAGCAGCTCTTTTCTCATCTGCCTGAGTGCTTTTAACACCACGGTAGGTTCTTTGTGCAACCACCTGCAAATGGGTCTTGCTAGAAACATCTAAATTCTTATTAAAGTGGTCTGTCTCTCTTTAACCATGATTTTAATAATTGCATTATCATAAAAAACAAAACACACATCAGCCGAAAGACGTTCACTGCTGGACGAAGGCTTCCCCCTTATTAGGGAGGGTTTGCCATAATTCCCACGCTCACACCTGTGTATGTCCCGAAATTGCATCCAGAATCACCGGAGGGCGGGCAGCAGCGTCCTCTCGGCCATAGATTACTTAATCTATGTCTCGGCTTAAATTATTATTATGCGATCCTCGCGCCGCCTGCCAAGGGTGGGGATTATGGCAACCCCTCCCTAATAAGGGGGAGGCCTTCGTCCAGCTGTCGACGTCTTTGCTGATGTGTGTTTTGAATTATTATGATATGTACCCATATATATATATAAATACGAGCTTTTTATTTTTGTTTTATTTATACGGGAATACTCACGTTTAATTAAATCGGATACTCCGACTATAGTTTCGATCACATCCGGTGACCTTTTTCAAAGAGTGAAAACAGAGGCCGACGCGCGTGCAGCTGCGTCCTGCTTAGCACTGCGGGCCGCTGCGCGTCGCGTGATGGCAGCGGAATAGCTTTTTATTTATTACAGAGTGTAGCAAAAGTCATGGTAGTAGACTATACTTTTATAAGACACACACGGTGTTGATGATGATGAGGTTGTCTCTGGTGTCTGACAGGTAGCTGAAGACATCGGGACAGTGTTCGCGTTCGTGACGTTCTTGCTGCTGAGCCTGTCTCAGGTCTCTCTGCTGTGCTTCTTCGGGGACAAGCTTATGCGATCGGTTAGTATTCTAGTTTAGTATTTTAGGGTTCATTAGATTGTCCAACGGGACCTTGTTACTAACCCTATCGTCTCTGTCCGTCCGTAAGACCTGTTTTTACAGGATATCATAATCCCCACGCTTGGTAGGCGGCTTGGGGATTGCAGAATGCTGACTTGGTCCTGTGCACCCCGGTGCCCTTTATCCCGTTACCGGGGCAGATAGAAAAAAATGTTTTATCGACCCCTGTAGCCCGTTGGCGCTTTACGGGGTGGACGGCACATTTGTAAAATTTATTACCCCTGGGTAAATGATACTTTATGTGTGTCATCCACCCCGTTATAAGCGATACCGGGGTACACCGGGGCTACCTGAGTCGATGGAACAATTTTTCTTATCTACCCTGTAACGATACACCGTACCGGGGCACCATGGTAGATGGGACCAAGTCAGAAATCTCACCACTATTAACCGAGAGGACACTGTTGTCTGTCCATACCAAGCCCATGGCAAAATAGATAACAAATACAAATATGAAATGCAGACAGAAATGAGCCTAATCCGCTGACAAAGTCGCGACAAATTTTTGTCGTCGTCAGCCATAAAACGTCCACTGCTTGACGGATGCCTCCCTCTTAGCACAGAATAAATGATATACTTTAATAGAGGGGAGTTGCCATAATCCCCCCCCTGCTTGGAGATCGCAGAATGCTCACCACGAGACAAGGGGTCTGGTTGCAGTTTAAGGACTTACCCAGGTCAGCCAGACCAGGACTTTTGTACTATCAATTTATATTTTCAGCTGTGACTGTCCCACTGTAATGCAAAGGCCTTCCCTACTCTCCCCTTCTTCTTTCTTCTATTTGTGCTAGGGGTGAAGACAATTGAATCATGCTCTTGGTGCTTACTTGTGTTTCAGAGTACGGAAGTGAGTGGAGCCATCTACCGTAGTCCGTGGTACAACTTCAATGGGGTCGAAAAAAAGGCCGTGCTTATTATAATAATCAGGTTTGTAGGTTTTTTTACTATTCCAAGAGAAGCCTAGTAAGAGATAGAGAGAGTATTTTTCTTATGTGTCTTCATGCCCAGTAATTTTTCTGGTGTTTTTTCAGTAATTTCATATACAACGTGTAACAAAAAGGTTCAACAGTACTGAAGGTTCAACTGTATGTACTCATCATTATGAACAACTTTTACTATGGGCCTACACTGATATCACGAAAAAATACCAGCTGTTCTATACATTTTGTCCGAGGTCAATAAACTTTTTATATGGAACAGAACAGCTGTTTTTTTTCGTGATTTCAGGGTTGCTGTTTTTTTTCGTGATTTCAGGGTTGGCCCTTATAGTAAAAGTTGTTCATAATGATGAGTACATAGATACCCTTCAGTATTGTTGAGCCTTTTCTTTACACGTTTAAGGATATATTCTGTACACCAAAACAAACAACTTTTACTATGGGGCCAACATTGAAATCGCGAAATTACAACAGCTGTTCCATACATTTTGCCCAAGGTCGATTTTTTTGTATGGAACAACTGATATTTTTTTTCGCGATGTCAGTGTTGGCCCCGTTGTAAAAGTTGTTTGTTTTGATGTACAGAATACGCCCTTAAAAGGATGCTAACTGATTAGAACTAACCCTGTATATAATATAATTAAATAGCGTTACTAAATACCATCTGTGTAAAACTAATTGATTGCGAAATATGATCCACGAAAAAAATTTAATAAAAAAGTAAAAACGAAAACTAAAGATAGAAACTAAAGGGACTTGGTAAACAAAGTATTGTTTACTGATTGATGACGTATAGTTTTTGATATTTTCCCACCCATGTTTATTTTCATCTTGTTTTCTCAACCTGCCCTCAGAGCCCAGAAGCCTTGCAAGTTGACTGCCAGCAAATTCGCTGATTTAAACCTGAGGGCGTTCACTACGGTAAGCTATATTTAGTACCTAGTTAACGTCATTGTCCTCTTCTTTACGAGCTTGTAAAATTATACTCACTAATATTATAGACTGCACTGCATCAACCTCAGGCCTTCACTTAGCCTAACTCACGGGCGTAGCTATAGCTTTCACATTTGGGGGTTGAGGACCTTGTTTGTCTAACACCCATTTTTATATATATTCGTCGGATGCTAAGGGGTGGGGGCTTATATACGCCCATGCCCTGACTTGAATAAAACTGATCATCATCATTAACCCGGAGACGTCCACTGCTGAACGAAGGGCTCCCTCTTAGACAACCTGCCAGTTGCATCCACCGGTTGCCCGCGACTTTTACAATATCGTCGGTCCACCTAGTGGGAGGCCGCGCCTACGCTGCGTCTTCCGGTTCGTGGTCGCCACTCCAGAACCTTTCTTCCCCATCGGTTATCAGTTCTTCGAGCGATGTGGCCTGCCCGGCGCCACTTCAACTTGCAAACCCTGCGAGCTATGTCGTTGACTTTGGTTCTTTGGCGAATATCCTCGTTCCGGATTTTATCGCGCAAAACTGATCTTATATGAACAAAATTGTCCCGATTTGAACAAAATTGTCCCGATTTGAACCAAACTGAACAGCAGGGCTAGGATGCGCACTGCGAGTTATTTTTTCCGATTAAGTCTCTTTTTTCGCACGACATAAAGACACGACAATTTTTTTTCGCGGCTCGCCTCCTGGCCTTGAAGTGACTTAAAAAAATCTGATATGGCTTGAATAAAACGTAATCTTACTCAAAAAAACTTCTGGCTTGACTAAAACTGATCTTCATCATTAGCCATAAAACGCCCACTGCTGGACGAAGGCCTCACCCTTAAACTAAACCCTTCAAACCTTAAACTGATCTTACTTGAACGAAATTGTCCTAACTTGAATCAAGCTAACCTAGCTTCAAAAAACTGATCTGGCTTGAATTGTAGTCATGACTTGATTAAAAATAATCTGTCTTGGACTGGTCTTGGATAAAACTGATGTGACTTGAAGGACGACAGTTTATGTACCTTCACTTACTAATAATTAGGTACCTAGGTACTTATGAATAATAATTATAGTAATATGATGTACTTATTGTTGTTTTCAGATATTAAGCCGATCCTGGTCATATTTCGCACTACTGAAGACAGTCTACAACTAACTCTAATAGATCTTGGGATAGTTTTGCAACTTTTAACATTTTTTTAAATACATTCAAGTGACGAGACGATCAAGACGTTCACCTGGTGGTAAGCGTCACGCCTGCCACTAACAGTAGCAGTGCCAGAATTGTGAACTTGCCAACACAATCCTGCGCCGCACTGCACTGCACTCGTCACCCTGAGATATTAGATATTAAATCTCATCATACCCAGTAATTTCTCTGGTGACATTGCCCTTCAACCCGGTACATAGTAATGCTTGCACAAGCAGTAGCTTGGCGGTTGAATAACTGATAAAGGTGTGGTTACTACCCAGTCGGATTCTGCAATGGAGTCCTAACACTACAAAGAGGAGTATCTAGGAGTTTTGCAAGAACAGTCACAACAGCACATTTTTATTTTACAATTATAAGTGCCTAGTTTGAAATTTAAACATGCTAGTTTTTTCATGTCGCCAATCAGCAAAATGGGAATACACAATGTAGCAAAAAGGTTCAACACTACGGAAGGTTACCTATGTATGTACTCATCATTATGAACACCTTTTACTATGGGGCCAACTCTGAAATCGCGGAAAAAAACAGCTGTTCAGCTGATGGAACAGCTGGTTTTTTTTTCGTGATTTCGCGGTTGGCCCCATAGTAAAAGGTGTTCATAATGATGAGTACATACATACATACCCTTCTGTCCTGTTGTTTTTTTTTGTTACACATAATATAGGTATCAAATTTGTTAATGTCCGTATGATGCCCGACCTATAACGAGCTCTGGAGTTTTACACTTTATAACTATGTAGAATAATAAAATTATTGCTTCTATTTTTTATTCAGTAAAAAAACCATTTATTTTTATATTTTATTCAGGTTTTTTTTTACCTGTTTTTTATTTACGAGGCTTTAGTTTCCTTCATTCCAAACATACCTACCTGTGTCTAGTAATAAATAGGTGGAATGCTAGCTATTTTGGACTCCCAGTGGTACAGGTGCAATATGTCTGGCGTGGCAGTTACCCAAATAGAAGACCTACTTGGCTAGTTGATTGGAAAATAGCTGTAGAATTGAAATCAATAGCACAGACACTTCTAATGTTGGTAAATCTCATCAACAGCCGAAAGACGTCCACTGCTGGACGAAAGCCTCCCCCTTAATAGGGAGGGGTTGCCATAATCCCCACGCTTGGCAGGCGGCTTGGGGATCGCAGTGCTCACCACCGTTAACTGAGAGGACGCTGCTGGTCATCCTCCGGCGGTTCTGGATGCAGTTTTAGGACATACCCAGGTCAGGTTGGTAAACCTAATCGTTTTTTTACTCGTATACGGCACCCTCGCTGTGCGAGTAACTCGCACTTGACTAGCTTTATTTGAAAAAGATTTATTATATTTGACTTTTTTTTAAATTAATAATACATTTTTGTGCCTCTTGCGGTGGAGACATTGGGCAGTTGGGGCGCTGATGCTAAAAATGTAGTGGGGGAAATTGGGCGTAGGTTGAAGGAAAAGTCTGGCGACCCCCGCTCCAGCTCGTACCTGGTGCAAAGATTGGCCATAGCCATTCAGCGTGGCAATGCGGCTAGTGTAATGGGCACCTTTGCGCCAGGTGCCGTTAGGGGCGGGCTATTTGATTGACGAGCGTTGAAGTAATTTTGACATATTATTTATTTTATGCTTTGTGATGACATTAAATTATTTAATATTAAGTAGTGTCATATTATCCTATTTAAGTAATAACAATAGAAGCGGTGGATTTTATTAATAATATAATTGTATTTGTTTATTTTCAGATAGGTACATTTAGATTTTTTTTTAAACTAACTTTTTTTAAATATTGTACTAGCCATCTTCTCCCATTGTACCATAAGTGCCTATTATAGAATAACAAGGTAGTAACAAAACTGTGCGTGGCCTTGTGCACAAATACATTCTGTTCAGTGCTCCTTGAATTTTATTAATCACTAAATAGGTAGATAGATAGATAAAGCCTTTATTCTCTGACCAAAAATAAATTAAATTTCATAAATTAAGTATGCCCTTAAAAGGATGCTAACTAACCCTGTATACTTATGTATGTATGTTCATCAAGGCCGTAGCCAGGGTTAGACATGGTTGGCCATGGTTTGGACCCCCTACCCCCCCCCCCCCCCCCTGGCTACGGCTTTGATGTTCATATTCTAAGTAGGTATGGAAAGTAAAGAAAAATCGATGTGTCGAGCATAGCCAGGGTGGGTTGCTTGGCTAATCACACAAAATGCGAAAGTTTATCGGTATGTTTGTTACATCTTCACGCAAAAACGGCTAAAAGGATTTGGATGAAACTCGGAATGGAGATAGCTTATATCCCTGAATAAATAGGCTACTTTTTATCCACACCATCACCGTTTTTTATCGTTTTGTATGGACCGCGGGCGCAGCTACTATAACATAAATCTAAAAGATAAATTGCGATTCCATACCTAAACCCACGAACTAACCGGTAACCAACTCGCATGGCTATTCATGGATTCCAGAAAAAAAACAAGCTATAAGACTTGCAGAGACCGTTCAAGTCGAGTAGACAATGCATGTCTATCGGTAAAAAATCCAGGTAGATATCTGAACAACGGATAAAACAATCAAAAACCTCCATAAAAACCTTACCGTGTTCAAAATAAAGTTGAAAATCTCCCATCATTTGGCTCACGGTAAGTGGTATGGCAACATTTCTTAAACAACCTGATTAACACTCCATTTGAAGCCTTGTGCCTTGGAGATAGAACACAAAATAATTCTTATCGAGAGAATCACAGATGTTTTGTCGAAAACTAAGTAAATGCGAATGTTTTAAACGTAATGGTAAGAGTTAAAGCTTAGTTTGGCGCGATAGGGTTTTGTGTGAAAGTTGGCGGGACGGTTGTGGTTTACAAAGTTACTTAAGTCGTCAAAGAAATCTTTATGATAATGGAATAAGGATGACATTGGCTTGAAATCAGGCAATGTAAAGTTGTAGTTTAACACGGGTACCCATGTGCGACGACGTGCAACGATACCGGATTGCAAGGAACAGAAGACGTTTCCACGGAATGGATATATCGAAGGATAAATTGTTTGTTTTACGGGACAAAAACATTGCACATTTTAGTTCTAATAGAATACAACTGCATTATACATAGACCGAAAACATACAATCAAAACAGAAAAAAACTTCGCTACAGCCACATCTCTTTCTTCTAGAGTACCTTTGCATAGGCCTTAAATTTATGCTTTAAACTAGCATCTAGCAAATCCATAGTATTAGCTATCTTCATTCCGAATTTTACTCAGATCAGTTGAGCCTTTTTAGCGTAACACAACAAAACTTTTTAACACAGGTAAGTCTGCGTGTGACCTAACTAGCCTGTTGGTAAGATACGTTGCGGTCGAAGATGAAACACGCCTGCAGACGCAGAGGTGGACATTTGATGGATGGTAATTTTTTCACACAGCGCCACCTAGCCCCAATCTAAGCAAAGCTTGTCATATGGAAACAAGATTGCTTATAGAATACTTACTAATATACTTTTTAACAAGACCCTATTCACTCTTACTCTGAGAATTCTGACTCGAAAACTTTATCATTTTATAAATTTTAGTTTGATGTGGCATGTGATAGCAGAATAAGTTGCTCAAAGCTTCCTTTTCATCACCATCATTAACCATTTTTCACCTACTGTTGAAGAACACGAAAAGTAAACAATCGTTAGTCAACTTTCTTCAAAATGGAAAAATAATTGAATTATCGTTGTAAATAAAATACTTATATCGATTGTCGAGATGAGCAAGTCTCTCGCCTAATAGTAAGTAGGGCCCTGTTTTTTGAAGCTACAAGTAGCTTCTTGTACCAGTAACAAGTTACCAGTTACAGATGGTTTGTCTTTATCCGATATACAAGTGCTTGTACTTGTAGTTTGTACACTGGTTGTCTTGTAGCTTTAGAAAACGCCGAACTCAATATTTTTTTGCGAGGTAGCCAGTTTTTCATTACAAGTATAAGACTTGTAGCTTCATAAAACAGGGCCCGGGTGAGTACCGGTTCCGGTATCTTAGTTACGCTGCGCGACTGTGAATTTTATCGCCTGGCAATAAGGTTCGCGGTCGCGGTAGTGTCAGTAGAACCTATTCGGTCCCGCTATAAGCGGTTCACGGTACGGCCCCTGTTCCCATTCCAGTCTAAGCATAGGACAGCGGTATACTTCCGACCTTTGGACCGTCAGCTTGAGGAGAGTTGTGGTCAAACTCCTAAGCGCAAAAATCAAAACTTATATCTCAAGATAAATTTCCCATATGTGTCCGCGCTCTCCGTTTGACATGAAGCCAGGGACCGATCCGGGCGGGCCTGTCCAACATTTTTTAATTTTTCCTTTTTTTTGGTGTACGTTAACCATTTTTTCCTCGTGAAATCTGTATCGCACGATATACGAATACTTTTTACTTGTTTATCTTGTTTCTTGTTTATCTAGATTGTTGTTGTAAAAATAAGAATAATAGAAAACTATAGCTGTGCCCCGCGGTGTTACCCGCGATTATTGGGATAAAAAGTAGCCCATGTTTTATTCCAAGTTATAAGCTATCTCTACAGGTCTATCCTGTAATATATTTCTATGATCTCTACACCAAATTTCATCTAAATCCGTTCAGCCGTTTCAGCGTGAAGGAGTAACAAACATACACACACCAACAAACTTTCGCATTAATAATTTTAATAGGTATATTATATTATAGTAGGATACTAGCATTTACTTAGGACCTGGGTATGTCCTAAAACTGCATCCAGACCCACCGGAGGACGGGCAGCAGCGTCCTCTCGGTTAACGGTGGTGACACTCGGTGATCCCCAAGCCGCCTGACTTTCTGTCAGGAGTTTTGGCGGGAACGCGAGAAAATCATGTCGCTGCATTGTATTATTTTCCAAAACTTGTGTTTTTTCGAGTGTTAATGCATAAAAATGGTGGCGTTTTATTCATTAAATGCTGATTTACGAGCAAGAGTGTGGCCAAGTGATATAATGTAGTGAAACGTGTCTTTTCGTGTTGTTTCCAAAACTCCGAAGAAGCTTGTAGTAAAGTTGCCACGACTTTACTAGGGTGTGATTGGACTTGACTGTGACTTACTGTGTGTGACTTGGACTGTGACTACGACTCATTTAACTGGAGAAAGAAGGATCGATGAAGAAATATGTATTCGGCTGAAGGACTAGTATCCATGGCCAGGAACTATTAAAAACAAAAAAAAAACTCAAGCCGCCTGCCAACCAGGGGGTTATGGCAACCCCTTCCTATTAAAGGGGAGGTCTTGGTGCACCAGTGGACGTCTTCGGGCTGATGAATGCGTGAGTGAGTAGCATTTACTAATAACGATCTAAAAATACAAACTGCTGCCACGAAAACTTTAACCCTGTCCTTACGTCATCAGCTTTAAAACGTCCACTGCTGGATGAAGACCTCCCCCTTAATAGAGGGGTGATGCCATAATCCCCACGCTTGGCAGGCGGCTTGGGGTATTCGTCTCGATGCGTAGGGGTGTACTAAGAAAGGGTCTTTTCGAAATTCGACCCCTAAGGAGGGACAAGGGGGGTAACGTTTGCATGAAAGTACTTTGTTTTTGTACTTTTAGTCACGAAAGTTTGGGTTTGGATAGTTCATTTAAAATTAAAAATGCTGCTTTTAGTATTTGTTTGACAGGGACGATTTAAGGGGGGGGGGGGGGGATTTTGTCTGGAAAGTTCTTTGTTTTTGAAGTTATGGTGATGAAAATTGATATTTGGGTAGTTCATTCATGCTCTCCACCGTTAACTAAGAGGACGCTGCTGCCCGTCCTCCGGTATACCCAGTTCTACCAGTCCTTACAAAGAACTTATAAACAAAGCAATGATACCTACTTATAATTATGTATAAACAAAACTCCTCGTTACAAAACTGTGCCTACTGGGCTGGCCCATTGTTTTAACAGCTCTGACAATAACAATTATATGGTAATCTAATGACGCATCGCCTTCGGATTCAATATTCAACTGTTTAATTACAGCGTATAAATTAGTCACATGCAGCGACAATGATAAGATGAAAGGACGGGAAATAAACGCACGGATTTTGAAGACGTTAAGCGCCGGCTCTCCACTCGCTTCAGTCATACTCTGCCTTTGCGACATGCGAGCCGTACGATACGACAATACAAACTTCTAATACATGTACATGTGTTCTCTTTTTCTCATGCAGTAATTAGATTCGCTATCTCTATTTTCCGGCAAATGTAATTTGCATACTTTTAGCTAGGTATGCTTGTTTGTGTCGACTTGTTAATTTTGATCGATTTGCAAGCGCTGGGCCCGTCCATTCCATTATCACCGTCGCTGGTCACATGCAAAGATTAGATCCTATAGTGAGGCCCAGAGACTCCGATTCGGCTTTACCCGGTACTGTACTATAAAAATAGGGATGTGTTTACATTTTTAAAAATAATAGAATAAATGGAGAGTTTAACTGAATCTGATGCTTACGTCGAAGAAATATTTGAAATCGGCTGGTAAAGTTCTGAAATAATATAAGCACATAAATAAGTGTTCAAAGTAGTTTGGGAGGAAGTCATCTGTCCCTTTCTAGCAAAACACGTGCTAGTATAGAATTTGTCCGCACTGAAAACTAAATTGAACGTAGGGAGCATCTAATAATAAAAAATTAAATCTAAACTTGAAATTAGCTTAGCAAAAGCTAGTGCAGATACGCCACACTGTACCGTTAGTGCACCGTACTGTACCGCACTGTACTGTACAGTACTGTGCGGTACAATTACGGTACCGCACAGTACTACACCGTACCGCACCGTACCGTAACTGTACCGCACTGTACCGTAACTGTACCGTACTGTGCGGTACAATAGGGTAGATGACTGATGTGTATATCATTGAAACCAATAACTTTGATGAAGAATTTAAGTAATTATAGTATGTTTATTGAAAAAATAATTTAAATCGGTTAATAATGCTCTGATATATGAGCATTTAAAGTTTTTGTTAGAGACAACTCTGTCCCTTTCCCACAAAACAAAAAATTACGTCACGCCTTACTTGTCAGAATAGAATTTATATGGCGTACTGAGAAGTGACGTCACGATTTGCTTTTTCGCCTCTCTGTCTAGCATGATATTAAAATGCTTATAAGTTGCTTATTTTTGATCAGATTTTCGTTTTGTTTTCATTGATCAGCTATATTTATGGGCCACATTTTAATAGGACAATAAAAAAAACCAGTCATCTAGCCTATTACGGTACCGCAAAAAAAAACTAAAATCTAAACTTGAAATATAACAAAAGCTAGTTATGATGCAGACGCCGTGCCGTGCCGTGCCGTGCAGTGCAGTGCCGTGTACGATTTATGGCCGAATACCAAGACTTTGATAGGCGAAGGTAATATCGCAGGACACACTGATCTGGCGTCGGGCAAGGGCATGGCACCCCAAGTAGCACAAAAGCGCATTATATAAGTTCACATCGGTTATTCCAGCATTAATAAAAACGTATAAAGGTTCACTCAAACGCAAACAGCTGGATAGAAAAACATCGGAACCAATTTAACACTTTTGTCTGTAATATAACTTTATTAGCGCTACAAAGATGCTACTGTAACATTACTTGCGTTAATATTATGTTTTTGATACTATCAGCCATATTGCAGCATTTTCGTGGACTTAAACGATGCTAATAACTGCATTGAAGTGTTACTCGTGTGCCATTATAAGATTACATTATTAGGAGGAAAATGTGAACTACAATAATGCAAACACTTATTTTGTGAACTTATTTAACAACGTGTAATCTCTTCATGCTGCATATGGCTTCACTCCTGGAATGTTGATCAGCTAATTATACCATACTCTTACAATGACACTTATTTATACCACGAGAAGACTGTACGTGAACATTTATGCAAATGACTTACAACGTATTACTTTAAACTAGTTCACACGTACCCCTGATTCTTGCCATAGCCCGAATAGTCGAAAACGAATATGCATTTAATCGATTAATAAAGTTTAAATTATAATGTTCAATGCTGTAGTATATTAGAGAGCTTCTTGCGGTGTGAAGAGAGCGAAGGGAGCCCCACTATTTTTTATTCTGTGCCATCCCCGCGGTTTATGGGGATTGGGTGTAAGTAGATATAGGCGATTTCTCAATAGGTTTGCGGATCCCTAAAGCTGGTTTTCAAGAGTAATACTTTAATTGGTTCACTGGTACGCAATTGGTGTTAATTTTGACCACTGTTACTCTTCACATCAGCTAAAAGTTTACTTGAATTACACATGAGCTATTCATTCTTGCTTATTGCTTGCTTGTGGTTCACTAGTGAGCATATGTAATGAAAACAACATTTATTTGTGATTAATGCGGTTCACGTTACAGGTCCACCATTTTTTCTGTTTTATAACCTGTACACTTTAAAATTCATGTATTGTTTTCTTTAAAACAATAGAAATAAGTAATTTTTTATAATGTTAAATTTTGAACTTTAAGTTTTATATCAAAATTTACATTTCTAATCACCAAATTTAGTAAAAAAAACAACATAGTTGAAATCATCCTTATTAAGTTTTCTTGATTAATATTATAAAACAATGTTAATTAACGGGCGCATGAAAAATTTCATCTGAAGACATATAGTATTTGACAATAAAATTGCATTCGCTGTATAATTTCATCACATATAATAGTTATAATACACATTGTACTCGCCAAATATTATTGTTTAATAAGTTCACCACACTAAAACTAAGTTTTCACATCGACACAAAATAGAAGCTATGATAGGAAGTATAAATAATACAAAACGTAATTATTTTAAGCACATGTGAACAATGAAGGTTATAAGCATCTATATCTTGTCACGATTAATATTCGTTGTGTACTTTCAGCTGTATAGAACGTCCAACAAGTACGAATATATTGTTTGTTAGCTGTTTGATAAGTAACATATATCTACTTAATCAGCTGTTTTTCAGCACTTATGACGATTGTTACCGTTTTTAATGCTAATATATTGCTATAGAATGCTGTTATACAGACAATTAACAGCTTTTTGCTGTCAATTTTGTGCCCAAATCAGTATTATATCAGCACTGTAGTAGGATATAACTCTGATAAACAGCACATGCCAACAGCAAAAGGTTTCAGCGTGGCCTCTTTAACTGCAGCTATACAGAACTTGTGTGCTACTTGGGACGGGCGTGCCGCCCCTTTCTAATACCATACTAAACAGATTTCATTAAAAAAAACTGTGGCAAAGATTATATGGATGTTTTTTATTCCTTGTTATTCACTCAAAGTCGGCACAAATAAACTGTAGAGCAAATTACGGCTCAGCTAGATATTGATTTTTAATTCTATTCCTACTTTATTTCTACGCGGTATCACAGGTGAGCAAGTGGTTTATGTGCTACAACGATCTTTTGGTCTATTAAATAAATATTATTATATATAGTACTGTATTTTTACGGTTTGTCGCGTATATATTTTTGTCCCCATTTTCAAAAATAATGTCAATCAACACAAATCAATTAAACTTAGGTACCTAGGTACTAAATCTTCATCTACATTGCTCTAACTTATTCTGTAACGATAATAATTAAAACAAATATTTACAATATTGTGCTACAAAACTAATCACGCAACCTGCGTGAGAAGAAGTAATCGCAGGGGGAAACTTTGTGGAGCAAACGACACACGTCCGACCTCCAAGACGTCCAGACGAGTACTAAATAAATAAATAAACGGTAGGCGCAAGCGCTTGAATTGTTATATTTAGTAGGGTTTTCTTTGTTTTGAAAAATATAACAAGTAAATACAAAGTAAGTAAGTTCGTATAGGCTAAGTGGCCAGCCCTAGTGTCGGAGTTAATGTGCCGCCCGTTATTGTAATCTTAAGAGACAAAAAGATAAATAATACTATATTCTATCTATTACGAGTAGTATAAATTTCACGTGTTTTCATAATGTATTTTATTAATTTCATTTTAGTATTAATCTAAATTCCGATTTCGTGTTAATTTTGTAAATTTTTTCTATCGAGTCAAATATTAGAATAGAATAGAAAAGAATAAAATTTTATTGTTCATAACTGTGCTTACAAGGTCTTAAAGTTAATTTGGGTATCAACAGTTATTATCCTTACGGACGTACAATAATTAAAAGCTAATTCAAAATCACGTTTTAGAAAAGTCAATAAAATTAAATATATGATCAATTATAATAAAAAATCTATTGTTTGATTCAATATCGGGGAATTTGATATATCTCACAAATTAAAAAAAGTTCAAAATTGCTACAAGCCCGCCTTAAATAGTAATTTCTTAGGGTGAAAATGTACTTTAAATACGTGCCGGTAAGGTGCTTTCTTTACATTGAACTGTCTGATCGTATTCTTATGACCTCTGACTCCTGACGGTCGGAAAAGCCGCTCGACACCGGCTTTTTTAAAGCGAGAACTCGCGACATATCTCTATAGGAGTGAAAGAGACAAGAAATTATTTGTTATTGGTCGTGACGTAGCCGACATAAAAATGTTATAGTAACTATGGCCCAGCTGTGGCTTTGGAAGAAGCCGGTCATTAGCGACTTATTACATTGGCTATAGCTAGTTAAATCTTTATTCTTTAACGTGAAATTGCTTTGCTATCGCAAAAATAGTAAAAAAAATAATAATTGTAGGGCGTCATTTTGCAATTTCGTCAAAGCAAACTGATGGGAATCGGCTTGTTCTAACGCTTCGCCACTGGTACATACCCTACAGTATTGTTGAACATTTTTGTTACACATTGTGTAAGTACTAATTATTCTGTGGTGAGGATTTTGGTAGTCAAGATAACAACGTCATAAACCATAAAACGTCCACTGCTGGAGGAAGGCCTCCCCCTTAATAGAGGGGTGTTGCCATAATCCCCACGCTTGGCAGGCGGCTAGGGGAACGCAGAATGCTCACCACCGTTACCCAAAAGGACGCTGCTGCCTGTCCTCCGGCGGGTCTGGTTGCAGTTTAAAGAAATACCCAGGTCCAGGTCAGTCAAGATAACAGAGACAGTACTTACTGTTCTTCTGTGCTGTCTCTCCGAACAAATAACCCTTTTCTTCTTCGATTAATTTTTAAACTGAAATTATAAAATTAATTTATTTGTTAAAAACAAAAAAAATATCAGTGCAGGACACTTAAACTAGAACAATAAAAATAGGTAACAGGGACCGCGGAAGTACTTCACGCAAACAAAGAATCCTTCTTTGCCAGATATTACAATTGGATAATTACGCCCCCCGTTCGATTTAAGGGGAGCATTTGGCCCCCCTCTGCCCTCCACTTCTGCGGCTGCTGATAGGCTGATAAAAGAAAAACAGTACCTACCTAATCTTTTACCACTCTTTGAACCAAAGACAATAAATAATAATAAATACTCTTTGAACCTACTGATGTTATGTTTAGCTGTGGTCATTGTGGATAAACGAATAAAAATATTACTTACCACCTTTCTTTCGCGATATTTTTTGCCTTCAAACGTGTTATTTTCCTAATTTTATTTTTTTTATTTGCCATTTTCACAAAACCACAAAATTATTGTATTAGCGCGCGCCTAAAAGTTTGGCACAAGTCTTGCCTCGGTAACGTCCCGCGGGACACTGGCGAGCGACGCGCTGATCAAAAATCACTTAATTTTTTTATAAAAAAATCAGTAAATGGATTTAAAAAATTCGATTCGAAAGTATCGCTTCCAAAATAAATTACTTATAAATTGATATTACTTATAAAATAATCGGGGTATTAGTACTTGTTTAAAATGAGATTTAGCTTGTAAAAATCTGCAAATCGAACATAGTTCGGTATTTTTTTTTATCGAGTTTTTTTTACCGTATCGTGTTTTGAATAGTAGAGCGCCCTACAGAAAGAATGTATTTAAAATATATATTTAATTGAAATGCTAAATGTAATTATTTGCCCATTTAAAACAATATCTGGAACAGGCAAAATCGATAAATCCTCGCCTTTATATATTTCAACTAGAGGTCGCCCGCGACTTCGTCCGCGTACGGAAGAAATTCGGCCCGCTCCCAAAATTTTCCACTTTAAATTATTCCGAGCATACTCTACCAACTCTACCAATTTCCCCGACAACGAAAAACATACATTCATACAGTCGATTACCTCCTATTTTGAAGTAGTTTTTTTATGGCGGGAATTGGCGAGTAAGGAAAATGCTAGGTGTAAGAGAAACAGAACATTTGCCATACGCAGGTAGCCTAGTGGTAAACTAGTGGTATGACTTTCCCATAATTCCTTGTATGAACTAGGCCAAAATCTCACATGCTTTAGTGTTTATTTATTTTTAAATTAATGCAGTCGTCGTGCTGGCCAGTGCGATTATTCTAAAAATGAGGTTAGCGCTCCTTTTGCTCGTTGTAGTGAGGAGAAACGTTGTCTGTATCGATCGACATCAAGGTTATTCTGCGTCTCGTGCCTTTGAAACCCTCGCTACGCTCAGGATTCTATATTTGGTTTCACTTCGCTCGTGGTTTAATCCTAGAATCCTTCGCTTTTTCAGGTTTCAATTCAATACAAGTTAAGTTTTTTTTAGCGGGAACACGGAAAAATCACGTCGTTGTATTCTATTATTTTCTTAAACTTGTGTTTTTTCGCGAATTAATGATTATAAATGGTGGTGTTTTATTCATTGAGTGTTGAATTATATGCACGAGTGTGGGCAAGTGATATAATGTGGTGAAACATGTCTTTTCGTGTTATTTTCAAAACTCCGTAGAATCTCATAGTAAAGTCGCCACAACTTTACAAGGGCATGACTTGGACTAGACCATGACTAATTTCGTGTGACTGACTATGATTCAAGACATATTAGACTTGATTTGAATAAAAAAACTTGACACTGGCAGAATGCACAACGTGGGATGCCAATAACTAAGAAAAAAAAGGCAAGTAGGTACTCGCGCCATAAAACAACTTTGCAGCCTTGCATAACAATATTTGTAGGTATTTGAATGGATCAGATGATTTATTCCCAAGTTCAGGGTTGGCCCCGTAGCAAAATATGTTCAATAATGAGCGTATGTATACTAGTAATTAATAAGTAATTGCCTACATAATACCGTTACGTTTACGCGTAACCTGTATATATGCAAGGCAAAATAGCATCATCAAGTTGTTCGAGGTTTTATGGGATCTCGGCAGCCCATTTCAATTCCACGAAATGAAGACATGCTCGTAACCTCAGGAATGTGTCACAGCATGCGACGGCTACTAAAAATAAGTTAAATGTCCAACCGAGCGCATGATTCAAAGAAACCCACCGATCTAGTAGTCATTCTTGGTAGAAGCCAATATTAAAATTGTTACAATAGCGCAATAAGTCTTCGATCTTCTCTTAGTTAAGAGTAGACAAGTTGGTCACTTCTTCATAGAAACGCGGTAGTATTACTACTCCACTATGTAATTTTGTAGGTCCAAGACTAAGTATTATATCGAATAATCTCTTCATTATCTAGGATTGTAAATTATTACGAGAGTAAAAAGTTAATAAACATGAAAGTTATGAGCCAGGAAACATCTTGTATTTTAGTTTAATTTTAACGCCACATTGGACGTAAATAAATAACATAAGGAATACGAAAACTCTAAAATAATTTATCAAGCGGCATAGTTTAGTCCTTAAAGATTTCAAATAACTTAAGTTGGAATAAATTAACTCATAGTTTATTCAACCACATTACTGCAGCCAAAGGACGACAAAAAAAATTTGCGCGCTCATTTATCTTTCTTTCTCCCTTTCCCACAGTTTGTTTGATGAAGAGAGCATGCTTTTTAGCCGCGCCCACCGATGAGTTCGAGCCGTCAACTTGTCGATCCTTAAGAAGTAAAGTTTTCATCTTTGTATCCATAGAGGTATGAACTACCAGAGGGAGGGCACCGGAACACGAGACTGAATGCGGTCGGCTAGCGTTGTTTGCGTGACCACACAAGGTCGCGCACCTCTTACGCTGTAGGAACACGCGCGTCTATGTGAGTGTAATGTTGCCAGCATAGTAAAAAGTCCCATACCTCTATGCCTCTATGTTCATTCCTCTATGTTTGTATCATTCAAAGAAATATAAATGTCGCAGCCCAAGTCACAGAATAAAATAATAGTACTACGTACAGAAAGTTCACTCCGCAAAGGAATTGAAATAAATAAAAACTCTATCTTCTAGGCAATAAAGTAGAAATTCAACTCACAGCGCAGGATACCACTCGCTATATTTACCTACATATACCGCTCTCTTTCTAGCACATATGCTTAGTTACGTGCGACGAGGCTAGCGTGCGGGCGGCCACTGACTTCAGCCTTGCATTGTCTTCCTGGACGGAGCGCCGGCCGAACATACCTAAACTGCGGAGTGACACCCCCCTGCCCAAGTGTAGAACACGTCGTATTACATAACGCCTAGGCAATTTAAATAAAGGAGCTGTTTTATAAAGCAGTGTATTATTTAACGTTTAGCCAAATTCTATTACGGCTAACAGAAAATCCGCCGCAGTATGCGTGCTTCGCGTTCTACAACCAACACAGCTAGGACATAGAAATCATTGACAGCTAGCCATATAATTATTATTATATGTTTTAATTATTATCATATGTATTAATTATTATCATATGTATTAATTATTATTATTCATAATATGTTGTTACTTGAGATTCGCCGCTTTGGCAGTCTATGGTAAACATTTTCGACACTCGCGGCACTTTGTCTTTTTGATAACATAGGTGTGTGAGTTTATATTTTCTTAAAATTTTTTTGGATGCCGGCTAGTTTTCATATATATATATATATATTTAATTATATATAGGTTTGCGTTTGACTGCCATCTCGTCTGATGTTAAACGAAGATGCAGTTTACGATGGAGCACGCTTGCCTAGAAGAAACCGATTCGCTCGCGACTTGAATACACCCAGATTGTAAATATCGGGGAACACCCACTCGGGCAGCGCATATAAATATTAGATGTTTGTGCAATGGAGTGGACGAGATGAGCGACACATTCACCTGGTGGTAAGCATCACGTCTGCCCATAACAGTAGCACTGCCAGAATAGGGTATATGACTGATGTTTATATCGTTGAAACCAATAGCTTTGATGAAGAATTCAAGTAAATATAGTATGTTTATTGAAAAAAATATTTAAATCGGTTATTAATGTTCTGATATTAAGCGTTTAAAGTTTTGGTAGAGCCAGCTCTGCCCTCTCCCACAAAACAAAAAATTACGTCACGCCTTACTTGTCAGAATAGAATTTATATAGCGTACAGAGACGTGTCGTCACGATTTGCTGTTTCGCCTCTGTCTAGCATGATATTAAAATGCTTATTAGTTGCTTATTTTTGATCAGATTTTCATTGTTTTTTCATTAATCAGCTATATTTTAATAGGCCAATTAATAAAAACCAGTCATCTAGTCTATGGAACTTACGAGCAAAGTCCTGCGACGCACAGCACGATCGTCACCCTGAGACTAATCGAGAGAAAAAGTCAATTTCCAACATTATCATAGACAATCTGTCCTTCTCTCGTAAATCACAAGGTTACCATAAAAATTTAATCATGGTCTAAATCTCCTATGCATTTTATCATGACTTCTGTTGTATTGCAATAAAGTTGAAATTAATGAAAAAGAAATATTTCATTACACTTTTTTTTAATAACATACTACCCTACGAAACAGGTTCTTTTAATTTATGGCTTGTCAAATTTTGTATTAGTGTGTGTGGCTGTGTGTGTGCACTTGTTCGCTGCTGGGGGCGTGTGACGTACAAGGGGTGACAGTGAGAGTTAAGTAGGGTTGTCACAAAACATCATAAATAAAGCATCTTATGCTTTCGCCGTATTCTAACACAAGTTGAAAAATAAATGAAAGCATATCATTGGTAGTTTTGGCGGGAATGCGAAAAAAACATGTCGCCGCATTGTATTATTTTTCAAAACTAATCTTTTTTTGTGTTATAATGTGCAGAAATGTTACGATTTTCTTGCATGAGTAGGCAAGTGATGTAATGTGGTGAAACATGGTATTTTCGTGTTTTCGTGTTGTTTTTAAAACTCCTAAGAAGCCACAAAAGTATATTTTTCACGACTTTAGGGCTTGATTGGACTAAACCGTAACTTTCTGTGTGCGACTTTGACTGTGACTAAGACTCATTCGACTGGAATCAATTAAAAACTTGAAGTATTCAAATACATGTCACTGGCTAATGCTCAAAGTGCGATGCCACGCCGCTTACGCAAAGGGTTCCTCATACATGGGGTAAGCTTAGGCTTGCCATCTCCAAGTCCCACATCGAATGAGAATAGGAAAACCATTATAAGCTGTTACTGTTTAAAGCCTTTATTCAACACTAAAACCACTCGGTCGAGTAAGTGACCCCGCTCCGATAGCCGGGCAAAAAATCGTGACGTCACAGTTTCGTCACAACATTGAAGGTAACCGCAACCTTAATATTTGTAACAAAAAGTGTTATAATGAACGTAAAAAAACGTTTTGTCATGTTTTCTGTGACCTTCAACAATACTTAGATTACGCACTAACCACACTATATCAGAATCTCAAAAGTCATTATATAAAGTGAACACGCACTGCCTTTTTATTATTGTTTTTTTTACTTATACACATTGAACTGTTAAGCTAAAATAAATCAAATATTATTATGTGATGAATATTTAACTCGTATTTTGCTTAACTAAAACAAAATGTCAGTAATTTCGCAATTTGTAAACTTAACTTTTATTTTTGTTTTATTTATACGGGAATACTCACGTTCCCACGTCTCACGTCACACGTCACACGAAGACACGTCACGTCACGTGACACCAAGCCTCACGTTCATTTCTTTTATTATTCTTGTTTTTTGGTGTACCTACTTCTTTATTGGTTTTTATAACTATTCCACGGAAATATTTTGGGATAATATTTTTTCAGAATAAATATTTGGTAACCATTGGGACAAAATTAAGGGTATACATATAGTTTATTTTGTATGATAAGGATACACCACACATCATAAATAGCCTGGTTTTTTCATAGTTCATAATTTTTGGGAAACATGAATAAAAAAAAAAAAAAAAAAAATTGTGAATATATTCAGTGGCAGTGGCACCCCTATCCTGTCTGGAGTCACGGTACGGCAAACACAGCAGGGGTTGCTCCATACATCACCGACTCATACACACGCACACAATACACACACACTGTTTTGTTGCATGGGAATAAAATATAGATAGATGGACAACGCGACGGCTTCAGGAAAACGTTATTTTAAACTAGAATATTTTGAATGTACCTAACTTTAAGCTAGAAAATTTTGAACGTAATTTTAGGCTAGATAATTTTAAGCTACAATATTTTGAATGTAACTTTAAGCAAAAGTATTTTAAATAGTTCCTACCTCTATGTTTAAATGTAATTTTAGTCTACAATATTTTGAATGTAATTTTAATCTAGAATGTATTTGTCGCAGCTCTATTGTAGAATACGCCATATTACATAACGACTAGCAGTTTTAAAGAACGGAGTTGATTTATAAAGCGGCGTAATAACGTTTCGCTGAATTCGCCGCATTGTATGCGTGCTTCGCGTTCTACAACTCGGCTAGCCATATTGGAATTGAGCGGGTCGTGGACGTGATCCGCGACTTTGGCAATTTTTTGTTGAGATTTTTGGCACTCGCGGGGTGCTTTGGCTCTGTGATAACCTAAGTATGACATTTAGATTTTGGTAAAACTTTTTGTTTCGGGGCTACGTACTTACTAAGTGCCCCTTTTAATAATCATTATAGTATAATAGTATTAAGAGAAGAGACGAGCAAGACTTTCGCCTGGTGGTAAGCGTCACGCCTGCCACTAACAGTAGCAGTGCCAGAATTGTGAACTTGCCAATACAATCCTGCACCGCACCGTACTGCGCTCGTCACCTTGAGATATCAGATGTATACCTATATTTGTTTTGTGTGTTGGATATATTTTTTACTGTAGATATACTACATTATTTTGATAATAAGGTAGGTAAGCATTTTGCAGCGTGCAACTGGATTACAATGCGGCTAAACGTTGATCCGCTGGAACACAAGATGGCTTAGTTTTGTAAACTGGCTAGCCATTATATAATAGTACATTATGATACAAGTGTGCTATGTTGGTCATCTAGAGGTGGTATTATGCGCGCGAGCCGCAGGCGAGCGCGACAAGGAAGCCGAGAGTGTATTGAAACATAGCACAAGACTTTCATACGACTGTTTTCGTCACACTTGCGAGAAAAAACATTATTTTTTGATAATATCAACCACACAGCGAAAACGTCAACAAACATTTGCGGAAAATGGCGCCCAAATCAGTAATGCGCGCGCAGGTTGACATTTACTTCAGCGGCATAAGAACTCTTTGTTGGTATTACAAAAAAACTGTAAGTATTACCCGGCTATAATAAGAGTGCTTCGTATACGTACGTCTAATTGCAGTCACGTACAAACTTGACTTTACCAGGTTATACCTATTATAGCACCATGTGCCGTAATGTAAAGTAAAAAGCAAGCGTGCGTAATAGCTTGGATTATGAGCCTAAAACCGATGCAATAAGATCCACTTTACGAGCAAGTGTGATGAAAAACGGTTAATTCCATAATTCGGCTGCGACATAGCTACTTACCGAAGTTTTGTCTCTGTACTTCTCTTACTCTGTACTTTGTAGTTTGCTTGTCTCGTCTATACGTTGGATGATGCTTGCACCTGTGTGCGTAAATACCGATGTCCAGCTGAGACCCTGTTCTATGGGGTTTGACATGTGGTGAGGAATTCCAATTTTGCACTTTAAGACTAATATTAATAATTAGTTAACAGTTTTGACACTCACCTCTCATAACTCTAAGGTTTAGTAATTACTAACTTGCGTTTCTTGACATTATAAGTAGTACCTATTTAGTATTAATTCAGATCATAAATAATGCGTAATAATAAATGAATTACTCTAGCTATGCAAGGGAATATCCAGGGACCAGGCAAGGCTGGGATTGCCAACCTAACCCGAAAGAAGGCCTAAGAAGGTTATATCAACCGTGGCTTAAGAGGGAATCTGGTCAGCTGTTCTCCATACAATGGGCGACTATCAGTAAAAAAAATACATAAAATAATTATTAAATGCTGGCCTGTTGGAGAAACTTAGACTCACGCAACGGGCAATGGAGAGAGCTATGCTCGGAGTTACTTTGCGCGATAGAATCCGGAACGAGGATATTACAGAGAACCAAAGTTACCGACATAGCTCGCAAGGTTTGCAAGGTGAAGTGGCGCAGGGCAGGACACATCGCTCGAATAACTGACCACCGATGGGGAAGAAAGGTTCTTGAGTGGCGACGGCGGACCAGAAGACGCAGCGTAGGCGCGGCCGGCAACCGGTGGATGCAAATGGCAGGTAGTCGTTCAGTGTGGCGGTCTAAGGGGGAGGCCTTCGTTCAGCAGTGGACGTCTCCGGGCTGATGATGATGATGAAAAAAAATACCACATACTAGATGTCGTTAACCAATCACAGACACGTCTGCCTGTCATTGTCAAGTTCTTTTTTATTTTATGGCTCCTGTCATTGTCTCAGTTGTCCGTAGCTCGTCTTTCAGTTTCGCTATCGTTCAAGAACCGTAATCCTTGCTCGTTTTCAAACGTAAACAGAACAGTAACAAGAAAAATCAACAAAAAGGCGATAATAGGTAACAACAGTAAGGAAAAACTTTACAATAACAAAATTATGATAACGACAAGGCAATGCAAAATGAAAACGAACCCAAACAGACTTCGTCCTTCGACAGCCATTATTATTATTATTATTATTATATAATATGTGCCACAGATAAAAAATATTATGCTGTTTTGACTACACGCACTGACCTCTATAATAAAAGTACGCTGGACTTCATATTGTCGATAGCCAATTGAAGCCATTCAATTTTCGCCATTTTGACGCGGATAGCAAACGGATAGCAGTGTGAGCATCCATGGAACTAATATTTCGTAATACTATTATGTAAATTTTAGTACCGAAGATGCTCGAAAGGGCGCACAAAAAAACCTAATTTCCTAGACAATATTTAGTCCAGTGAACTTTGTATAATAGAGGTCAGTGCTGGCACGTATTTATAGTCAGCGCCATCTATCGAGTTCAGTAGAACTATTTTTGTAATCGTGTCTTGAAAATACCCCTATCTTTTTTATATATTTTTTTGAGGCAAACAAGCATGCGGCTTGCCTGATAGTAAGCTCAAAAAAAGTCAAAAGCCGAAAAAATCTCATAAATTTCCAGATGTGCAAGGTAGTTTTAATTCTGTACCACCGTGCCCCTGTGCCCCACCCCTGGATCCGCCCTTGTCTGTACGTAGTAATGTTTCTGTGTTAAAACTGTGGATTTCCAGAGGACGGTGTGGGAGATTCCTTTACCCAGTTAAGTCTGTCACGCCAGGTCACACTCGAAGCAATAACTACGGCCATTTAGTTTCACTTGCGACGATGCGATTATATTTAGTTAACGTTACGGGTGTCTATAATGTACAACATGATATTTGCCGACACGATAATGTACGACATAATAATGCACAGCATGATAATTGGTGTACATGTACATCGAATAAGTATAAGTAGCGGCACGTAAGTCTAGCGGTGAGCGAGCGGTGACTCTCTTTCTCGCATAGGGTAAGGGTGGGGTGAGTGAAAGAGAGGTACCCCTCGCTCAGCGCTAAAGATACGTGCCGCTAGCTATATCATGCTGTACAGTGTACAATCCATGTCGTACAATACTGGCTCGTCCATACGGTAGATGACTGATGTTTATATCGTTGAAACCAATAGCTTTGATGAAGAATTTAGTAAATAACTATATTTACTTAAATTCTTCTTCATTAAACATACTAATGTTTAACGAAAAAATAATTAAAATCGGTTAATAATGTTCTGATATATGAGGGTTTAAAGTATTCGTTAGAGACAACTCTGTCCCTTTCCCACAAAACAAAAAATTACGTCACGCCTTACTTGTCAGAATATAATTTATATGGCGTACTGAGAAGTGACGTCACGATTTGCTGTTTCGCCTCTGTCTAGCATGATATTAAAATGCTTTAAAGTTGCTTATTTATGATCAGATTTTCATTTTCTTTTCATTAATCAGCTATATTTATGGGCCACATTATAATAGAACAATAAAAAAAAAACCAGTCATCTAGCCTATTATCGGTGGTAAGCGTCACGCCTGCTACTAACAGTAGCAGTGCCAGAATTATGTACAATCACAATCCTGCGTCACCTGTCGTCACCCTGAGATATTAGATGTTAAATCTCTTCATACCCAGTAATTTCTCTGGTAACATTGCCCTTCAAACCGGAACACAGCAATGCTTGCACACTACTGTTTGGCGTTTGAATAACTGACAAAGGTGTGGTACTTCTCCAGTCGGACTCTGCAGTGGAGTCCTACCACTACAAAGTTCTCTGTGTTTTCCTTTTTTTCCGAAACTAATATATAAAAAAAATTAACGCCTTAAATATCTTCATAGTAACTTTTGCAGGGCTATATTTTCTTTAGCAATTAGTTTCTGAAAAAAAGGAAAACAGAGACTACAGTAGACCTAAATTTTATAAAAAATAATTGCTCTAGAGGCATTGGACCTGGGTATGTCCTAAAACTGCATCCATAACCACCGGAGGACGGGCAGCAGCGTCCTCTCAGTTAACGGTGGTAAGTGGTAACACTCTGCGATACCCATGCCGCCTGCCAAGCGTGGGGATTATGGCAACCCCTCCCTATTAAGGGGGAGGCCTTCGTCCAGCAGTGGACGTCTTCTGGCTGATGAGAGAGTGAGTGAGAGGCATTTTCAAGGAAGCAAATAGGGGAATATGTTTGTATGGAGAAGTGCTCACCCTATTCCCCCTTAACGTCTCTATTAGCAAGAATAACCAAAAACTGGGTCAGATATAGCTGTATTTTCAGAAATCAGCTGTTTTTAGTTCAAAACGGGTTCATTTTTTAATGATATTTTAAATTACTCGAAAATCAATAAATTACGCTCAACTAATAAGATAGCCCGCCCGATCCGACCACTCCTAGCAACAGGAAGTATTCCGTTTTTGGTATAGGCGCCGGTTACCAGAGGCACACAAACACGCACCGACCTCGCCGGCGAGGTCGAGGACTCCCCAGATCTGTCAGAAGATCGGTTAGATTCTCTCCAAATAATCAACCAGATCAACCTACTAGGGCCCCAGGGCATACCCCTTCTGGGGTGCCAGGACAAGCCTGACCCCACTCCCGGCGACGGCCAAGCCGAGGTTCGAACCATCTGAGGTGCCCTTGAGCTAGTCGCCTTTAACCTAAACTAGGCCGAGCGCCATTTGCGCTTGCCTGAAGTCCGGTGACGCTGTAGAGGCCATTTGAGGCCAACAGCATCAGTCATTCATAAAAAAAACAAAAAAAAAATAATACCTGCCCTGAAAGGATACGGTCTACAACTAAGAGTAGGGCCTTCGCTTTTCTGTGGTCTACAACACCATGGGGTGATGCTTAGACTAAACGTCTTATGCATACGAAAACCAAAAACCCTCTTTAAACATAAGTGTTTTGTCAGTTTCTGTCGAATTACGAATTGCGTTTGAAAAAACAAGACAAAACACTTTATAACTAAAACAGATTTAAAATACGTTATACGTGCATAAAACACTAAAACCGCTCTTAAACCTATTTTAGTTAAAAAGGGTTTTATCAAATTCTTTCCAATTGCGAATTGCGTTTGAAAAAGAAGACAAAACATTTTATAACTAAATAGGTTTAAAATATGTCTTAGTGTTTTATGCATAAGACGGTTATAATAACCGTCTTATTATGCATAAAGCACTAAAACCTCGCTTTTTCTCAATTTTTCTCCGTCAAAACATAATTACTGTAACAAAATAATGAAATGGGGCCTGATTTCCTAGCATAATTGCGGGTTTATTGCGTTTGGCATGATAGGTTAGTAAATAAATGGTTCACTTTTCACCTTCCCTGCAGATTACCCACACTTAGGTTGCAAATTTCAAACCTGGTAACGGAAAGAGTTTCTAGACCCATTTTCCTCCCACAGCAAACCAAATTAAATTACAAAGAGATTATTTTTGACCCGAATCCGACGTATAAACGAATTAAACGTTATAATTAATAAAATAAAAAACTACTGGAGTACAATATCATATACTATTTATTTACTATTATAATATATCTTATTTTTATTCTTATATTATTATATATCTTTAATATACCTTTAACAAAACTCTAAGACATACACATATCTTCATACAATAGATTTTGCTTCTATTATATACCTACTGTATGAGAAAATAACCTACACTTAAACTAATTAACTTAAAAAATATGTTTATCTCATAAGCTTTATACGTACCTATCCTAATCCGTTACATTATGTATATATATTAAAATAAATGAATACATACATTAAATACTACATATTGTAACTATCTATCTACAATTATATATCAATAATATTTAATATAAATGCAAACATACATTAAATACCACATGCACACGTCTACATTTTATACTATATCCCCCCCCCCTCCTCCTCCTTCTGCTCCACCAAATCACAAGGTCACACACTCACGCACACACATTCATACACACACACACGCACACACACACACTATACATAGTTCGCACAAGCATCGTTGAATAACAGCTACCTACCTACCTAATAATGTTGACTCGATTCAATCAAATTGAAATTCCGGTCAGTGGCTCACTCACGCATAAACTCATCCGTGCTCTAAGTGAGAAAATAGCTGCATAGCAAATTTAGGAGGTAGTTCAAAAATTTACGTATACTTACTGTGGGTACTGTGTTGCCGCACAGGGAGTATACGTAGCAAGTATAGTTTTATGGTTTAAATTTTTTTTTTTTTTTTATGTATCTTTTTAGTTTTATGGTCTCGGTCTCGTAGGTCTCATACTATGTATCTTCTTTGATATCATAGGTTTAGTCCTAGATTAAATATAACCCTAGTGTCCCTAGTTATCCTTCTTATAGTGATCTAGGTATATAACTTACTTTTAATTTTATTATATTACTACTATAAATTTTTTAATGGTTCTCTGAATGGAAGAGCCTGGAGCCCACGACACAGGTCACCCTAGTGTGGGATCCAGGGTACGCCGAATGTTATTTGTTTTTCTTTTGTTGTCTTCTTTTTTGTTGTTTTCTTTCGGTATGTCTAAAATGTAAATTTTTATGAACAATAAACTATTATTATTATTCACATTATTTATTTACTTTCTTAAATCTAAGTTTTTTACAATATAAATTTAAAAACATAAATATTATAAAAAACCTAAACCTAGAATGCCGCCGGCAGCGGGGCAGGGCTCAAGCTGCCGGTGGTTAGGGCTGCAGAGTGAGGAACCTCCTGACAATGCGTGCCGTGTCAAGTACCACTGCCCTTTGTATCTGACCCTTGACCCAACCGTCTAGCGAGAGCCTCTTGAGGTATTGGTCGAGGCTCTTCGCTATGAGACCGTTCGCCGAAACGACTATCGGGACAATAATCGTCGAGTCAACATCCCACATGGCGGTTATCTCGAAGGCCAAGTCAAGGTACTTGCTGAGTTTGTCCTTCTCGGCCTTTACGAGATTCTCGTCATGTGGGATGGTGACGTCGACGAGCACTGCCTGGCGCTGGGACCGATCCACCATCACGATATCAGGCTTATTGGCGACAATAGTCCTGTCCGTGATGATGGAGCGGTCCCAGTAGAGCAAAGCACGACCATTCTCGAGAACTGGAGCTAGTGCGTACTTATAGTACGGCACCTCCGACTCGACAAGGCCGTAATGAAGAGCAAGTTGCTGGTGGATGATCCTGGCCACTTGGTTATGCCTGTGCAAATACTCGCCGTTAGCAAGATGCGAACAACCGGAAATAATATGTCGGAGAGATTCCCCGGGACGGTGGCATGCCCGACAGATGTCGACCGTACCGTCCTTCATGATATATTTCCGGTAATTGTTCGTCTTGATAACTTCATCCGCAATTGCACAGGCAAACCCCTCGGTTTCCCCAAAGAGGTCCCCGAAGCGCAACCAGTTCGCCGACGCGAGCAAGTCCACATCGGGGCCCGTTAAAGCCCGATAGAACCGCCCGTGCAGCTCCTTGCTCTTCCATACTTCCTTGCGGTCGTCGGTGCTTATCACCGATGGTCTGCGCCAGTTCTCGTTTGCCAAGGAGAGCGGCGTGAGCCCCTTGTCAACTGTCACTACATCGCGATGCATCCCACACTCATTGTTAAGGAAATAATCCCTAAGACTGCACACTTCACGATTATGGAGGTTCTTGGCGTTTAAAAAGCCACGACCCGCCCACTTCCGTGGAATGTACAGTCTCATAACAGATGAGCGTGGGTGTAACATGCGATGCGCAGTGAGCAGTTGACGGACTCTTCTATCCAGGGCGTCCAGCTCAGTCTGAGTCCACCTAAGTATGCCAAAGGAGTATATCAGTAGAGGCATCACCCAACCATTGAAGGCGCGCGCCTTGTTGCCGCCAGACAAAAGACTGTTGAGTACTTTTGTCAGCCGACAAAAGAAGCGCTCCTTCACTGATTTTTTGATGTCCACTACTGATATACCCAACGACTCTGACATACCTAGATACTTGTAGGTCTCGGCCTCAGAGAGAGATCTGAGAGTCATTATCTCAGAAAGTTGTAAATCCGGAGAATTAACAACTTTCCCCCGCTGCACACGCATGACCGCACACTTGTCAACACCAAATTCCATCCTGATGGCGCTGCTAAAAACCTGTGTGGTTTTTAGCAACTCCAACAAGTCTTGGTGTTTTGGTGCAAACAGCTTAAGATCATCCATGTACAGAAGGTGAGAAATGACTTCACCCCCCCTTCGAAGCCGATAGCCTAGTCCTGAATCCTTCAGCAATGTGCTGAGAGGGTTCAGTGCTAGGCAAAACCACGATGGACTCAGACTGTCACCCTGGAAGATGCCTCGCTCAATCCTTATCAAGTCCTGCGAATCAGAGGAGCCATTTCCACCACCTGGCTGACGAAGAACTGTGGTCCACTGCCTCATGCATGCGCCTAAGAATGATTTAAGAGTTGTATCAATTTGATACAACTCTAAAATCCTTTCCAGCCATGAATGAGGCACTGAATCATAGGCCTTCTTATAGTCGATCCAGGCAGCGGAAAGGGCTCCTTTGTTCCGCCGAACTTGTTGGCTAATGGCCATGTCGATGAGGAGGAGCTCCTTAGTACCACGGGACCCACCCTACATCCATTCTGAGCGGGGGCCAAAACATTGTTCGCAACAATGTGCGCGTTAATTTTAGTGCTCAGAATAGATGTAAGGAGCTTGTAGATGGTAGGCAAGCAGGTGATGGGTCTGTAATTTTTGGGTTCCGTGGTACTACCGGACTTATGGAGCAGGAAGGTGACACCGGTTGTCATGAAACTAGGGAGGGAACCGAGCTCGAGAGCTTCTTGGAATTGTGTCGCCAAACGGTCATGTGAGCACCGAAACCATTTAATCCAAAAGTTGTGCAACCCGTCCGGCCCAGGACTTTTCCAGTTCTGTGCCGTACGAATCGCACAACTAACGTCTACGGGGTCTATTAAAATAGACCCCATGGGTTCGATGGACTCACATTCCCGTTCGACAACACGCATCCAATCACCCTCGGTGTGCTCAACGGGCACCGACCAGATGCCGCGCCAGAAATTAGTCATGGCGCTAGCATCCGGTAGCTGTCCGTCGCTCACACGTTGCTCGGTTCCTTCCCAGTTTCGGTACACCTTCCTTTGATCGCTTTGGAAGAGGCGATTTTGCCAATATCTATCCACACGCTCTCTATAGCGGCGGATACGGTTTGCCCACGCATAGACTTTCTGCTTCAGATAGTCAATGCGTTCCGTCACACTAGCCATATATTGCTGGGGCCGAATACCAGTCCCCGCAAAGGCCTGAGTCACGAAACGCATGACTCGGGGGCGATTATTCCCCCGGCTGAAGCAGATCAGCTTTGCTATGAGAGTCCTGAACGTGCTGATACGCCGCTCGATTCGTAGTTGCCACGCGAGCACATCTCCGGCGGGTCGCGGTGCACGGTTAGTGTCCGGAAACTTAACACGTGCAACACGACACGCCGCGATAGCACCGCAGTACAAAATCGAGTGGGTATCAGTTAGGTCTTCGCTAGCCCGCAAGTACGGGGCTAGCAACGCGTTCAGGGCTCCCATAAGCGCTAAGTTACGTCTATGAGTAGGCAAACGCGGTAGTCGCGGCCTAGAGTTGAGTGTGAACCTATATTGGCCAATCGCGTCCTCCAAAGCCCTCCTCAATTGCTCACTCACCTGGGTAGACACACTCATACCCGTACAGTCGCCTTCATCAAGTACGGGATCGGCAGATGTCGCTAGTGTCGCCGCCGACGTTGGCACTGAAGCCAGTGTCGGGGCTGACGACGCGACATCCAAGTCCCGCGTCGACGCAGGCGTAGGACGAGCAGACTGCACCTCCAGGCGGAGCCGATCAAGCAAGGGCTGATCCAGTAGGTTGAGCCGCTGGATAGCCCGCACTTGATCCGATATTCGCTGAGCGGAAACGGTGACGGTAGGTTCAAGGGTCTGGAACAAAGACAGCATCCTAACACGGTACGCCGTCAGGTTAGTTCCCCCCTCTGTAGCCCCATAATAGGCGCGCATGCAGTTCTCATTATTGGTCTGAGACCATCGCATGCGACGCACTACACCACCGGCAGCGAGAGCCGGACGCGAGGCAGGTTGCCCCGCAGGCCCCAGGCGTGCCGGCAGCGGCGGACGTCCCCGACGTACAGGTATTGGCGGCGTCAGTGTCCGCGGCCCGCTCACTTCCTCGCTCGACGAGCTCGTGCCGCAGGTGTGGAACTCCTCTTCTGACGGCGACGATGAGCTTGGAGACGATGACGGGACGGGCGGAGGTGTTGGTCGTGCGTGTTGGACCGCTGCGTTCCTCTTCTTAGACCGTGTAATCATTATAAAGTTTTCATTTTTTCACTTTTCACAAAATTTTCTTTGGTTTGTGTTGACATTTGGCTGTCAGGTTTCATATTTCTTGGTATTATTTGCAATTAAATGTTTTTCAATGTTAAAATATAGGTTGTGTTGTCTGGTAAAGTTTTTCTTTCAATTTGTGTGGTAAATGAATACAAAACAAGCTTAAAAATGCAATAAAACCATTAAAAATTACACAACAGAAAAAAAGGACGTCTTTTAGTTGTCAGCGGTTGACGTTTTTTATTATTATTATTATTATTCACGTATTTATTTCATTTCTTAGTTATATAAGTTTTTTACAATAAATATTAGAATACTAAAATACAAATTATAAAAAACTTAAAAACTAGGTTGCCGCCAGCAGCGGGGCAGGGCTCAAGCTGCCGGTGGTTAGGGCTGCAGAGTGAGGAACCTCCTGACAATGCGCGCCGTGTCAAGTACCACTGCCTTTTGTATCTGACCTTTGACCCAACCATCTAGCGAGAGCCTCTTGAGGTATTGGTCGAGGCTCTTCGCTATAAGACCGTTTGCCGAAACGACTATCGGGACAATGATCGTCGAGTCAACATCCCACATGGCGGTTATCTCGAAGGCCAAGTCAAGGTACTTGCTGAGTTTGTCCTTCTCGGCCTTCAAGAGATTCTCGTCATGTGGGATGGTGACATCGACGAGCACTGCCCGACGTTGAGACCGATCCACCATCACGATATCAGGCTTATTGGCGACAATAGTCCTGTCCGTGATGATGGAGCGGTCCCAATAGAGCAAAGCACGACCATTTTCGAGAACTGGAGCTGGTGCGTACTTATAGTACGGCACCTCTGACTCGACAAGGCCGTATTGAAGAGCAAGTTGCTGGTGGATGATCCTGGCCACTTGGTTATGCCTGTGCAAATACTCGCCGTTAGCAAGATGCGAACAACCGGAAATTATATGTCGGAGAGATTCCCCGGGACGGTGGCATGCCCGACAGATGTCGACCGTACCGTCCTTCATGATATATTTCCGGTAGTTGTTCGTCTTGATAACTTCATCCGCAATTGCACAGGCAAACCCCTCAGTTTCCCCAAAGAGGTCCCCGAAGCGTAACCAGTTCACCGACGCGAGCAAGTCCACATCGGGGCCCGATAGGGCCCGATAGAACCGTCCGTGCAGCTCCTTGCTCTTCCATACATCCTTGCGGTCGTCGGTGCTTAGCACCGATGGTCTGCGCCAGTTCTCGTTTGCCAAGGAGAGCGGCGTGAGCCCCTTGTCAACTGTCACTACATCGCGATGCATCCCACACTCATTGTTAAGGAAATAATCCCTAAGACTGCACACTTCACGATTGTGGAGGTTCTTGGCATTTAAAAAGCCACGACCCCCCCCACTTCCGTGGAATGTACAGTCTCATAACAGATGAGCGTGGGTGTAGCATGCGATGCGCAGTGAGCAGTTGACGGACTCTTCTATCCAGGGCGTCCAGCTCAGTCTGAGTCCACCTAAGTATGCCAAAGGAGTATATCAGTAGAGGCATCACCCAACCATTGAAGGCGCGCGCCTTGTTGCCGCCAGACAAAAGACTGTTGAGTACTTTTGTCAGCCGACAAAAGAAGCGCTCCTTCACTGATTTCTTGATGTCCACTACTGATATACCCAACGACTCTGACATACCCAGATACTTGTAAGTCTCGGCTTCAGAGAGAGATCTGAGAGTCATTATCTCAGAAAGTTGTAAATCCGGAGAATTTACAACTTTCCCTCGCTGCACACGCATGACCGCACACTTGTCAACACCAAATTCCATCCTGATGGCGCTGCTAAAAACCTGTGTGGTTTTTAGCAACTCCAACAAGTCTTGGTGTTTTGGTGCAAATAGCTTAAGATCATCCATGTACAGAAGGTGAGAAATGACTTCACCCCCCCTTCGAAGCCGATAGCCTAGTCCTGAATCCTTCAACAATGTGCTGAGAGGATTCAGTGCTAGGCAAAACCACGATGGACTCAGACTATCACCCTGGAAGATGCCTCGCTCAATCCTTATTAAGTCCTGCGGATCAGACGAGTCATTTCCACCACCTGGCTGACGAAGGACTGTGGTCCATTGCCTCATGCATGCGCTTAAGAATGATTTTAGAGTTGTATTAATTTTATACAACTCCAAAATCCTCTCTAGCCATGAATGAGGCACTGAATCATAGGCCTTCTTATAGTCGATCCAGGCAGCGGAAAGGGCTCCTTTGTTCCGCCGAACTTGTTGGCTAATGGCCATGTCGATGAGGAGGAGCTCCTTAGTACCACGGGACCCAACCCTACATCCATTCTGAGCGGGGGCCAAAACGTTGTTCGCAACAATGTGCGTGTTAATTTTAGTGCTCAGAATAGATGTAAGGAGCTTGTAGATGGTAGGCAAGCAGGTGATGGGTCTGTAATTTATGGGTTCCGTGGTACTACCGGACTTATGGAGCAGGAAGGTGACACCGGTGGTCATGAAACTAGGGAGGGAGCCGATCTCGAGAGCTTCTTGAAATTGTGTCGCCAAACGGTCATGCGAGCACCGAAACCATTTTATCCAGAAGTTGTGCAATCCGTCCGGCCCAGGACTTTTCCAGTTCTGAGCAGTACGAATCGCACAACTAACGTCTACGGGGTCTATTAAAATAGACCCCATGGGTTCGATGAACTCACATTCCCGTTCAACAACACGCATCCAATCACCCTCGGTGTGCTCGACGGGCACCGACCAGATACTGCGCCAGAAGTTAGTCATAGCGCTAGCATCTGGTAGATGTCCGTCGCTAACACGTTGCTCGTTTCCCTCCCAGTTTCGGTACACCTTCCTTTGGTCACTTTGGAAGAGGCGATTTTGCCTATATCTATCCACACGCTCTCTGTAGCGACGAATATGGCTTGCCCACGCATAGACTTTCTGCTTCAGATAGTCGATGCGTTCAGTGACACTGGCCATATATTGCTGGGGCCGTATACCGGTCTCAGCAAAGGCCTGAGTCACGAAACGCATGACTCGGGGGCGATTATTCCCCCGGCTGAAGCAGATCAGTTTTGCAATAAGAGTTCTGAACGTGCTGATACGCCGCTCGATTCGTACTTGCCACGCGGGCACATCTCCGGCGGTTCGCGGTGCACGGTTAGTATCCGGAAATCTAACACGTGCAACACGACACGCCGCAATGGCACCGCAGTACAAAATCGAGTGGGTATCAGTTAAATCTTCGCTAGCCCGCAAGTACGGGGCTAGCAAAGCGTTCAGAGCTCCCATTAGCGCTAGATTACGCCTATGAGTAGGCAAACGCGGTAGTCGTGGCCTAGAGTTGAGTGTGAACCGATACTGACCAATCGCGTCTTCCAAAGCCCTCCTCAATTGCTCACTCACCTGGGTAGACACACTCATACCCGTACAGTCGCCTTCATCGAGTACGGGATCAGTAGATGTCGCTAGTGTCGCCGCCGACGTCGGCACTGAAGTCAGTGTCGGGGCTGACGACGCGACATCCAAATCCCGCGTCGACGCAGGGGTAGGACGAGCTGACTGTGCCTCCAGGTGGAGCCGATCAAGCAGGGACTGATCCAGCAGGTTGAGCCGTTGGATAGCCCGCACTTGATCCGACAGTCGCTGGGCGGAAACGGTGACGGTAGGTTCAAGGGCCTGGAACAAAGACAGCATCCTAACACGGTACGCCGTCAGGTTAGTTCCCCCCTCTGTAGCCCCATAGTAGGCGCGCATGCAGTTCTCATTATTGGTCTGAGACCATCGCATGCGACGCACTACACCACCGGCAGCAAGAGCCGGACGCGAGGCAGGTTGCCCCGCAGGCCCCAGGCGTGCCGGCAGTGGCGGACGTCCCCGACGCGCAGGTGGTGGTGGCGCCGGTGTCCGTGGCCCGCTCACATCACTATCACTCGACGAGACGCTCGACTCACGGGGGGTGAGGAACACGTCATCTCCCGACGAAGCGCTCGGAGAGGATGGAGCGGGCAGTGGTGGTGGTCGTGCGTTAGTGGTTTCCGCTGTGCTTGTTTTTGCCTTGTTCTTGGATCTTGTTATCATATTCTTTGTATTTTCTATTTACATTTTCAATTTTTCCCATGTTTGCAATGACACTTAGATGTCAAATTTCTGAACGGTGAAAGCAGTTTATATTTTCTCCAGTAAATATTTCTTATTTCTTGTAAAATATTATGTACAAACTGATCTTGAATTGTTCACTTTACTTTTGTGCTCGTTTCTTGTTGTTTGGGATTAAAAATACATAAAAATAAGATAAAATAGTTAACTAGAACAAAATGACAACCTTTTGTCAGCGGTGACTTTTTCTTCTTATTATTATTATTATTATTTTCTTTCAAACCCAAATCGTACGTTAAAAAGAGGACAAAACACTTTTTAACTAAAATAGGTTTCAAAATACATTTTAGTGTTTTATACACAAGAAGACTATATAGGTACAACCAGTGAGTGGAAATCATCTTAAGGTACAACACTTAAAAATTTACAACAGTTAAAAACCGGGCCACCTGTTGATCCTGGGAAAGACGTATGGCTGCATCCATGAATCACGAGCACAGGTGAGATAGATTGCGTTGAAAACGAACAGTAAGTGGAAACGGTGAAAAATGGCACCGCGGTGGAAATGGTTCGTACAAACCTTGCTAGCGTCGCATCGGTGCAAAAACAGTTGCACAGTTGTTGAGTAGAATCAGTGGCGGATTTACACATTTGCCGCCAGTCGGCTATATATTTTGCCGCCCCTACCGATCGCTACAATTCGATACCCTAGCACAGATAACTTAATATGACCCTTATTCACAATCATGTCATAGTTGTTGATGATGACAATTTACTCATTTTGTTCAGAAACGCAAACATTTCATTGAACCTGACGTTGTAAACCTGCCGTTTTTCTAATTCGGTTCGGATTTCGTATCCGAATTTATCTAAGTATCAATGAGGACAAAAAACGTGTTAACCCTGAAAGTATCACTCACTCTGACCTAATAACACTTAGGTACTTATATAAATATCTTATGTAGATATCTTATAATATCTGTAAGACAATAAAAATGGCCCCACATTTGCCGCCCCTAAAATCAGCCGCCCCGCTCCAGCCTACTCAGCCTGCTGGTAAATCCGCCACTGAGTAGAATATGGGTGTGAAAGGACGCACGCAGCGGAGATGCGAATGCTGAGATGGATCTGTGGAGTGACAAGGATGGACAAGATTAGAAATGAGTATGTATTAGAAATAAGTTTGAAAGTAGCACCAGTGACCGAGAAATTAAGGAGCGGAAGACTAGCGTGGTATGGACATGGCATGAGAAGAGAAGAGTCATAAATAACTTAAAAAGCGTTGGAAATTATGGTAAGCGGCGGTAAAACCGGAAGCGTCCTAAAAAGGAATGAATGCAGTGGCGGATTTACCAGCAGACTAAGTAGGCTGGAGCCTAGGGCGGCAGATTTTAGGGGCGGCAAATGTGGAGCCAACTTTTTTTGTCTTACATAAATATTAAAAGACACATATTTATATACCTAAGTGTTATTAGGTCCGAGTGTAAGTGATACTTTCAAGGTTAATAAATTTTTCGTAGTAATTGATAGATTCGTACCCGTATTTAACATTTTAAGGAACTAGGCGTACTGACGTCTGTGTCGGTATATATATTAGAAGTACTCAAATATGTCAGAAAGAATATACATAAATTTAAGATAAAAACAGTGAACAGTAAACGGACCAGAAGAAATAATAAACTGTTATTAGAAGCGACGTACCCACGATTAAAGATGACAGAAAAGTTGCCTATTATAATGGGTGAAAAATTGTTCAACAAACTCCCAGAATTTATCAAGTCAGTCACAAGTGAAGTACAATTTTCCAACACTGTCAAAATGCTTTTGTTAGACAGGTCAATTTACACGCTTAAGGAGTACATGGATAATGATTATAGCCATTTAAAGCCCAACAAGTAGTTTTGGAAAACACAGCCCTTATACAGCTGATTTTCTGATTAAGGAATTTACTGAAGTACTTAATTATAATTTTTTAATAATTTAATTTGATGACGAGATATGGTGTGATGCTCATCGTTTACTATTTAATTATAATAAGCTTTTGAAATTCCACCTATTAATAAATGATATTCTATTCTATTCTATTCTATTAGAAAAACGGCAGGCCTAAAACAGGTTCAATGAAAAGTTTTCGTTTCTGACCAAAATGAGTCAATTATCATCATCAACCACTATGACATGATTGTGAGTAAGGGTCATATTAAGTTTTCTGTGCTAGGGTATCGAATTATAGACGACGGTAGGGGCGGCAAAATTTGTATAGCCTACTGGCGGAAAATGTGTAAGTCCGCCACTGAATGAATGAGCTGTGTAAAAGATGATATGTGTGAAAAAAGATGACAAATGAGAGATGATAGAGATGCCGACCCCACCTGGTGGGATCGAAGGAATGGCAGGAAGAATGATGAGATGGGTGACAAGAAGACGAAGTATCAACCGTGATTATACTCAAGTTTCTAGTGTAACTCCGCTGTTCACAGATCATAGCCTGTTGATGGCTCGTGAACACAATTTCTCCTACAAACACGACTCACCGTTGCGGGCAGGGGGCGAGGTAACGTCTATGCTTGCGATTGGCCAATCACTGGGATGACGCAATCTGACAATTCTGACTTATTCGCAGTGGCTAGCAGTTTTTAAAATACTAATTTTCTACTAAGGGGAAGTCAGACAATTAGACAATAGGCTTTATAGTCTTTCGCCTGAATCAATCTCATAAGACGAAGCATATTGTCAATGGCAGCTCAGCTCAACTGTATTCTGGTTTTAATCTAATACTATAATCATATTAGCTTAGACTTTCTACACTTTTGAGAGTTAGCCTGAATACAGAATAATACATTATTATACAAGTGTTGTGTTGTGTGTGTTATGTTAGTCATTACACTAGAGGCGGTAGCGAGTGCGCGAGCCGCAGGTGAGCGAGATAAGGAAGCGAGGTGTAATGACTAATTAGTACACGCGTTTAATACGACTGTTTTCATCACACTAGCGAGGAAAAAACTTTTTTTTTTGATAATATCAACCACATAACGAAAACGTCAACAAATATATGCGGAAAATAGTGCCCAAACCAGCAATGCGCGCGCAGGTTGAAATTTACTTCAGCCGCATAAAAACTCTTAGTTGGTATTACAACAAACCTGTAAGTATTACCCGGCTATATTAAGAATGCTTCGTATACATACGTCTAATTGCAGTCACGTTCAAACTTGACTTTACCGGGTTATACCTATTATAGCACTAGTGCCGTAATGTAAAGTAAAAAGCACGCGTGCGTAATAGCTTAGATTATGAGCCTAAAACCTATGTAATAAGATCCAATTTACGAGCAAGTGTGATGAAAAGTCCATTACTACACTTGGTACAGAATTGTCTCTTGTTTGAGAGTGATACTCAGAATATTCGAGACATCTTCAATCCAAAGTCGAACGTTCATCTTTAAAAGTTTGTCGGGATGACAATAACACTCGCAGATCGGAGGCGCAACAAGTGGTTGGGGGACGGACAACTGCGGCCCTTCATGTTATACGATTCAAGTTTTTTTTTCTGATTCTGACGTTTCATTTTGTTGTATTTTTTTTGGCATCACTTTTGATAGTTCAGCCAACTTATCATGTTTTTTCTAGTGTTATTTGCATCAACTTTTTTATGCGATTGAATGACGAGACGAGCGTGACGTTCGGCTGGTGGTAAGCATCACGCCTGCCCGTTGCAAACAAAATCGCACCGCACTGCACTGCGCTCGTCTCCCTGAGATACTTATTAGATGTCAAATCTCTTCATGCCAAGTAATTTCTCTAGTAAAATTGCCCTTTAAACTGAAACACAGTAATGCTTGCACAATACTGCTTGTTGAAGGTGTGGTACTTCCACAGGTGGACTCTGCAATAGGGTCCTACCACTACAGTAAAAGTTTTATATGTAAGTAAGTTTATAAGTTAAATTCATCTAATCATAATCGCATCGCGGTCATTTAAAACTAGTCACAGCCAAGACCAAATTATCATCAGTAAAGTGATGGTGACTTTACTACAAGCTTCTTCGGAAGTTTGAAAACCTAACAAAATAAATGTTACACTACACTAGACCATTTGCTTACATTCATGCGCAAAATTCAGCGTCTAATGAATAAAACGCTTAAATTTTTATCAGAAAAAACACAACTTGATATTATTATAACACGACTCCATATTTTAAAATGGATTTTCAAATTTTATTACATAAGTAGTTTGACTTTTAATTTGGTGTATTAAATAGTAACACAAAAACGAATTTCAGAAAACCGCTCACAAACAAGGGGCCCAAATTGTCCGTCCTCAGAGATTCCCGCCAAACGTTCCTATCCCGCGCCGTCCCTCCGATTCTAACCGGGAAAAACACGAAAACGGGATCGCTTTTATCATTCCCGTAACTGGGACCGGGACGGCTCTGTGCGGCTTGCTCTTTTTTGTATTTCGCATCTTTTATCCGACATAATTATGGGTTAACCATAAACAAACATAGTAAGAAATCATTGGGGTTAACTAAGCTTCAATGTACATGTCCTTCGATGTGTTCGGGACCTGGGTATGTCCTAAAACTGCACCCAGAACCACCGGGGGGACGGGCAGCAGCGTCCTCTTGGTTTAAGAGTAGACAAGTTGGTCACTTCTCCATAGAAACGCGGTAGTATTACTCCACTATGTAATTTTGTAGGTCCAAGTCTAAGTATTATATCGATTAATCTCTTCATTATCTAGGATTGTAAATTATTACGAAAGTAAAAAGTTAATAAACATGAAAGTTATGAGCCAGGAAACATCTTGTATTTTAGCTCAATATTAACGCCATATTGGACGTAAATAAATAACATAAGGAATACGAAAACTCTAAAATAATTTATCAAGCGGCATAGTTTAGTCCATAAACATTTCAAATAACTTAAGTTGGAATAAATTAACTCAGAGTTTATTCAACCACATTACTGCAGCCAAATGTCGACAAAAAAAAACTCATTTATCTTTCTTTCTCCCTTTCCCACAGTTTGTTTGATGAAGAGAGCATGCTTTTTAGCCACGCCCACCGATGAGTTCGAGCCGTCAACTTGTCGATCCTTAACGGTGGTAACACTCTGCGATCCCCAAGCCGCCTGCCAAGCGTGGGGATTATGGCAGCCCCTCCCTATTAACGGGAAGGCCTTCGTCCAGCAGTGGACGTCTTCGGGCTAATGAGTAAGCTTCGATGATCTGAAAGTCCAGTCAGTCATAGATCTACGGTAGCCATCGCTCTATACAACACAACTTTGTTATTTACGCACTAGCAAACATTTTAAGGGGTCATGCCAGAGCATCACCTGGGGGAAGGCAATGATTGAGGTTGATATATGGAGGATGGGAAAAGTCTGCATTTATGAAAGAACTAATATACTAGTAGCAGCGCGAAATACTAAACTTGAAATGGAATTAGTGAATTCACTCTATCACTCGAAGCAACTGTGTTTGCGACACAGTTATTACTAACGCAAAAGGAGGAGCCAATTTTTTTTACTGTTACCTCATTTTTCTGCAATAAATTATGTTTATGTTATGTTTATGAAGTGCGGAAATTGTCGGTCAAGCAAGTCAAGTGGACTTGGACTTCGGTTGCTTAGTATTTTTTTTTAATCTCTTGGTTCCGCTTCCCCTCCCTATATCCCTCGAAATTTACATAAGAATGAAAAATTTACATCAAGTGCGATATTAATTGCCTTATGACTTATGACCTACACTTAAGTACGTCTTTTAAAGAAATTACAATAATGATTAAAATTAGTTTAAAACCAATTAATTTCAGCCCATGTTTCACGCCCCGACTGTGTGTGACAATGATTTTCATTTTATTTCCAATGAGTAGAGCTTACTATTAATAGAAATGACAAGCGAATACAAGGATAATCCATCTTGAATGTTGCAAATGTATTGTATTGTAAGTATTATAAAGATATACTAGCTAAGAATAAATAAAATTTAAAAAAAAGAGATAGAATCGGGCGTTTGTTTGCGAAAGTCTATCTTAATCAAACGTTATATACAGCGTTAGTTCTAATCAGTTACCATCAAACAAGTGGGGCTAAAATTGAAATCTAATTTGTATAGGTAAGTTATTCATAAATTTTACTTTGTTATTTTATAACCTAAAATGCCCAGACATTTGAAAATTTTGTATTTTTTTAAATATTGAGTTTATTGTCTTAAATATTCAAAGAAGATGGTAACCCCGTATAGGTAGTGACGGGAACACGTACTACAGGGGCAAAATAATTAAAATCGAAGTTGTGAACTACCACCAGCACTTTTAACTTTGATTGGAAGTAAATCAATTCAGTGTAATGAAGTTTATTAATTCTGTCATTAAAAACAACCGGCAGCTACAAAGCAATTTTAGTTTTTACGTATACAAACATTAGGATTCAAATTAAGTAAATTCTTTAATTGACCGAAGCGTTTAACCTATAAACTATATTAAAAACCGTAAAGCTAGCGAGCGGCGGAAAATGTCCCATTTGCAAATTGTCCCATCCCCACAAAACATCCCATTTCAAGTGTATGGAGTTATGTTATTCATGGTAGAAAGATCTATGGTAGATAATGATCTAGGTTTTTTTAATATACATTTGAGTGCCGAGACGAGCAAGACGTTCGCCTGGTGGTAAGCGTCACTCCTGCCACTAACAGTAGCAGTGCCAGAATTGTGAACTTGCGAACACAATCCTGCGCCGTACTGCACTGCGCTCGTCACCCTGAGATATCTGATGTTAAATCTCTTCTCTTGCCAGTAATTTCTAAGGTGTTTCACTAGAAATCTACGAGAAAATAAAAAAATAAAACAGCTGTTCCATACATTTTGCCCAAGGTCGATGAACTTTTGTATGAAACAGCTGATATTTTTTCAATGAACAATCACGATTCACGATTTCAATGTTGGCCCCATAGTAAAAGTTGTTTGTTTTGTGGTTTTGATGTACAGAACATGCCCTTAAAAGGATGCTAACTGATTAGAACTAACCCTGTATACCGTTAAGTGCTTGGTGGCAGATGTTTAACTTGGTGGTTGCTAGTCAGCTAGTACTCGTGGTGGTCGGATAGTACCATGTTATGGTTTCTCCAAAATGTTTTCCTTCTGAAGCTCATTCTTGCAATTGGAACCAACGCCCTACGGCGTGTGAACCGGACGTGCTAACCTCTGAGCTCCCAACGCTACAGTCTTGTTTGTTTCCTCAACGATCAATTAGTTTCGATGATCGAATCTTTAACAATTTTGTAGGAAAACAGTACAGTAGGTACAGAGTTTCAATTTTTAATATCTAGCTTGAGTAAAATTGTTCGAATGATTGTCGAAAATAATTACAGTACAGGAAAGAAAAACACTGGTGTAGTCAGCGACGGTGATAATGGAATGGACGGGCCCAGCGCTTGCAAATCGATAAAAATTAACAAGACAACACAATCAAGCATACCTAGCTAAAAGTATGCATACATTTGTCGGAAAATAGAGATAGCGAATCTAATTACTGCATGACGTAAAGAGAACACATGCACATGTATTAGAAAATTGTATTGTCGTATCGTACGGCTCGCATGTTGCAAAGGCAGAGTATGACTGAAGTGAGTGGAGAGCCGGCGCTCAAAATATAGTCTTCAAAATCCGTGTGCTTATTTCCCGTCCATTCATCTTATCATTGTCGCTGGATGTAGTATAGTTATTTTAATCACACATGCTCGTAAAGTGGATCTTATTGCATCGGTTTTAGGCTCATAATCCAAGGTATTACGCACGTGTGCTTTTTACTTTACATTACGGCACATGGTGCTATAATAGGTATAACCCGGTAAAGTCAAGTTTGTACGTGACTGCAATTAGACGTACGTATACGAAGCACACTTAATATAGCCGGGTAATACTTACAGTTTTTTTGTAATACCAACAAAGAGTTCTTATGCCGCTGAAGTAAATGTCAACCTGCGCGCGCATTCCTGATTTGGGCGCCATTTTCCGCAAATGTTTGTTGACGTTTTCGCTGTGTGGTTGATTATTATCAAAAAAAAATGTTTTTTTCGCAAGTGTGACGAAAACAGTCATATGAAACTCTTGTGCTATGTTTCAATACACTCTCGGCATAATACCGCCTCTAGTGTAATGACCAACATAGCACACTTGTATCATAATGTACTATTTCATCACACTTGCTCGTAAAGTAGATCTTATTACATCGCTTTTAGGCTTATAATACAAGCTATTACACACGCGTGCTTTTTACTTTACATTACGGCACTTGTACTATAATAGGTATAACCCGGTAAAGTCAAGTTTGTACGTGACTGCAATTAGACGTACGTATACGAAGCACTCTTAATATAGCCGGGTAATACTTACAGTTTTTTTGTAATACCAACAAAGAGTTCTTATGCCGCTGAAGTAAATGTCAACCTGCGCGCGCATTACTGATTTGGGCGCCATTTTCCGCAAATGTTTGTTGACGTTTTCGCTGTGTGGTTGATAATTATCAAAAAAAAATTGATTTTTCCTCGCAAGTGTGACGAAAACAGTCGTAAGGAACTCTTGTACTATTAGTCATTACGCTCTCGGCTTCCTTATCGCGCTCGCCTGCGGCTCGCGCGCATAATACCGCCTCTAGTGTAATGACCAACATAGCACACTCGTATCATAATGTACTAAAAGCACTCTACGCACCATCGTGCTTGCTGTACATGTACAGCCCGCCAAGGTCATGCACGATGCACGATGCAAAACGACAGTGAATAGTCTTGACTTACAGCAAATTGCATCCAGCGATTGCCCCCACCACCGCGAACGAACATGACCTTGGCGGGATGCAGAATGATCTTGTATAATCTTGCTGTACAGCAGTTTCAATTTTTTTACAAATAAAATACAATTATACACTAATATTAAATTATAACTAACTAACAACTAAATAAAACCTATCTAGTAAAAACAAACCCTACATAATAAAAATACAAAACTTAAAATTTAAACTAAAAGCCCCGTAGATGATGGAAAGGTGGCCAGAATGCTGGCGGCATTGCCACGTTGGATGGCAATGCTAAGTTTTTGACCAAAATATACGCCAGCATTCCGGTCACCTGACACCTCGACTAAACGTTTCGCCAGGTCCCTATATAAAACATGTGCGGCCGGCCCCCAAGGTCCCAAAGTCTCTACCCCCAAACGGCACAAACATGTACAATCTGTCTAAATACCCATATTTGTGCCGTTTGAGGTTTTCAGCATTAGAGGCGGCAGCGCCAGCGTGATCATTTGTTCTAGGAAGATGGGACGGCGCTAGTGTGTCGACACATGTAGCGTCCCAAACCAAAGGCCGTCCCATCTTCCATGGGATAAGGGTCATTCCGTCGGGTCTCTTGCCGTCATCCCGCATCAGACCGTTGGGTTCTAAAATCGAGGGGATGCCAGCACTGACAAAGGCCCGACGGATGATATCATTCAAGCTGGCGTGCCGCGGAATGCGCCCTGCACTTTTTACACAAGAAAGTGCGTGGTGGCCGAACCTATCCGCTATATCACTGCAAGAGCAGCGGTGAGGGACCTGGCACGGGGCACCTATTCGAAGGGATACAGCTATACGAAAGGTCTGATTATCCAAAAGATTGCCAACATTTTTAGACGGTAACGCATGCAACCAAAGCCCCGACTCCCAACGAGTGACCGCAAGTAGGCGAGCACGCTCTGTGGAAGAAGATGATGTATCTATCAAATTTTTACATTCTAACTCACAGAGCGGCTCGTCCCACTGCCTCTGAGAAGTAGGGGCCTTGGGCAGGGTTTGTTTTGGACAAGCTAATTTCCAACTTTCCATAGCTTCAGACAAGAAACTTATTTCAAAATTTTGTAGTGATGGCGATAAAATTGTGTTTACCAAATGTGTTGAACTGAAAACCGATGATAGGAAAGCTGGCAATGATACACTAGAAATTTTGCGAATACCGAGACCTCCAAACCTTACTGGCAGTGAGGCCTGCCGCCAAGTTCGATCGTCAAAGGGTGTGTTGAGAATGGTGGTGAGTGTATCCCGCTGAATGCTGTCAAGCTGTTGTAAAACTGCAGGATGATTCCAAAGCTGACAGCATCTAAGGGAATACATAAATTTTGGAACAAAAAGACAATATCGTATTAAAAAATAGGCCATGTGAGAATTTAATTTTTGAAGGCGGTCGGAAACTGTTTGTTTCGGGGTTGTAGAATAATTTGGAATAAAAAGTTCGCATTTTGAAAAATTAAGAACGAGGCCAATGTCACTAAAATCTTTGAATAAATTTTGAAGGTCTTTAAAAACAGTGTTTACATCGCCTCCAAGGGTCCCATCGTCTAGGTACCATACGTTAAATTTTGATTCTAATTTTTTGATGATAGGGTGAATCGCTAGACTAAAAATAGCTGGTCCAAGCGGATCAACTTGTTGGCATCCCACTTCTGAGGATAACACGTTATTTTTGTATAATAATTTTGAAGGGTTACCATAACATTGCCAAATAAAATTAAATATAAAGGGAATTTTATCTTTTACTTGAGCCAAAAGTGTGTTTCTATCGACAGAGTTGAAAGCATTTTGGACGTCCACCTTCAGCAGCACTTCACCTCCTTGGTGGTTTAAAAACGTTCTTAGGGCATGTACCGCCGCCTCACAGCCACCACGTGAACCAAAACCTAACTGCAAGGGTTGAAACTCCTCGCAGAGGGTTTCTTTTATATATTTGGTACAAATTTTAGCTGTAAGGCGACGGTACACTGTGCCAACAGCAATTGGCCGTATTCCGCCGTCTTTTTTTAAAAGGGCACATAAATTTGCTCCGTATAATATGTCAACTATTTCATCATTCACTTTACCTGCTAGCATCAAATTAACTAGTAAAGTGATCTCTTTGAGTAAAGAGTCCCCGACTTCGCCGCAAGTTGCACTAGTTAGGTCTTTTAAGTGTTGCGGCGTAAGCGAGTCGAGTCCTCCAGCTGAGCCACTAGGGAAAGACGCTACCGCAAGCAATACGTCGTCTATAGTTGCGGTAAGTACGTCCTCCTCAGAGACACTAGCAGGTAAAGGAAGAGGTTCTGCTGCTGATGGTGGATGCTTGTCCTTCAGTGCCAACAAAGTGCCTGGTGTGTTTGGTGCTAATGTGTCGTTAGAAAATAAAATTCTAGCCGCACCTCTGATATCTCCTTCACTCAGCTTATTCTCTACTAGATGGTAGGATGTGGAAGGAGAAGCATTCCGATCTTCATTGCGAGCAGGAAAAGAGAAATCAGGACAAGAGTTTGAATGTTGTTTACAGTTTTGTTTAATTTTGTAAGTAAGAGAATTTTGATCAGAAAGGTTTTTCGAAACATGAAGTATTCTATATGGAAAAGTCATCAAGTGCTCCCAGGCTTGAAGAGAATTACAAGAAATTACTCTTTTAATATCATTTTTTTATATATAGTGGCTCCTGGCTAATGCTACTGCCTCATTTAGAGCTTGTATCGCAAGGCGACACACGTCAAAATGGACTGCGAAACGCCTTCAAAATTAATTGAAAGATACAAGTTCCACTTGTCTGTGCAATGCCTCAAGTATGAACTCACTACATAAACAAACAAAAACCAAACAAAAACGAATCGTTGACGTATAACCAGGCGGTATGGCCTTACAGCACAAAGTGCGACGGCATAATCTTCCTAGGAGGAAAGATGAAATGGTGCGAATTAACAAATGGCGCTACGTGCGCGTGGTGAAAATTAGAACTACAGCTTTCGTTTAATTTTCTCTTTAGTATTAAATTGAGAAAAACGTATTAAGCAAAAGCACTTCCAAGGAGGTTCGATCATTCATCTTATTTATTCTCGTAAATCTCGTAAGTCACGCAACGGGCAATGGAGAGAGCTATGCTCGGAGTTACTTTGCGCGATAGAATCCAGAACGAGGATACTCGCCAAAGAACCAAAGCTACCGACATAGCTCGTAAGGTTTGCAAGTTGAAGTGGCAATGGGCAGGCCACATCGCTCGAAAAACTGACAACCGATGGGGAAGAAAGGTTCTCTGTTTTCTCGCAAATGTGTTGTAAAACGTTGTATGGCACTCGTGCGGAATTATTTTATACAAACTCGTGACTATAGGTATATGGTAAGTCCTCGACTTTTCGTACATTCGTCTACTCGTTTGTAAAAACCAACTTACCGCACTAGTATTATAATAGTACATTATGATACGAGTGTGCTATGTTGGTCATTACACTAGAGGCGGTATTATGCGCGCGAGCCGCAGGCGAGCGCGATAAGAAAGCCGAGAGCGTAATGACTAATAGCACAAGAGTTCCATACGACTGTTTTCGTCACACTTGCGAGGAAAAAAACATTTTTTTTGATAATAATCAACCACACAGCGAAAACGTCAACAAACATTTGCGGAAAATGGCGCCCAAATCAGTAATGCGCGCGCAGGTTGACATTTACTTCAGCGGCATAAGAACTCTTTGATGGTATTACAAAAAACTGTAAGTATTACCCGGCTATATTAAGAGTGCTTCGTACACGTACGTCTAATTGCAGTCACGTACAAACTTGACTTTACCGGGTTATACCTATTATAGTACAAGTGCCGTAATGTAAAGTAAAAAGCACGCGTGTATAATAGCTTGGATTATGAGCCTAAAACCGATGTAATAAGATCCACTTTACGAGCAAGTGTGATGAAAAGACTATTACCACATTTTTCGTGTTTGGGGCTAAAATAAATATGTCAACTCACGTCCTTTTCGGGCTTGTTGCTGTTTTCTTGTCAGTGTTTACGTAAATTTCATCGATTTCGCATCAGCCTAAGACATTCCTTTATCTGCTGGACATAGCCTACCCTAGGTGGACGATTGATAGATACTCCACGCTGGCTCTTTCTTAAAATTGGTCTGCACACCGTGGTTTACAAGTTGCTTCTATTTTGCGTCAAATATTAATTTTCTGATAGTAATTTTCCCACAAGAACAAAGTGCATTAAAACTTGAAGTGTAATTGTTGTTTGTAACGATAGCACAGTGTTTGTTTCAAGTTCGAACACCAGTTTCTTTGTAGACTTGTGACAGGCAGTCACATTGTGTCAGATTCATATATTAGCTTTTCTCAAGGCTTGACTATTTGGTACCGATTCTTCTGTTGTCTTCAGTGACTTATGTTAAGGTTTCATGACTTTCTTGTCCATGCCTTTTATTACCGAATTTATAAATTTAATTATCTCCTCTCTCTTAATAATTCTCCGCCATCCTTGTTTCATAGCTTCGATTAAGATCCGCTGCTTGGGTTTCAAACTATCCACTCGACCACATCCTGTCTAAAACTCCTCCAGAACGCTCTGGTGTAGAGCAGTTAGCATTCAGTTCTACCTCTTTCGACAGTCCTTGTCAGTGAGAATTGCTGTTTGTTCGAATAGTTAACACACCATTCTTTTTGCGTTGCATGTGGGGCAGGATATCCATTGATTCTCATCTCAATCCCATTTGAAACCTCTGTTTCAAAGCATTAATAATTTGTTGAATCTTATAGTTACTTCACAATTAACAACCATGGATGAAAATTTATTTTTCGATAGAACTTTGCAACAACTCGAAAGCTTGTTTCGTTTCACTGGATTTTTTATCAGAAGTGGAGCTCGAAATACTGTAGACCGTCTAAAATCTAGATGCATTTACTTCTTGCATAGTTTCGCTGCAAATTATCAGGTGTTTTGCAGCATATGTTGGTGTATAAATGAGATGAAAAACGGAGAGGACTTTTTAGGAGTCACCTACAGTGCTCCTTGCATTACAATCAACATTTTAGCACAATTCAAAGGATTGTTTTTGATTAAGCATGAAGAAAAGGCTCAAAAATTGATTGCTAACTTGAAAAAGCTTGAAAAGAAAGACCAAGAGAGACAGACCGGAGAAAAATATGAAATAGTTCAATCAGAGATTAAGTTTTTGAATTTTGTGATGAAAACACTCAATGTATTCTATGCAGTGATGGTTGCTGGGTTTTCAATGAGCCCTTTAGTGCTGATAGCAGTAGAATATTTTAAAACGAAGGAGGTTGTATTGACGCTGCCGTTCTATGCCATTTATGGATTTGATCCGTTCCATAGGATGATTTATCCTTTTATATACTTTCATCAGTGTTGGTCAGGTAAGGTTTATGAAATAGCAGAGAGTGTTCAGAGTTTTTTTTAAGGAATCTTGTAACGAGCCGAGTGAAACGTCCACCTGGTGTTAAGCATCACGTCTGCCCATAGCAACACACATTAATGCTAGCACATTACTGCTTGGCGGTTTAGTTCTATTGTTTTTATTAGTGCTACTCCAATCATTGACTAAGCTCTTCCTGTTAAAAAAGATACGTCTACGGTATTTATTTTAATTGGAAATATACACAATATATACTTAGTTCATTTAAAACATAGTCAAAAATATATAATAAAAAAAAACAATCAGTCAGTCAGAAAATAACTCGCCCCTCACAGTACCTGGTGCAAATGTGCCCATTGTGCTGGCTGCATTACCACGCTGGATGGCAATGGACAATCTTTGCACCAGGTACAAGCCAGCGCGGGAGTCACCACCGCCATCTTTAATTCTGCGCCCTATTTCGCGGACTAACCTTTTGGCATCAGCACCCCAACTGCCCATGGTCTCCACCGCGATAGGCACAAAGCAGTAACTGCTTTCTATAGCGGCGTATTTAAGCCATTTTTTGCAAGCGGCATCCTTTGCTGCTGCTGCCGCAGAAAGAACAGAGCGACCTAGGTGACTGGCGGCGACAGTGCTGACGTCGTCAGTGGCGTCAAAAATTGCAAATTGCAAAATTCAACTGGAAATTGCTTTTATCAACAACACTTAAATTGAATAGGTATATTTAAGTAAATGTTTTAAACTATAGCTATTTCTTTTTATTGACCTGTTCTTTGTAATCATAGAAATCCAATTTTGCTTCCAGAACTTGCTGTTGTTTTAAACATATGCTGCGCTGACTACTTCTTTTTTACTTGTTGTACTTACATTCGTATCCAATTCAAGCTCCTAAAACATGATCTTCAAAATATCATCCCTGCTAACAAAAATACAAATAATATGTTTGTAGAAGACGATGAGTTTAAAATTAACTTCAATAAGCTCATCAAATGGCATCAAGATTTGATAGAGTAAGATTTCACACTTGTTAAACTCACATTTCATTGAATTATTGTCGAAAGTGATTTATCAAATCTCTTGCAGGTCAGCGAACATTTTAGAAATAATTTACTCAAAATCAACTTTACTGAACTTCTTTTCAAGTTCTCTGATTATTTGTCTCACTGGATTCAACGTTACGGTAACTTAAGCATTTTTTTTATTGACTATCTAGTCTATCTACCTACTTATAAGTTTTTGTTTTATTTGTACGGGAATACTCACGTTTAATTAAATCTTTCGATCACATCCGGTAACCTTTTTCAAAGAGTGAAAACAGAGCCCGACGCGCGTGCAGCTGTCATGCTTAGCACTGACAAACACTTAGCATTTACTTATAAGTTATAGCTTGGCAAAAAGTCTAGATGTATAAACATTTTCTCGCCTAGCAATACTGTGGTCAAATTCATCCAATATAACCTCTTTCTGTCTGCTTCTGTGTTACTTAGGGTTGCTAGTATTTGTAGCTATTAGCGATTATATCAATTTCCAGTCTCTTTTGCCAATATATATTTAATTCGTTCATTATTAATAATTACAGCTTAAATTTATTAAATTTTTGGTACATTACCAATTAGAACTATTTTTCTGCGTGACGAATAGTGTCCTTAATCTGTTATTTGACTGTTCCGATTAACCGTTTCGATATCCTGTTATCCATATAGCGATATATTTAATATTAGGAATATTTAAAATCGACCCTAATATCTATGTAACCTCTATTTCAGACAGTTAATGATGTAGCGAATCTGATGACCTTTCTAAGCTTTCTTTTCTTAAGTTTGGTACAAGTTTTTTTCGTTTGCTTTTTCGCAGATCTATTGATGAGTTCGGTGAGTTATTATTTATTTATTATAGTATAAAATTGCTATAGTTTTAGTTATTTGATTTTAAATTCAATAGGGGTTGTTGACAGAGAGTAAACTTTATAATGGAATTAAATATTAATATGATAAGTATTGCACCTGATGGTAAAGTCATACTACCCATCAACGCTTATCAAACATGGCACCTTGAGTTTTTTTTTTTTTTTTTTTTCATTTTGTGGAGCAATGCACTTTGCACTACGCTCTTCATCCAAAGATATAAGTCTAATCAGCGACGGTGATAATGGAATGGACGGGCCCAGCGCATGCAAATCGATCAAAATGTCACAAACAAGACAACACAATCAAGCATACCTAGCTAAAAGTATGCATATTACATTTGCCGGAAAATAGAGATAGCGAATCTAATTACTGCATGACAAAAAGAGAACACATGTACATGTATTAGAAGTTTGTATTTTCGTATCGTACGGCTCGCATGTCGCAAAGGCAGAGTATGACTGAAGCGAGTGGAGAGCCGGCGCTCAAAATATAGTCTTCAAAATCCGTGCGCTTATTTCCCGTCCATTCATCTTATCATTGTCGCTGAGTTATAAGACGTTAAATATAATTGTGCCCTGTAATTTTGGGTTACATAGCCGATATTTTCTTATTTTATATTTAGACTGGGAATTAATTTAGCATAGGTTATTGCAACCCGTCACTTTTCCGTTCTATTCACTTCTCTATTCAGTAGTAAGAGGTAACATTTGCATGACCAACGCAACGGTACCCAGAACTATGGTAACAAAAGCAAGTCCTGCAGGGCTAACATGCGCACCGCGAGAAAAAATTCTCGATTCTTAAAAACAGGACAAGGCTACGAATCTGTATAAGTTTGTCTCGTTTTCGCACGACATAAATACACGACAAATTTTTCTCGCGGTGCGCATGTTAGCCCTGCAGGGGCCGTTCCGTGAACCTTTTATAGCTGGACCGAATAGGTACAGCTGCCGACATTGCGCGACCGCGAACCTTATTGCCATGCGATAAAATTCACAGTCGCGCAGCGTCGGCAGCTGAGCCTATTCGGTCCCGCAATAAGCGGTTCACGGTTCGGCCCATGGGCATCATTACTTTGTGTTGAGCCGTCTGATACTAAATATCATTATATTAGTCTTCATTACTACCGCTAAGGTTGTATTTATAACGGGCAAACATGATACTTTCTCGGGCGAACTTTATAAAGGGCCTGCTATTTTCAATTACGTATGATTGTGATTTTTTTAGTTTTTAAAACCTAAAGTGAATATTCTAACACATTTTCAGAGCATGAACATAAGTATGGGAGTCTACAACTCTCTCTTGTACACAGCAGAACCTAAGATTGGTAAAAAAATGCTTATGGTGTTAAAAAGGTGGGTACTTAATATGAAACATAAACTCGTACAAAACGGTTTTATTCTACTGCTTCTTTATTCGAACTGCTGAACAGTGGGTGTTCCCCGATAATTATAATCTGAGAGTCTTCAAGTCGCGAGTGTATCGGTTTCTTCTAGGCAAGCATGCTCCATCGTAGGCTGCATCTTCGTTTAATATCAGACGAGATGGCAGTCAAACGCAAGCCTATAAATAGTTTAAAAAAAAGCATTAAACAAAAAATTACTTGAGAAGCGAAATAAAATAATTATCTCATTTGGTCGACAGACAATATGTTTAACAATAGCCCACCGAATGTTATATGACGGTGTGGTTGAATATGGTAAACAATAAACACTTTTAGCCTGGGTTGGGGACTAGTTGGGCTGTACAATTCATTTAAATGTGTGTGTTCCTAAAACACATTCAACTGAAAGAGAAATACGTCAAGGCTGAAGGAGAAATACGTCGAGACTGAAGGAGAAATACGTCGAGACTGAAGGAGAAATACGTCGAGGCTGAAGGAGAAATACGTCGAGCCTGAAGGAGAAATACGTCGAGACTGAAGGAGAAATACGTCGAGGCTGAAGGAGAAATACGTCGATACTGACGGAGAATACGTAAGACGAAGTCAAACGCCAGTGGCTGGAAGCGAAATGCCAAACACAGGGCTGATTGGCGTTCCCTCGGTGAGGCCTATGTCCAGCAATTGATTGTGACGCTGATTATGATAATGAGTGGGTGGATGCTATAAAAGATCTAGTATGATCCTTAAATAAAAACAGATTCACTTTAATGCCGAGGCCACACATTGGCTATGTTGCCGAATAAAAAGGGATGCACGTATACAGGCTACATAGTTGCGTCCCTTTTTATTCCGCAAATATAGCCAATGTGTGGCTTCGGCATAATAATCAGTTTAATTAATAAGACGATGGAACACACGTTCACAAGCCGGAGGTTAGTTATAGAAGGTATTGCCAGATCTAGTATATCTCTTATATTATAAATGAGGCACAAACAAAAAAAAAAACAAAAAAAAAACAGTTAATCTTTCAAGCGAATTTAAAATGTTATTTTTTCCATTAATCACCTCGTCCACATTTTCAGGTCTCAAAAGCCTTGTAAGATAACTGCATCAGGGTTTGCAGACGTTAACTTGAAGTCGTTCATGAGGGTATGCCGTTGACTTTAATATAGCTTTTGTTACTGTACAAGTACAATATCAGGCTCAAACTACCAGCATTTTAGTTTCTGCATTGATATCATCAGCTAGAAGACGTCTACTGCTGGACGAAGCCTCCCCCTTAATAAGGGGTTTGCCATAATCCCCACGCCTGGCAGACGGCTTGGGGATCGCAGAATGCTTACCGAGAGGACGCAGATGCCCGTCCCCTGATGGTTCTGGATGAAGTTTTAGACACACCCAGGTTGTTTATGCATTAAAGTAAACTTCATCATCATCATCATCAGCCCGGAGACGTCCAATGCTGAACGAAGGCCTCCCCCTTAGACCGCCACACTGTACGACAACCTGCCATTTGCATCCACCGGTTGCCCGCGACTTTTACAATGTCGTCGGTCCACCTAGTGGGAGGCCTTCCTACGCTGCGTCTTCCGGTTCGCGGTCGCCACTCAAGAATCTTTCTTCCCCATCGGTGGTCAGTTCTTCGAGCGATGTGGCCTGCCCTGCGCCACTTCAACTTGCAAACCTTGCGAGCTATGTCGGCAACTTTGGTTCTTTGGCGAATATCCTCGTTCCGGATTCTATCGCTCAAAGTAACTCCGAGCATAGCTCTCTCCATTGCCCGTTGCGTGACTCAGAGTTTCTCCAAAAGGCCAGCAGTTAAAGACCACGTTTCAGTTACCATTAGCCCTGTATAAAATCATTATATTTCCGTTTCAGGTACTCAGCACCGCTTGGTCCTACTTCGCACTACTGCAGACTATGTATACCAACTAAGTTATATATAATTGTATTTTATCTAGCGACTTCAAAAAAGTTTTTCTCAATTCGACTGTATGTTTTTTTTTTAATGTATGTTTGTTACGCGATTACTCCGCCAATTATGAACTGATTTTGATGATTCTATTTTGTTTGGTAGGTAATTCCCATACAGCGACAGTGATAATGGAATGGAAGGGCCCAGCGCTTAAAAATCGTTTAAAAAAAACACGATAAAAAATTAACAAGTCAACACAATCAAGCATACGAGTTTTGGCGGGAACACGGAAAAATCATGTCGTTGCATTCTATTATTTTCATAAACTTATGTTTTTTCGCGAATTAATGATTAAAAATAGTGGTGTTTTATTCATTGAGTGTTGAATTACATGCACGAGTGTGGACAAGTGATATAATGTGGTGAAACATGTCTTTTCGTGTTGTTTTCAAAACTTCTTAAAAGCTCATAGTAAAGTCGCCACAACTTTACTAGGGTATGACTTGGACTCGACTATGACTAATTTCGTGTTACTTACTGTGATTTCATGACTTATTTGACTTGATGATAACAAATAAACGTGAAAATTCATAAACTTGACACTGGCAGAATACACAACGTGCGATGCCAATAACTAAGAAAAAAAAAACAAGCATACCTAGCTAAAAGTATTTGCCAGAAAATAGAGATAGCGAATCTTATTACAAGTTTGCAGAGGCGTCTCTAGCCCTTGTGGCGCCCGTGTGCAACCAGTACCCTGGCGCCCTCTAGTCTAGTAGGAGCGGAGTCAAAATGGAATACTAACAGTTATATTTTCAAACGGAAATTCGGATGCAAATGGTGCAATTTTAAATGATGTCGGGAAGCAAAAAGTTTTTTTTTAGGAAGAAAGGGGTTATAAGAATAAAAAAATCACAACTTTGTAGTTCTTTCACAAATATTTAATTTAAAAACTATTATAGTTACATAACAAACAGGACGCTCGTACACACAAATATATATATATAAACACAAATGTATTTACAAAAAAGTTACTTTTCGAGCTTTTGTATTAGCGAAATCTTTAACAATGTCACTAACTTCAATTTTGATTTCATGTGCAATACTTATTAACGATAAATTTGTCAATCTACTTTGCGACAATGTTGATCTAAGGTAGTTTTTAATTATTTTTAGCTTAGAAAATGACCTTTCGCTATGTGCGACCGTGACTGGAAGTGTCAGGTATATCCTCAGTGCTGTGGACAGATTTGGGAACACTGAAATTAATTTATTCGTAAACAAGTAATTTAAAACATCCAACGGCGTAGTGGAATCATCAATAAACATCGGTAATAATTCGATTTCATTATAAAGCTCGAACTGTTCCACGTCTGAAGAGCCAGCATGGCAAAGTTTATTTACTAAATTAGAGCAATGTGTTTTTTTTGTATCAGAGTCCAAATCTTTCCAGTGTTTCAATTTTTGGAGAAATGAAAAAATTACATTATTTTCATTCAAAAGTTCGAACCGTTCGTCGAACTTAGTAATTACGGTGTCTAACAAATAGTAGTAAAAATTTACTTTAAAATGTGTTTTCGTGTCTGTTATCGGTTCATCCTCCGCCTCATAATTAAAAAACCTTTTACGAGCGCGAGGGCGTGCAGGTGTGGGAAATTCTACTATTGCCTCGACTTCTTCCGCTACAGTTTTCGCCCTGTTGAGGAGCTCCTCAAAAGCGGACTCATTACGGAATTCAGACAAACTTATTTTTGCATTATCAATCATTTTCACCGCTTTTGACAATACAACGTCTGACTTTTGAAGGGCCTTGCTAACTATATTTATCTTGCTTAAAATTTCAAACCAAATAACCAGAGAGCAGATGAATTTAAACGACTTAATTTTTGCCAGCAATGAATTTGCCATATTTCTTGACTCTGCATCTTTGCTCCTATCGGAATATATAGTAAACAAGGCATCATACACTTTTCCTAGTTCAAAACGTAGAGCTTTTACTACTTCAACCCTGCTCTCCCATCGAGTATTTGAGAGTGGTTTTAGACTTAAAGTTGGCACTTCTTTAGCAAGTATTTGCCAAGGTGCTGTTGACGCAGAAAAAAAAACATAAATTTCCTGTACAATTGAAAAGAAATTGACAATTTCTAATGAACTTTTAGCAGCGTCATTCACTACCAAATTTAGGCTATGTGCCGCACAAGGTACATAAAATGCGCGCGGGTTTAAATCTAAAATTCGTTTTTGTAGACCTATATTTTTCCCTTTCATGTTTGCACCATTATCATAACCTTGACCACGCATATCTTGTATGTCAATTTCGTTTGAGATTAAACAATCTAACAAAAATTTAGTTAAGCCCAGGCCAGTAGTGTCTGTAATACGAAAAAGAAAGTGTTCTTTTACTTCAGCCTTGTTGTTGCTTGTATTTAAAAGAACGTACCGTACGACAACCGATATTTGTTCTTCGTGTGCAATATCTGGAGTGCAATCTAAAATAATGGAAAAATATTGAGATTGTGTCAATTCCAAAACAATAGCTTTTTTTATTCTTTCTCCCAATAATTGTATTATTTCATTCTGAATATTATGGCCAAGATAATGAATTAGGCGTGACTCAGATTTTTGATAAGGGCAATGTGTTCCGCAAGCACATTATCAAAGTTAGAGGTATATTCAACCAGCTTCAAAAAATTACTATTATCAGAATCGTAAAGTTTTTGAGATCTTCCCCGAAGAGCCAGACATTGCCTCGCTAAAAAATGAATTATGTTGATTACTCGTTCGAGTACTGCAACCCAACGTTTTTTTTCCCGATCAATTTCATTTTGGTGCAAGAAATCTACCGACTTTTCTTTTAGATAACAGTTTTCAATGTACATAATTTGTTTCTTAAGACATGATAGGTGCCCTAAGCTCTTTTCATGACGTTCTATAGCAGTAGACAAATGCTGCCAATCTTTGTAACCTATTTCACCATTAAAAGGAGTCGGAGTCGCATCAGCATGAAAAAGTTTACAATAAAAACAATAAACAGAATCAGTTGACTTAGAGTAAACCAGCCAGTTTCTTAAAACGGTTTCATTATTTAACATCTTTTTAGTATAATAAGCATTTGAAAAAGATCTTTTCGAACTATTCGAAGGATAAGAACCCACTTTTACCTGTACTGGCCCACGGTCCATCAAGAATATTCTCTGTTTATCGGATAACACCTGTGGCCATAACGCGAGATCATTCATTATATCTTCTCGAATTATATTCTCCGGGGACGCTTCGGCACTTGGAGGTTCTTCGTCTTCTTCAACTACCGACGACAAAGACAGCAGCGGCGGCGGCGATGACGTAGAAGTGACGAATTCTGCTGTAGAATTATCTTGGTTTTCATATGTCTCTGTCTCCAGGTGTTCGTCCGAGGATGAACCGGGTCGAACAAAAAACTTTTTAATAGAACTTGTATTCTTTTTCAGAGACACTTCCTTCTCCAGCTTTCTTTTTCGACTCTGTGCACCAGAAAGTTTCTTTTTTCCATCGCCATCAGACATCTAAGATAAATAATAAACTAAGTATAGGCACCTAAAAGAACTAACAATGTAAATTAATATAGGCCCAGAGAAAAAGTTGCAACTTGGACTAAGTATTATTTATTACTAGCTTCTGCCCGCGACTTCGTCCGCGAGGAATTCGTATATTGCGATTCCCCGGGATCTGTGCACTTTTCCGGGATAAAAAGTAGCCTATGTCCTTCCCCAGGACTCAAGGTATCCTATTATCTCCATACCAAAATTCATCCAAATCGGTTCAGCGGTTGAGCCGTGAAAGCGTAACACACAGACAGACAGACAGAAAGACAGACAGAGTTACTTTCGCATTTATAATATAAGTGTGGATATGACACATCAATCAACGTCCCGGTACCTACATTACAATGCCCGAATGCACCCTTGGTAAAAAAGAATAGAATGCCCATGCATTCGCGCCACTAAACTAAATACTCGCAACCCTGTAGTAGGTAGTATGTATCCAATGATATTATAGGTATCCCTGTTCTGTAGTAGGTAAAAAGCGATAATATACGTAGTATTTACCACAGATATTTACATTCTCTAAGGCGATAATCTACACCAAGGAGATTACGCTTTCGCTATATTTAAAAAACGTTTGTGACTCTATAGATATTAGCTCAATGGGTGAAACGTATTTTCTGGTTGTTTTCAAAACTCCTTATGAGCATAGTATGGAGTAAAGTCGCCACAACTTTACTAAGGCATGACTTGGACTTGACTGTACAAATGTTGTGTGATCTGCGTTTTTTGACATGATACTATTATAATTATACTTTGTAGGTATTTTTTTATTATAACTAGTAAATAATTCATATTACTGACAATGGCAGAATGCAAAAAGAACGATGCCAAATGTAAAAAAATTACGCGCCGTTACTGCTATCTGCGAGCTATGAATATTGCTGCCATCTATTGGCAGTTGAAGAAAATATCATGTCGGTAAAGCAGTCAAGAAAGTGGCGCCACCCATCCATACATAACTCAACCTGTTTTATCGACGGTGCATTAATGAACTGTCATGGCGGAAATGTGTACATTTTTGTGTACAATAAAACAAAAATAATGTTTTTCGTACGTAATATTACATTTCGGTGCTCTAGAAATTGTTGTACAAACTCTAAAATATCATGATAAACGTGTGTTGGTAATAATCAAACGTGTTTTAGTTTAAAATGGACAAGAAAAATGCAATTAGGAGAGCCAAGAGGCCGTCCAAAGTGCTTGAAGAAAATTATTGGGATTGCAGCGTTTGTACGTACAGAAATAATGCGGAGGCTTTCAAGTGTTCTATGTGCGATGTCAGGAAAGGTAAATCAACCCATTATTCGGTAGGTAGCTAACCTGTCTTTTGTATGCTTACTTTCAAAGGTAGTTGATATCAACTTACCTGGTATTAAGCCACGTATTGCATGTTTAAATCGATCTTCGTAATAATAATTTACCTTTAACCCAAACATATCAATCGTATTTAATTACAGTCTCAAAATAGCTTTTCTCGTCCAAATTTTAGCGTTTTTTCGACCATAACCTCTAAAAGTGAACGATGAAAATATTGATTAACATTTTTTGAGTCTGCGAATTGTTGCGAACGATTTGTGTAGGCAGTAGGCAGGTATAGGTATTGATCTAGAATCAAAGTGCGAATTGCTACAGTACCTACCTACTATAAATAAGTATTTTTACTTAGTAAATACTTACTTAACATTTTTGTCAACTAAAAATAATTAATTTCAATGCAGTAAAAACAATAAAAAAAATGTCCTATAGGTATCTTCATTTTACATATATTATTATTATCATACTTCCATTAACCGCTCAGTCGGAAAACGAGACCTGTAAGATTGTAATAAAAATGTAAACAAAACTTTATTTTCTGATTGGCACGAATTGCATTAAAATCGCCGCTGCACTGTATTGGCGCTGCGATCGGTATTAGTCTACCAAGTTTAAGAGTCTCGCCAATTTATGTCAAGTTACGATGTTCACGTGTTTCTCTATTTAGTCGGTTTGTAGCCGTTGACCTTTTTGTTACCTAGCCCTAGATATGCATACCTTTATACATGCAATCAAAAAATGACCGTCCACAGAAAAAAAGGCGAAAGGGCAAATTTTTTTTTTCACAAGATTATAAATTTTAAACCTGTCGAAATCTATTGTGTTTTCTTGGTAATGTGAACGTTTGTCTAATAACCTCAGTTGAGACGAAAATCGATTATATCAATCTACATAGATTTTGGTATAGCACAGTTCTTTATTGAAGACTTCTAAGAACTTGTGTTATACCTATTTGCAATACATATAAATCAATTACCGATTGACTTATACACTGAAGTGAAAAGGTAAAAAAAAATTGCGGATACATTCTGTTATTCTGTGTGTATTCTTTTGGAAATCATTGAACTGACGTTAGCCAAGCCTACAAGTTCATACAATCGCGAAAATCTGTGGATTTTATTTAGAATTTGATGCATTATTGATAGCAAGACCTGAGTACAGATGTAGCATTATTGTAATCAGAAGACGCTTACGGCGTATCTATATATATCTCAAATAAGATTTTCTTTAAAACGCGCGTTCTGATTGCGGTCTCAGTCAAAATCTAATCTCATTAAAAATGCGGAACTTTTTAATCGAATATCAATTTTATGGACCTAACCCAATACAAAGTGTCTGAAAAACTGACCAATGGCGCCTTACTACGCTTTAAAAAAATATATAATAATACAATAATATAATAATTTATTAGTATCAAAAAAATGTTAGTACATATATATAATAATTTGTACATAAATATTTATAAAAAACTTTGGTATAGAGAATAATTTAATACCATACCTAAAAAAAAGACACCAATACAGTCATGTGTCAGTCAGTCATTGTAAGCACTTGACAATAAGGTTCATTTTCTACCAGCCAGCATTTTCCGTAGTGTCCGATGTCCCCAGAACTGTCGAAGTGTTTAGTAGACAACAGCTGGTTAGTGCTTAGCTAACTAAGCGCTAACCATCTGTTGTCTACTAGATGCTAGAATGCGTGACAGGGACTAATCCCTGTCACGTATTCTAGCATAACCAACTTATTTATTGATTTCACTGGGGGAGCCACATACGAATTTTAGGAACCAAACACTACAGAGAAGTAGCAAATTTTTAGGTTCCACCAGTTGGCTTACTGCAAAGATAATTATGTTTGTCACAATTCAGATCTGTCGCAGAAAGTCGGCGCAATAATTAAGTGTTTTATGGTACCTTGCCATATTTTAATTACATATTTTAAGTAGATAGGTATGACATTTTTTGCAGATTAGCTATCCAATACGCAACCGTATATTAGCTTTGAATATTTCTATTCATTCATTCAACATGAGCCCGTGTTACGAGCGTCCTTGGTTTCACTCGCGCATTCCAAAAGATTATTGAAGTTAAAAATGTACTTAGTGTACTTATATAAAATATGAGCTTCATTTATTTCGAAATACTAGCAAGTTTTCATATACACTGTTTCTAAAGTGTATTTTTTGTTGTAATAGTATAAATCGCAGCCTGACTACGTTAGGCGTCATTAATATACCTAATCGCAATTACTTGCAGTGTACTCGCGCCTAAAAATCTGTTGATTTGAATGTTTATTTTCTGGTGCTCAGATATTAAATTGTAAGTAATGTGGTTTAGTTCAAAATTTGTTGTCAAAAATCCCCACAAGGACAAATTCGTAGTTAACTTTACTATAGGCTTTTCCATCATAGTTTTCTATTTTGTTTCCAAAAGGTACATCAACCCGCAAACCCCGTATCAACCCAGCCATGGTGGCGGCACAGGCAGCTGGCACCGCGCCCACCAGCTCACAGAAACGGCCGCGTTCAGCCAACTCACTCAAAAAGAAACGACCGCCAAGGCTCAGAAACGTGGATCGCAGCTCGGCACAGACTAGAGAGGTAAGGAGTTGGCTTAAGAATGTTAATATTTGGGACTTAATTCTCAACTAATCTCAAGCAAAGCTCAGCCAACTAGCTCTCGGTAATAAACAGCCGAGGCACAGAACCCAATCCTGAACAGAAACTGTCCTCAAACCTAAACTGTAGTTAAACGCAAGCCTATAATAAAAAACTACCTTGGTCAATTAAAATATGCTTCATATATAATTATGTCATATTTCATTATTAGGCTTTATAAACATAGAAGAAATACCCAAAGTGTGGAAACATTTCATATTAAATATTCAATATTTTATTAGGTATAGGTTTTTAATTTGCGTTTTAATTTCTTTGTCAGGTAACCGTAAGCGGAGTCACAGTAGTTATAACAGAATACAAACCTAAGAAATCAGTATCCACAAGTTCCAGTGACGTTGAATCTTCAAACGACGCGAGACCATGATATCTGGTGAGACCCCTTTGTTGTCCCGTTCAACCTAACGCTGATTTACCGAAACAACGCGTTGACGGAACAAATTGTCAACTGGCGTTGAAAAAACATGCCGATAATCAACCGATGAAACAAACTGTCGACGATACAAATTGTAAATTGATTTTAAGTAATGCTGATGATCTCATACCACCTTTGCAAAAAGAGCTATGTGTAGGACATAACTCTGTAGAAACACACTCTTGTTATGTTAGACTTGATCAAGTTGACTCTTATCAAACGCATAATAACAAATGTGAGTTAAATTCAGACCTGATCGATGCCAATGATGTAAAGTCTACAACTAATGTACAGGAATTAAATAAATCGATTGCAATGCCACAATGTTGTTATATACAACTTGAACGCGTTGGAGATACGTCTAGTGTTAAAGTAGAACATTTAAAAAATATAGCTGATTCCAGTTCAAACGATGAATATTCAAAACAAAAGCATCGTTCGACCTGCGACTTTAAAACCCAAGACAAAGCGACACAAAACTGTTATGTGCAACTGGAACGCGTTGATCACAACTGGTATCGTCAACTTGTTGATGACAGCTTGTCAATTGTCTAGAATGGTTGAATCCTTTACTGAAATCAAACAGTACTGCCGATTCAGTTTTAAATATTAATTAAGCTTCTTTAAATTAAAAAGTATTTGTTGCAAAATTAGAAATCCACGCCGTATACCACAAGTCCTGCTTTGTCTTTAATTATATCTAAGCATTTGCAAGTTGCGAATTGTCATTCCTCTAAAGGTCTTTCCGCGGAGTTACAACGAAGATCATTTTAAAAGGGCGTTAGTAAGCATTTCCATGGTCATTATAGTGACATCAGCTATACTAAAGTTGCTAGTGTCCACAGGCGGCGTGGTGGTCAGGTGGTTGACTTACTCACTCTTACGTCTTTTTAAAAGAATAGTGTTGTAAATTTGTAACGAAAATTATATCTTACTCGTTTTCTTAATTTTAAATTAATGTATCTGAAGATATTAAATGTTATATCTAAAAAAATCTTAGCTAATGTAGATAAATCCTCAATTAGATGCGAGGTCGAGTCATCACAGCAAGGGCGTCACAGAAAAAAGTACGTTTAATGTAATTCGCATAGATAATGGTTATGATCATCACATGATGAATGTACCTAAACCCGATAGTGTATAATCGGAACTTATTTATTTTTATACTTTTGACTTAGTAACTAAGCTTTATATAATGCCATTCTTCGAAAAATAAATTATTTTTTTAGATGTAGGTATTTAATTTTTCAATAAAAAAATTGTAATTTGGAAAAGGAATTGTAAATATGAAAGTGAAGACCAGCTGGTCACTGCCAAAATGTTAATGTAAATAGTGAAAGAGTTCGTTAAAATGTTGGGATTATTTACCCAGCAGCCTTATTACGTTGGCTGTCAATCGCTATCGAGTCGTATCATTGCATTTGACAACTACCGTAAAAAGATTACATTTGTAAGGGTGACGTAGATTATATTATTGTAATGGCTATTGGACTGCGAAATGCATGTTTAATGAAAAATGTTTTAATACCTATGCATAATAGTGATCAACTGATTGGTAACAGAGTTAATCTAATGACTAAAAACAATTTGTGGATAGGTATGTATGTACTTAATAGATATTCTTTCAACTTCCTCGTATATTTTAAATGAATATATTGCGTAAAGATAGAGGTTCAATAAAATGAGGCAAACAGACTTCTTTGAAACGTATATGCTTTATCAATACATTTTCAACTAAGGTCCATTATAATAATTGAGAAAAATAATATTTTTGTTTTATTTATACGGGAATACGTCCTGCTTAGCAGCTTTTGCAGATGCACGCGCGTCGGGCTCTGTTTTCACTCTTTGAAAAAGGTCACCGGATGTGATCGAAACTATAGCCGGAGTATCCGATTTAATTAAACGTGAGTATTCCCGTATAAATAAAACAAAAATGTGTCAAAACCACGTCAGTTTTCATAATAAAAAAATATATGCACGTGGAAGTTTGCAAAAAAAACCTGTAACATTATATCGTCTTACGATGAATAAAATAATTAAACAAGAATCGATTTCCTAATTAAAGATATAATAACATTATCAACATAATTTAATTTGACTCTAAACTTTTAAACAGTTTGTTCTTGTTTTAATTTACGTATAATTAAATGAATATATTAATGTGTGTATTGTCAAGGACAAAATGAATTACTATTTACCAATCGAGAGTAATTAATATGATATTCTCAATTCAATCTGTTTGGTCAAGTGCTAAGATTTAGAATGGGCCAATGTTATGGCCAGTGTGACGTTGGTAGTTAGATTTCTTGGTAACTACGTGGAAACATAGTTCTCAATTTGCGTTGATTATATAGTAGCATTATTTTAAACAGAAAAAGTTAACGCCGTGGGAACCTAAAATCTCGACCTAAAATCTGCGTTCTGATTGCGGACGCTGTCGAAATTTAAGCCCTTTAGAGATAAACGACAATGGAGAGAGCTATGCTCGGAGTTACTTTGCGCTATAGAATCCGGAACGAGGATATTCGCCAAAGAACCAAAGTTACCGACATAGCTCACAAGATTGAAGTGGAAATGGGTAAGCCACATCGCTCGAAGAACTAACAACCGATGGGGAAGAAAGGTTCTTGAGTGGCGACCATGAACCGGAAGACGCAGCGTAGGCGCGGCCTCTCACTAGGTGGACCGATGACATAGTAAAAGTCGTGGGCAACTGGTGGATGCAAATGGCAGGTTGTCGTACAGTGTGGCGGTCTAAGGGGGAGGCCTTCGTTCAGCAGTGGACGTCTCCGGGCTGATGATGAGAGATAAAGAATTTTTGAAAAGAAGAATTCCGCATGAATAGCAAAGTTGTAGACTTAATAGGTCTACAACATTGCTCATAAGCCGGTGTAAAGTGTCGGCATTAGGAACATTATCGTGTATGAATGAATTAGAATGTTCGTAATGTGAAGCGTGTAGGATCTCAGACATTCGAGTGAACGCGTACTTTTTGACTTGATTAAATTTTGACATACTGCTCTTAAGGTATGTTATAATGTTTATTATTTTGTTAGTTACCAAAAACTTGCAGCCTGCTTGCTAGCTGTGTTCCATGCCTTAAATAAGTATTTATTTTAGCTTTAAGTCTCAAATCATTTGTGTGTTTTTCGTGATTCAGTCTGTTATTATTTGCTTTATTATAAGAGTTTTTTTTTAGTTGTTTTATACAGGGTGGAAAAACGCTATCCGCGTTATGTATAAAACACTAAAACAATTAATAAACCTATTATAGTTAAACAGTGATTGTATCGATTTCTTTCGATTTACGAAACCAGTAAGAAAAAAGAAGACTTAACACTTTATAACTAAAAAATTGGTTTATTAACTGTTTGAGTGTTTTTTGCATAATAACATTACACGCGGCATTGCGCGCATTGCAGTATATGTATAACATTCTGTACAAAGCAAATTTATTTGTTACTTGCTGCGCCCCGCGGTTTCGCCCACGTGATGATGATAAAAAACAGTCTATGTGTTATTCCGGGACATCTCCATTCTGAGTTACATCCAAATCGTATCAGCTGTTTCAGCTTGAAGGAGTAACAAATATACACTTACATACAAACTTTCGCATTTTAGTTACATTCAATAGTTTTTTTTTAAATAAACATATATATTATAAGGTTGTTTTAGTAATCTAATAATTCGTAACCAATTATATACTATTCAAGATGAAATGTTTATTGGTAGTGTTTTTTTTCACCTTGTTGAAAAATCGTTTTGTACTGATTTAATAGACTATCAAATGATTTAAACTAATAATCGCTAGAGTGTATTAACAAAAACCTAGAGATTAAAATTACATTAAAGTTAGACTTATTGAATAGTCTTACAGATCGATTCAAGAAAAACAACAACAGTAAATGCAGACATGATGTAATAAATGCAATAGGCTAGATGACTGGTTTTTTTTTATTGTTCTTTTAAAATGTGGCCCATAAATATAGCTGATTAATGAAAAAAATATGAAAATCTGATCAAAAATAAGCAAGTTATAAGCTTTTTAATATCATGCTAGACAGAGAGGCAAAACAGCAAATCGTGACGTCACTTCTCAGTACGCCATATAAATTCTATTCTGACAAGTAAGGCGTGACGTCATTTTTTGTTTTGTGGGAAAGGGACAGAGTTGTCTCTAGCAAAAACTTTAAACGCTCATATATCAGAACATTATTAACCGATTTCAATGTTTTTTTCAATAAACATATTATATTTACTTAAATTCTTCATCAAAGCTATTGGTTTCAACGAAATAAACATCAGTCATCTACCCTATTCTCGATAGTGATTGTGTTAAAAGGGACACGTTTAGTTTATATAACTAAATTGAAAATAAAATTGTGAACTTGATAAAACGACAACGAATTTGACATTTGCCTTCAAGATTTACGTCATAACTTGAAATGAATGTCAAATTCAATGTCAAAAGAAAATTGCGAATGTTTGGTCGCAATTATGAAATTGCTTCAATGTATGACAATTTACACCAATTTTGTATTGTACATTTTAAGAAAATGTCCTAATAACATTGTAAGGTATTTTTTTATCTCGTTGTATCTGAACGAGAAATAAAGCTGGCATAATAATGAACTCGTCATCGTGTAATGGATTAACCGACATCTAAAGTCGAAAGAGAAATATGGTCTTTATCGACGACAATAATGTCGATAGGTACTTAGAGTACTTGCACATGTGTGAAGTTTTAAATGTTCTAGGTAGTTAAACTAGTTACATACGATCTAGATAAAGTCACAATGTGACTTCCTAAATCTAACAATGTCTAAATTAATAACAATGTAACCTCATTAACAAGGCTTCAGTAGAATTTTCGATATCTGCATTAAAATAGTAAGAAAATTTGTATTTTTGTACGAAGTCGCGGAATTTCCGCACTTTTCAAGGTGAACGCTCATTTACCTGCGCCTCATATTTTATACTTATTTTATAATATGTGCTTATAACTTGAATTGTATTATTTGGTGGCGTGTAGTGTACTAAATAAATTACATGATTCATCAGCAGCCATTCCAGAAACCCAGATAATATCACAAAATAATATTGACATCCAATGTAAAGTATCACATTTGCCTGTCGCCTTGACCACAATAGCCACTTTGTTTATATCTTGGACATAATAATTATTATATTAAAAGTACAGAAGATTATATTTTGTTAGTAAGATTTTAAAACGAAAAAACAAACATTATTGTATTTTAAGCAGATTATATAAAAATTGAGCGTCAAAATATGATTCTATGAAATATTTCGATTATAGTAAAGGTAAGTTATACCTCGGATGAAACGACGATGTTTGTTGCAGGCAAGTGAGCGTTGACCTTTCCGAGTGTTATCTCATTGTAATGTAAACGTAGGGCTAAATGTTAATTATTTGTAAGTCATTTATCTTTGAATTACTGTACTGTATATAAAGGACGTGGAAAGAAAGTTATTGTGTTTTATTTTACGCCTTTAAATGATTTAGATTTTTAGAATTTGGGCCAAATCTAAGCACCAATGATTTACAACAGATCTGTATCTGTATTTTAGGCATTTCTTAAAACTAGACACCTGCTTATAAATCTCGAAGTTCATAGCGATTTCATGCAGTTTTATGGTAAGCGTCCTTATTATTTGTGTAATACAAAATAATATTCTTTTGCTGGAGTTGCCGGTCAATGTTTATAATACTTTCGTTTTTAGTAAAAATAAAATTTTAATCACAAATAAAATGCGGAATTCGCCGAAGCTCCCCAAGGTGGCACGAATGAGTCACGCCATAGCCCGCCTGAAAGCAAATCGTAAACGCGACATAAAAATACTTCCCACTTTAGGGCTCTCGTTAAACGCACAGGTAAGTCCGTAAATAATTTTATGATGCAGTTTGCAGTTACCGCTTTTTGCGGGTGGACCGTAGGTGGCTAGAATGGGGGCAGAATATAACGACCATAACCTACAAAATGAGATCGGAGTTTTGGCGGGAACACGGAAAAGTCATTGTGATGCATTCTATTATTTTCATAAACTTGTGTTTTTTCGCGAATTAATGATTATAAATGGTGGTGTTTTATTCATTGAGTGTTGAATTACATGCACTAGTGTGGACAAGTGATATAAGTCAGGGTCAACAAAATAGCTGCGGTCTAACGTTTCATTTTACCATTTTACGCATTTTGACAGACGCAACTATAGGAACGTAAGAATGTAGTGAAATTTAAGTTCCGTTTCAAGCATTGATTAGTGATTTCGACATTCTTAGAAAAAATATTTAAAATATATCGACGCAGCTCCGGCGGTTACAATTACATGGGGGCGCTTGAGGTGAACCCCCTTGTCCCCCCCACAGTGACACAATCTTCAAATTCAAGGACTTGATATAAGACCCAATCCATCAAGTCAAATATTATGTCATAAAATCACTGTTAGTCACACGAAATTAGTCAAAGTCGAGTCTCAAGTCATGCCCTAGTTGTGCATTCTCGCAGTGTTAAGGTATTCGTTTTTAAGTTTTTATAGTACCTATAGCTCACCACCGTCAACCAAGAGAACGCTGCTGCCCGTCCTCCGGTCTTGGATGCAGTAACTAGCAAGCCTACAAGCAAGCAACCTACCTACCAACTCAATATTAGGAACCTAAAATTTCATATAATTTTCATACGGAACCCTAGCACGAGCGCGACACTCAGATATTATTGGCTCAAAGATCTTTAAAAGCTTTATGGATAATTAATATTATGTTTGGGCGTTATGATATTAGGCTTTAATTAGGTTAGGATGTGAAATTGTGAATACACATTATTATTATTTTTTTGTGCAATTTTAAGTCTTGAAAACGAAGTTTCTATTCTTGTCAGTTTAATCCTAGGAATCAAAAAATATTTTATGACTGTGATTCGAGACCACCAACGCAGAAAAATAAAAAACTGAACGAATAAAATTTAGGTATTTTTTTGTACATTTGTTTTGTTGCAAAATATACAAAAAAATGGATTCCTGGGCAGCGCTACAAAATGTCTTGCGACTGAATTACAAGAAGTCTACAAATAGTAGGATAGACTGGGTACGGTTGTGACAATTTTTAATTTGTTTGTATGCCACTAAGAATAAATATAGGTCTAGGTACGTATATTTAATCTAAGGTATGCCAGTTAGCTGCAAGAAAGGTGTTTTTTATAATAAAGTGTACCTACATTTGTCTACGTATAATTACAAAAAAAAACCCTGGGTAGGTACCTACAAAGCTTTATTCATAGGAACAAATTAGAAAAAAAGTAGGTACGTATTTATCTATCTGTTACACACTACGGATACACTTATAATAATTATGACTGGAAAAAAAACAAAGTACAGTCGAACATAGAACCTCCTTTTTTGAAGTCGGTTAAAAAAGTAATGTAGGGCTCTAGGGCTGTGTACAAAACTGTGAAAAACAATTTACCTGTCAAACTAGGGCACCCCGATCCCTTTGAAATCAGTTATTATTACTATTTTGTACTGAACCCAACATCCATTGTTTGTTATATCTTTGCCTATCGCCATAAATATCTAAGCCGACATATTTAAATCAAGAATCTGTGCCAGTAGCTGATGTTTAATATGACATCTAGGATGGAGTGTTGACGTTTTAAATGTATGGTTGGACATGGAAATGTATGTTTTTCTGTCATGAGAACGGCCATGAATTTAATGTATGGGATGTATCAGTGCTAAAATTAAGATAGGTATAATGTATCACAACCACAACGCAACGTACCTAAATAAACTAGCTGCATGCGGCAGTTGGAATAGAACCACGTTATGCGTTAGATTTTCTTAGGGTAAAGTCTCAGACTCAGACCAAGGTAAAGTATATGGCACTGTTAGCGTCAATTTTTGTCAAAATTGATTCAGTCGATTATGCATGAAAATCAAAAAGAAAAAGACAAACTGACTTTGTCAAGGCTAAGTGTCAGAGTTTCTCATGCATAAACGGCTGAATGGAGTTTTGGCGGGAACACGGAAAAATCATGTCGTTGCATTCTATTATTTTCTTAAACTTGTGTATTTTCGCGAATTAATGATTAAAAATGGTGGTGTTTTATTCATTGAGTGTGCACGAGTGTGGGCAAGTGATATAATGTGGTGAAACATGTCTTTTTGTGTTGTTTTCAAAACTCCGTAGAAGCTCATAGTAAAGTCGCCACAACTTTACTAGGGCATGACTTGGACTCGACTATGACTAATTTCGTGTGACTGACTGTGATATCATGACTTATTTGACTTGATTTTCATATAAATACTTGAAAAAATCATAAACTTGACACTGGCAGAATGCACAACGTGCGAAGCAAAGGACTAAGAAAAAAAAAAAAAAAAAAAAACGGCTGAATCAATTTTGAATAAAATTGTCGCTAGCTCGTAACTGACTTACTAACCTCGATTTTCTGCGTTTATCGCTTATCCTATGTGTATCCTTTAAACAATATCCGTCATCGATTCAGCCGTTTAAGTCATGAAAAGTATAAACTGAAAGAGCTATTTTTTTCATACAATCAAGTGAAGAGACGAGCAAGGCGTTCGCCTGGTGCTAAGCGTCACATCTGCCACTAACAGTAGCAGTGCCAGACTTGTGAACTTGCGAACACAATCCTGCGCCGCACTGCACTGCACTCGTCACCCTGAGATATTAGATGTTAAATCACTACAAAACTACTCGTAATAACGCTTCTCTGTGAAGGCCGTCTTAAACTATGCTGGGGCCCTTAGGCACACAAGAATTTGGGGCCCTTTTGGAAAGTAAAGAAAGTGAATTAAGTACCTATATATACCTGCTAACATTTTCGTACTGGCTTTTTTGTCTTAAAATCAATCTTAACTAAGCCAATTAAATCAAAATCAAGTCTGAAGTCTGGCGAAGTTTGACTTAATTTTATCTTAATTTGGTTAAATAAAATCGACATAATTTTGACTAAAAAATTATGACAAAAGTAACTTTTTTTTGACCGGATGCTCACTGGTACTGTGTCCCACAAAAATGTTTTGAGAATAAATGTGAGAGAAATTGTCGTTCCTTCGGGGCCCCCTGAGGATGGGGGGCCTGGGCACGGGCCCCGTGTGACCTTATGGTAAAGTCGGTACTGTACTCTATCCTATCATAAACTGTAAAGATAAGAGGAAATTCAGCTGTGTAAGTACCTATGCCTATAAGGTAGCGGAATTTTGAAGCCGTGAGTTCAAATCCCGGGCTCTATGGTACGAACCATTGACCTCTATAAAGTTTTGTACGGATTTTTAATACCATTAGGTTTTCAGTGAAAGAAAACATCTTGAGGAATAGACATTTAATGGCGAATGGGAATGTGAATCCAAAAACTTGCAACTGGGCCAACCTGGTGTACTGTCCCGATCACCCTTCAAGGAAAAGCCTATGGCCAGCATTGGATTATTAAGAGGGAATCCGGAAAAGAATACGTTTACAGAAATACAGACAACGTACGTATTCTCCTATTTTATTCCTGGATAATGGTTCTGGAGCATTTTATTTTATAAATTCTATACTCGTATTCATAATCAAACGGACTAAACTGACAGATTTAAATGTCACTTTTCAAAATAATGCTGCCTGCTAAAAACCGTAATGATGGATATTGTTAGGTAAATATCGTACACAAGAATTATTGAATCATTATTAAGTGCCGTTAAATATTTAAAGTGCTGCCAGTGGAAGTGCAGGTAGAAAAGGGAAAACATATTGTCTTATAAAGTTGTTCTGTAAATTGCTACACGGTTTTTTTTTATGTCACATTATTTTCATGATTGAAAGAAATACAGAAAAGAAATACACCTCGGAAAGATTGAAATCGTACATAAGTAAGGAACTAACTACAGCTTTAACAAAGATTAATCTAATATAATAAAAGGCTCTGTCCTGACTGACTGACCGACTGACTGACTGACAGACAACGCACAGCCCAAACCGCTGGTCGTACAGACTTGAAATTTGGAGGGTGTATTCGTCACGATGCGGAAGGGTGTACTAAGAAAGGATTTTTTGAAATTCAACCCCTAATGGGAAGGGGGGGAAATTTGTATGAAAGTCCTTTGTTTTTGGACACGAAAACGTGGATTTGGATAGTTCATTGAAAAAAAAAATTCTGTTTTTAATATTTTTTTGACAGGGACGATTTAAGGGGGGGGGGGGGTGGAATGTTGTATGGAAAGTTCTTTGTTTTTGAAGTTATAGTGATGAAAATTGATATTTGGGTAGTTCATTCAAAGGGGAAAAGTTAGGGGGGGGGGGGGGGGAAGTTGGTAGATTTGGTAGAGTCGGTAGAGTCGGAGAAGTCGGTAGAGTAGGTAGAGTCGGTAGAGTCGGTGTTAAAGTGGTGAATTTTGGGAGCGGACCGAATTTCTTCCGTACGCGGACGAAGTCGCGGGCGACCTGTAGTATAAATATATCGAAGTAGTTCATGGTGTGAATTTATTAAGTTTGTTAACATAAGTATAATTCATAAGTTAATAATAAGATTAAGTTTCTTAACACAATGTTAATAAACTTAATATTTTTATCCCAGCACTATTTAAATTATGCCAAAAAGTAGCAACACTCGAAATGTCAGTTTTGTCCGTTTAATTAAGAATCTTAGTATAGATCTACCGTAGACAGTCATGTCTCCGTCACTTCCTTTTTTTAGCAACTAATTAATAAAGAAGATATTATTATTTGAAGGGTTATGTAATAACCCTCCCGGACCTGGGCATGTCCTTAAACTGCATCCAGAACCACCGGAGGACAGGCAGCAGCGTCTTCTCAGTTAACGGTGGTAACCATTCTGCGATCCCCAAGCCGCCTGCCAAGCGTGGGGATTATGGCAACACCTCCCTTTAAGGGAGAGGCCTTCGTCCAGCAGTGGACGTCTTCCGGCTTTTGATGTGTAATAAGCCTTTGGGTTATAGGGGTTATAGGATTATTTTATAACATTAAAAAAACGTTCAGAAATGAAGGAGTTCAGAGGTAACAAACATATAACCGGTATGATAACCTATATAGATCTTCCTTTTTTGAAGTCGGTTAAAATCTAATATAAGTCTCGCAAAAGTATGGAACAGCTGGTTTTTTTTCGAGATTTCATTGTTGGCCCCACATTAAAAAGTATTCATAATGATTAGTACATACATACCCTTCAGTATTGTTGAACTTTTTTGTTACACATTGTATGATTTTGCAGGAGTAACGGAGAATTTCGTAGTTTTTAATAAATTCCCCGCGATCCACCGCGGCGCGCGGCGGCCATTTTTCATTCTTCTCATTACTGCAACCCTTTGCAATTCCACCCCATTACCGTCAGCAGAAAACAAACAAAAAAATAATATGCAATAAATATAATAAGTACATTATTTTAAGGGTTTCTGTAAAATATCTCCTTAATTTATTTACAGCCTAGCTTAATTCGGCTAATAAATAATTTAGTTGTAACTTGAACAAAAAATGACCAATAACATATAATACGTTTCTTATTGTCTTTAATAATTAAGGGGAAGTCACTTTGGTCGTGTGATGAAGATCACACGACCAAAGTGACTTGTGAGTGAGTGAAAGAGCCCAGGGGCCTCATTTTTTAATCGTACGCAAGCGTATCATCGCATGCGAAAGGAGCTGACCTTCGAACGATACTGTTTGGAATAAGGTTCAATATCGTTTGAAAGTCGGCTCCTTTCGCATGCGCAACTTTGCGCACGCTTCGATAATAAGGCCCCAGCGCTTGCACTGTATCACTCTCACGGGCGTAGCTAGGGTCCAAGGGTCCAAAAATTTACAAAGATATACTAGTAGACCTGGACCTGGGTATGTCCTAAAACTGCATCCAGAACCACCGGAGGACGGGCAGTAGCGTCCTCTTAGTGAGCATTCTGCGATCCCCAAGCCGCCTGCCAAGCGTGGGGATTATGGCAACACCTCCTTTTAAGGGAGAGGCCTGAGTTTTGGCGGGAACGCGAGAAAATCATGTCGCTGCATTGTATTATTTTCTAAAACTTGTGTTTTTTCGAGTGTTAATGCATAAAAATGGTGGCGTTTTGAAGGTAACCACGATATATACCTATATTTATTTATTTATATAGAAACACCATCAGTACACATTAAATAATTTCTATAGTAACATCTTCATGACTAAAAAGTTCTGATATTTTATGTATACCCTTAACAGGTGTTTACAGCATTCAAAGACTTGTATAGATAAGAATTTAGTTGAGAATAAAAAAGCAAAGTGTATATGCACTGCGCAGTGCAGCACATACCTACTGCTCTATACATTATTATGCTCTATTATATATGTACATTATATATTTGTCAAATAGCTAATGGCACTTCGTTCCCACTGTGTGTCATAGAATAACACACGTTTTTATATATTCGTCGTGTGCTATGGGGGGGGGGGGGGGTGTCGTTTGTTCAGCAGTGGTCTTCTCCGGGATGATGATGAAACAAAAGTACGTTGTTTTAGATAATTTTAAATTCCAGAAGCTTTATTTCCCGACCTTACTCGTGAGTCAGGGCTCCCGCGGGCATTTTTCATCCCGCCTTGATTAAATCCTTGCCTGATAACGTACGGAACCTGCACTGTTGCCTGTTCGAACATTGGACTAGTTGCAATGCTACTGGGTAGTAGATATTTTACAAAACTTGCATAATTATAATAATAGTACATTATGATACGAGTGTGCTATGTTGGTCATTACACTAGAGGCGGTATTATGCGCGCGAGCCGCAGGCGAGCGCGATAAGGAAGCCGAGAGCGTAATGACTAATAGAACAAGAGTTCCATACGACTGTTTTCGTCACACTTGCGAGGAAAAAACATTTTTTTTTTATAATAATCAACCACACAGCGAAAACATCAACAAACATTTGCGGAAAATGGCGCCCAAATCAGTAATGCGCGCGCAGGTTGACATTTACTTCAGCGGCATAAGAACTCTTTGTTGGTATTACAAAAAAACTGTAAGTATTACCCGGCTATATTAAGAGTCCTTCGTATACATACGTCTAATTGCAGTCACGTACAAACTTGACTTTACCGAGTTATACCTATTATAGTACAATTGCCGTAATGTAAAGTAAAAAGCACGCGTGTGTAATAGCTTGGATTATGAGCCTAAAGCCGATGCAATAAGATCCACTTTACGAGCAAGTGTGATGAAAATATAATTATATATATATACAACAAGCGAAAAAAACCCGGCTCTCTTTAGATGTAGCTGAAAACTACTATGACGCAAACAACGGTTACAATAAACTAGTCATCATCATCATCATCAGCCCGGATACGTCCACTGCTGAACGAAGGCCTCCCCCTTAGACCGCCACACTGTACGACAACCTGCCATTTGCATCCACCGGTTGCCCGCGACTTTTACAATGTCGTCGGTCCACTGGTCTTCCTACGCTGCGTCTTCCGGTTCGCGGTCGCCACTCAAGAACCTTTCTTCCCCATCGGTTGTCAGTTCTTCGAGCGATGTGGCCTGCCCTGCGCCACTTCAACTTGCAAACCTTGCGAGCTATGTCGGTAACTTTGGTAAACAATAAACTAGTAGTTTGCAGCAAACCTAGACCTCGCGACCCCCATTTCTTCTCAAATAAGTATTAAACAAACACCTTTTTAACATTGGGGTTACAGACAGCCTTTTATGCCGAGGATGCACGGCCGCGCACATGCTGCTTGAATGCAGCAGCGTGGCACACCAACGATCCTCGGGTCACCGAGGACGCTCCGGGAGGCCTGCGCCGGCGTCAGCAAGCTGCTGGCCTTCCTCGGGGACACCGGGTGGCTGGACTAACTGCACCGGGACTACGCACCGAGAGCCCATGAGGGGCATGTCGTGCGGAAACAGCCCGCGCACCAAGTAGTTCGATAATTGCATTTGCATGAAATACTTGCTTACAAAATTTCATAAAGATCAGACCAACGAGTTATCGTCAAACAGATATAGGTACATTCTAAGAAGCACACCGACTTGTCACATAGACAGGAACCTTCGCTTCGCTTGGGCAAAAAGAGTAGCTACAAAGCAGTAGATTTGTCTGTATTTTAGTAAAACAGCGTACGACAGTTTTTCATTAGCTGGCTTTCTAGAACTTTATTAAAGACGCGTTATACCTAAACTCTCACTTAAGGCTTTTCTAAGGCTTTCCATTCGTGGGGTAGCCTTACGTCACAAAACAGTACTCATACTACATAGTAAGTACTATTATTTCTTCTGTGCCCATACCACATAATAAATATTAGTAATATATACAGAAAGTTAACTCCGCAAAGGAATTGAAATAAATAAGGACTCTATCTACTAGGCAATAAAGTAGCAATTCAACTCGCACAATGCTGGATACCGCTCGCTATATTTACTTAGATATACCGCTCTCTTTCTATCACGTAGGCTCGTTGGCCCGTGTCACGTTAGTTACGTGCGACGAAGCTAGCGTGCGGGCGGCCACTGACTTCAGCCTTGCATTGTCCTCCCGGACGGAGCGCCGGCCGAACATGCTTAAACTGCGGAGTGACACCCCCCTGCCCATACTCATGTTAGAATCATAAAATCATCCCATAAACAATTTCCCCTTTGTAAAAAATGTAGTAAACGCGCTGTAAAATCGTAGTAAAACGTGGAGATAGGTGGGAAAAATAATGCCAGTCCATAATGAAGAAGGTAGCTCTTAGGCAGTCTTCTTTTTTTCCTCCTCAGAGGGTTATGACGTCGCACTTTGTGGATTTGCCAGTGGTATTTTTTTCTTAGTTATTGGCATCGCGCGTTGTGCATTCTGCCAGTGTCAAGTTTATGAATTTACAAGTTTTTATATTAAAATCAAGTCAAATATGTCATGAAATCACAGTTAGTCACACGAAATTTTCCATAGTCGAGTCCAGCAGGGCTAACTACATGCGCACCGCGAGAAAATTTTGTCGTGTCTTTATGTCGTGCGAAAACGAGACAAACTTATACAGATTCGTAACCTTGTCCTGTTTCGTAGAATCAAGAAAATTTTCTCGCGGTGCGCATGTTAGGCCTGCAAGTCAAGCCATGGTAAAGTTGTGGCGACTTTACTATGAACTACGAATAAACACTAATACTAATACGAAAAGACATGTTTCACCACATTATATCACTTGCCCACACTCGTGCATGTAATTCAACACTCAATGAATAAAACACCACCATTTTTAATCATTAATACGCGAAAAAACACGAGTTTAAGAAAATAATAGATTGCAACGATATGATTTTTCCGTGTTCCCGCCAAAACCCAGTCGTCGTCGTCAGCCATAAAACGTCCACTGCTGGACGAAGGCCTCCCCCTTAATAGAGGGGTGTTGCAATAATCCCCACGCTTGGCAGGCGGCTTGGGGATCGCAGAATGCTCACCACCGTTAACCAAGAGGACGCTGCTGCCCGTCTTCCGGTTGGTCTGGTTGCAGTTTAAGGACATACCCAGAACCCAGTGGTACTTGATTATTTTAAGTTTTTGATGAATTCTAGTCAAATAAGTCGTAGTCACAGTCATGTAAGTTATGGTCAAGTCCAATCAAGTCCTCTAAAAAAAATGTGGCATAGTGTCTGATATCAGTGGTCGGTAGTTTTTAAACCTATAGCTTATTGTTACTTTCTTTAGTAAGTACATAATATTTATATCAATCAACTGATTGATTTAAATATACTTATAAATTATACTTAGATTTGCGGCCCATTCAGTAAATACATTACATTTTGTAAGTGATCGCTTTATGCGATAAGCCAGTTTTTACACTTTTCTTTCCATTGTGTGATACTTTTAGTGTGAACTATAAAAAGTTTATCTAACATTTTACCGGTTTTACCCAGCGACATTGATAATGAAATGGACGGGCCCAGCGCTTGCAAATCGATCAAAATTAACAAGACAACGCTATCAAGCCTACCTAGCTAAAAGTATGCATATTACATTTGCCAGAAAATAGAGATAGCGAATCTAATTACTGCATGACAAAAAGAGAACACATGTACATGTATTAGAAGTTTGTATTGTCGTATCGTACGGCTCGCATGTCGCAAAGGCAGGGTATGACTGAAGCGAGTGGAGAGCCGGCGCTCAAAATATAGTCTTCAAAATCCGTGTTTTCCCGTGGTTTAACCCACTGAATCAGCGATGACTATCTTCAAAAAGCCCGTAATTCCCAAACCCTTTCCGTGTGAGTAATTTTATAAATTTTAAACTATCGCTAAAACACAACAACATCAAAACCAGTCCACAAAGAACTTTTCCTTCTGTTGTTTTTCCTACAATTCTGTTGAAAGAGAAATTTCGGCTTACACTGGTGGGATAGATTAATTATTAGTTACGTCGACTGCTATAACCGAAAGTCTAGTATATTTTGAGCTATGTTATAAAAAAATGTGGTAGGGTTTAGAGTTCAGGTTATACTGGTGAAGTATAGCGTGCTAAGATCGTGTGATAGGACGTTATAAATTGGCCTGTCCGTCTGTCTGTCACATCGCACGCGATGCAAAAAAGTTTGTAGTAAACGGAGGTAGGGTGTACTGTGTAAGTGCATGATCGAAGAGGTAGCATTACATCACGCTTTTTTACAGGTCAGTGGCTCAATTCGCTCGCCACAGGCTGTGGGTTCAAAGCCCAACTTATGTGCTTATAAGTAAGAGCTGTCGGTAAAGGAAAAAGTGAAGTAAATTCATGACATATTTATTCTTGTTTGTCCCCGAATTGGGACTTGTATTCCTATTATTTTGTCCTCAGGATGACAAGATGACAGACAGACAGGAATAACTTTTTTCTAGATTTTTAATTTTTTTCGGACAGTGATGGTGGTGGCAACTTGGTAAATACGAAACAAAAATGTCTGTACCTACCTGCCAGACTAAGGAATTTCTACATATATTTATTTTCTATCTAACTTAATTAAATCTTAATCTAACTGGAGTTTTGGCGGGAACACGGGAAAATCTTGTCGTTGCATTCTATTATTTTCTTAAACTTGTGTTTTTTCGCGAATTCATGATTAGAAATGGTGGTGTTTTATTCATTGAGTGTTGAATTACATGCACGAGTGTGGGCAAGTGATATAATGTGGTGAAACATGTCTTTTCGTGTTGTTTTCAAAACTCCGTAGACGACTTTACTATGAGCTTCATAGTAAAGTCGCCACAACTTTACTACGGCATGACTTGGACTCGACTATGACAAATATCGTGTGACTGACTGTGATTTAAGACATATTAGACTTGATTTGAATAAACAAACTTGAAAATTCAGAAACTTGACACTGGCAGAATGCACAACGTGCGATGCCAATAAATAAGGGGGAAAAAAAGAAAAAAAAAAGCTACTTACCCACAGAAAAGCGAAAGCCCTACTTCTTAGGTAGAACGGCTGTCAAAACAATGTTGCAAAGCAATTGTATGGAAAACCGCTGTCGCCAGTTTTACACTTATTAGGTATAGAAACTTTGACGAAAAATGCCAATAATTGGTCGCGCATTTGAAATAAAACACTCGAAATACCATTTAGCAACAGATTAAAATTTATCTAATTACGATGCAATGTGGTTTGGTTTCCTACGCGTTTATTTAAATTGTCTTTTTGAGTATAAACATGTATATTGGTAGAATTGTCATCAAGCGCATTTGCACTTAATGCCGGCTAGCGCGGCCCGTCACATTTCCGTTCTATTCACTTCTCTCTTCAGTGTACTTCCCTAAGCTACGTACGTAGCTACGAGGGCGGCACTGAAAATTTCGGGAATCAAGGAAGTGACACAACATTACTATTTAAAAATATATTTATTGCTTTTCGAAGTATTCTCCGCGAAATTTGACACATTTTTCCATACGATGGAACCAATCATTGAAGCAACCATTCCATTCGGAAGTTGGGGTCTCCAAAATGGCCGTTTTGTAGGCGTCCACAGCTTCTTCAGGTGATGAAAATCTCTGTCCACGCAATTTATTATTTATTTTAGGGAAAGTATAGAAATCATTAGGGCTTAGGTCGGGGCTGTACGGCGGATGGTCCAATAATTCTATGTTTTCTTGCTCTAAAAACTCTTTTGTTCTGTGCGCGGTGTGAGAACTCGCATTGTCGTGATGGAGGATGATGCGGCGGTTGCAGTTCTCTTTACGGAGTTCAGAAACGACCTGTGGCAAACAAATGCTAGCATACCATTCTGCATTAACCGTTCTTTGTCCCTCAAGAGGAATAGTCGTAACATGGCCGGTTTTGGAGACAAACGTGGCCACCATTTTTTTTGCAACACTCCGTGAACGAACAATTTTTGTTGGCTTTAACTCATTTTCGAACACCCAAACTCGTGACTGGTTTTTTGTTTCGGGTTCGTACGCGTATATCCAGGATTCGTCACCTGATACGATGTTGTATACAGCATTTGAGGATCCTGCGTGGAATCTTTCGAGAGTTCTGACGCACCAAGTAACGCGAGCCGCTTTTTGCTCTTCACAGAGCGAATGCGGTATCCATCGGGAAAACAACTTTTTTACACCTAATTTTTCATGCAAGATTATTTGTATTTGACTCGTGCCAATGTCTAAAGTTGCCTGAATTTCGCGGTATGTCACATGTCGATCTTCCTCAATCAGCTTACGCACAGCATCAACGTTTTCTTGGGTGACTGCAGTTTTTGGACGACCTTGACGGGGATCATCACTGAGCTTGACACGTCCACGTTGAAATTCAGAAAACCAGCGATAAATTGTGGTTTTGGATGGGGCTTTATCACCAAATGCAGAAATCATCCGGTCAACACACTGTTTTTGTGTTAAACCACTTCGAAAGTCATAATAAATCATCGCTCTTGAATTTTCTCGACTCAAATCCATTTTCTCAACGACTAAACAAGTTTGACAAAACCTTGTGACAAGACCGAGAATATTTTTTTAAATAAATAAATGGTATTCGATTTTTAAAACCAAGGAGTGTTCAATTAAAAAGATTTTAATATGACAGAAACAGTGGAAATATTCCATTCCCGATACTTTTAGTGTAGCCCTCGTATGTGCACTGTAATATTGTACATTTTGCATCAGTTGGTCGAGCGCCAGCGGCTAGCGGCGGCAAGTTTGCTAATAACACACAATTCTGCATAATTAAATGTATAGGAACAATACAACGGACGGAATGAAAACAGACTGAATGATTGAGAGGGTAGGGAGGCTGAACGTACCGTATAATGGATATAAGTAGTTATAATTATGTGCTCTACGACAATGCGCCTGTTGAGGTTTAGTAGGACCGCAGAATAAATAATAGTACTACGTAGGACTTCAATATTTTTTCAAATCAAATCTCTATACTCAATATATACTATATATACAGGGTGTTAGTTTGAACACCGTTATCCTTCTAGGATATCATTGTACTCATCATTATGAACAACTTTTACTAAGGGGCCAACCCTGAAATCACGAAAAAAACAGCTGTTCCATACAAAAAGGTTCATCCATCTTTACAAAATGTATGGAACAGCTGTTTATTTTTCGTGATTTCAGGGTTGGCCCCATAGTAAAAGTTGTTCATAATGATGAGTTCAATGATATCCTAGAAGGATAACAGTGTTCACACTAACACCCGGTATATATATATACAGGGTTAGTTCTAATCAGTTAGCATCCTTTTAAGGGCATATTCTGTACATCAAAACAAACAACTTTTACTATGGAGCCAACATTGAAACCGCGAAAAAAATATCAGCTGTTCCATACAAAAAGTTCATCCACCTTGGCCAAAATGTATAGAACAGCTGTTTTATTTTATGCGACTTCAATGTTGGCTCCATAGTAAAAGTTGTTTGTTTTGATGTACAGAATATGCCCTTAAAAGGATGCTAACTGATTAGAACTAACCCTGTATATATATGTCGCAATCAGAGTCGTATCCGGGACGCCAGCGCCACCTGGTGGCATTCGATGGAGTCGGTGACGTGCGCGCCGTCGATCGGTGACTTCACTTTCCCATTGGCGAGCGGCGCGTGCGGTGGACACTGAACCATCGCGCGTTCTGTGATACGTACCTACCTACAACTTATTTGTTCCTACCTGATTACTGTACTGTTAACTTCTGTGAAGATTATAATTTGATTGATTGTACGAGCTTGTTTTCTTCATCCGACACTACCCACCGACGACGCCCACTGCTAAGAGGATCAACGATGAGTGCTGATGATGATGGCGAAAGGACCCTCCTCCTCCTCCGTCATCAGAAGCGGGATCAGTGTTGGATCAGAACAAGGAGACAGACATCTGGCGAGCCATGTTTAAAAAACAAGATAAGAACACGCGAGCATTGATAGAGGCGCTGCAATTACCAAAACCAGCCTACCGTGAAGAGCTACCTGCATTCGACCCTGAAAAAGAGATACCGACTCGAGATCATTGTGCGCGACGGCAGATTTGTGTTTCGCCAAAAATCCACCAAGCGGCAGTCTTCTTGTTCTGGCGGTCATCAAGGCGCTAAAAGGTAAAGCAACCACGTGGCTATCACAAATCGCCTGCGAAGGAATGACATTGCACGAGTCTATGATAGTTTTCACGGCACGGTTTATTTCGACCGAGACATTGGCGGGTACCCTCATTAAAATGAACGGCGAAAAACCGGGTGAAAACGAAACACTACCCGCGTTCCCGAGTCGTTTTATTAGTTCACTGACTTACTCGTATCATTGGAAAGATGTGAACAAGGACGAAATTGCCGTAGCAACAGTACTCGCACACATTTCACAGTTTGACCCGCGACTTCAAAGAATGGCGTTCACTACAAACGTTATATCGAGGGAGACAAACGGCAGCAGGAACTGAACGCATTTTCACACTTGAAGCGCTAGATCACCATCGGACAAAGCGAATTGAGTGCAGAAGCAATTCCATAGACTCGAGTGGTAGACCTGCACCACCTGCATCATCAAGTCAAGCAGCGCAGCAGCAGACAGCGAAGCTCTTGGCGTGCTTTGAATGTGGCAAGCCGGGTCACATAGCCATCCGGTGCACGAGCGACGGCGGCGGCAGAAGCGACAGCGGCGGCGGCGGCAGAAGCGGCGGCGGCAGCGGCAGCAGCGGCGGCGGCAGAGGCGGCAGCGGTGGCAGAGGCGGCGGTGGCGGCGGTAGCAGCGGGCGGCTGACGTCGGCGGCACGCGCAGCGAGTGGCGCGTTGATGTCTGCGTCGTACAACCACCATCGGGCGTGTTACATCACAAAGGTGAACTGATATGCTTTGCTTATGACTCTGGCGCTGAATGCGCGTTGGTAAAAGAAAGTTTCGCTTCGAAATTTAGTGGTAAACGTGCTAGTAATGTTGTTGTTAAGACTGGTATTAGTCAAACGCGAGTGTTCAGTACAGAGCAGATTTTATTGTGTAGTGATTAACGATCACTCTCTCGAAATTTTGTTGCATGTTTTGCTCGACAACTATTTGCAAAGTGACGAGGTCGCGAGATTTTAAACCGGGGTTTTTCTGTAAACATGAGGGCAACGGAGCTTTCGATAACTAACTTCTTTGTGTAAATTCGATGAGTCATAATAGTGATACCACGCTTCAGTCAGATTTAACTGCTACTCGTATCGTGACTGCAGTAGGTAACAGGCAATGATAAGTCTAGGCTTTGTTTTTTTATTAACGGTTTACCTACGACGAGCTAAAGATGATGCGGATCAAACGTAGCGTTGATAGACGAACGGTATTGAAGGTAGACTGCCATGAGAGATTTTTGGGTTCGAGTCTTGACTTCAGAAAATGCCAACAGGTCACGTATCAGTCGAAATCGATGTAGATGATGTTAACGATGAAGTTCAAATTTGATTTCTGATTGTAACTTGAGTAAGGGGACTCTAGGTGCTATAGTGAGTTGTGTTCGACCGTGCCAGTAGCTATTTCGTAGTCTTAACCCGGTAGAAATCGGTATCTCTTGAGGCAACTCGAGTAGTCCGTGGGAGCGCGGTGTGCGTTTGGCTCTGGTCGAGGTCGGGGTCTGTAAAGACCATTACGTGTGGTCACCAGGGGACACACGGGAGATCTTTAAGGGATCTGATCCATTCGCTGGATGTGTGAGAGCAATGCGATTGCTAGTCGGCTGGATAGCCGGGGCTCTAGATGTCTTACTCGAGAGTTTAGAGAGTTTGTAGAGTCTGAAAAGTTGGTTCGAACGACTGTGGTACACGGCCCAGGCTACTGATGTTTGTATTTTCGGTTATTCTAATGTCACATTATTGATTAAGAAATAAAAATGTAGAGTTCGTTTTCGTTCGTAGAGTTCGTTCTTTATTCATCGGGTAAATGAATCTAGAGTTTGGTCAGGAGTGACCGAGTGGAACAAATTTCTGTCGTAGACTATTTGTTTGCAGGGTAACCATCACACGAGGACGTGTGCAAGCAGGATGACCGTGTCGCAATCAGAGTCGTATCCGGGACGCCAGCGCCACCTGGTGGCACTCGATGGAGTCGGTGACGTGCGCGCCGTCGATCGGTGACTTCACTTTCCCATTGGCGAGCGGCGCGTGCGGTGGACACTGAACCATCGCGCGTTCTGTGATACGTACCTACCTACAACTTGTGTGCCTACCTACAACTTGTGTGCCTACCTACCTACAACTTGTGTGCCTACCTACCTACAACTTGTGTGCCTACCTACAACTTGTGTGCCTACCTACCTACAACTTGTGTGCCTACCTACCTACAACTTGTGTGCCTACCTACAACTTGTGTGCCTACCTACCTACAACTTGTGTGCCTGATACTGTACTGTGTCTGTGAAGATTATAATTTGATAATTTGTACGAGCTTGTTTTCTTCATCCGACACTACCCACCGACGACGCCCACTACTAAGAGGATCAACGATGAGTGCTGATGATGATGGCGAAAGGACCCTCCTCCTCCGTCATATATATGCGATTTTCGTCATCAGCCCGGAGACGTCCACTGCTGAACGAAGGCCTCCCCCTTACACCGCCACACTGTACGACAACCTGCCATTTGTATCCACCGGTTGCCCGCGACTTTTACAATGTCGTCGGTCCACCTAGTGGGAGGCCGCGCCTACGCTGCGTCTTCCGGTTCGCGGTCGCCACTCAAAAACCTTTCTTCCCTTTCGGTTGTCAGTTCTTCGATCGATGTGGATGTGACCTGCCCATTGCCACTTTTACTTTAAAACCCTGCGAGCTATGTCGATGACTTTGGTTCTTTGGCGAATATCCTCGTTCCGGATTTGATCGCGTAAAGTATCTCCGAGCATAGCTCTCTCCATTCTATTTTATATTTGACCATTCAAGAAAATGGCTTTCTAAAAAATTTGGGGCTTGAGTTGGGACACTCTATAATTCGGGACTAGAATATGCAATTTTTTTGGATACTTACCTTAGAAATAACGTATTTACTTACTACTTGTAGGCATTTCTGTAGGTAGTATTACTTACTTAGTTAATTGAAATAATGTATTTATTTGTCAGCGATATGATTGGTGCCGAGACAAACCACGTTAACCACGGTGGTAATTCGGTACTATATTAATGTTTTAATGCATGTTTTAATTGTAAAGAATATTAATAAAGTTATTGAAATAATGACAATGATTTTCATCACGTCTCTACTCCCTATTCTAAGTATTGGTAGTACCGGGCTATCGTGACCATTTAGTGAAGGGAAAGATTATTGATTCTAAAGATTTTGTCTCTGCATACAACAATAGAATACAATATAGTCACGGAATAAATACATTAAAAACAAACAAACATCATCATAATTTTTTTTCAAACATGTTTACTGTATTATGCAATTTCTATGATCTGTTGTAGGTGCCTAATAAATAAATAAATAAATTACTATTTTATAAAACTCCCAATACAATTTTGCTAACCGTAGGACTTTACCTAAACCATTACTTAATCTATGCCTAAACGTAGGTATTTCTTCCATCTGGTTGCATGAGACAATTTAAATTAGAATACAATACAATAGTTTATTGATAACACCACGTCAAATTTATTAATATCACAAAAAATAATCACTTAATCACATCTCATCAACAGCTGGAAGACGTCTACTGCTGGACTCCCTTAATAGGGAGGGGTTGCCATAATCCCCACGTTTGGCAGGAGGCTTGGGGATCGCAGAATGCTCACCACCGTTAACTAAGAGGTCGCTGCTCCTCCGGCGGTTCTGGATGAAGTTTTAAGACATACCCATTTACCCATGTCCATCACCTAATAAAATATCTAATTATAAAAATACGTTAATAATCTCAAAATAAATATGATTGGTTGTGAATATACAATTAGTATTACTCTAAACACCTATATGAGATGTATCATAATTAAATCTGCCTATGTTTCACATTATCAATGAAGTCAAAATACTTATCGTTTTACCTGCGATTTTCGAGTTCTCAGACGATGTATTATTTTCTTTTCAACCATCGAACTCAGTTATTTCTTTTATGGATTAGGAGTTTGACCAAAACAGATGCTGTTGAAGATGGTGGGTGGTGGTAGCCTGGAATGGCAAAGCTGACTTTCAAGTGACCTTTCAATGGGCAATTTTCTGACAGGCAATAAAAAAAGTAGTTCTCTTCAACTCGATAGAAGGCGCTGACGAGTTTTTTTTGGCGGGAACACGGAAAATCATGTCGTTGCATTCTATTATTTTCTTAAACTTGTGTTTTATCGCGAATTAATAAAAAAAAATTGGTGTTTTATTCTTTGAGTGTTGAATTACATGCACGAGTGTGGGCAAGTGATATAATGTGGTGAAACATGTATTTGCGTGTTGTTTTCAAAACTCCGTAGAAGTTCATAGTAAAGTCGCCACAACTTTACCATGGCATGACTCGGACTCGATTATGACAAATTACGTGTGACTAACTGTGATTTAATGACACGTTTGACTTGAATTTAATAAATAAAACTTCCAAATTCATAAACTTGACACTGGCAGAATGCAAAACGTGCGATGCCAATAACTAAAAAAAAGGTTCTGATTATACGTGCCAGTCAAAAACAGCATCACATTTTTAATCTGTGGCACTAAAATAAAATAAAAAACTTGATAATGACAGCCTGTCTGGTCAGCCCCATCTACAATGAGCTTCTTTTTTTTTAAATTGCCTGTCAGAAATTCCCCCATTGACGTTCCTATCAGTGAGAATAGCGTAATCTTCAGGTCTATTAAATGAATAAAAACGGGACCCAGAGTCCCTGACATGCAGGTAAGCCACTGTCTATCTTCCCATCACTACGACATACAACAATAGCATTTGCGTGCATTGCTTGAACGTTATGCAAAAATTTCGCGAAAATAAAATACGAAGTTAAAAGGAATAAATAAAATAATAAAAAAATGTATAAATCCAACCTTTTTGTTTTCCGTTCTCGGATGGGCTCGATGGAAAAAAGCGCCCGCTCCAAGACAGCCGTCAGCGCCACGTGGAAGAGGCCGGAATTGACAATTCTGAATATTTTTTCTCAAAATTTCGAATTATTTATTTGGCTTCTAATTCAAATTAAATTCAAGTTTCATATTCAAATTATTTAGTTGGCATAAGTAGGTACATTATCATACAATTATATCGGTTTAGCCCATATCTTGGTACAAAGTTCCTTCCCAGCTGAATATTTATTTATTTATTTAATCAATTAAAACGGCACAATGCCAGTTACATTAATTATATAAACTATTGAAATTGAAATTAAAATTGAAATTTATATTGAATTTAAGATAATCTTATTGTAACAATGTCTTATATTATATTAAAGCAATAAACACATTAATAAGCCTAAAGCCTTCAAAATTGACTACAATGTATTTTATAACTCAAAATTGTTTACATGATTTTTGACATTTCTATTCCAAGATAGTAGTAGTAGTATCTATAAAATACAGTTTGAGATAAAATAAAACCAGACAGAATAACGTGCCTTGGGAGAGACATATCTCCAGCAGCGGATTACTATCGGCTGGTTATGATTATATTGATATATGCTTTGAACTAAGACGTAGGTGAATAACTTAAACCATTTACGTACTTGAAAAATTATATTTGTATGAACTACTTACCTAACTAATTGTAATAAAAAAAATTTTTTAGCCCATAATAAACTTTCAATTAAAGTTTTCTTTTATATATATATTTTATTAAAGCTACTATAATTATGTAGACACGTATCCATCTATGAAAATGCGAGGCTAATAAGAAACCTGCTTTCGTTATCCTGCTTGCATTATAGAGAGAATTACAGAGAGAAAAAGTCCTCCAATGAAAAGCATGCTCGTGTTTTTTGTGTGTGGTAAGTATGTGGTAACCTTAACATAAAAACAAAACTCGGCTGAAGGACTAGTATCCATGGCCAGGAACTATTAAAAAGAAAAAAAAAGAAAGAAAACTCAACTTTTTTATGCAGAACATATATTTTTTTATAGCAACTTCTTTCTCGTTGACCAATGTGTACAGTTTTGTATTTATAAATGTTGATCAATATTAAAATTATCCAATATCTATTATATTTTAATTTCCTACCATTTTGAGTAATCCTGCGTTACGCAAGATACGTCCTTGTTCGCGGTGGGCGCCGTATTTCAAAGTGGGCAAAAGTACGTTCGCGCCATAACTACGTAGGCGCGGGACTGGGCGTAAGGCATGTGGCCACTGGCCCGGAGACGCTATGCCACGCTGAAGAGATCTTGCAGCGATATCGTCTTAGCGATGTGATTGTTGACAATGCAAACTGTAACCGTACTCGGCTAGAGAACGGCTACATGTAAAAATACTTAAAATAAAAGGACTATTAAAATTAAACTAAGGGTCCTTATTCTTAAGACCTTACTTAAAACACTAATTAAAGTTAAAGGAGGTTACTTAGTACTGAGTTATTATTTTTTGTATGGCGCAGAAGTTGATATTATTAAGCAATGTTCTAAGTGCGGCCCAAAGATTTTTGATATAACCGAGTGACGTGAGGAGCAAGTCATATGGCTGATGGTAAGCGGCACACTTGGCCATAATAGTACAGTACTCATTATAATTTAAAATTTTACGATTTCTGGGATGCCACTTGGCATTATTTTTGGTCTGTGGGATTATAAGGTCTCGTCGTCAGCCATAAAACGTCCATTGCTGGACGAAGGCCTTTTATAGAGGGGTGTTGCCATAATCCCCACGCTTGCGGCTTGGGGATCACCACCGTTAACCAAAAGGACGCTGCTGCCCGTCCTCCGGTGGGTCTGGTTGCAGTTTAAGGACATACCCAGGTCCATATAAGGTCTGCAAGAGAGAAAATAAAACAATACCTACTTAATGCTGACTTCATTACTGTGATAAACTGAATGCAGACCACGAATGTTGCTCTTTCTTTGCGCGGACATTTTCCTTCTCAGTGTTGCAAATTTTGGCATCCGCGAGACGATCAATATTTCCTCATCATTCACGTATGTAACAGGGCGAAATTAGAATTGCGTCGAAAACGTACATTATGCGAACAGGGCCTTTTTATTAAGCATGCAATATACGCCATTCCAGCAATTCAGGATGCACGTAAATCTGACGTGGGATTATAAAATAATAAATATTAATCCCTGCTATACTCGTATTATAATAAATGCGAACGTGTCTCTGTTGGTTTTCTGAACATCTTTTGAGACGATGTGATTGTGCGATGTGTGCAATGTGCATATTACAAAAAACTTAATGATAACACCAAAGTCGGGTAAAGGCATTAGAAAATAACAATTATAAATAATTATATTAAATTAATATAAATATTTAGCTAATCTTAATAAACTGTTTAAAAACAAAAAAAACCTTCAATCTGATAAAATTAATGCTACTGTAATCAAGGTCTCAGGTTGGTTTTCAAGAACGCGGTGGAAAGGGCGTGGTCGCACGGAAGCTGGTCTCAGGTCGTCTGTCATCAGTTGATAAAAACTCCGGCGAAAATTGATCGTACTGTGGGCTAATTGCCGCAGGTGAAGCCTCAGGGCGCAGTTTTAAATTAAAAGGTTCAAAGTTTTTTTTTCTTTCAGTCAACGAATAATGAACTAATTATGAGATACTGTTTTAAAATATAACGGTTGTTAATTATATTATCTATATGTTTGTAATGTTTTTTACGGGATTTTTACCATGACATGTTGCAAGCAACTGCGCCAAAATATCGAGAGCTCATTTCGTAACACAATCACGGTAAATATCCCGCAAATATCATTAAACTTAATTTATCTTCTGCACTTGGGACTTTATAATTCTATTAATAGTTTATTCTAATTTTAATCTAATGTCAGGCTAGAGACTTTCTTTTAGCCTTAACGTTCCTATACTTAGGGCTAGTAAGTGCTGTTCACTAAAATATCTACGCACAACATAAGCAAGTGAAACCCTGTCTTCAAAAGTTCTTCCAAAGCCGGAACATTGCCTTTACTTAGAGTAGAGCAGTCGACGTCGTGCCAGACAAGGACGGAGAATAAGACGAAGGGTTGCTCCGAGACCAGTCAAGTACCGGATTCCCCGCTTCCACCGCACTGCCTCAGAAATACGGTTCAACATGAACGCTAACGCCTATAAAGCGCCGCATTTAAATTCCGCGCCAGAGAGATAAGGAATTTTATTGAAACACCATATTTTCTGGATAAATTTAGAGCTTTGATATACACATTTGACACTAAAAAAATTGAAATTTTTTGTTTGACGGTTCTATGTAAATTTTTTTGGAAGGTTTGCTTTGGTTCAGGAGTATTTTTAGATTGAAATGTAGACCAGAGGTAGAAATATTCGTCGCCTCGAATGCGGTTCTTCATGGGCGCTTCGTAACAATAGCAGAGAGGGGGGAGTTGCGCGCGCATCAAGTACCGTATACCGTTGTTCGAGAACGTTGAGATAATAAACTTAATACTTTATGGGCGTCTCGCCTAGAGAGGATATGCCAAGATAACAGTAACTTTCGTAGCCCTCTATGCGTTATACAGTAGGTATGCCTTAGGTATGTGTTTCGTTCGCTTCGGAGCTCCAGACGTCCGCCTTGGCCCTAAATGTAAAATTAAAAAGTAAAACTAATCACGATTCTTTCACGTGCTTTCTTGTCATTAGCGTTGTAACTTTTTTATTTTGGTATCACACGACTACCGCATTTAGTCTTAAACTTAATTTCATTTTTATTTGACTTGACATTTATTTAAATACACTAGATTTTTTTTGTGGTCATAAGCCTTTATCAACTACAGGAAACTACAAAGATTATTTATACTACTTAGCCCACTACACAAAAATTCAATATACTATAATTTATAGCTAAACGATTCAATGAGGTGGTAGCGAAAAGTCTATTAGTTATTTTAGCATTAGTAATTTTTTCTGCATGTAATTTCTAATTTCAATTATAAAAGTTATTTTGGGGTCTTTTGGGGTATTCCCGTTTCAATAAAAAAAACCACGATAGAAGCAAAAAATATCAAACACATTTTTGTTTCTTCTAGGGATAACTTTAATAGGTAAAACCTATTATTTTTCAATTTTACGTCAAGACAAATAAAGATTCTCGAGTAAGAGCTAGTTTACGTGATGTAACAGAATATTTATAAATGAATAAAATTAAATACTAGTTTGAATTTCGAAAATTCAAAGTCGAACATGTTTTTTTTAAATTGCGTACCTTTTCGGCCAGTATGCGGGTAAAGTTGCGTAAATATTACCGTAACGTAATTTGCAATTACTATTTTATGCATGTAGGCCGACGCTCGTTACGATACCGAAGTTATCTTTATTCTAATTTTTTTTACATATTTGGGTAACGAAATGAGCAGGTCGTTCACCTGAATGATAGTGCCAAGAATTCTAGGTTTGGCAATTACAGAGACGAACTTTACTCTATTTAAAAATCTTGGACACCCTTGTCGTGGTCGTGGTAGACTAATCGGACGTCCGCTCGACGTGAAGCCGTGAGGTCGCGGGTTCAAGCTCGGTCTAGTACCAATAAGCTCTTTGGAGTTGATGGTCAGATTTTTATACCACTGAATTTTCGGTGAAGGAAAACATAGCGGAGTAACCTACGTACACAAAATAAATTCAGTGCCTTTCCACTAACTCGCGACTGGGCCAACGTGGTTATGGCCCATTCGTCCTACGAGGGTAGAAAGGAGTGGGTCCCATCCACCCCGGTGCCCCTGCGCCGTTACCGGGACAGATGGGAAAAACTGTTTTATCCACCCCGGTGGACCTGGTCTCGGCGCTTAACGGGGTGGATGGCACACATCAAGTGTCACCTACCCCGGTATCGATCATAACGGGGTGGATGGAACACATCAAGTGTCACCTACCCCGGTATCATTTATAACGGGGTGGATGGAACACATCAAGTGTCATCTACCCCGGTATCGTTTATAACGGGGTGGATGGAACACATCAAGTGTCATCTACCCCGGTATCGTTTATAACGGGGTGGATGGAACACATCAAGTGTTATCTACCCCGGTATCGTTTATAACGGGGTGGATGGAACACATCAAGTGTCATCTACTCCGGTATCGTTTATAACGGGGTGGATGGAACACATCAAGTGTCATCTATCCCGGTATCGTTTATAACGGGGTGGATGGAACACATCAAGTGTCATCTACTCCGGTATCGTTTATAACGGGGTGGATGGAACACATCAAGTGTCATCTACCCCGGTATCGTTTATAACGGGGTGGATGGAACACATCAAGTCTCATCTACCCCGGTATCGGTTATAATGGGGTGGATGGAACACATCAAGTGTCACCTACCCCGGTATCGTTTATAACGGGGTGGATGGAACACATCAAGTGTCATCTACCCCGGTATCGTTTATAACGGGGTGGATGGAACACATCAAGTGTCATCTACCCCGGTATCGTTTATAACGGGGTGGATGGAACACATCAAGTGTCATCTACCCCGGTATCGTTTATAACGGGGTGGATGGAACACATCAAGTGTCATCTACCCCGGTATCGTTTATAACGGGGTGGATGGAACACATCAAGTGTAATTTACCCCGGTATAGCTTCTATATAAGAGAATGGTCGTCCCGAAAGAACCGATTTCTCCTTCAATTGTGGACCGATTTAAAAAATACTTTTTCTATTTGAAAGGGTTTACTCTCGAGGTGGTCCAATATTAATTTGAAGTTGCTTGTTTTTTTTAAATTACTTGTTTTTAGATAGCTTCGGTGCTAGGGGTACAGTTTTATTCAGGAAATATGATAGTGGCTCTTTCACTCTACAAAGTTGACTGCATAGAGTTTACTGTTTACCTACTCCAACGGCGGCACTGAATATCTATCGGTCGCTATATCTATATGTAGGTATCTGGCTGTATAGGAATAAGCGGGACGGATTACTTAGCCGACAGGAGGTTTGTTCTCATCATTCTGAACTTTTACTATGGGATAGATAGAAACTCTTTATTGTGCACACCAAAAAAATACAATAGAAAAAATTCAAGAACCTACAACAAACCTACCTAAGTAATAAAAAGCTTTAAAAAAAATACAACCGACTTCAACTTCGAATACCTGGATGACATCTTCATATTTTCTAATTTTGATTTAAAAACCAGACTACTGAACCGATTTCGATAAAATGTATATGCGACCACCTCTGAAGTATTACCTACCTACCTACCAAAAAAAGAATCATCAAAATCAGTTCATAGTTGGCGGATTAATCGCGTAAGATACATACAAAAAAACATACAGTCGAATTGAGAACCTCCTTTTGTGAAGTCGGTTGAAAAATCAGCTGTTCCATAAAAACGGATCACCACCTTCTTTGGCTACATTTGTTTTATGCATTGGAGTGACGAGACGTTCGCCTGGTGGTAAGCGCCACGCCTGCCACTAACAGTAGCAGTGCTAAAATTGTGAACTTGCGAACAAAATCCTGCGCCGCACTGCACTGCGCTCGTCGCCCTGAGATATTACATGTCAAATCTCTTCTTTATTGCCTTCCAAACCGAAAAACAGTACGTAATGCTTGCACACTACTGCTTGGCGTTTGAATAAAAAAGGTGTTGACTGGCTGGTACTTCCCGCGGACTCTGCAACAAAGTCCTACCACTACAACCAAAATGTTGTATGGAATGAGATAGTCAGGGTTAGTACCACTGTAAAAAAAAACTGTGAATGCACACTACTGACTTGGATTTGTTCGCAGTCAGGAAGCGCAAAAACAGCTAAATGTTGATCCGCCGTATTACGTAACGGCTCGGTTTTGTAACATGGCTAGCAATTATGTAAAACGGCAAATTCTACGTAAAAGTTTTTTACAATTATGAGTACAGTGACCTCCTTCCAGCTTAGTACTACTGTTTTGCATAGCCCTAATACACAAATACCTATCTATACAGGGTGCATGCGTGCGTGTCGCGTAGGACCGTTATATAGAATGAATAGTTTTGATACTTGCATTTGCATAAGTTGCTACTGCAATACATAAACTACAAAGAGCTCATTGGGCCCGGGATTTGAACCGGTGACCTTACGATATAAGTCAAGCGATTACCCAAGTAGTTGTACCACGGCTTTTAATCTGTTTCCCTTCAACGTAGGTACATCAGACAGTCAGTTACACAGAATAGGGTAGATGACTGATGTTTATATCGTTGAAACCAATAGCTTTGATGAAGAATTGAAGTAAATATAGTATGATTATTGAAAAAATAATTTAAATCAGTTAATAATGTTCTGATATATGAGCGTTTAAAGTTTTTGTTAGAGACAGCTCTGTCCCTTTCCCACAAAACAAAAAATGACGTCACGCCTTACTTGTCAGAATAGAATTTATATGGCGTACCGAGAAGCGACGTCACGATTTGCTGTTTCGCCTCTGTCTGGCATGATATTAAAATGCTTATAAGTTGCTTATTTTTGATCAGATTTTCATTTTCTTTTCTTTATTCCGCTATATTTATGGGCCACATTTTAATAGGACAATTAAAAAAAACCAGTCATCTAGCCTATTAGAGACATTCACGTCTATGTCATGCCCTAGTAAAGTTGAGAAAAACAACAGCTTTTACGAAAAAATAATAATTAAGTTTTGAATACAACACAAAAAGACATGTTTCACCACATTATACACGTATCACTTACCCACACACGTGCACGTAATTCGACATATCTAATGAATTAAATATCACTATTTTTATTCATTGCGGTGACATGTTTTTTCACGTTCCCGCGAAAACTCCGGCGTAGCAGCAAGGTTGACAGGTTCCTTCTAGGTAAGCGTGCTCCATCCTAGACCGCATCGTCGCTTAACATCAGACAGGATGTAGTCAAACGCAACCCTATTACGCCAACGGTTTCAACGGAAGACCAGCGCTGTTGGAACCACTGATGAGAGAAGTAAATAGAACGGAAATGTGCCGGGCCGCGCTAGCCGGCATTAGGTGCATTAGGTGCGCTTAATGACAATTCTGCCAATATACATGTTTTTAGACTGAGAATACTCAAAAAGACAATTTAAATAGACGCGTAGGAAACCAAACCACATTTTATTGTAATTAGATCAATGTTAACCTGTTGCAAAATAGCATTTCGAGCGTTCTTCACTTCAAAGTTACTTACGTCACTTACGTTACTTCAAATGCGCGACCAATTATTGCAATTTTTTCGTCGTATTATTTACATTTTATTTTATTTTTATTCTGACATTTACATTACAACACACACACATACACACACACACATTACATTTTTTTACATTTGTACCGATATTATTATTATTGTATTGATTATTATTGTATTTTATTTTCTTGAATTTATTGATAAAATGTTTTAGTATGAATCTTATTATGGACTAAGCCTGAAAATAAATTATTTGAATTTGAATTTGAATTTATACAAATAAATGTAAAACTGGCGACAGCGGTTTTCTATACAATTGCTTTAGAATATTGTTTTGACAGCCGTTCTAACCTAAGAAGTAGGGCTTTCGCTTTTCTGTGGTTGGAACCGATTAGTGGCGAAATACTATTTTGTACCTATTGTTTAAATTTGTTATGCATTCCCGTTGTCTTGTCTTGTGTACAAAATGTGTTTTTTCCGTAAATAAAATCTTGTCTATTGTCAATAAAAAAGAATAAAAATGGAAAGCAAGTTGCTCAAGTTGGTGGGTCACTATTTTGTACAGACAACAATCCGTGTACATTATCATCAAATTTTTTTTTAAACCGGAACATATTGTCATATACAATTCGGAGAACGAAGTCATGTGCACGAAGTATTGGCTGTACATTATTGCCTCCCCGCATGACTACTTCGTCTAGATATCCTCCGTGGTTTCAATCTAAATGAATTTTAAAATGTCAAGTACCAGATCATCGCAGACGTAGTATCAGCCCGTTCGTGTCCACTCGCCACGGTCCGCTCTACCTAGCTATAGTTAATATACTTTTCACAACAGATAAACTTGCATTGCATTAGTGGAAGTGGAACTGCTATGTTATCTATGGCAGTACACCAGAATAGATAGAGGTATACACTTATAATAATAAGTTATTTATTTCAGATAATTAAAATTAAAATCAGATAATATTAAATCCAACAGCATGCAGTTCTAAAACTGCAACCAGCTCCACCGGAGGACGGGCAGCAGCGTCCTCTCGGTTAACGGTGGTGAGCATTCTGCGATCCCCAAGCCGACTGCCAAGCGTGGGGATTATGGCAACCCCTCTCGCCTATTAAGGGGAGGCATTCGTCCAGCAGTGGATGTCTTCTGGCTGATGAAGTAGACCTTACACCTTACCCTTATATAACACAATAAAATATTCTCTGCAGTGACCGTGTGGAAGACCGCTCGACTTGGAATCGAGAGGCTGTGGTGCAAATCCCAGGATTCCTTCCAATGAGGTCTTTGGAGTTTATGTACTAATAGGCAAGATGACTACATTTTTTTTATTACCGCATAAAAAAGCTGATCATCAATTGAGCCTATCAACGAAACCAAAATTTAAAATAATTCTAAAATAAATAAGTTGTAAGTATTTTACTTTCAAGCTAGACAGAGAGCGCGCTATACTGAGCTATGACGTCAAGCCTCAGGCGCGGCATACAAATGCTATACTAACACGTGCTTTGCGAGAAAGGGATAGAGCATCCCCTCTCTATCCCCACCTAAAACTTTAAACGCTCATATCTCAGAGATTTATCAACCAATACAATTTATTTTTTCAGTATGTGTAATGTATTTAGTTATATTCATCACTAAGCCTGTTATTTGTCATAAATTTAATATTAGGCCACACGCCTATTCCCTTACTTACGTAAATACCACTGGCTCTTCGGTAAAGGAAACCATCGCTTATATTATTTTTGATAAATATTATCTTTTAAATTTTGACATTATTGAATTTTTATGGATGTGACTAATGACTTGTACAAAAACTTTGATTTGATGATTTTATTTGGCCAATTTCTTGTATTTTTTAAATAATGTGTATTTTAACTTTTTAATTATGTGCATAATTATGGGTACCTTAACCTGAAATAAATAAGTTTTGAATTTTGAATTTGAAGAAACCTGCATATGCAGGTTGAAGTCTTGCCAGAGGTCATATTTTTTTAACTTTTTAAACTTTAAAAACATAAATCATATTAATATTGTTAATGCGAATGTTTGTCGGCATTTGTGTGTGTGTTTCTTTGTTACCTCTTCACGCCAAAACGGCTCAATGGATTTGGATGAAACTACGAATGGAGATAGCTTACTTACATAATAACATGAATAACATGTAGGCTACTGTTTATCATCATCATCACCGTTTTTCATCACGCGGGTGAAACCTCGGGGCGCAGCTATAGTATTTTCATAACAGCAACCGTCATGCCATGTCGGAGGCCTTCGGGCGGTATATTAACTCCAATGTTAGGGCTGGATACTCAGCCTACATTTTACTATATGCCGTAGTCCTGTCAATAAGTTTTTAGTCCTGCAGTACTGCAGAAGAAAAAACTCTTCCGTCGTCCGGTAACTGTACAACGGAAAATATATTTTTCTCGTAGTCCGGTATACCGGACAACTGAACCGGACCACGGCCAAAAGTGGAACTTTATCATTACAGTCGGCAGGATGAGAGTGGGTGTATGGAGCTACTATGTTATCTGTGTCGCGTTGAGTGGTGATAACGTGATGTCACCGCCATGACAGCGGCGCTGGCGCGACGACGGAATGTTTATCTAGATTCATTCATTAATTATTATGTATACGCATCTCATGTTTAGGTATACGTTTAGAGTCTTATTAATAAACGTGGATTATCATCGGAATTGTTAATTCTTCTTTATTTTGTATTACGTTAGATTTACGCCGCAATAAGAAATTTAAAGAGAAATTGACAATTTACAAGATAATAATAATCCCCAATCCGCCTGCCAAGCAACCCCTCCCTGTTAAGGGGGAGGCCTTCGTCCAGCAGTGGACGTCTTCCGGCTGTTGATGTGAGTATTTGCACTTTGCACAGGCATAACCAAGTGGCCAGGATCTTCCACCAGCAACTTGCTCTTCAATACGGTCTTTTCGACAGGTGCCGTACTATAAGTACGCACCAGCTCCAGTTCTCGAGAATGGTCGTGCTTTGCTCTACTGGGACCATCCCAGCTCCATCATCACGGACAGGACTATTGTCGCCAATAAGCCTGATATCGTGATGGTGGATTGGTCCCAGCGCCGGGCAGTGTTTGTTGACGTCACCATCCCACTCCCACATGACGAGAATCTCGTGAAGGCCGAAAAAGACAAGTTTAGCAAGTACCTTGACTTGGCCTTCGAGATAACCGCCAGTGGGATGTTGACTCGCTGATCATTCCCGATAGTCGTTTCGTGGGGTTTATGGCAGCCTCTCCCTATTAACGGGGAGGACTTCGTCCAGCAGTGGACGTCTTCTGGCTTGTATGTATATATCTGATCGAACATTGACATACAATTCTTGTAACATGGTCACTAATGCCTTCCTCCGATTTTAGAGGCGTATTAAATTTTGACAACGAGCAAATTACAGATCAGACAAATCCAAATAGTAAAAACTTAAGGTAAAACATAATTTTGAAGTCAATAAATCTAGGTATTTCTATAAAATAGGTTTATCCTCACGCGAGAGAATAATAAAATAATTTTCAATACACAATGAATAAAATTATTGATTATACAAAAAATAATAATAATATCAATTAATAAATAATTCATACCTAAAATTGAATTTACAATATTTGACAAACTTAAACGATCGCGAAATCGTCTAATCGAAACCTAAGCTATTTTTTTACGTGTTATGTATAGGGTAAGTGACTCGCCATAGCAACACCGGTAGGTCGGCACCAGCTGTGCTGGGCCGGAAGCCTGCGGAGCCGGAAGCAGGTGTATTGCTCCAATGTGCAACTTGCTCTTACTGACAGATGGACAACTTGTTCCTTTTCTAGTCACTAAAAAATATGTTTAGGTAGGTAGGTATAGGTCGCGTCATGTTAAAAGAACGCTGGCGGTTAAGCGGTGTAGTCGGCGATTTAGGCGATATGTAATATATTTTGCAATAACCAATCTACGAAGCTGCTAGCAAAAGGCTAATTAATAATTATTTAAAACAGTAGGCCTAGTACTTTTGTGCGCAAGTGTACACATGCGCAAACACACCCCCTCTACTTTCTTCCAGCGTTCTTTTTACATAACGCGATCTGTATGTATCAGCTTTTCAAGAAATATACCTGGTTCTCAATGAGGTTCCCCAGACAAAACTGTTCGCAGATGGCGCCAGCAGCGGTCTGCTGGATGTGGCAAAATCAAGTTTTCTTGTTTTTCGTTGCTTATATCGTTATATCTACTCATGATGAGGGCATTGTCGATAATCTAGTCCAAGAAAAAATACTGAGTACTGTGCCTTGTTTTTAAGAATCTTCTTAAAAACAAGGCACAGTACCTCAGTATTTTTTTTGTTGTTATTTGTTCAGTATTTTCCATAGATATGCATATTTTCATTAATGAGTGAAAATAGCTAGTATCTTCTATAGACTTCATACTTTCGATTGCTATTAAATTTATTCGTTAATCTCACGTTTGCATTAAATAAAAAGTTATTTTATTTATTTAATTAATCATAGTCTTGCCAGGATTTTTTTAGCCAACCCATTCCCGATGTATTTTCTAACATACTTAATTTGATAACAAACAATTTTCATTAAATAAACAGATGGGCAAACTTTACGACTACCTTGGACATAGTTCAGTTAGGTAGAACTTCGACAGAGAGGTCGCCCGAAGAATCCAACTCGGATGGGCAGCGTTCCGGAAATTGCGTAATTTCTTCCCGTCCAAAATCCCGCAGTGTCTGAAGACGAGGGTCTACGACCAGTGTGTGTTGCCAGTGATGACATATGGAACTGAAACATGGTCTTTAACTGCTGGCCTTTTGGAGAAACTCAGAGTCACGCAACGGGCAATGGAGAGAGCCTATGCTCGGAGTTACTTTGCGCGATAAAATCTGGAACGAGGATTGGATTTGCAAGTTGAAGTGGCAATGGGCAGGCCTCATCGCACGAAGGACTGATAACCGATGGGGAAGAAAGGTTCTTGAGTGGCGACCGCGAACCGGAAGACGCAGCGTAGGCGCGGCCTCCCACTAGATGGACCGACGACATTGTAAAAGCCGAGGGAAACCGGTGGATGCAAATGGCAGGTTGTCGTACAGTGTGGCGGTCTAAGGGGGAGGCCTTCGTTCAGCAGTGGACGTCTCTGGGCTGGGCTGATGAAACAGATGGGTGAAGGTCGTTGTTCATCGGATCTTAGACTATCATATAACGCTTGTTAACTCGGCAGTTCTGGCAAGTTATCTCTCTGTCTGATTAGTCTTGCGGTGTGCATCGGCGCGAGAGTTTGCCGCATTATTGTACGCGCCTGCGGAACGAAAGGGAAATTCTAGTGGCTGTCATTATAGGCATATCGAACGTTCCTTTAAGGGGGCGACTAATGCCAAAAGTAAGTAAAAGGTGTATTTTTAAACACATAGTTTAATGACAATGAACGTAAATATTCAGATTAAAAAAATACTACAGGTAGGGGAAAAACCTAAAGAAGCCGAGTAACCGAATAGAATTTTGGAAAATAATCTGGTATATTTAAAAAAAACAAAACAAATTACCAACATAAAAATACTGTTTTAATTCAAATGGTCTAACTAAATTATCACCACATAATTTTTTACGAATTACATAGCCAAACTAATGTTTTAGCACAGTAGCCGTTTATTTTTTTATTTCATGCCTACATTTTGAATAATTAAATAAAATCGCACCTAAATTGCTCAAAGCCATCATCATCATTGTAATTATATCATGCGATTTTCGACTCTAAACTAATGCAAGACGCGCGGGTGAAATCTGTTATTATTCTGGCATTATTATCTTACTTGTTTACTTTTGTAAGCAGTAAGCCCTAGTGTCGATGTGTAGTGTACCTATGTCCTAAAACTGCATCGAGATCCACTTGAGAACGGTGGTGAGCATTCTGCGAGCCCCATACCGCCTGTCAAGTGTGGGGATTATGGCAAACCCCATAAGAGATACAACTTAATTTTTTTTTGGCCTCGCACTTTGTACATTCTGTGTCAAGTATAGGTAATACGATTTTTTTCAAGGTTTAAATTATCAAGTCTAAATGGCAATTAACGTACAGTTAGTCACACAAAATTTGTCACAGTCAAGTCCAAATCATGTCTTAGTACAGTGGTGACGACTTAATAAACTTTTACGGATTACCGTCGCAGTATATTATCTATAATAACACACCGCCATTTTTAAACACCAATACAATAATATGCAGCGATATGATTTTTCCGCGTTCCCGCCAAAACTCCACCAAATACTTAATTATTTCTATAGTTTGGGTGTCGCAGCGACTGTAGCTGCAATGGTCATGGGCACTTGGACAGGCGTCAGGAGAGCGTCACGTGCGTGACAATAAAAAAAACGCGTATAAAATTTGAAATCGATCCTTCTATCAAATCTATTCAACACTTATACACCGATACAATTTTGCTAACATCCAATTACCCGACACTAGAATTATGCAATTCTAAACAATCGTTATGTCGTTCCAACCTGATCGTTAAACAATTTACAACCGAACCAAAATGTCGGTAAAAAAATAAAATGATGGCCTCCTTAATCCACCTCTGGGTATAGTTTGGGCAGTCCCGTGAATGTCGGTACGTTAGATGGTTCATTTGTAAATTCGCCCGAAAGTTAATTCAGCACAAATAAAATAGAGAAGCAAATAATAGGGTTTAGTTTGTTTTTCGAAGCTTGTAAAGCCTCGATCCACCATTTGTTTCTATAATTTAAAATGGCGACGCACGATGAAACTTGTATTATTATTATTAGGGTTGAGGACGTACAAAAGAACAAAGAATGTCAGGAAACAATAACCTAAAGTGTCTAGTTTGACATATTTTTTTTACAAAAATTGCAAGGTGATCATAATTTTTATTAACGGTAGTTGAACCGCTTATCCAGTAATCCACTTGGTTTGTAAGGAACAACATTTTACCAAAATAAACAAGTACACCTATCTGACCAACTTGATCGGAACAAAAGGCTTCATCGAGTTCCATTTGTACTAAAGGTCTGTAATGTTGGTTGGAGTTGAACGACCGGAACCACAATTACAATAATTATACTACAATCATGTGACATGATTGTCATTATTCAGTGCAAGCTAATTTGTACCCAAGTTGAGTCCGGTCTAGCGATTAGGCTACCACGGCTTATACTAAGGAAAAGTTATTTTTTTATGCAATGTTATTGTAACAAACAAAGATTACGAAAGATGCGCCATAGCGTAATAAAATTACGTTTGAAAATGACCCCCGTGCCGTCATGTTTACGAGTTGCGCTGGAGTGCGAAAGAAGATACACGCAGATGCACTTTTATAAGAGCAAAAGGGATAGCGCGCGTCTCGCTTATTGAGCGCAGACAGGCGAGACAGTCCTTAGGGCCGTTTTCACGGGGTCATTTTAGGGAGCGATATGGCATATCTCCCCCTTATATATACAACAAAACATTCGCCTGGTGGTAAGCAGCTCGCCTGCTTGTAACAGAAGCAGTGCCATAATTTTATTGTGAATCCTGCGCCGCATTGCTACGCCCTTCACCCTGAGATGTTCGATGTCAATTCTCTTCATGTCCAGTAATTTCTATGATAACATATCTGGCTATATCTGATGACTATATAGAATAACTGACCATTCTGCAATAGAGTTAGGACTGTATAAACCAAATATGTACCATTATTTTTAATGAAAACGCAAATTAATGCAGTTAAATATTCCCCAAGACGATATCCAAACGGTATCCAATGCGTTGTCCGTAACGAGTTTTCCAAATAGCTCCTAAATAATAAGGCACCTATTGCTTCGAGTTCGACACAAGCCTGCAGCGCTATCATTATACAATTAGGATAAACACAACCCAGCGACGGTCACAGGCATAACTCGGTTGGAATTTCGTAGATTTAAATTGGGATTAGCTGGATAGGCAGGTATCGGAATTTGTAAAATCACTTTGTTTTTGTCTGATCACGGCTTTTCGTTAAAAATAGGTGCAAAACAGCATTATATATTAATACCTTAATTAATAACACAATTAATAAAAACTGAAATGTATAAAGGTAAAAACCGAAATAGTTGATATTAGTTTAGTACAGGTAGATTGTATTATTGTAGCTTGTAAACATAGACATACATAGTATCTTCTAGTATCTCGGTTGCTAAGAAATTCGGGATATTTGTGCCTTTCTTACTTAGCTTGACATCTAGCGGAGAGTAGCAAAACTATTAGAAGCTTAACTAAAGACTGACATTAGATAGTAATTGTAGTACTGCTACTTGATACTAGGTGGCGCTGAGTACTATTTATATAAATATTTGGATATTGTTTAGTACGTATTGTTTTCCAATTTCCACACAATGAAAATGCTATTTCGGTTGTTGTGGATAATTACAAAGGCGCAATGAATTTGATCTTCTCGTAGTTCGATGCCGTCAATTGCCGTCGCGCGTCGCATAATGTTACTTAATTCGTCGTCGTCTAAATGTGGTCCAAATCATGTCCAAATAAATGGTTCTACGGGGGCTGCCATAATTCCCACCCTTGGCAGACGGCTTGGGGATCGCAGAATGCTCACCACCGACAACAGCATTCCCGGTACGGTTTACTATAACTCTATAGTCTATCTAGTTTTTTTTTTGATTATACATTCAAGTGATGAGACGAGCATGACCTTCGCCTGGTAGTAAGCGTCACGCCTGCCACTACCAGTGCGGCGCAGGATTGTGTTCCCAAGTTCACAATTCTCGCACTGCTACTTTTATGGGCAGGTGCGATGTTAACCACTAGGTGAACATTGACACGTTTCGTCCCTCATTGCATAAAAAATAACGCCTTATTCATTTTCAACCGACTTTAAAAAATGAAGTTCTCAATTCGACTGTATGTTTTTTTTGTATGTTTGTTACGTAATTACTCCACCTATTATGAATTGAGTTTGGTGATACTTTCTTTGGTTGATACTTCAAATGTTAAAAAAAAATTAAATCGAAATCGGTCCAGTAGTTTTGATTTTAAATCAAAATAACTAGAAAATATTATGAAGAAAGTCAGGTAGTCGAAATTGAAGTCGGTTTAAAAAAAAACCGTTTTTGTCTTAAAGCTTCTTAAAGTGTAGTTATTTCTATGTAGGTAAAGGAGAAAGTGTTGTGGGACAAAACGTCTGTCTGTCGGTTGAAAATACATTTTCAAAGCGACTTCCGCATCGCCAGTTCTACATTCTATATTTAGAGCAGCGTAGCCGCGTGGTGGCGCCACTTTCTTAACAATGTAAAGGAGAGTGTAATTTTGAACACACTTCGAAAATTAAGGAGGTTCTATGTTCGACTGTATGTTTTTATCGACTTCAGAAAGGAGGAGGTTCTCAGACGTATTTTTCTTTTTACATTTGTTGCCTCAGATCTCCGTCATTTATAAAATATTTCTATTCGAAAGGATATTTTATATTCTCAGACTAGTTCCGTAGAAAATAATTCGATCAAAATTGGTTCGGCAGTTTGGTTTTTAAATTAAAATAACTGGAAAGAATGTGTCATCCAAGTTAATATATTTTTTTTTAAATCTAGGTACTTGTTATGTAAGAAAAAAATTTTTTATTTGTAATTATACCCTTGACGTGGCTTGATTGTTTATATGGCTATTAACTTCTACCAGCCTTCTTTATACATAGCAGTGGGATAAAGAAGACTGTAGATGATAATAATGAACGGAATCAGAAGCTTTTAGAGGCGGGATAATTAAAACAAACTGTATCGTTCCGTATATGAAGATATTATATTTTCAAAGAACATGTATTTTTTTATCTCAGCATAACTTCGGTCATACAACGTGACAAACAATATTACCACTGTTTATATTTATATACCATTACAATAACAAGTAACTAATGTAATACCTTTATTATTGTGATCCATACGCTTCTAAACACTTAAAAAAAATTGCTGCAACATGTTAAAAGAAAACGTGAATATAATTTAAATTTAAAACTGGAAGGAATCGAGTAGAATAGAATCGAGAAAAAAGTTTCCACGAAACATTTGCAGCATATCTATACCCTCTCTACACAACACTAATCCAGCCAAGCTTGCCAACACTATAAAATGTGATCAACTCAACAACTTTTTAATAGAAAAATGTGGAGAACAATATACAAAAAGGACAGTATTACTAAAAAGTATTTATGCTATTTCGAAAGGTTTAAATTAATCTAGTTCGTAGATTAATAAAGTCCACTGTCTAGATAGTTTCTTATATAGAAGGAATATTAGTTACGGTAAGATTTAGAAATGAGATGGTTCGATGTTTGAGAGTATGTATTCCCAATGTATAGGTGTGATTTACATTATAAAAACAATTGCTTAAAACAGCAACAAGCTTCCATTCAAATGTCTTATAATTTACTTAACTATGTAATGTTTATTATTTTGTAATTAGTGGTTATCAACATTATGACAAAAAAAAACATTGAGGTTTTATCACACAACAATATTGTTTTGTAAAATGCTTATTTATAAAAAGCTCACCAAGTCACCATACAAAAATTACAATCTCGGTCATGAAAACAGTGGCTGCCTTGAACGGAAATGTCACGGCGTGACTATCCCGCCTTCCTCAATCGACCATCAGCAGTCGTAGATAACAGACGTCTTGAAATGTGGCAGCACGATTTCAATCCATTCACAAATAATACTTAGCATTTAAGGCAGTGCTTTTCGATATTGTACAAGCGTTTTGTCTCAAAAAATAGTAACAACAATAGTTTCAATTAGTTATCTATTAGTTTCAATGAGTAAGAAGCTAGGACAATTTATGATTAATGATATGCCGACAAACTGCTCTCTGTGAATTATAATTTGTGCATGATATGTTAAATTTTGTCATGAAATATTACATAGCAAGAAGTGATAGCTGCAAATAATATATCTTAAATTCACAATTGTCATATTAAACTTAAAGTTCTAATATCAGTGTCTAATGTACTAAATCATGATGTAAAATAGGTTACTCTATATACCTTAGGTCTTAATAGCCCTGATACGTAGAAGTGGTAGGGCATTGTAGGCCTTTAAGGTAGTAATTTATCACCTATGGTGGAACTCTAATAATTAAACAGGTATTATAAACTACTGCGTTATTTTGTTTCAAAATATCCGTAATTGCTATTAATTTCGATCTCTTTCTGACGCAATTTTTTTGATAAACAAAAATTGTTGCATTATGGGATATTTTGATACAAATGTAATTTTTATGCCCTATACCATATTTGTTTGTATAAATATTTTTATAAATAATTTCGAAGCTGTAAAAACTTTAGTATATTTGACTAGTAAGTACAAGATAAAAATAGACATTGAGTGTTGTTTCACTATAAAATCGATTATTGCTCTAAACAAGGTATACATAGATTAATAAACTACATTTTTAAATAGACAATAAACAATTTGGTTCCATTTCACCATTGCTTTAAGTTCTATACCAAAATAAAACCAAAATTAAAAAAAGAAAACATCTTTATTCTCAAATGTATGTACAAATCATAAAAGAAACTCTTTGGTATGATGGCACATTGAAAAAGTTAAAAGTCAAAGTTAAGGCAAGCGGGCGAGAGAAGATTTTTAGTTTTGTTCGGTTGGCAGTAAGTGATAGATAAGCGATGATGTTGTAAGGTAGCGGATGAAGTGACAGGTGCGGTGATTATTATCGCTAATGCCACAAAAACAACAGTTGTGTTTTGACTTAGCTTTTTCGAAGTCATAGCACTGTAGCTGGGATGTCCTCCTCCTGTGACGAATAAACAAAATGTTTTACGAAAGTACATAGAATGTAGTACATTAAACATAGAATTTTCGAGCATAGGAAAAATTCATAATAATCTGACTTTGCCGGTAACAATTAATAAACCTTTTTTTTTTCTTCTTTTTTTATTACTATAGGCTTGCGTTTGACTGCCATCTTGTCTGATGTTAAACGAAGATGCAGTCTACGATGCCTTTGCCAGTTATTTCACCGCCATGAAGTAGTATGCAGTCATTACTGTGTTCCGGTTTGAAGGGCAATGTTACCAGATAAATTATTGGGTAAGAAGAGTTTTATCATCTAATATATCAGGTTGACGAGCACAGTACAGTACGGCACAGGATTTTAATCGCAAGTTCACAATTCTGGCACTGCTATGGGCAGGCGTGGCGCTTACCACCAGGTGAAGGTCGTGCTCGTATCATCACTTGACGGTTAAAAAAAAAAACTTAGAGAATTTTTTAAAACTATTTATGCTTGCGTTCGACTGCCATCTCGTCTGATGTTAAACAAAGCTGCAGCCTACGATGAAGCACGCTTGCCTAGAAGAAACCGATTCACTCGCGACTTGACCTACCAGGTTGTAATTATCGGGGAAAACCCACCCATAAATATTTAGTTGAAGCCGCTGACTTCCTTTCTTAGCCCAACTAATATAACGACAGATGGCGTTTGTTTGTTTGTTTGTTTGATTGATTCACTTTCACGCAGCATACACAGTAATCGCTCTAATTTTTGCCAAGGACATAAAGTCGGAGCGTGACTACACTATGTACCTATTATAGTTCGAAATAATATAACATTTTGTAAAACACACTACAGATCTTCTTGAAACAGAAAAATTAAAAAAACTACACCAAAATCAGCTCAGCCGTTTAGCTATGATCATTGAACACTCTCAGTCAAGCCACTCGTCAAACAAAAAAATAATGATCAAAGTCGGTTCAGTCGTTTGGGAGCTACGATGCCACAGATGGACACACAGATATACAAGGTTAGTCCTAATCAGTTAGCATCCTTTTAAGGGCATATTCTGTACATCAAAACAAACAACTTTTACTATGGGGCCAACATAAAAATCACAAAAAAACAGCTGTTCCATACATTTTGCCCCAAGTCGATAAACTTTTTGTATGGAACAGCTGAATTTTTCGTGATTTCAATGTTGGCCCCATAGTTAAAAGTTGTTTGTTTTTTCGCCCCCCTTAGATCGGGCCCTGGGTAAGCGACATGCTCATCTTGTCACTCATTCCCACAAAACAAGAACATGAAATGAAATGGACCTGTTATGTTGGCACCATTGCAGAGCCCTGTTTTTTGGCAATGTTTTTGCCTATCAAATTTGTCCTAGTAACAAAATATTAAATACGTATAATAGGGTAGATGACTGATGTTTATATCGTTGAAACCAATAGCTTTGATGAAGAATTTAAGTAAATATAGTATGTTTATTGAAAAAAATATTTAAATCGGTTAATAATGTTCTGATATATGAGCGTTTAAAGTTTTTGTTAGAGACAACTCTGTCCCTTTCCCACAAAACAAAAAATGACGTCACGCCTTACTTGTCAGAATAGAATTTATATGGCGTACAGAGAAGTGACGTCACGATTTGCCGTTTCTTCTCTCTGTCTAGCATGATATTAAAATGCTTATAAGTTGCTTATTTTTGTTCAGATTTTCGTTTTCTTTTCATTAATCAGCTATATTTATGGGCCACATTTTAATAGGACAATAAAAAAACCAATCATCTAGCCTATTGTGAATAGTAGCCAAATCAGTGATAATGGTTCAAACAGTTTTTTAATGCGTAATTAAAAGCATTCTGTGAGGTATTGAGCAATGATTAATGATACAAGTAGTGATAGTGACTTCCGGTTCCGCATCAAACATAACTGACATTGTGAGTACATCCGGAGTCATGATAGCAATCATCAATAAAAATCGTTTGTAATCCACAATCTAAAAACATGACAACTAATTTAGAATTAAAAAGTAGAATAATGATAATAACATAGTTATTTACTTCTTTTTATTTAGTATGTAAAAAAAACACGTCGTCAGTCTGAATTATTTTCCTTCAAATTTTTTTTTCACATGATTACAATATATTTATATTTCAATACCTTATAATTATAGTGTATGTGCATTTAGTAATGGCAAGTCCATAATTAACATAGATATTGTAGTGCTCTACTGCAGAGTCTGCCTGGGGAAGTACCGCATCTTTTCCAGTTATTCAACTGCCAAGCAGTAGTGTGCAAGCAGTACTGTGAGGCAATGTTGCCGGAGAAATCACTGGGCATGAAGAGATTAGTAAAAACATACAAGAAATATTTTATTTTTATGTTATTGAGGGACGAGGCGAGCGAGACGTTCGCCTGGTGGTAAGCGTCAAGGCTGCCCATAAGAGTAGCAGTGATAGAATTGTGATCTTGCAAATAAAATCCTGCGCCGCACTGCACTGCGCTCGTAACCCTGAGATATTAGATGTCAAATATCTTTTACCCAGTAATTTCTCTGGTTACATTGCCCTTCAAACCGAAACACAGTAAAGCTAGCACACTACCGCCTCTAGTAATTAGGAGCCCGATCTACTACCATAGATAATCTTAGCGATATACCAATTCTGTGACCTAAGAAAAAGACTTGTGATTGTTGTGATGCCGTCTTCAATCTAAGGTGTAAAACTAAGCTATGAATGATCCACACGCCTCCACACGCATTCTCAATATACCAATATACAATACCCAGACAATTACATTGTCGTCTTCCACGGCTAACAGCCCGTCGGTTAGTGCAAGGTCGACGGGCAGGGTGCCCTGTCGCGCCGGGGAGGATGGTGCCGCCACCGCGCGTTCCATGTCCACTATACGCTCGTTCTGGAAATATTTTAAAGAAATTTGTTGAAATACAAACTTTAATAGGCTTATATGTTTTTAAAGCTTAATCAGGAAGAAAAATTATGACCTCCGGCAGGACTCGAACCTGCATACGAGCAGTCTCTATGGGTTTCCGTCCCAACTGCTTTGCTAATTAAGCTACAGAAGGCTAATTTTAATAGGCTTTCTTGGTATCGATACTGAACACTACTGACTAAAAAATAAAACAACTAGAATTTAAAAAAAAACACAGAACGTATTGTATTAATCAATAACTTGTGTTTCTATTATGAAAACTGACGTGGTTTAGACACATTTTTGTTTTATTTATACGGCATCTGCACGCGCGTCGGTCTCTGTTTTCACTCTTTGAAAAAGGTCCCCGGATGTGATCGAAACTATAGTCGCAGTATCCGATTTAATTAAACGTGAGTATTCCCGTATAAATAAAACAAAAACTTGTGTTTCCTCTAGTGTACTTTAAAGTGTTAGGTCGGTGGATTGTTAAAATTACTTCTAATTTTTATTATGGTTAAGCTTGTGTTGAGTATATCTGTCAGAAATAGTTTCTTTTCTATCAATGAAAATGCCAGAACTTATTAAAAAAGACAAAATACAGAAGATTAACTTCAAAGTAGTTTCTTTGAAGTTACCTATAAGTTATGGGTTTCCTTACCTCAATCTTTAGCCTATTGAGCAGTCTATCCCTCTCGCCCTTAAGGGCATCGCATCTCGCCGCCTCGCTCTCGTCTAGAACTCCCTTCACCTCTAACTCGGCAATCTGCGAGTCTTTCTCGCTTATTGCTCCTTCAAGGATGTCTTGGCTGGAAAGAAGATTGACGTTTAGTAACTCCTGGGCCCGTGGCCCGTACCATGACCTCAAAAAACCGATTGTTACGTTTAGCCGCCAACGCTGCGCGACCGTGAATTTTATCGCCCCGCAATACGGTTCGTGGGCGCACATCGTCGGCTGCTAACCTAAAGAGAATCGATTTAACATGTTATAGTACGGCCCCTGGCGATCCCTATCCTTCATTGGATTCACTCACTGATCTTGGTTAAAAGATGCCTAGGTATATCCCTTAAGATGATATTGACTGTGATTATGTTACAATTTAATCACGGTAAATTATCATCAGCTAGAAGTCGTCCAGTGCTGGACGATGATGAAGAATGTCGTATTCAGTGCAAGCTAATTTGTACTTTGGATCCCTCTTGATATGCAGACACCTTTTACTCCTAAAATTGTTCGGCATAAATTTGTTTTGCATAATGGTATCTTAGCAGAAAGGTTTCTTTGCAGTATATGTTTTAGGCATACTTATTGTTTAGCCTTAAATTATTTAGCATTTTATTAGTTTGGCATTGATTTATTAGAAATAATATTGCTTGTATTGTTAATAGACATAAAAAGCATTGGATTAGTTTTTTTTCACCCCGATTTGAGTTGGTTAGATTTGAAATGAGTGACAGATCCGAATCAGAGCACCCTGACTCCACGTAGGCTTGTGGACCCTACCCCTAGAGTGTATATAAAAATCGCGGGAGCCAGAAGCTCAAGGGAGGTCTTGACTTGCTCCCCGCAAGCCATATGAGGCCGAGAAATAGTTTGTTTTATGTTTTTTTTGATATGTATGATTTTTAATTATTAGGGATATTTGTAGTTATGCTTGTTTGATTTAGGCGACGTATTTTATGCTTTTTAATAATTATGGTGATAATTGCTATGCGTATAAACTTTATGCGCAAGGATTTATGCGGCTTGCTTTTTATGCGTAATGATCTTTCTGTGTAAAGTTGTAATGCTAATCGTCATTATGACATTTGTTTTTCTGCGTTGGTATATGGACTTTATTTGTAAAAGATATCGTGTCGATTTTCCACTGTAGCGCTTGGCTCGTTGAAGTCACCGCCTCCGCTTCCGCCGGCGTAGTACTAATATGTTGGTTGCCTGAACGTCACAGTGCGTCAAGCCTGATAATTATTAGTACTCACATAACACCAGATAATTGACGCAGCACATTGTCCCGTTTGCTCTCGCAGTCTGCCAGCAGCTCCTCCAGCCGCTTTAGCCGCTTCAGCGCTGCCGAACACGTCTCGCATTTCAGCGCTGAAGCGTTCTGCAGCGACCGGATGCGGTGCTCTAGCTTCCTCATCTGAAATGTTGTTTTAGTTACGACCAAAGATAATATTGTGGTCAGTTTTGAAGGTTTCAGTTGACAGAACTAAACTATTGTATAGTATTGCAATACTATGCTAGTAACAACAAATTTTATTAGACTGCCCTTTTAAGATTTTAAAACAGACTTTGTTTACCATCATTTTCGAGTGTAGTGGTTAAAAAGAGATACCTTACTTTTTAAAACAAGATGATTATGAAAATATGTTAGATCCTGTTTCATGTAGAAACGGAGCAGCAGAACGTGTTTTTGGCATGGATTCAATTGAAGGATCGGAGAGAGAGCTTATACATTACAATTAATACTAATGATGCTTTTAATTTCAGAAAAAATACCGTAATTGGAGAGTGAAAGAAATCAAGACGCGCTGTTGTTTGACAAGAAATCTACGATTTTTGAGACCAACTGATAAACGGCTACCGCCAACACGCTACGGCTAACGGCTTGTGTAGCTAACGGCTTAGCTTTATAATAAAAAATCTATCATGAATTTTCGCGTCTATCCTTGACGCATATTAAAAAAAGCGCATGTTTAATAAATTATATACAACTTATATTATGGCTTACTTTATGTAGCGTTTCAATCCTCCGTTGTTCTTCTTGATAGAAAACTTTCTCCCTCTCAGCTGCAACCATAAACGATTCTTTCAACGCCTCTTCTAACTCCAATATTCGTTTAACTTTACAATCTGTTGTCATTCCACACTTTTTGTTAACTATCTGTTCTAATTCATTGATTCTCTCATCTTTACTTCTTACTACAGCTAGGAGTTGTTCAAATTCAGCTATATTGTTGTTCTCTCTTAACGCTTCTTCTAAAATTGATATACATCTTTGCTGTTCTATTATCTTCGAATTCTTTACTTCCATCTCTTTAGTTAATTCGGATATCTTTCGACTAAGCTTATTTATATTAGGCGGATCTTTTCTATAGTGCATTACGTCTAATTCGTTGTCACTTCTGCTGTATCGACACTTATCAAGTCTATCTACTACCTTACAACTCTTCTGCAATTCGAAGAAGCTTTTACTTCTCTTTATGTGCGATAGCTCTTTAGCTTCAGATAGTTTTAGTAATTCGGATAGTATGAGTGACGACTCGTTTAATTCGATTTCCAAATCGATTACTTTCATCTTAGTTTCTTCCAATTGCGTCTTTAGATTGTCTTTCTCTGCCAGTGTCCTAGTCAAATCATCTATCGCCGCCATTTCGCTTAACCTCGCTCGGGATATTTCCTAACAAAATGGGTTTGATGAAAAAAAATAACAAAAAAAGAAAGATCAAATCAATAGAAAAATTATAGTTTACTTCAACAACAGAAAATTCAACAATAACCGAAAAATAATTGAGATCAACATAGACTTCTATTTCATGTATATGCATAACAAGTTGCAAGCTGGGTAACATCGACTAGTGGACAACTTACTCATTCTATCTAGATACATGATTACTTAACAGTTTTACAATATTGTTTTTTTTATTTGAATACTTAAAAATAACTCCCGCTGAACACGATTATTTCTTTAAACACTTAAAATTATCGCTAAACTAATAATTATCTTACTGTGTGCTGGTTACAATCAACTGAGGAGATTTTCGATCTGTTTTTTAAATTTCTGGAATGTTATTATTATCTGAACACTTCAATATACAAATATGCTTAATACGAAATTGCGTTTAGTAAAGCTTATGTGTTACCGAATGGTTTTCAAAGACGTGGAGAGAACGGTCGCTTGCGGAATCAGAACGACAGTCAAAGAAACAGAATTGAAATCAAAAAGAGCAAATAAATGAATGACAGTCTTGGTGCGGAGGACTAACTTAGAAAAAGCTTTTGAGGAAGCCAGCGGGTCCGGCCTGGATGCATGGAACAGAAAAATGTTAGTTGGTTAGTAACATTGATGAGAATATCTGATCAAGCAATCTGTTGCGAATGAACTAATATGATTATATGATAAAGATTCCCAGTGATTAATAAAGGTGACTTAAAATGCGCGAGAAAAAAATCGGTGAATCGGTTTCTTCAGACAAAAACAAATTGAAGCATTTAAAAATATACTGTCATATTTATATTCCAAAAAAATGCTTACAGTGATCACATCCAAATTTACAACTCAAAAACAATGCCTGTTATACAAGTATTGTATACTAGAATTCATCGAAGAAATATTCTTTCATGGTTCAATCAAGGACTTTATAGATGTGCATCAGCTGTCTTGCTAGGTCATTTGCACGTTTTTATAGATAGTATTTATGTTGTACAATTCAATGTTATTAGTTTTTGAAAATGATGATCACCTATTTTCCACGGATTTGGGTGTATGTATAAAAATAAAACTGAACTAAGCTTTTCCGCATTAACAATTGGTGTAACATTAGCAACAGATTGTGTTAGTCGATACGAAAAATTATTTTTTAGTACTGTAATTACTATTTTTTGAGTTGATGTGTAAATTCGAAAGAAATATACCTCTTCCTTTTGTGCTTGTGCTTGTTGCTGACTCTTCAATTTGGCTTGGAGGTTTCTCACAGACCTGGAATGAGAATGTTATTTTTGCAAATACTGTGTTTAAAGAAAAAGGCTAAACGTCAAATTAAAATACCACGGGTACCCAAAAAAGGTATCCGTGGAACACCACGTAGGTGAACCACGGGGAAGAAACGACACTTATATTTCCTTGTTAGGATTTTCTGTGTTGGGGATGATGAGTAGATAATATAAAGAAGATTTTTTTTGTCACATCAGTTCAGGATCATGTCAAGTCTTTTATATAGGATCAACAAGACATCAAATTTAAATCCCGACTGCCATGCCAAAAAAAAAATTGCCAGTGTCACTCAGGATGATATAAGGATTTAACCCATATACGTAAATCTATTAAGGCATTAGGAAGTTATATACTCTGAGAGAATAAAGAAACTCACATACTAACATACATGAACCCTGAAAACATTACACATTCACATCTTTTTTGGACAGGCGTATTTAAAACGAAATATGACATGACAACATTTATGTAACTTATGATCATAGTGGAATAGACTAACATTGCGACTCGAGTAGAGAGTAAATCATCATCTTCAGCCCGGAGACGTCAACTGCTGAACGAAGGCCTCTCTTAGACTGCCACACTGTACGACAACCTGCCATTTGCATCCACCGGTTGCCCGCGACTTTTACAATGTCGTTCGTCCACCTAGTGGGAGGCCGTGCCTACGCTGCGTCTTCCGTTTCGCGCTCGCCAATCAAGAACCTTTCTTCCCCATCGGTTATCAGTTCGTCGAGCGATGTGGCCTGCCCATTACCACTTCAACTTGTGCAAATCCTACGAGCTATGTCGGCGTCTTTGGTTCTTGGTTTGGTGAATACAGAATCATTGTTGTGAATCCCTCAAGCGCTACTTCCCGTATCAGAAAGACCATTATTTAACTAAGTAATATCAATAATACATACTGTGTCAAATCCATGATCTGTTTTTCCTTTTGCGCCTGTTCTTCTTGCGACATTTGAACTAATTGCAAAAGTCGTTCAGTCTCCGTGGTGAGACGTTTTGCTTCCTCCTTAGCCTGGTCTAGTTGGTTCTTCACCTGCTCCGCTTCCTTTTGCGTCTCAGTCAGCTTGCGATTCATGTCTGAGACCGCTGCTGTGCTGCCGCCAGCCTGAAATTTAAATCTCATTTTCAACTTTACTCTCCAGACGATCTAACACGTCAAACATTGAAGCTCTTTTTGAATTCGCGCCCATTGGTGCATTACGAGGTTTGGGTAAGCGTGTCTTGAGATACTCGATGGTAACACTTTATTCCAGTGCCTACAACCCGTGTTTTGGTAATTAAGTTCTCAGATTTTTGTCAGTTTATACATTTCTTTATTATTTTTATTTAAAACAAATATTAGATGTACAACATTATTCATCATTATGATTTTGATCTTAGCATTACATCAATAATAATTGTGATTTTTCATAATTATGATTTTGAAACTTCTATTCAATTCAAACTAAAAAAATTGTGTGTGATCAAAATGGGGCGTTTCACATCGTGGTACGAAACTTTTGTTGGTTTGAGTGAAAAAATACCACTTCATGTTTTATCTACAAGCGTCTTAGATCTTATTATTGGCTTATAGCAGGCAAAGTATTATCAAACTATAATTATAATTAGAAATTTGTTTTCCAGTCCTGTATCTATTATATTAAAACATTAGTTAATTTACTCAAAAATGTTTTGGTCTAAGAACTGTAATTTCTTGAGTGGTTGAAATAAATAAATAAACGCAAACGTGTTTAGAAAAATACAAACCTTCCTCAAAGATGCCTCCATTTGGTCCATTTGCTCTTTCCTCTTCTTCAACTGTCGATCTAATTCCGCTAGCGACTTCTCTTTCTCTTCCACATCTCTTCTCTTATTTTCGATCGCTCTCCTCTGTTCCTCGAACTGTCTTCTCGCATCTTCTAACTTCTTGAATTCTTCTTGTATCTGGCGTTTAGCTTGGACTGTATCCTCGCCAGCTTTTGCGTTCTGAGCTCCAGTTTGCTGCAGTTTCTTGTTCGCCTCGTGCAAGTCGAGCTGTCATAAAAAATAAGTTTATGGATTTCGATAAAATAAATAATTGTAAAAATGGATTTAAAGGTGCTTGAAATGAGTAGTACGTTACATTAGTTTTAAAAAGGTGAATCTATTTCACTACTTCAAAAGTTAAAAACTATGTTTCACTCGTATTTTACGCATGGTTGCGCTTGTGTGTGACTGACATCACCCATTGCCTGATGCAGTCTAGTATCGAGACTACTTGCCTAGAAGAAACCAATGCACACATTCACACACGAGAATTGAAGAGGCCCAGATTTTTATTAAACAATGTTTTCTCTTTGACTTTGTTTGTTATACCAACTTTGATCAAATCAGTATTTTTTGTATTTATGTTACGCGATCACTCCGCCAATTATGAACTGATTTTGATGATTCTTTTTTTTCTTTATCCTTCAGATAAATTTTATCGAAATCAGTTCGTTTGGTTTAGAAATCAAAATTACTAGAAAATATGAAGATGTCATCCAGGTATTCGAAGTTGAAGTCGGTTGTTTTTTTTTAAACGTATTATGAAAGAATGTTTTAAATCAAAGTAATTTCAAAATCAACAGATTCTGAAATACCTACCTAATTCAGTAGATTTATATAACACACAGTAAAACTAATGTAACGCACGTGCCTTTGCATATTAGAACAATGCAGATAAAAAATCACATGACAGTACAAAAGATCGCAAAAATGGCTCACTTTATTTACAAGAAACTAAAACTGTAGACACATAATAAAACAATGCAAAATATAACCTTATCCATAGCAAAAATCGAACGACAAAATGCTTTATTTTACAAGGACAATGATCGCAATACACACAACAGTAGCAGAACGGCTGAAAAAGAATAAGAAATTAATATCATGGTTGATACAATATACAAAGCTAAAACTGCAAATAGCACCAAACATTTCGTTGAGCACAAATGTTTATTATTTTTGAAACACCTGGTCGAGATGTTCGAACACTTGTAGTTTACTTTATAGCAAACCAATTCTATATATTAACTGTTTTATAATGCAGAGATACTATTAAGGGGAAATAGGGCGAGAGCTTCTCCATACAAACACATTTCCCTATTATCTTTCTGGATAAGACCTCTAGAGTAATCATTTGTTTTTTATAAAGTCTAGGTCTACTGTAGAGTGTAGACGTGTCTCTGTCAGTTCTTTTTTTGCAGAGACTAATTGCTAAAGAAAATATAGCCCTCCAAAAGTTACTATGAAGGTTTAAAACGATATTTTTTTTTGCTATTAGATTTTGAAAAAAGGAAATGACAGAGACACCTAAATTCATACAGTCGACCTAAATTTGATGTAAAAAAAGATTCCTCTAGAAGCATTATCCAGGAAGAAAATAGGAGGATACGTTTGTATGGAGAAACACTCGGCCCTATTCCCCCTTAATCATGGGCATTTTCAGTGTCATGCAGATTTGATCACGCACGCAGGATTGATACGTATCAAGTGGAATCCTTGTTTTATTCATCATTCATACATGTGTTTATTGTTATGACACACGCAAGCGGGACGCGGGATGAAACCAGCGCGCATGACCGAGCGTTTCTGTAATCTTCAGTGTAGATTTTACTGTTGCGCACGCACAGATTTTTTCGATATGTAATTCCACGCATGCGGGCCATTCCCGCGTGCACAAAATACGGAAACCTGGATTTGCTTGTGTCCAACACCGTGAAGTTTCACGCATACGGGCCTTATGATGCATGACACTAACAACGCCCTCACATTATGGTCGAGTTGTATTTTTTTTAACGCTTATAAGTTTGCGTTTGGCCACCAACTCGCCTGTTGGTAAGCGACGATGTGGTAATTAAACCAGCATTGGTAGAGATATTGGTAGAAACAAGAGATATTTCTTTAATCAAGTGTTTAAACATACGAACTAGATTGCCTATCGGACTGATATGGAAGAATTCCATATCAGAGTAGCATCTTGCATTCCATGATAAGAAGTTGGACGTGGACTCGAAAGTGCGAGTGAAATGTAAGGTGCAAGTTGCAACGACACTGCATTGAACAAGACAATTCATTCCTGCAATATTTTATCGGCTGCGACAGCTTTGAGCAAAACGAATATAAGATTGACGACTGTTTAGAAAAAGTGCGAGCAAAGAACTCGAAGCAAGTCCAAGTAAGTCCCTTAAATTTTAGGTTACTCTTTTGTCTGAACTGAATTGAAATTCAAGTTGATTCTCGAGGTATTTAGGTAAGTTTAGATTTGTTTAGTTAACAACATAGTCTCGTCTAGTACACATTGTACTAATAGGCTAGATGACTGGTTTTTTCTTATTGTCCTATTAAAATGTGGCCCATAAATATAGCAGATTCATGAAAAAAAAAAAAAACTGACCAAAAATAAGCAACTTATAAGCAGCTAGAGAGAGAGAAGAAACAGCAAATCGTGACGTCATTACTCTGTACGCCATATAAATTATATTCTGACAAGTAAGGCGTGACGTAATTTTTTGTTTTGTGGGAAAGGGACAGAGTTGTCTCTAACAAGAACTTTAAACGCTCATATATCAGAACATTATTAACCGATTTAAATTATTTTTTCAATAAACATATAATATTTACTTAAATTCTTCATCAAAGCTATTGGTTTCAACGATATAAACATCAGTCATCTACCCTATTGTATGTTCATCGCCAATTCCTACCCACTCTCTCCTATAAACTCTGTTTATTTTCTTGTAGTCAATTATTTTTTTATTATTAAAACCGCAATTTTACAAGATACGATTGCAAAAATTGTATCAGCGTAAAATTATAGTCAAATTTTTATACCATATTGCCAGACAGAGACAACTTACCTATCTATATGTTTGCCACCTATTAAGCAACTAACTGTCGCCTATGAACACATTAAATTTATTAATTAAGATCCTATATAAACATGTATTTTGAAGAACGCAACTGTCTTTCTCGAAAATACCGAGACGAAGCTTATTCACTTGGCAAGTAAGAAAAATAAGCTATTAGTCTCAAAGCTGTCGTGGCCAACTCCAGTTTCACAATGATGAACAAACACAAAATATAGTAATCATGAGGGGTTGGAGGATGCCTAGCGGGCCGTTGGTGACATGCTATTACGCTGCAGTGATGGTGCTTTTGACTTTTAACTACCTCGAACTCTCTCCTATTGTTTTAGTAAGGTCCTAAATTTTGCGGAGTTCTATTGCGTAGTTTTTTTTACTTCTAACTATTTGTAACTCTCTTTCTGCTATTGTTTTAGCAAGCTTCTTTTCATAGACTTTTTGAATAATAATAACTAACTCTTTCTCACAATCCCTCTAAATATTGCAGAGTTTTTGACTTCTAACTACTTGGAACCCTCAGTCCTCTGCCTTTTTAGTAAAGTTATAAATTTCGCGGAGTTTTAACTTCTAATTCACTGTAACTGTTCCCTCTGTTGATTAAAATGTATTTCTTTCACATTCATGTGTTTCACGTTTGTTTCTTTCACGTTTTTAGTAATTATCAGTATTTCGTTTCCCGTTATGACCGGCTTTTTTCATTCGAATAAATAGGTCGTAAAAAGTTAAGTAAAAGTTAAATTTATCTACAGTACTTAAACGATTATATAGCAAATATATCGAAAAACGATTATCCTATGATTATTACCTGCCTAGTGTCAAATTTCTTAGAAATAAATTATTAAATAAAACAAATAAAGATAGAGAGACATGATAGTTTTTCGTGGCAAGACTTATTTGGAAAAAACAAGTCAAAAGCGCAATCACTAGATGGCGTACAACATCGATGACGTACGATGAACGAACAAAAAATTCATGAACATCGAATCGAAATCAAAACATCTACTCGACACCAGTGCAATGATAAGCAGAACGCGCATCGTAAGTAGTTCAATCAAGTTACCAATGCAAATAAGTTTGGAATGTTTTAATATATTTATTACTTTCAATGGACTATCAATTAATCGCAATTAGAATATAGAATAATTTTTAATAATATTTTTGACTTAATACAGTTAGATTTGCTTGCTATCATAGTAGCTATAATATTTGTATTTCGTTACTATGATAGTACAAGAAATTCTGCAGGAATACAGATGACAAAACCTAGCTTACTGAAAATATAGCTGTCAGCATATAAGACAGCAATATTCTATTTTGAACTATTACTGCTGTTCACTAACTGTTACATAATTATTTGCGAGATGCTTACCGGGTTATGAATCGAGCTTCCAATGTTTAGGCACAGTTGCATGCACCGTGTTCGCGGGCAGACTGATCAGACATCACAGACAGATGGGTAGACTAAATTTAAGAAGCTCGATTCGCAGCACCGTAATTATCACCATAAAACTGAACCGCAAAACTTTAAGTAAGTTTAGATCGTCAAACATTTGAAACGCAAAATGTATAATCACATCATCAGCAGAAGACGTCCACTACGGGACGAAGGCCCCCGTTTATGATGATGTATGTAAATTTTGAAAAAGTTAGGTTCGAAAAAGCCGCAACTCGATTGAACCCTCCGATTGCGCCCCGACGGCCGCGGCTGCCGGGCGATCCTCCAACTGACCTGGCTCTTCTCCAGCTCTTGCACGAGCATCTCCAGCTGCGCCTGGCAGCGCTCTCGCTCCACAGCCAGTGACCGCGACTCCGCTTGCGCCGCTTCAAGCTGCTTTTGAACTTCGCGTACGTCCGAGCCGCCTCGTGCGTGAAGCTGTTGTAATTGCTGATTTTGCTGATGCAACTGCTTCTCCAAGTTCTGTAGCCGTTGCTGGCATTCGGACAGTGCTTTTTCTGCGGCGATTGCTTTTGTTTTTTCCGTTTCAACTGCTGCCCGCCATTTGTCAACTTCGCCTGCTTTTTGAGCCTCACGCTCTGCCTTTTCTGCTCGCTGACGCACTGCGTCTCGTTCTTTTGTCGTTGCTTGGATTTGTTGCTGTAACTTAACGATTTCACGTTCACGGTTTTCGATTACTGCTTTTGCGCCGCGTTCGGTGTCTTGCGACATCTTTCTCTGTTCCTCTTTCAGTCTACGCACTTCTTCGCGTTGTTTTTGCAGCTCGGCTTCTGAAGCGTTTAGCTCCCGCTGGAAGTTTACTAACATGTCTTGAGATTTTTCTAATTGGGCTACTAATTGATCGCGTTCTATTGTCAACTGTTTTGTGTCTGCCTCTAATTTGACTATTTGCTTCTCTATCGCGTCTGCTTGTTGGTCTCGCTGTTCTAGAATAGAGGCCATCTTTTCGCGATCTCTCACTGATTGGGCAAGTTCTTGCTGGAGTTTTACGAGCGTCTCTTGCGTTCGATGGTCTAGCGTTCTTTGTTGTTGTTCAACATTACGCCTCGTGTTTTGTATTTCGGCTCGTAGCACGTCTCTTTCTTGTTCTATCTGTCGGCTTTCGAGTATCGTGCGTTCGAGACGTTCATGCATACGACCGAGCTCATTCGTCATTCTATCGTACTCAACTCGTGTCGTCTCGTTTGTTTCCTGATATTTGGCTAAATGCATTTGCGACTTTTCTAGTTCCTTCGCTAACCTACCCGCCTCCATCTCAGTGGAGTCTCGAGCTTGGATCGCTTTTTCAAGTTTGTCTCGCAGGCGCTCAATTTCAAGCCTGTCTTCAGTACGAGCTTTGTCGCCAGCGACAGCTTGTAACTTCATTCTTTCGATCTGTTGCAACTCTCCTTTGAGTCGCTCGTTATCTTTGTCTAACTGATCTGAGCGCAATTTCAGCTTTTCGCATCGATCTCTGAACTTTTCACATTCAATATGAGCACGTTCCAGTTCGGTTCTTTGTTTTTCGAGCGCTGCACTAAGTTTCGTCACTTCACCCTTTGATAATTCCAGTTGAATGTTAAGTTCGTGGAATTTGGTCTCCGCTTGTTCCTTCTCTGCTTGTAACCGCTGCATTTCTGTCTGCGTGCCCTCGTATCGCTCGCGGTGCTTGTCGACCTCAGCTTGCAGTCGGTTGATCTCTGCGGTCCATTTATCCTGTTCAAATTGGTATTTACCTCGTTGACTTTCGACTCGCTCAAGTTCTGACCGCAGACGGGTTACTTCCTCTTCGGCTTTGCGTGCTCGCTCCAAGTCAATCGTAGTCTTCTCTAGCCGCGTGCGAAGTCTTTCCACCTCCAACTTTGTCCTTTCGTGTTCTTCTTTAGTGTCGTGGTACTTTCCGTACCTAGCTGCGTATCTTTCTGCTTCTTCCCTCGCACCAGAAGCATCTTGTTTAACTTTGTCCAGTTCTGCTTGGACCTTTCTGAGCTCAGCTGAAACTTTATCATGTTTATCGTACATCTTTTCAAGTTCGATTTGAACTCTAGCCATTTCTTCTTGAGTCTTCTCATTGGAAGCCTGAGCTTTGCCACATTGTGTCATTGCTCTATCATATTCAAATTGCAACCTTTCACTATCAGCCAAAAGTTTATCTTTCTCGCCTTGCAATCTACGTAGTTCTATCTGGCTTTTTTCGTATCTGTCACGGACCATTTCGATGTCGACACAAAGTCTATCCATGTCTTCTTTAGCCTTTTCTTCTTGTTCCTTAGTTCTACCAAGCTGTAAGGAAGCCCTGTCGTACATTTCTTGGACCCTAGCCAGTTCGTCTTGGAGTTTTCTCTGGTCATCTCTGAATTTCGTTGACAAATGCACGTGTTTTTCTAATTCTAGTTCAAGACGGTCTTTGTCTGCTTCAAGGATGTCTATCTTGTTCTGCAGTCTGTAGATTTCGTTCTGGGACCTGGGACAAAAAGTATTATTAGGCATGTTGTTTTAAAATTGAAAGTTTTAACACAAAAAACAACAACAACACGATAATACCTATCATACTTTTCAAGCATTTTTTCGTATTCTTTGTGCGCAGTCTCTTTTTCTTCGATGGATTTTTGTGTGGAATAGAGGGCTTTGTCGAGCTTTTCTTTTAAGATTTCAAGCTCTGTGAGGGCATCGTCTCGTTCCATCTGAAATACAGCAAATTAAAATTGTATAAGTAGCTGAAATACACATTTTTATTCGAATCGTTGCATCGATCAAAAAAATAACTATACTGTATTTTTTATACAACGTGGAACAAAAAGGTTCAACAATACTGAAGGGTATGTATGTACTCATCATTATGAACAAATTTTACTAAGGGGTCAATTTAGAAAACGCAAAAAAAATCTGCTGTTCCATACATTTTAACCAAGGTCAATTATTTTTTTGTATGGAACAGCTGATATTTTTTTCGCTATTTCAGGGTTGACCCCTAAAAGTTGTTCACAATGATGAGTACATACACACCCTTCAGTATTGTTGAACCTTTTTGTAACTGTATTAATTGGTTTATATAATCTTCAAAAAATTCGGAGCGAGATAGCGGCGCGCGGTCTACAATATAGGTTAACATTCCTGTCTACATTGCGCGTAGCAAATGAGTCTCCGGGACGTTAAGTGAACCAATAACTCACACTTAGTTTCTGATGCTGTTGATGCGCCTTCTCCCACCGCTCCCTCAGTACGTCCAGCTCGGTTGCAGCGCTGTCCCTGTCCCTTGCAGCTCGGTTCGCAGCAGCGGCAGCCGCCTCAGCTCGTTCGCGGCAGCTGGCAGCTTCAGCCAGGGCTGCGTCTCGCTCTTTCTGTATACGTACTATGAGGGCCTGGAAATAGATAGAAATAGAAGTATGAGAAGAGTTTTGCTTCATAGTTTCTTGTAAAATTCCACCATTTAGCAATCATTTGGTTTGAAGACTTCCAAGAGTTTTTTAAAATTTGGGTTGTCCTAAAACTGTATCCTGAACCACCGGGGGACGAGCAGCAGCGTCCTCTCGGCTAACGGTGGTGAGATTTCGGCGATCCCAAGCCGCCTGTCAAGTGTGGGGATTATGGCAACCTACGTTAAGGCCTTCGTCCAGCAGTGGATGTCTTTTCTGGTTGATGATGAAGATTTCTTTGTTTTGTCTTTTTTAAGTTGGTATGTGTTAGAGACAACGTAAACTAATGTTCATTATAATTCAGTACGTATTTGATATCTTGTTTTAACATATTATACAGGGTATCCTTTTAAGGGCATATTTTGTACATCAAAACAAGCATTTGCTATGGGGCCAACATTGAAATCGCAAAAAAAACTACAGTTGTTCCACACATTTTGCCCAAGGCCGATGAACTTTTTGTATGGAACAGCGGTTTTTTTTTTGCGATTTCAATGTTGGCCCCATAGTAAAAGTTATTTGTTTTGAATATGCCCTTAAAAGGATGCTAACTGATTAGGACTAACCCTGTATATCGCCTGGTTGCGGATTAGGCAATCAGCAACAGAAGCGATTTTCATCAGAATCGGTTGTGTTTGGACTTAAGTTTAAATATATTTTTAAGTCAGACACCATCATAAATATTTTAAAAAAAAGTTACCAAAACGGCGCTGAAATTCTGATTTAATAATGGAGTACGAAAAGGGAACTGAAATTCCTCTATCGTAGCTGACTACGAAACTCAGCTGCCAAAACGGCAACAAAATTCTTATTTCATAATTGATTATGAAACAATGAAAAATAATTCTTCTTTCGTAGCTGACCACGAAAATCAATTACGAAAACGGACCAAACCGATTAGCCCTAGTGTACACTGAGGTACTCAATACTCAATCATTTATTGCAACATATGTAGCTACATGCAGGTCTTAAGTAACATGTGTATATTACAGTAATACATATGACCCTTGTCAGGGTATGGCAACATTTGGTGCAGAACGCTCTATTTTACTAGTTGGTATTAGAATTTTTGTCGTTGAAAAACTCGTCAAGGGTATCGGGAATATGTATAAACTGTTCAACCAAATACAGTTCTATATAAATTATCGATATTATTTCTTAATATAGAAATCTCTACTATCACGGGTCTAGAGGTACTTAAATAAAAATACCCGTGGACCCGCAACGGGTTGAAACACCGGGTCCACGGGTTAATATTGCGATATCAGAGATAATATGTACAAGAATTCAACTATGATATAAAGCATCTATTGCTAACACAACACACCATAGCATAAATAAAAAGCTTCTTCGACAATATCCATCTTTGAACCTTAAAATCTTGAACATAAGAGTGAATATGCTACGAGTTATAATTTGTAGAATAAATTCATAGATATTTTCGCTCAATGTCTATGGATAAAATAGTCCAGGGGCTTCCAGCATATATTCGACTTTAGACCGCTTAATATAGGGTTCAGAATAGTGAATGCAGATGTCCTTTAGTCCTGAATATTTGGCTAAACTCCAAAGATGCCGTGTCAAGGCTGGGATCCCTCCCAGCCCTGTTTAGGGCCAACAGCCCTGTTTAGTGACGATAAACATTGATATTTGTTTGCAATATATCGTTGGTTATATCTTTACGGACGAGATTGAAGATTGCTTCCGATTTTGTGAGAATCATTACAACAGAATCCTATTTTCAACCGACTTCAAAAAAGGAAGAGGTTCTATGTTCGACGGTATGTATGTTTTTGTCCACCGATTTCTCCACAAATTTTTTGTGGACCGATTATGAAATTATATTTTTTATTTATAGGGGTTATTTTTGTTTTTTTTAAATTATTTTTTAACATTTTTTTACTCCCGAGGTAGGAGGATAAGTATGAGACCACTCTCATACCTATTAAATTGAAGTCGTTTTCTTTTTAAGTTACGTATTTCTCAGTATTTGGCATTACATTTTGCGCATTCTTTGATGATAAAAGATCTAGTCAAATAACTTATAGTACCAGTAAAAGTCATAAACCGGTAAAGTCGGTAGCAACTTTATTCGAAGGTTCTATAACGTTTAAAAAAACATGAAAATACATATTTCATCTTAGAGGATTTAGCTCACTGTATTTCATCTAATAAGTCATATGCCAAATAAATTGCTGTAGTGGCACCATTCATATCTATTATTACCTAAGTCATCATTTTTAAGCACTAACATTCGAAAAAACCCGAGTTAAAAAGAAAGAAAAAGAAAGAAAAAAAAAAAAAGAAGAAAATAATTTATTCTGTGACATCAGCACACAATAATAGGTAATACAACCATTTATACATTTACATTTACAGATTCTTGAGTGATGTCACAAAAAGGGCCTCAACTTAGCATAATGCTGTAAAGAAAAAACAATTACACAGAAATACAATATAACAAATGAGTAGGTATAAAAACACAATAATATGTAACAGTTTCGGATAATAATGGATAATTTTTTCATGTTCCCGCCAAAATTAAACCCGAAGAAATCGAGCCGAAGACTTTTTTCTCTCTGCTTGAGGGCATTATGGCGTTGAACTATATGCATTTTACTAGTATCAAATAGGTATGTTAAAATCATCGAGAGATATAAATATTGACAAAGAAGTCAGTCAGGCAAGCTAAGCAAATCACGGTCCAGTCCAAGTTTCAGTAAAAGGTACGAGTAAACGACTGATAATAATCCGAAATCAATATTTATACTAAAATACACCAAGAAGAGCTAGTTTAAAGCAGTTCAAGCCTCGATTCCATTTATTTTCGGCGACAATGCCTTCTGAATACCAAACGAGTTTATTGAAACTTTGCTTTTGTCTCTGGAAATGTTTTTGAAACGAATGTTAAATTTACGGGTTCATAGACTAAATAAGAAATAAGTAAAACCCTTAATTAGGGCCTCAATAATAAACTCAAAATAGCTTCGGAATGGTTTAGTCCGTCTTCTGTACTTTAACAGCTAGTTGTAAAGAAAGATCGGAATAGACAAAAGATGGATTAACTACGCCAAGGCTATTATTATTATTTTTAGCCTGTATTGGCCTACTGTTGGGAAAGGCCTCCCTTCCCTCCGCCCAGACTGCCCGGTTTTCAGCTTTGGTGGCCCAGTGCTTGTCGAGCGAGTTCAGCTCGTCACGCCACCTTCGTCTGGGTCGACCATGAGGTCGTTTGGATTTTGGAACCCAATCTGTGGTGATATTTGCCCAGCGGTCGCTCGGCATGCGACAGACGTGTCCTGCCCAGTCCAGCGACAATGATAAGATGAATGGACGTGAAATAAGCGCACGGATTTTGAAGACAATATGTTGGGCGTCGGCTCTCCACTCGCTTCAGTCATACTCTGCCTTTGCGACATGCGAGCCGTACGATACGACAATACAAACTTCCAATCCATGTACTGTTGCATTGCAAAAACCTTATCATGTTTTTTGTTGCAAACCTTTGTTTTGTGTTCTTCGACGCTCAGACGTATCCTGTGGGTTTTCTCCCATCAGTCGAAGGGGTTCTTCAGGCAAAGAAGTAAGAGAATCTAGAAAAAATTTTGTTGTCATTTGCTTCGTATCTTCAGGAGTCCTTCCTCACTGAAGAACGCTGGTGGAACATAATAACTTGTTAAATATGATGTGGCTTATCATTTTGTGTGCGATATCACAATATTTTACACATCTTTTTATAAAACTTCCGTTTTAGAATCCTTTATGATTTTGTTTACATATCGCTTGACAGTATGACGTTTGAGATGTTGACCATAGAGTAAGTAACGTAATAATGTTGACATTGACATTTCGTAGATTCCTGTAATTTTTTCATTGAGAACAGAATTCATTAGTGTCTTTCCACACGTTGCCAACGCGGACAGCGTGTAAACAGCCCTTTATTGATTTATCGATTCAGAAAGAAAAGTTTTGTTTGTTTTTACGCCGGCAAGTCCTGGCAACATCCTTTTTAACTTTGGTTTTTGATGGAGTAAGCGGGCGAATAATCCGCTCCTGTGAATTAAATACCACACCGCAGAATAGTAAGTTATTTTACTTGGTTTTCAACCTGATTCGTTGCCCGCTGGAGATTGAAGCGAGGATTATCATTTTCACTGATTTCCACAGTACTTGGGATGATTGCCGTGCAGATGATGATCGCATGGCGGCCAACAATTCCATGAGGTCCAAAGCGGTGGATTGGTAAGAAACCCATCTCGTCTTGTTTCCAAATCCACGTATCTAAATTATAGTAGAATTAGAAGTAACGTCGTTGTCTCATTGTTGCAGATTCCGCCGCTCTTCTGTTTTGGTTTAGTGTTTGTGCTTGTAAAGCGTCCATGTCTGCGAAATGACTCGTAGCCTACCATTTTGATTTCGACGTCGATACGTCGCAATAACATTTAGAAGCAGAAATATGTCTTGGTGAAGCCCAATTAATCAATATTAATGCCACGCGCATTTGGTATGTCAATTTTCTCTTAATTTTCTCACGTCAGTCAAGTGTCTACAACGAAGAAAGAACCTAGAATGTTTTTGGACTTTAACTAGAAATTATGTGATCAAGAATTGTAAATTTAACTTCAACGAGCAGAACTGGCCCTTCTGTCTCAATCCTTTGGTGTAACTTTAAAACTTAGAACTACAATATTAAAGGTTTAACTTATCTATACTTAACCTAGTACCTAAGTACTTAATTTTACATTGTTTAACAAATGTACTAACATAATAGAAATATCTTAAAGAATGTACCTATAACTAACAGAACCGTCATTGATGTACAATGGTAAGAAATTGAAGAACATATTTTACAATACATAAGATTTGGACGCTAATTCTTTGTCTCATTTCCCAGTATTATCGTGCTGGTGGCGCCCTTGTTAGAATTAGTTATCTCGGATAGGTAGGTCTAACCCCATCTCACCCGCCAGAGGCAGGCCCGCAGAGCGCACACAGAACCCACTACCCCTCGAGCTAGCCGTTCACCACACCGGTGACCCGGTAAGGTAGCAGTACAGGTGTTCTCTTTTTGTCATGAAGTAATTAGATTCGCTATCTCTATTTTCCGGTAAATGTAATATGCATACTTTTAGCTAGGTATGCTTGATTGTGTTGTCTTGTTAATTTTGATCGATTTGCGAGCGCTGGGCCCGTCCATTCCATTATCACCGTCGCTGGGTTAGTCCATGTATTTAATAATAAATAGACCCTTATTATTTGTTGGTAGATAGGAATACAGTGATTAACATACTAACTAACTTTTTTACATAACTTTTTAAAATTTATATTGTATTATTGACATAGGAATCATTGGTATTGTTTGGAATTTGTAATTTTGTAAGTTGAATATAATTTTTGTTTTATTTATACGGGAATACTCACGTTTAATTAAATCGGATACTCCGACTATAGTTTCGATCACATCCGGTGATCTATTTCAAAGAGTGAAAACAGAGCCCGAATGTGTATAAACCACGTCAGTTTTCATAATAGAATATTATTATAAGCAAAATTATCATTAGTGTAATTCGTTTTGTGCGGTGCTAATTAAGATAAGATAAGATACATTTAAAACACCTTAGCAGTAACAGAAACACCTTAGCAGTAACAGATATATATGGAAAATAATAGATGATCTGTCGGTGTGCACTGGATCCCACACTAGGGTGACCTGTGTCGTGAGCTCCAGGCTCTTCCTTTATGAAGTTAGAAGGAAATTAGGCAAGTAAGTAATATAATGACAAAAAAACACAAGTAAACTTAAGTATACAAAACAATAGAAAAAACATGCAAAACTATATCATCATCATCATCAGCCCGGAGACGTCCACTGCTGAACGAAGGCCTCCCCCTTAGACCGCCACACTGTACGACAACCTGCCATTTGCATCCACCGGTTGCCCGCGACTTTTACAATGTCGTCGGTCCACCTACTGGGAGGCCGCGCCTACGCTGCGTCTTCCGGTTCGCGGTCGCCACTCAAGAACCTTTCCTCCCCATCGGTTGTCAGTTCTTCTAGCGATGTGGCCTGCCCTGCGCCACTTCAACTTGCAAACCTTGCGAGCTATGTCGGTAACTTTGGTTCTATGGCGAATATCCTCGTTCCGGATTCTATCGCGCAAAGTAACTCCGAGCATAGCTCTCAAAGCAAAACTATATAGCTGCACGTTAACATTATAGTTATCTATAGTGATCGATAAAAAAGGCTTAAAAATATATCATGATAATGTTTGAGTTTAATTGGAATAAATGAATTATCCCTGAACTAATAAAAGTGGAGTAGCGATGGAATAGTTATTTCGTCTTTAGTCTCTTCTTTTCTTTTAATTTGTATCTCTACCTAGATATATTAAAGTCAAAAGAAGTTTCGAAAATGTCGGTTGGTCTCATACACTCGGAGACGTTCGCTTCGCTCAGTCTTATACGAATTGTTCTTTAGTCTCACGTATTATTAGTGAGTAGGTACAAAGCATGTTGTCCTGAAACGTGTTTCTAAATAATTCATCGCCTATTATCGGATTATCCTGCCCTAAATCCGGCCCTGGCCTGTTAAATAATGCAGAGTAAGTTCTCACAATGGCTCGATCACTGCCGCAAGAAAAGCCGAGAAACACGATTTACACCATAATCGGATCGTGGAACTTCATCCTAGATACAATGTGTAACAAAAGGTTCAACAATACTGAAGGGTGTGTATGTACTCATCATTATTAACAACTTTTACTATGGGGTCAACATTGAAAACGCGAAAATTAAAACAGCTGTTCCATACAAATAGTTCGTTGACCTTGGACAAAATGTATGGACAGGCTGATTTTTTTTTTCGATTTCAGGGTTGGCCATATAGTTACAGTTGTTGTGTAATGATGAGTACATACATACCCTTTCAGTATTGTTGAACCTTTTTGTTACTCATTGTATAAAATCTCGACGATTCATTGTGACAAGATTGTGAAATACCATAGGGAATATCATTACTTTAAGCTTAACTTTTTTGGTGGAAAAACCCGTTTATTAACTACAACCAACTACAAATATTTAACTACTTAACCTACTACACAAAAACAAGATTTTACCCAGATTGAAAACAAAAGAATATTTTTTTATTGTCTCACACAAATGTGACTACCAACAACGTTAGTTATCAAAAGAAAAAAAAAAACTTTACACCAACAATAGCGGAGTTATAAATATTTTAGTTTCATGTTAGATTGTGAGGGCTCTGTTGTGAACCATGTCGTCAGATATAACTACTCAAAAAAAAAAGCACCTACGTGTTTCGCTGGAAAGAGACAGGGGCCTTATTTTTGAATCGTACGTAAGAGTTTTGAATCGTAAGAGTTGCGCATGCGAGCGGACCCGATATTGTTTGAAATAAGGTTCAATATCGTTCGAAAGTCGGCTTCACTTGCATTCGCATGCGCAACCCATGCGAACGATATTATTTTGTATTTCTGCGTAGCATGCAACTAAGCTATAACGCTAGAAGCTATCTACGATTCCCGTAGATGTTATAAAGGCTACGAACATGCGTAGACGCCCTACGACAATCGTAGATGTCCTAACTATACTACCTACAGTAATATCGTAAGGGATATAGGACTCATTACAATAAATGTATTTAAAAAAAAGATTTTTTTATGGGCCTTTTTTTTTGGCATCTGCATTCTGCCAGTGTCAAGTTTATACATATATCTAAAAAAAAAAACTATTATGTCATGAAATCATAGTCATAGTGAGTCCAAGCTATGCCCTAGTAAATTTGTGGCGACTTTACTATGAGCTTCTACGGAGTTTTGAAAACAACACGAAAAGAAATGTTTCACCACATTATATCACTTGCCCACACTCGCGCATATAATTCAATACTCAATGAATAAAACACCACCATTTTTAATAATTAAATCGCGAAAAAACACAAGTTTCATAAAATAATAGAATGCAACGACATGATTTTTCCGTGTTCCCGCCAAAACTCCCTTTTTGGGCCTTTTTGGATATTGAATCATGTGTTTTTTTTTGTACATTCAAGTGACGAGACGGTCAAGACGTTCGCCTGGTAAGCGCTTGCCACTAACAGTACGTTGCCAGAATTGTGAACTTGCGAACACAATCCTGCGCCGCACTGCACGCGCTCGTCACCCTGAGATACTAGGTGTTAAATCTCTTCATACCCAGTAATTTATCTGGTAACATTGCCCATCAAACCGGAACACAGTAATGCATGCACACTACTGCTTGGCGGTTGAATAACTGGCAAAGGTCTACATTGTTTTTCTGTTTACCTACATTGTATTGTATTCCTACTTAAGGTAATCCATAGTTTTAAATACCTAGGTCAATATTGTATTCCTGTTTACCGACATTGTATTGTATTTCTACATTGTTTTCCTGTTTTCCCAGGAATCATGTTAACGTTGTAGAGTATAACGAGTAACCATTGACCCGGATATCCGTCGCGACCCGAGTTCTATTTCGATACAATCACTATCGGATTTCTCGTACCTAGCTTGTTTCACAATCGTAGATAGTGATAGATCAGAACTGTGACTTTACAATCCCAATGTACAGGGTTAGTGGTAATCAGTTAGCATCCTTTTAAGGGCATATTCTGTACGTCATACAATACATACTTGTTTTATTCCTCGCAAGTGTGATGAAAAACGTCGTATGGAATGCGTGTGAATTCGGTAATTACACTTATTGCATAATATCTCGAGTGTAATGACCAACTTATCACACTTTTATCATAATGTACGTTGTCTTGTATGTTGTTGTGTGTGTATGTTTATAATGCAATAGTACCTTGGGGTAGTACCTTGCTTGACGGGCTCGACTATGAAAGCCTCTAATAGGTTTAAAAGTACCTATCATTATGTTAACATATAAACCGGCTAACATGTTAACAGGCTAATTATGCAGGTATACACGGTCAAAATAACTTGCAATACATTGGTAGATACTTTATCAATGTCATAAAGTGAAAAGAGAGCCACTCAACACCTTTAATCCTCATAAAACAGCCGGTTCACATACAAAACGGTTTCCCTCCCGCAATCAAGAAGAAATAGCAATAAAAGTCTCGGTAGGACTCATAAAAACTTCTCGAGTTTCAATGTATTCTAGCACTTAGGTACTGGCGCAAATACTGGAACGAATCGATACTGAATAGTCTAGAATTTTTAAGATAAATAACGTTTAATCTAGGTAGTTGAGAGTAGGAAAATGAGCTATTATGTGGTAGCATGTAAAGACGCATTAAAATATCTATACTCTGTTCGCTGAGAATGTCTAATAGCGGAAATCAGGTTTCTGCACGTAATTGGTCGCAGATAACGAACATAAGTAGTTATAACCGTCCTTTTCACTTACATACAATTGTGAAAGAGAGAGCGCCCTATATTAGACATTCTCGGCGAACAGAGGTGATAGCATATGAGTCTGAGAAAATGTCTGTACACCATTGTAGGAAAGGGATATTTACTACCTACATATAAACAAATTTAAATGAAATGGATGTCTTTTGTTCTAGTTATATGGGAATCATCATCATCATCAGCTCGGAGATGTCCACTGCTGAACGAAGGCCTCCCCCTTAGACCGCCACACTGTACGACAACCTGCCATTTGCATCAACCGGTTGCCCGCGACTTTTACAATGTCGTCGGTCCACCTAGTGGGAGGCCGCGCCTACGCTGCGTCTTCCGGATATGGGAATACTCACGTTTTATTAATTCGGATACTCCGAGTATAGTTTCGATCGCAAAGTGAAGCAGGCCGCGCGTTGGGCTCTGTTTTCACTCTTTGAAAAAGGTCATCAGATGTGATCGAAACTATAGTCAGAGTATGAGTATTATATATATATATATAGTGAAAATCACGTCAGTTTTTTCATAATACATGCAAATCGTTTAAACTATAATACCTAATAAATAATGTACAATTTCTATAGTAATTAATTTGTTGTAGCACTGTTTTATTTATATAGTGCTTGTAGTTATGTATATATTCCGGGACCTGGACCTGGGTATGTTCTAAAGCTACATCCAGAACCACTGGAGGACGGGCTGCAGCGTCCATCGGTTAACGGTGGTAAACATTCTGCGATCCCAAAGTCGCCTGCCAAGCGTGGGGATTATGGCAACCCCTCCCTAACAAGGGAGAGGCCTTCGTCCAACAGTGGAAGTCTTCCAGCTGATGATGTGTGTGTAGCAGTCCTAACTAGAAGCTAGAATTGAGAACCAATAACCAAAGGGTTTATCTATTTGACCACCCACAAACTATCAGTGGCTATTGGACCTGGGTATGTCCTAAACTGCATTCAGAACCGCTGGAGGACGGGCAGCAGCATCCTCTCAGTTAACGGTGGTGAGCACTGCGATCCCCAAGTCGCTTGCCAAGCGTGGGGATTATGGCAACCCCTCCCTATTAAGGGGGAGGCCTTCGTCCAGTAGTGTACGTCTTCTGGCTGATGAGTAAGTGGGAGTCGTTATTGATATATTGCGGTTCATCTACGTTTATAAGCGTTTTCTATGGGAGAGACTTCTGTATACAATGTGTAACAAAAAGGTTGAAGGTGTGAAGGTCATGTATGAACTCATCATTATGAACAACTTATACTATGGGGCCAACCCTGGGATCGCGAAAAAAACAGCTGTTCCATACAAAAAGTTAATTGACTTTGGACAAAATTTATGGAACAGCTGATATTTTTTTCACGATTTCAGGGTTGGTCTCATAGTGATAGTTGTTCATAATGATGAGTACATACATACCCTACAGTATTGTTGAACCTTTTTGTTACACATTGTATAGTTATATTATGTTTTCTATGGCACAAACTAAGGCACTCTAGTCGTGAAGTACTGGAGTATTGGAGCGAACCGGCGCCGCTCAGTCTAGACTAGAACGTGATGTAATAAAGATAAATATTGTGGGAGTTGTAGCTGCTCTTAGGACGTTTATCGATTATATGTTTGTACGGAAACTTTTGTTGTCCTGGGAGGAATGAATGGAGATAATATATATTACCTACTAGAGACATTTACATATAATTTTTGAATATTTTTGTATGAAGTGATTCCACGCTTATGGTATTTCTATGTTTTTAAAGCTTAAACAGGAAGAAAAATTATGACCTCCGGCAGGACTCGAACCTGCATACGAGCAGTCTCTATGGGTTTCCGTCCCAACTGCTTTGCCAATTAAGAGTAGACAAGTTGGTCACTTCTCCATAGAAACGCGGTAGTATTACTACTCCACTATGTAATTATGTAGGTCCAAGACTAAGTATTATATCGATTAATCTCTTCATTATCTAGGATTGTATATTATTACGAAAGTAAAAAGTTAATAAACATGAAAGTTATGAGCCAGGAAACATCTTGTATTTTAGCTCAATTTTAACGCCACATTGGACGTAAATAAATAACATAAGGAATACGAAAACTTTAAAATAATTTATTTAGCGGCATAGTTTAGTCCATAAACATTTCAAATAACTTAAGTTGGAATAAATTAACTCAGAGTTTATTCAACCACATTACTGCAGCCAAAGGTCGACAAAAAATATTTGCGCGCTAATTTATCTTTCTTTCTCCCTTTCCCACAGTTTGTTTGATGAAGAGAGCATGCTTTTTAGCCGCGCCCACCGATGAGTTCGAGCCGTCAACTTGTCGATCCTTAAGCTACAGAAGTCTCTGCCAAAGCAAGCTGTCTTTGGCAAAGCAGTTGGGACGGAAACCCATAGAGACTGCTCGTACTTATGCAGGTTCGAGTCCTGCCGGAGGTCATAATTTTTCTTCCTATTTAAGCTTTAAAAACATAGATTTACATATTAGTCAGGTGGGAATCTGGTCAGTGACTGCCCAAATAGGGGAATACATACAAATGTATTCCCCTATTTGGCCTCTAGAGATTTTTGTTAAATAAAATCTAGGTCTACTGACTACTGTAAGACCATGTGTCTGTCGTTTTCTATTTTCAGCAACTCCTGGCTAAAGAAATTGAAAAATGACATTCAGTTTCGATAAATGTGTGACCAGCTGATATTTTTTCACAAGATTCGTATAGTGATGAGTACAATTAACTTTCAGCTTAGAAATTCCTTTGTGCGTAACCTGTATATATAAATATGTAGATTATATTTATAATTTAAAAGTGTTTATAGCATCTCCCGTCTTTTTTCATGTGTATATTCTTCCTTATGGTTGCCTGGAAGAGATCGCTTTTAGCGATAAGGCCGCCAATTGTGGCACTAGCTCATAAAGTGTATCTTTCTCTATTGTATTTTTTTGGTGTGCACAATAAAGAGTTTCTATCTATCTATCTGTATAGCCATAACCACGTATTAATTTTTCATAATTTTTCATAAAAATTATTAGTATAAATTACAAATATTTTATAAAAACCTATAACTAGGGTACCGCCGCGCCACGCCGGTAGCGGGGCAGGGCTCAAGCTGCCGGTGGATAGGATTTTGCCCTAGTTTTTGACGAATTGTCCTTAAAATTCCCTAAACAAAATTCAAAACTCCTTGATTTAGGGAGCATGACCATAATAAAGAAAAACATACCTAATTTGAAGCAGAAGCACTACTTTTACAGTTTTTCGACACACTTAACATTGGACAGACACTCACTCAGACGATTAACACTATTGTGCTGCAATGCAGTATAAAAAAAACAACTGTTGGTATAATACGAATTATGTCGTCTATAACTATGGTCATAGCACAATTAATAAGTCAATAGGGTTACATTCACTACGAGTTTTACTAGTTTGAGACCAAAAAACATAAACAAAAGGATTACCACATTAAGTTCGATTTTTTCCCCAAAACTCCCTAAATCCCTGTCGAAATGAAAATGTAAACCTTACATAATATTAGTAATTTTTCCCTAAAAACGGGAGAAATCCCTAAAAGTGGAAACGCTGCTGCAGAGTGAGGATCCTCCTGACAATACATGCCGTGTATCAACCACAGAAAAGCGAAGGCCCTACTCTTAGGTGTCAAAGATCAGAAAATATTTTTGTATAAAGAATGAACACTCAATTGGTAAAACAAAAGCGTAGAGGACAAAGATAAACCAGCCACAAAGACTTTGATTATATACCCAGCCGAGAGCTAGATCCTCCAAGCATAAAGACAAAGTTAAACAAATAATTCCTCAGACATGATGGCAAATTAAATTTTCATAAAGAACATTACGTTTTCAGAGTCCATTTCAGTCAAAATAGGATTACGATTGTAATTTCTTGTTGTTCCTTTTCCCCAGTGATGTTATTGTTTTTCTCTTCATGTTTTTTAACTAATGTGAAATACCATATTTCCTTTCGTTGCTTTTTTGTCCAATTAAAATTCTCGTAACATTTTTAATCGTTATGATTAATCGTGACTTCGATGGCTTGCGTGACGCTATATATACAAAATGGTGACTTTTTCTTCTAAACTATTATCGCGGAGTAATTATTGTAATTTAGGTTTGTTGTGCTATGCGTGTTCATCGGTTTTAGTATTTTGTTATAGGAGATGAAATAAATTACTTATAATCAGCGACAATGATAAAATGAATGGACGGGCAATAAGCGCAAGGATTTTGAAGACTATATATTGAGCGCCAGCTCTCCACTTGCTTCAGTCTTACTCTGTCTTCGCAAGCCGTACGATACAACAATACAAATAAATCAAAATTATACCGTCGTGTGCATTCCCCAAGTGTAAGAACACTACTAATATTCGCAATAAAAATTTGGGGATTACATTCCACAAGTAAAAACACATTAACCACTGTATTTTGTCACAACTGCGATTAATTTCAATGTGCTAAGGTAATCGCCATTTTGAGGCGATCGTAATGTTAGAAGACAGAGATACCTAGAGAATGCTTCGTCAATGTTCGTGAATGTTCGAGATTCGAGAGCAATAGACAAATACATGTGTTCTCTTTTTGTCATGCAGTAATTAGATTCGCTATCTCTATTTTCCGGCAAATGTAATATGCATACTTTTAGCTAGGTATGTGTGATTGTGTTGACTTGTTAATTTTGAAGGATTTGCAAGCGCTGGGCCCGTCCATTCCATTATCACCGTCGCTGCTTTTATAAGCTCATGTATTATTACAGCGGCGTCAAAAGTAAAAGTGGTGGGATAAGTCTTGCTACCTTAGGGTAGCACAAGAAGCGTAGAGCGCAAGGGATCACGAGAGAGGTGTTTTTTTGTAGATTTTTCAAGATGTTACTGCTTTTTCGGTAAAGAAAAACATCGTGAGGAGATCTGCAAACGTCCGGAGAAGAAAATTAATAATGTATTTGTATCTGTCGCAGCCCAATTATAGAATTCGCCGTTTTATATAATGTCTAGCCATTTTACAAAACACTAGATCTAGAGAGATAGATACTAGAGACGTTTTGTAAAACGGCGAATCAACGTTCAGCCGGATTGTCATTGCGATGCGTTCTACAATACGGCGGCGTATGTTTAGCCACATTATAATCAAGTTGCCTTTAATGCAAAATGGTTATCATACTAACAAAATACAGTGTATGTATATTACAGTAAAAAAACAAATTGTATAAAATAAAATGACATTTGGTATGTAGGTAGCAGGCAAACATTTGTTAAAGATTACACTTAAGTTATCGAAGCGCCAAACCGCCGCGAGTGTCCAAAATTTGAACTAAAGATTGCCAAAGCGGCGGATCATGACCCGCTCAATTACAATATGGCTAGCCGTGTTGTAGAACGCGAAGCACGCATACAATGCAGCGGCCTTACTTTCAGCCGTAATACAATTTGGCTAAACTTTAATACTTCGCTTTATAAAACGGCCCTGTTTTATAAAATGGCAAGCCGTTATGTAATACGGCGTATTCTGCAATTTGGCTGCGACATATCCACTAACTACACTACTGGATATGACCCAATGCGTTTCGAGGGTGAATCGACAGTTTACGCAGATTATTATTATTATACTAGCCTGCCTTGTCCCATTGCTGGGCAAAGGCCTCTCTTCCCTCTTTCCATATTTCTCTATTTACGCAGATGCATATTATAAATATCTCTGTGGGCACTGATATAATTTTATGTTAGGAAAGCTTACAGGTCTATATAGTTTATCTGATCATACCTGAGCCTTCTCATGCTTGTCATGGAATCTGTCAGCGTCGAGCTGCGCTGTGTCACGTTCCTTCTGCAGACGGCCGGCTTGTCCCAGCGCCTTGTCCAGTTGAGACTGAAGAGATTCGAAGTCGTACGACTGCTTCTCTCGGTCAACTTGCAGCTGTGGAATAGAGATTTGGTCAGTTTTGTGGCGATCATAGTTCAGTGATTTGAAAATCACGTAGCGGGGTGTGGGTTCAAATCCTAAAGATTAAGCTGCCGGTGAAAAATGCTTCTAAAGCCGCGTTGACACCATCCAATTCAACTCGGTCCGATTGCACTCGTTCGAGTAAGCTTCATACGAGTGTACTAGGATTGCTGTTTACATTACATAGTTCACTCGGATCGTTTTCTTCATTATTTTCGTTGTTGCTCACTGTCAAATCTAGTTGTGTCACTGTCAAACTACTTTGATATCTAAGCTATTTTCTAATATCTGCCATTTTATTCCACTACTCGTATACGAGCTAGCTCGGAAAAGTAGAGCGCGATCCGAGTCTACTAAGATCGGTCAATATCATACGAGTCCGCTCGGATTCTCGGTTGCACAATACGAGTGGCGACCGAGTAGGTATCCGAGTGGGATCGGACCGAGCTGACTCGGATCGTGTCAACGCGGCTTAATACTCGGTCGGCTAGATACCTACTATCACCTTCAAGTCAAAAATCTGACGTCATACTACGACGTATTGACGTTGTATTTTGGCTGCCTCACTTGCCAACCATTTCCCAATCCACGCATCTAATATCCTAATTTTGAAATTTTCCTATTTTACCGCGCCGTTGGACATGTCGGAGTGACATTGGTGTCGAATGTTTGGAGGCAACCGGAATAAATGGAATTTCTTATACCACTCACCTTTCTATTCTCAGTGACAACTTTATCAAGTTTTTCCTGTAGCTTATCAATTTCTGAATGTGCTGCGTCCAGCGCAGCCTGTAATTTGTCCTGTTGTAACTGCGCCTTGCCGAGAGTGGCTTGGGACCTTTCTAATTCTTCTCGAGACTTCTCTAGCTCTGCTATGGCCTTGTCCCGCTCGGAATGAAGCCGGCTTATGGAAGACTGCAGTCTAATAAAATAATAAGGGTTATTGAAAGCAGTTGAAATCATAATTTTAGCAAATGTGCTGGCTAACGACAAATTTCCAGTAGACTAGAATATATTTGAGTTTAGGTAAGCAATTTCTTCAACCACGTCTTGGATTACTAGCAGGTAGTTGGGGGTCAAAACTCCTATCTTTCAAAGTAATTTAAATTTTAACAACGTGGCAGGCGCTCTCTTTTTTCTCTTTGATAACTTACCGATCGTATTCTTCCTTAAGGCTATCTTGTTCAGTTTGTGCATTTTCCAATTTGGCCTTTAGGCGGTAAACCTCTCCTTGAGACTTTTCCAGTTTTTCCTGCAAAGCCCCAGCTTCCGCATGGGCTCTCTCAGCATCAGCTTGCGTAACTCTCAACTCCGCCTGAGCCCGTCTTAGATCTGTCGCATTCTTATCAGCCTTCTCTTGCATTCTATCCAACTCTTGCGACGTTGTCAACGTACTCCTTCCAAAAGTCGTCTGTGATCTTTCCAATTCATGTTTGAGTCTTTCGTTTTCAAGTTCCAGTCTGGCCAAGCGTTGTTTCGCTGCTTCCCAATCTGCTCCAGATCTGCCAACTTCGCTTGCGGCTTTGTCTAGTTCGGCTTTAGATTTGCCCAGCTCTGACTGAGAGCTTTCTAGTTTAGCTTCGAGGCGGTCTTTCTCAGCTTGAGCTCTTTCCAGTCTCGCTCCAAGCTTTTCTACCTCGCTTTCCAAAGCGTGGAGCTTCATTTTGTAATCTGCTATCTCTCTTTCGTGTAACTCGCGTTCTTCATTCTTTTCGTGTTCGGCTCTGTCTCTTTGTTCTCTTAATTGTTGTATTTGTTTTTCCTTGTCTCCTATAACTTCCTCGAGGGATGACAGAGCGCCTTCAGAAGAACAGTGGTGTGCTTGCATTGCGTTAAGTCTGGCACGTGCCATATCTACTTGGTTGTCTTTTTCTTTTAATAGATCTTCTAGATTTTCGATCTGAAATCGGAAGGACTAATCAGGCAGGTTTCGTATAGAAGCGTTTTTGTCAATAATTATACTAAATCTACGCATAAAAACAAAAGAAAACAGAACACAATAAAATAATAATAAACGTAAATAAATGAATTATGTACTTACTAAAACAGAACGTAGATACAACAAACTCAATAAAACACTAGCACAAAGTAGAAAGAACAAAAAATATTGAGCACATAAATAAAAAATCTATAACTACACGAAACATAAACAATATTAACAGCTTAGTATTACTAGCTTAAACCCTCGAAACGCTTTATAAATAATAAATAGACAAAATGAATTTTCGATTTTGGTAACCGGAATAGGAAAAAATCTCAGTCTCAATATAATTTAAAGGTTCGTTAAAATACTCTCTGTTTCACTCTGTCTGTCTGTTATACTCTGTATCAAAAAAGATGATTCTACTATACTCTAAAAATCTGAAAGTGTTCTTGTTAAATAAAACTCTACCAACACATTTGAATATATAGAAACATAATCTTTTTGATGTATCACATACGGAACGGGCATTTGCTCATTCAATCGAAAGGATTTGTGAGCATTTAACCCAGTGAGCATTTAAACACGTCATTCAGAGTCCAACGACATTCTCATTTAAAATTAGCTCAATCTAGACAACCTTGATATATTCGAGTAAAGATTGAAAAGAAAGTAAACATGAGTAAGAGAGTAGAGATTTCGGTTTTCTGTAAACGGAACAAATCATTACACGCAAACAATAGAAGAAGAAAAAATGCGAAATCAACAGAAACATTTTAAATATCTTTCATTACGCAAAAGCAGTAGCAAATTATTATATTTTTGTTTGACATAGGAATGCATGTTTTCATTTATCCAATGGGTAGTTTTCTGACAGTTGTCAAAACGTAGTTCTACAGCCAAAAGATAGACGGCGCTGGCGAGATATGGCCCACTTTTTTCGCATTTTTCTTGTGAAAAAGCAGTTCACTCACCTTAACTGCTTCACTTCACAGTTCGCGTTCGTTGGTGAAGTGCTTTTCCAAGTTTTCTTGTATCATTTTGTTGAAGTTCTGATAAATTATTATTGTTACGTTACGTTATTGTTAATAGTAATTGTTATTTTTATTGATAGTAATTAATTAATCAATTGGCAAGGCGCACTCACTAATTTGCGTGGAATAACGAAAGCTTAAGAAATACAATGAGCAAGGACTTTGTTATACAAGCAATAACCAGAAAAACGCATAACAGATCTGATATAAATTAAATAAGATTGCGTTTTTATTTTTTGACCTTTTTACTTTGCTTCATTCGTTCAAAATCTTCAGTACCACAGACAAGATAGTGAAACTGTTGAGGGCCATGTCTTTTCATTGCCATCGAACGGATTTTTATGAACTATATTTTTTTTATTGGCTGTCAGAAAAACGCCCATTAGCAAGTTGACATTTAATTTTTTTAATTTTACATATAATATTTTCACTAGCACAAATTTATATAAGTAACATAAACCATGTATTTATATTAAAAAAACATGAAATAGGGTGGACCCATTTCATGTAGGACTACAGAAATCACAAAATATAACAGCTCTCTGTTATCATTGAAATTAAATCTAAAATACTGATCTCCGGTATTATAAAAAAAACTAAATGAATGAATTCTGGAATTATGATCATTTACATTTTAGTAACTTTTTTTCATTAAATGTAAACTTATATAGCTGATAGCCGTTTAGGCCCAGTGGGATGAGCTACAGTTGACTTGTCATCGGTATTTTCGGTTAGACTATTGTTTGTAGTTGAAATACCTTTCACCAACAGCAAGATCTAACTTTCTTCCTACCAGTGCCTACCTTCCTTTGCAAGACGTTGATCTTCCGATCCTTGATTTCGGAATGATCCCTGAACTCAGCTAGCTCGTGGGCCGCTGACATTGCTGCTGCAGTTTTCTTCTCTAGCTGCCTGCTCTTCTCATCTAGACGTGACTTCAGTTCCTCCACCTGGTGTACAAACTGTGCTTTAAGTTCCAACACTGTTCAATATGACAGATAATGTGAGCAATAAGGACCAGTTTCGTGTGAAATTTTAGGTTTTTCTTCTTTTTTTCTTCTAGAACTTAGAATAACAAAACAACGTCCGGAATCACCACTGCACACAAATTACACTTTCACATTTGAAGGCGATTCTCATGAACCCTGTAATTTCATTGGCTTACAAACCAGAACACAACAATGCTAAAACGCCTTTCGAGATTATTAAGAACAAAGAACTTTAGAGTAACTCAACACCAAATAAACAAAGAGTTAAAATATGAGCCAAACATAATTGTGTTGCTGTTCATGACACGCAACAGTATAATTTGTAGGGAAACGATATGTATTCACGAGTTTTTCACACAAAGTTTTTCAACTGAAATTCTACTATGTATGTATGCCATGATATAGGGACTATATTTAGATATTTTGTTTTAGTTGGTCCGTTGTTGAGTTACATAATTATTGTGACTAGTAAAATTAAAAGCCTTAAAATTAAATTATTATAATTATTAAAATTTTGTCTAATAGTCCTAGATACATATCCCTAAAAAAAGGAAAAAAAATATGGGATCAAGTATACTGAAATATTTTAAAATTGTTTTATAGATCATTTGAAAGCGTTATTATCTTCCACCAAAAATATCCTTGTGAGTAACAAATTGACAAGTACACAACACAAAAAGCTGTGCATAGCACGAATAGCATGTTAGTATGGATTAAATGAAAATGTATGAAATCTTTCTAACGTGGTCATTGAATTCAATTCTAATCGTTTCTATCGTTTGGATACTGGGTGTCTTTTGCCTCTAATCGAATATTGGATTGTTCTAATATTTTATTCTAATTTAGAGATCATAGTTACATATATTATACCTGCTTGCAGAACATTGTTTAACATTTTTACTTTGGCACAACTAATTAATTCTATTCATAATTCTAGTTTTCTAGTTCAGTCCTCAATATTCGAAGATATAATATAGCCTTCATTTTGATTTCCTCATTTTTACTTCTACTATTCTAGGTGTGGAGCACTTACATCTGTCTGCAGCATACTATAATGTTCTTCTTTTGCACAGAGTGATTCCTTGAGCACGGCTATGTGGCGCTGATAATCTTGGTGCTGTTCCTCTAGCGCCTTCATCTTGGCAGCCATCGCCAGAATCTCCTGGTCTCTCCGCTGGATCTCCAGACGGAACTCATCCAACTGCTCATCATTCCACCATCCGAATATAAAATTAGAAACCCAAACACGATTAGTAGAACAACATAATGGAAGACTCGATATGTAAACAAAACTATCTACTAGGCAAAAGTGATGGCGAAAATGATATCAATGTTAAAAATATTAAACTACTTGATAATACTGATTCAATGATCACCAATAGTGTTAGTACCGAAGTATGACAAGCGACGTAAGCTTATGTTAATCTTATAGTACGAAACGAAATGTTTACAGCACTCGTTTGAACACATGACATTATAGTTGGTGCCATGGAAGACAATTCGACATATCATTCTCACACGCTCAGTATCATGCAGTTACTCAATCATAAACAAGTCGTCATCGAAATACTTAAAAATCTTATCGAAGAACCACCAATGAACATTTACACTGGAAAACTTTCTAAACTAAGCTAATGAAGTCAGAAAAGTCGATGATTCGTAGAAAGCTTTCCAGAATTCGATGTGTACCAAAAGAGAGAACATCGGGTTGATGCACGGGCGCCTACGTTGTGATACATTTATCCTAGTGTGAGACAGACTGGATGGTATGACCGCTAATGAAGGTCGGGTCGTGATGGCTACGAGAAGGGTGGGTGACGGCTCGGACGATGAGGCGGTCAACATCGAAAGCACAACATGATCAAATCAAAACAGATCAGGACTCAAACATATACTATCGGAATCAACGTTCGATGCACTCGACCTCGACAGTCTTTATTTAACAGTCTATCTCTAATCGACAGTTTTGGTGTCAACGTAATCTCACATATCACATCTAACCGTATAATTACATCTAAATTTATATATTCGCTTTCTAAGGCCCTATTTAACAAAAATATTTCATACGACATCTTTCAAGAATATAATTTATCTCTTATTTTAATAAAAATAGCTTTAACAACGAACAAGTTTACATAAAAATATTTCAACACATTCGGCGATTTCGGCTAAGTTAGGTACTTAAAGCGAATAAATTGACACGTGGTGTGTGAGACGTGTGGCCGGGGCTGAGCGCGGCGGCCTCGTGACTGCGGGGCGGCCGCTGTGCGCGGTGGCCGGCGGCCGGCGGCCTGCGGCCTGGTCACAGCGTGGTGGCGCTATAGCAGAAGGAGCGCGCGGCGCAGCGCAGCGCGGGCCGTGGCGGCGGCGGAGGCGCGCTCAGCCGGCCGTCCTTCATGACGCGCACGTCGTTCAGCAGAAAACTTACTTGTCTCTTGAATGGAGGCTCGACCTTATCGTAAATGGAGGCGTGCGAGGGCGCGAGCGAGGGCGGCGGCGGCGAGCCGAGCGCGGCCAGCTCGCCTTCGAGCAGCGCGACCTGCCGCTCCAAGGTGGCGATGCGCGCCTCCTTCGTCTCGAGCACGGCCGTGAGCGTGGCGCCCGCGCTGCCGCCCGGCAGGCCGGCCGCTTGCAGCGCGCGCTCCAGCTGCACCTGCAGCGCCCGCAGCGTGTCCGCCGTCGCCTTGAGCTCCTGCCGACCAGCGACACGGTCAGCGCCGCCGCCGCCGCTCCGGGCGCTCCGCCGCCGCCGGGGCTGCGCCGGCCGAGAGCTGAGTCCGCGCGCGCTCGCACCTACCGACACCCGCCCGCCCGAGCGACGCAGCCCCGTCCGAAGGCGCACAAAACAAAATTTTTGGCTTCTAAAAACATGATCGGCCAATGATTCGATAACAGATTCGACACCAGACGGTCTTGGCTAAGGTTCGTGATCGGGGATGAGCTGCTAAACATGCAATGTCGTGGGTCGGTTGTGTTGTGTCAGTTTATCATTTAAGTGTTTTAGGCCGAATTCATAAATTATTTGACGCATTTAATTTTGAAAAGTTTAAATTATTGTTTTTGTTTCGTATCGTGTTGGTAGCGGGATAGGAGAGTAAGAAAACGATAAATGTGCTATTGGATCAAGCTGACGGTGTCACAGAGGTATCGAAACGTGGGGAGTGAGGAAGCGAGAGTCGGATAAAGATTCATGAAGCTATCGAGTGTAGACGATCTTTTAACATAAAAGGCTTCGCGACAGACACATTCGGCTGAAGAGACAAGAAATGAATGAAATGGTTCTATCAAGAGCAATTCTAACAGAAACAGTGATGATGATAAAGGTATCACAAAATAAAACGCCCTTGTGGTCCAAGATACTAGTTGTAAAGCAGAAGTGACGTGCACAATCACGACTAACATAGTGTAGGACATAGTTACGGATAGCAAAATCTCCAAGTGACTTGAAGAGCCTGGAAATTTTGTTATAAAAACAAAGCATGCAGCACTCGACATATTACATTAATCACCTGTTTTTGGGCCATTGCCTGCATTTGCTGGAACATCTGTCGTTCTTCCTCTTTACCTGAAATTTGTAAATTGTTTACTGCTCATATTCTTTCGCAAATGTTACAAAGGAAGCATTTGATCAGCATTACGTACCCATTCCCTTGTTTTGTAGCATTTCCAATAATTTTTTGATGCTTTCATCTCTGGCTTGTAACGTTTGCTTTTGTGTTTCGATCCTTAGTTCTAGTTCCTGTTGATGAGAAAAAGTGGATTATAAAACTACCGAACCGAATCTCGTTTAAAAGAAATCTATAACAAGTCAGGTATTATTTTCATGTGCATTTTTTTTTGTAAAACAAGTAAGTGCTTGATGAAACCAACAAAACGGTTAATGGTAATGATTAACGATTATTCCAACAGCATCCATAACGTTCTGGTGTTCACTGCATTGCCGCTCATTTCTTTGAGATGTCAGAGGGTGAGTATCACTAGCCTTGTAATTCCTCTAGCTACAGTATCCTTCAACCCAGAACATAGTAATGATTAGGCTCTCTACTGCTTGGTGACAGAATATCTGAGATTGTGGCTACCAGGCTTCCTCTTGCAAGACCTATTACTAAGCAAGAGCCGAGTTATTGAACAAGATCTCTATTCGCACTCCCTCAAAATCCATCCGATTTAACCCTATTATTCGACCCCTATAGTTGGAACTAATTATAGGCAAAATTCATTTTTATGGCGAGCTAGCCACAATTTCAATAAACTGTGCAGGCACGCTGACTTGGATCTGTTCTGTACGAGCGTTAGCACGGCCAGGCAGCGACTGAGTAGGAACTATTTTATGAGTGGAACCACTAATAATATTATTTGATTATGTACATCTCTTTATTGGTAGATACTAGGGTATTACTAGTTACACTGTTTTAAACTATCACGGTTGTTTACTAAAGTTCTATTATTATTAACAGGATATTTATCGTGATTATGTTGTGAAATGAGCTCCCGATATTTCGGCGCAGTTGCATGCACCATGTTCACGAGTAGACTGAAGAATGCGAGTGGTTGTCAAAAGAGTTCGAAAAAACATTAAGGGCATTCATAACGAATATCCTGTCCACCGAGCGCCACTACATACCAAGGCTAGTGAAGGAAGCCATTGAGATCTCGAAATGCCGGAATTTTAATCGAGGTGATGGCTTTCAACTCTCCAGTTCGTGGAATCCAGTGTTAGGTTGCCTTAAAAATACTAAGCCACGTCCTAAATGTGTTCAAAACAACATATGCAGTGATGTTGTGAGTGTGTTTTGTCGAGACTTGGGTTCGAGTTCGAGTTCCAGTAATCGTAGTAAAAGACTTAGAAAGAGGGTAGTCGAGGGGTTCTTCAGTCTACTAGTGAACATGGTGCATGCAACTGCGCCGAAATATCGGGAGCTCATTTCACAACATAATCACGGTAAATATCCCGTTAATAATAATAGAACTTTATTACTAGTTACTTACTTTAGTTATATATATATATATATATATATATATATATTTGTATATAAACATAATTATATATTTCTTCTCTTCAATACTGTGTTAGTCGAGCACGTCTTTATGTTCATCTGTAATCTATTGTATTCGATGTCACTATACGTGAAAACCTTTAATTAGCTTTCTGTTTTTATTAGTCTATTTATAAGTTATAATAGCTGTTGGTTTTCCAATAAATAAATAAATAAGTACAACATGCTCTGAATTGTAGTAACATAACATGGTATCATAGTCTTCTTCTGGACCTACCTAAGGCACGCCACTTAGCCCGATTTTTAGCTTGCGGATCTTACAGCTTCGTTGTAGAGACTACGATACTTGCCGATTCTCGGCCTTCACTCTAGAACACGTCTCTCATTGCCATCGGACCTGGGTATGTACTAATTACTAAAACTGCATCAATTACTACCGAAGGACGGGCATCAGCGCGGATTATTACCATTTCAGCTTAGTAATACGTTGAACTATGTCAGTTACTAAAAGCTCTCTGGCGAATTATTTCTATTTAGTAACAATGTAAACACGTTTAACCTTAATAGTGTCCCTCAGGATGGCTATCTCTCGCTGCAGGTGTTCGTTCTCCGCGAATAGCTGTTCCAGTTGCGACTGTAGTTCGGGTGCTGGTTGCCGCATGCGCAGTCGAAGCTCTTCTTCTAGTTGGCGCACTAACATTGCTTGTTTCTGTGGAACAAATAATGATATTGTAAATAAAGTTATAAACAGTGTTCAGTCAGAGAGTACGAGTAAATAACTTCATATAGACTGATTGGCCAGCCCTAGTGTCAGAGCTAATGTGGCGCTCGGTGGCTTCTGACATGGCTTGACAGTTGATGTTATGGAGTTATAGAACAACAACCGGAGCAAACAATGTAACGTGTCACCACGGTTGCTCTCAGATGTAAATGCCACTGGCGGTCACCTATCCGAAGACTGTCCGGATTGTCCGTTGCTCATCCTCGGTGATCTTTCAGAACCACTGAAGAGAGAAGTGAATAGAATGGAAATGTGACGAGCCGATCTAGCCGGCATTAAGTGCAAATGCGCTTAGTGTCAATTCTACGAATATACATGTTTTTAAACTGAGAATACTCAAAAAGACAATTTAAATAGACGCGTAGGAAACCAAACCACATTGCATCGTAATTAGATCAATTTTAATCTGTTGCTAAATGGCATTTCAGGCGTTTTACTTCAAATGCGCGAACAATGATTGGCATTTTTTCGTCGTAGTTTCTATACAAATAAGTGTGAATCTGAGTTTTGGCTGGAACACGGAAAAATCATGTCGTTGCATTCTATTCTTTTCTTAAACTTGTGTATTTTCGCGAATTAATGATTAAAAATCGTGGTGTTTTATTCATTGAGTGTTGAATTACATGCACGAGTGTGGGCAAGTGATATAATGTGGTGAAACATGTCTTTTTGTGTTGTTTTCAAAACTCCGTATAAGCTCATAGTAAAGTCGCCACAACTTTACTAGGGCATGACTTGGACTCGACTATGACTAATTTCGTGTGACTGACTGTGATATCATTACATATTTGACTTGATTTACATATAAATACTTGAAAAAATCATAAACTTGACACTGGCAGAATGCAAAACGTGCGATGCCAAGAACTAAGAAAAAAAAAAAAAAAGAAGTGTGAATCTTGGGTCTGCGGTTTTCCATACAATAGAGTAGTTGAGTAGTTTATATCGTTGAAACCAATAGGTTTGATGAAGAATTTAAGTAAGTATAATATGTTTATTGAAAAAATAATTTAAATATAGGCGTTTAAAGTGTTTGGTAGAGAAAACTCTGTCCCTTTCCCACAAAACAAAGAAATCACGCCTCTGTGCTCCATACTTGTCAAAATAGAATTTATATAGCGTACAGAGAAGTGACGTCATAATCTCCTCTCTGTCTAGCATGATATTAAAATGCTTATAAGTTGCTTGTTTTTGATCATTCATCATTTTCATTTTGTTTTCATTAATCAGATATATTAAGTATTAAAAAAAAACGGACAAATTATCCATAAGTACAGTAGTAGTGTTTTAAACCTATGATATTATTTTAGTAGTAGTAAGTAAAATTAAAAAAATAACAATAATAATATATTTTAATTATTTATGGGCCCCATTTTAATAGGACAATAAAAAAAACAGTCATCAAGCCTATTGCTCACAACATTGTTTTGAAAGCCGTTCTACCTTAGAAGTAGGGCTTTCGCTTTTCTGTGTTCAGAACCACCTAGTCAAACTACGCCACAAGCGCTACCTACGCTTGTAACAAAGAAAAGTTATAAAAGTTGAGCCGATATTAGTTCGTGACGCGTCCCGTTATACTGCCATTTATTTCACATTAGGCCGGCGATATAAGGCTTTACGTCAAGCTTCATGGGGTTTAAAGCTAGTTTTTATTTAATCGCTGTGAATACATTTTGCAGTCCACTTGTGCAAGCTAGCAGTAAGGAACCAAAGGAAAAGTATGATAGATAGATACTCTTTATTGTGCACACCAAAAAAATAATTAAAAAAAATGCTGTTGTTTGTAGTATCAAGTTAGTATGCTCTAGTCTAAAAAAGTAACCTCTTAATCATTATGTATATAGATGTACAATTGTACAGAGTATCTTCTAGTAAACGAAAGATTTCCTGTAACCTACGATATTATGTCATATTTTTTTTCATAAATGTCTCCGAAAATCAATAGAAATTATAACGTTTTTTTTCACTCTTGGATATTATTTGGGTCATTTAGCAAGTTCCTTATATGCAAACGTTTAGACTGATTCAATCGGATGACTTTAACTCAAAAAATTTGGTTATATGTTTAACCTGTAAGATCTCACAGCTTCCGTCATTACCTTCTATTTATGGTAGGTCCATTTCCAACTGAATTAGTTCAAGGGACGTTTATGAAGTTAACGGTCCAGTCTTCCTGGGGATCTATGCCCGTCTTTCCCACCCAATGCATGACCTTTGCCCATCTTTTCGGGCGACAAACGTGACCCGCTCAACCCCACTCATGTTTATTATTTTAATTTCAACGCCTTAGTGATAGATCGAGAGAATAGAGGACATGGTCAAGGTATAATACCAGACAAATGATAAGAATTTGCACTTGAGTCAATTGTGTGCGCATTTTGAATGCGGCCATATAAACATCACACATCAACAGCCGGAAGACGTCCACTGCTGGACAAAGGTCTCCCCCTTAATAGAGAGGGTTGCCATAATCCCCACGCTTGGCAAGCGGCTTGGGGATCGCATAATGCTCACCACCGTTAACCGAGAGGACGATGCCGTAGGATTTGTAGTTGTAGGACTCTACTGCACAGTCCGCCTGGGGAAGTACCACATCTTTGCCAGTTATTCAAACGCCAAGCAGTAGTGTGCAAGCATTACTATGTTCCGGTTTGAAGGGTAATGTTACCAGAGAAATTACTGGGTACGAAGAGATTTAACATCTAATATCTCAGGGTGACGAGCGCACTGCTGCTGTTAGTGGCAGGCATGACGCTTACCACCAGGAGAAAGTATTGCTCGTCTCGTCACTCGACAGTATTAAAAAAAATGCTGCCCGTCCTCCGGCGGTCCTGGATGCAGTTTTAGGGCATACCCAGGTCCAATCCAGGTCCGACAATATAAACACCACATAGCTATTCAACTGCTGGATACTCGTAGACCTACTCTGGAAGGGCGATTGGGCTATATCCACCACGTTGGACTACCATGGCCGTGGTACGCCATAGAATATCTTCTTCGGACGTACGCAGGTTTTTTTACGATGTTTTCCTTCACCGAAAAGCCAGTGGCAAGAAAAAATCTGTTCATTAACTCCAAAAGGCTCAGGGTTAAGGCCTACGATTTGAATCCACGACCTCACGAGTCCGAGTCTCGCAATCTCCCATTAGGATACCATGGCTACGTATCCATAGATAGCAAGGTCACTGCAGATCTAAGCTTTTAAGCGGCGGTCCGGATATGGCAATTTTTTTTTAATATCTATCTGCTCGTGCTGAGAGCGTTGTCAATAATCTATGGTGGTGGTCTATGAGTAGTCCAAGGAAAAATACTGGGTACTGTGCCTTGTTTTAAGAATCTGTGTAGCTGTTGACGGCCTGAAAATAGATTTGTAGGTAGATAGTTGTTTACATTTTATGTTGGACAGAGCTTTAATTAGCAAGGCTGATTACCTGGCTATTACTGGTAATCCCAGTCTAACAAGAGGAAGTTCATTAAATTGTAGAAAAAAGAGGAAGTTCATTAAATTGTAGAAAAAGAAACAAAGTGTAAGAGATTGACAGTTGCCTATTATGCGGTGGAAGTGGCCAGATTTTGGTCACTAAATACAGGGGAAAAAAAACAGCTGTTCCATACATTTTGTCCAAGATCGATGAACCTTTTTGTATGGAACAGCTGTTTTTTTTTCGTGATTTCAGGGTTTGGTCCCATAGTAAAAGTTGTTCATAATGTTGAGTATAATGATATCCTAGAAGGATACCGGTGTCCAAACTAACACTCTGTATATAAAATGAAAAAATAATAAAAAATATTAAAATTCAAAAAATAATAATTTTTTTTAATCATAAGATTTAAAAAAATACCCTTAAATCGAAATGATGAGTTGAATATGGCCGCATCGACGATGCGCCACCTAGCGGAAAAAAACGCAGTATAGATCCCATTGAAAACGTTTAATTCGAATTGATCATCACCTAGTCCATAAAACGAGAATCTAGTAACTCGATTCCAAACTGCAAGCCACACTGGAGTCGTAAAATACTCTACGTATCGACGATCTATCATTTTGCCGCTCCAATGAATCTCCTCGGCCATTCCAACTTGTAATGGGAATTTTATGAAACGTTATAAAACCGGGCGATTTGGGTATGGGTAGGCTATGTAGTATCAATTAAGGAGAGTATGGTTCTCGATGGTAGTAGATATAAGCACTCTCTTGGGCAGATTAAGAAAGAAAACGCATATCTAAATGTACAGATATTGGCGATAGCTACAACGATGTCATCATCATCACCAGCCCGGAGACGTCCACTGCTGAACGAAGGCATCATCATTCATTCGGTTTACTTGCTCTAGTCACTTGAACAGCATTGAAACTTGACCCCTGAAGTGAACCGTACCAACATTAAGTATGAATACTGTATTAGGTTTAATAAGCCGGAACAGAACACACAAGGTTTTTGAACTTAGCCGGTACCAAGAGCGGCTCCTAGGGTGGGGCACAGGGGCACGCGCCTCCCGCAAACGGTTTAAATAACAAAGAACTGGGATATTTATAACATACAGCTTTAATAACATTTTGTTTCTTTTTGCATAGTAAACATGTAATTTCTCATTATTAAATCTTTATTAAACTTACTTAATCTTTATTAAATCGTTATTCTGCTGGCCTTTTGGAGAAACTCAGAGTCACGCAACGGGCAATGGAGAGAGCTATGCTCGGAGTTACTTTTCGCGATAGAATCCAGAACGAGGATATTCGCCAAAGAACCAAAGTCACCGACATAGCTCGTAAGGTTTGCAAGTTGAAGTGGCAATGGGCAGGCCACATCGCTCGAAGAACTGACAACTGGGGAAGAAAGGTTCTTGAGTGGCGACCGCGAACCGGAAGACGCAGCGTAGGCGCGGCCTCCCACTAGGTGGACCGACGACATTGTAAAAGTCGCGGGCAACCGGTGGATGCAAATGGCCGGTTATCGTACAGTGTGGCTGTCTAAGGGGGAGGCCTTCGTTAACCAGTGGACGTCTCCGGGCTGATGATGAAATCTTTATTAAAAGTATTTTTTTATAGTTATTCTTAGTCATCATCATCAGCCCGGAGACGTCCACTGCTGAACGAAGGCTTCCACCTTAGACCGCCACACTGTACGACAACCTGCCATTTGCATCCACCGGTTGCCCGCGACTTTTACAATGTCGTCGGTCCACCTATATATATATATAAAGTGGGAGGCCGCGCCTACGCTGTGTCTTCAAAATGACACAACGACGATAATAGTAACGATGATGATAACGACATCATATTTAGTGCAAATTAATTTATATAAAACAATGTAGCGATTTTCCACTGGATCGGTTGGCAAGCGCGGCTCCCGCCGACTGCGCGGGTCCCGCCGGCTGCACGCGCTCCTCAATACAATATCGGCACTATATAGGTACAAATAGAGTACAAAACTTGCTTGCACTGAATATGAGATGATTGTAGATAATAGTTATGTGTTATGCAAGGCTGCAAAGTTGTTTTCAACCGACTTCAAAAATGAAGGTTCTCAATTCGACTGTACGTATTTTTTTTGTGTGTATGTTACGCGATTACTCCGCCAATTATGAACTGATTTTGATGATTATTTTTTGTTTGGTAGGTAGTCCCACATAAATTTTATCGAAATCGGTTCAGTAGTTACTAGAAAATATGAAGATGTCATCCAGGTATTCGAAGTTGAAGTCGGTTGTATTTAAAAAAAAACGTATTAAATGCGAATAAATACTTGCATTGAAACCTGAGCGTAGCTATAGTAAAGATACGAGACGCAGAGTAACTTTGCTGCCGAGCGAAACATAACTTATCACCTCACTACAGCGAGGAAAATGCTAGAGTTATTTTTTTCATGCGGTCTTCGTGCTGGCCAGTGCGATTATTCTAAATATGATGTTGGCTGAAATTAAATAAGTATTAAGTACTTATGCATTTTCAGTGGCCTGGCGGTATAGAAAATAACTGAATAGGCAGGTTCGAATTTTAAAAACTCCTTCCACGCAAGCGGACAAAATGCACTTTTGCTCTCAGATTTAGAATGATAAACATAATCTTTCCGAACCTATGAGGTGAAAAGTTCTATCGTAATGATTCATTTCAACTATTGTTTAGACGCGTTTTCTAGTTTTTTTTATACCTTCAAGTGACGAGACGAGCAAATCGTTCGCCTGGTGGTAAGCGCCACGCCTGCCACTAACAGTATAGTAGCAGTGACAGACTTCTGAACTTGCGAACACAATCCCGCGCCGCACTGCACTGCGTCACCCTGAGATATTAGATGTTAAATCTCTTCATACCCAGTAATTTCTCTGGTAACATTGCCCTTCAAAACGGAACACAGTAATGCTTGCACACTACTGTTTGGCGGTTGAATAACTGGCAAAGTTGTGTTACTTCCCCAGGCGGACTCTGCTGTAGAGTCCTACCACTACAAAAAGACTGTCTTTAGTAGATATTTAATTGGCATCATTGCGTTGGCGCTGATTATTTTGTGACATTTAATGGCGAGTTTCATTGGGCTTGTAAATTCGCTAGCTACAGTACTCTTAATTCAAGGAATATAAATTGTCTATTTTCGACACAGAATTTTAAAATCCATACCTACTTATTAGATAAGAAACTTTCGTTTGGCAAAATGATTAATTTTGCTGAAAGTACTGAATAGAATGAAAAATCTATTTCTACTCGATACTATAAATAACTTATTATAATAGTGGAGTAGAATAGGGTAGGAAAGAAGTGACTAGGCAATATATATTTAGATGTGAGCTTGTTAGGTAAGAATTAGCGTTTTGAGCTTTCCAGCGGGCTTAGTATGCGGGCCGCGACAAAATCTTATCTACTCTTACTGTCATGAAAAAACAGGACAAGGCTACGTCTCTATCGGCCTTACTATAAAACGCCGTTCAACTTAGTCACTGCTTAAACTTCTCTGTCTTGTTCTCGCACGTGACATTTCACGTCAGCGAGATGTTGTCAGAGCATCTTAAACAGAGTAAAATTTCTCTGTTAAACAGTGACTATTTATTCTTGAATGACTATGCTGTTGGCCTCAGATGGCCTCTACAGCGTCACCGGACTTTAGGCAAGCGCAAACGGCGCTCGGCCTAGGTTTAGGTTAAAGGCGACTAGCTCAAGGGCACCTCAGACGGTACGAACCTCGGCTTGGCCGTCGCCGGGAGTGGGGTCAGACTTGCCCTGGCACCCCAGAAGGGGTATGCCCTGGGGCCCTAGTAGATTGATCTGGTTGACTACTTGGAGAGAATCTAACAGATCTTCTGACAGATCTGGGGAGTCCTCGACCTCGCCGGCGAGGTCGGTGCGTGTTTGTGTGCCTTTGGTAACCGGCGCCTATACCAAAGACGGAATACTTCTTGTTGCTAGGAGTGGTCGGATCAGGCGAGCCCAGCGCCGCCGAGGTGATGACGGCTATGGGGTCGTCCGGGTCGCCCAAGACGTGTCTGGGGCGTCTACGGAAGGGGGGTGGGTCTGTCGTGTCTGTCGTATAGTTCGAGGCTTGGACTATGAGTGGATTGGGATGGTGGGGGGTCGCATCGAAATAGCGGCGCGAAGCGTACTTAATGTACTGACGGATGGAGGGGAGTTCGAGATCGCAGTGCAGGTCGGAGTTTCGCATGAACCAGCTAGCACCGACTGCTCTGCGGATGAATCTATTTTGTATGACTTGGAGTTTCTCTAGATCTATGCTGGAGGCATGAGCGAACGCCACGGAGGCGTACGTCATGACGGGGCGAATACAAGTTTTGTAAATTGTAACCTTATTTCTAAGGGACAATTTACTACGCTCGTTGAGAAGGGGAGTGAGCCGGCCTAAGAAGAAGGCTGCTCGGTTGCGAACTAACTGGATATGCTTAGAGAACGTGAGTCGACGATCAAGGGTCACACCGAGATACTTGGTCTCGGTAGCCCATGGGATGGGCTGGCCGTTGAGCGTGATGTGCTTAGAAGGAGGTCTTTTGAACGGATGAAAGTACACGGCTGCACTTTTATCGGGGTTAAAACAGTGACTAAGGTTTGAGCGGCGTTTTATAGTAAGGCCATATAAGTCTGTCTAGTTATCGCATGTCAAAATTGTATAAAGAGGCCATTGTGCCAATATCTATAGAGTCACAAAACTGCAAAAAATAAAATGTTCGTGCCAAAACTCGGCGCCATCTTTTTGAACGACTTGAACTATAATAACACACAAGCGCCCAAGCATACATTGAACACTATTCAAGCGATATAACGTCTAAATTCGAACAATTGTGAACTATATTATAATGCACGTATAGGTATGTAAAACGGCACTCGGACGTTTTTTGACTGTTTGTGAGATTGTGACTATAGATATTACATCAATGCGTGAGGCGCATGCTAGCCCTGTTTGATTCACGCGAGTTATGGTTTATTTTTAATCTCGTAAAACATAGTAAAACATTCGAATAAACGCATATAAACGTTTTACCTACTCGTGTTTTATTATTAAGAGATAAAACTGTTTAAATGTGTGTGGTGGATATTGTAAATGAGCTTGGAGAATATAGCTCTCAGCTGGGTACCAGAGTAAATAATAGTTTTCATTGACAGCTTTAAAAAAAACCATCCGTAGGTATGGAACAATTTAAATTTTTTTTTAGTCGTGAAACAGTTACAAACAAGCAGATAGATTTTATATTTCTAATATTTAGATGGGGTCAACCGAGCGTAATTATGTGTCGTGAGATACAGATCAAAAGTTTTGTGAGTCGCGTTTTTTGTGTCGCGTAATTCAACTGCATTCGATTTCATACAAAAGTCCGAATTGTCAGTGAAATTATACCGGGTATGATTAAATTAACATCTAATATCTCAGGATGACGAGCGCAGTACAGTGCGGAGCTGGATTGTATTCAAAAGTTCACAATTCTGGCACTGCTACTGTTAGAGACAGGCGTGACGCTTACCACCAGGCGAACGTCTTGCTCGTTTCATCAATCGACAGCAATAAAAGTAAAATTATACACTCGACGACGCAATATGAATTCGTCTACTACGTAATGCAAAAACGCGGTTCAAAATTCACAAAATCACGTTTACGTGCCTGCGGGATGAAAGAGGCTACTTTAGCTCCGCTACGTGGAGCGAAAGGAACCACTTCCTCCTCACAGTGGCACGTTTAAAATCGTATACATACCACGGGAGCAAGCAAAGAAGCCTCAAATATACATGAGATTTGGCATTTTTGACAGCCTTATAGCTCAGTTGGTAGCATGTCTGCCTTCGGAATTCTAGGGCGTGGGTTCGATCCCCACCTAGGACAAAAATGTATGTGACGAACATAGATGTTTTGTTCTGTGTCTGGGTGTAGTATGTATTATAAGTATGTATTTACTGCTGACTTTATGGAGAAACTTAGAGTCACGCAACGGGCAATGGAGAGAGCTATGCTCGGAGTTACTTTGCGCGATAGAATCCGGAACGAGGATATTCGCCAAAGAACCAGGTTTGCAAGTTGAAATGGCTGTGGGCAGGACACATCGCTCAAAGAACTGACAACCGATGGGGAAGAAAGGTTCTTGAGTGGCATTGTAAAAGTCGCGGGCAACCGCTGGATGCAAATTGCAGGTTGTCGTACAGTGTGGCGGTCTAAGGGGGAGCCTTCGTTCAGCAGTGGACGTCTTCGGGCTGAGGATGATGATGATGGAGATTTACGAAAAAAAAAAGTATACTATAAGTATTCTATCAGCTATCTGGTTTCCATAATACAAGCTTTGCTTAGTTTGGGGCTAGATGGCGCTGTATGTAAAATATCCCCCAATATTTATTTATTTATTTAGATCTGTGTCATTTTTTACTTTTGCTCTCTACGTGATTCCTCCCTATTGTTTTAGCTTAATGTTTCTATACGGCTAAACGCTACACGCTCTGCTACCCGCGCCGCTCGTCACCACACTCGCTATCCCTGACCCTACCACGTTCCCTGCGCTCCATTTTCTTCCTAACTCTGACTAAATCGATACTCCCAAGGCCCATAATCGTTTGATATGAAACATTCATGTTTGGACTAGCAGGAAGTATTTTGGTGGGCCTTTTGTAGCTTTGATTTTGTTTTGATTCATAATAACTTTGTGAGTCGTTTTTAATTTAAAGGGTTTATGTATGTACTAGAGGTCGCCCGCGACTTCGTCCGCGTACGGAAGAAATTCGCCCCGCTCCCAAACACTTGTATCGCCATGATGTTTACTAATTAATTAATCTAATTACTAATTATTTTCCTCCCCATATTTACCCCTGTCAAAAAATATTAAAAACAGCATTTTTTTAATTAGCTATCCAAATACAAATTTTAATGACTAAACGTTCAAAAACAAAGGAGTTTCATACAATAGTTTCCCCTCTTTTTTACCCCTTAGGGGTCGAATTTCGAAAAAATATTTCTTAGTACACCCCTACGCATCAAGACAAATACATCCTCCTAATTTAATTTCAAGTCTGTACGACCAGCGGTTTAGGCTGTGCGTTGTCTGTCAGTCTAAATCAGGCAGGAAAGAGATTCTTATTTATAGTAGTCGTATCTTAGCAGGTACTAGAGGTCGCCCGCGACTTTGTCCGCGTACGGAAGAATTTCGGCCCGCTCCCAAAATTCACCACTTTAAATCATCACGAACAAATATATTTTTTCTACCTGTACGTCGAATTACGCTTATCGATAATACGCTTTAAAAAAAACGACAGACTTCAATTTCAACTATTGCCTGGATGACATCTTCATGTTTTCCAGTTATTATTCCAGTAATTTTAAAAACCAAACCAAATCTGTTTAGATTTCAATAAAATCGGGCCACAATTGACGGAGAAATCGGTAAACAAATATTTATATAAAACATACAGTCGAACATAGAACCTCCTCCTTTTTTGAAGTCGGTTAAAAATGTCTTGAAACTTACTCGCAAGAAAAAAACCTCTCTATACTGTGGATTATCACGTCATGGATCTTATCACCCAAGTACGAGTCCAAGGGATAAAATGCAAAAGCTGCAGGAATATTCCATTCCTATAGACATTTTTTTTTTACAATTTTTTTTTGTATATATTTATTTTCTTGTGTTTCTGTAGGTTGATATCATTAAGATTTATATTGATATAAATAATAATATTGTCTTCTGTGTTTATGGCAGTAAAAATCTTATTTTTTTTGGCTTTATCATCGTCCTCCAACGTATTATGTAAAGATTTGCAGGTACTAAGAAATATTTGCGATAATGGCTACTATTAATTACTATTCATTTCTACTCTTTATTGCCAAGCTAAAAAAAACTTTATTCTATGATAGCATTTTAACCTTTATACTGGTACATGTCTTCACAACCCGTTATTAAGAAATAACCCAGATTCACAACACACCCAAACGTAAACATCTCGTACCAGCTCATGTCCCGCCAGATTACGTCATTTATTTCGACGCAAGGGTTAAATTAAATTTTACAATACTGCCGAACCGTCCCTTAAAATTAAGAAGTAGGTATACAATTTTTTATTATGAAGACTGACGTAGTTATGACACATTTTTGTTTTATTTAAACGGGGATACACACGTTTAATTAAATCGGACTATAATTTGCGTGACGATGAAAAACGCTAATGATGATAATGATAAAAAAGTAGCCTGTAGTTATTCCGGGAAATAAGCTATCTCCATTCTGAGTTTCATCCAAATCCGTTCAACCGTTTTGGCGTGAAGTGGTGACAAGCATACACACACACCCACACATGTGACCGACAAACTTTAGCATAGATAAAGAATACTATAGTGTGATTAGGTATGTTCGAAAAACGCATGAATCCTTTTCACTGCATGCTACTTTGCCAGAGCTTCGTCTATTCAATCATCATCATCATCATCAGCCCGGAGACGAACTACTGCTGAACGAAGGCCTGCCCTTAGACCGCCACACTGTACGACAACCTGCCACTTGCATCCACCGGTTGCCCGCGACTTTTACAATGTCGTCGGTCCACCTAGTGGGAGGCCTTCCTACGCTGCGTCTTCCGGTTCGCGGTCGCCACTCAAGAGCCTTTCTTCCCCATCGGTTGTCAGTTCTTCGAGCGATGTGGCCTGCCCATTGCCATTTCAACTTCCAAACCTTGCGAGCTATGTCGGTAACTTTGGTTCTTTGGCGAATATCCTCGTTCCGGATTATATCGCGCAAAGTAACTCCGAGCATAGCTCTATTCAATCACTGCCCTGTAACTAGCCAACCAAACAACTTGTACTAAGAACCAGTCAGCCGGTATAGAAATAATCCCAACCACTCAAAATGTTAAAGGTAAACAGTTTAATTCGTATCAGCGCATGTCCCGCCAGATTACGTCAAGTGATGCTAGATTACGCCGGCGCACGCAAGGGTTGCACTTGCTCACACTACGGGAAATTTAGTGTACGAGCACACAGGACACGCCACAAAACGCCACCGCCTGAAGCTAGAAGAAAACGTAATAGAAATACGTACAGATGACTCGCTCCCATAGAAAACACGTCTAAACCTAGTTGAAACACAATATCAGTCTTACTTAAAAAAACTTCTCAACCGTTAGTCACTGCTTAAGATGCTCTGCCATCTTCTCTCTGACGTGAAGTGTAACATGCAAGAACAAGACAGAGAAGTTTAAGCAGTGACTAAGAGAATCGAGATTATTTTAGGTAAGGCTGTATATCTATAACTTTATTCATGTCATTTTCAATACAAGGTATTTTGAACTCTACGTATTGTATTGCATTTGTTTTGTATTGCAGTGTCGAAATTCCACTGTAGTACCGAGGCGCGAACAGCCAGCGGGAGCCGCGTAACGTCAACTAGCCAAGCGTTACAATGGAAAATCGACACACTATTTAAATAAATAAAGTACTATTTCGCTTGCACTTAACGCTGCGTTGTGTTGTTGTTCGTTGCTTTGCGCTTGCTTTTTTTTAAAAAATTTTGTTGTGTTTATAGATAGATATTTAAATAAATAAATATCGGTGGACATTGTACACATAGCGCCATCTAGCCCCAAACTAAGCAAAGCTTGTAATACGGAAACCAGATAGCTGTTAGAATACTTATATACTTTTTTTTTGTAAATTCATATACTTATACATACTAGACCTAGACGTAGTACAAACATCTTTGTTTGTCACATACATGTTTGTCTTGGGTGGGGATCGAACCCACGCCTACAGCTCTGAAGGCGGACATGCTACCAACTGAGCTATAGGGCAGTCTATATCTCTTTAAAAGCGTTTTCTATGGGAGTGTATCTGCTCTGTTAGAGCGGCTTCTGATTCTAAAATGCGGAAGCCGCGCGCTAGCCACTTCTACCGAGTGTGGCGAATTCATAAAAAATGTATGAAAAATTGAAAACTGGAGACTTTAGCTCGGTGGCGGCGTTTTGTGTCTGTGCCACAGACAAAACGCCGCACAGACTCTGTGGTACGTGTCCCTTGTGCGGCTAAACTTAGGTTTACGCAGCGAGTGACCAGTGACGCGTGCCTACGTGAGTAAGGTTGACCTTACTTACAAGCTGAAATACAAGTACGTATAGGTACCTACTATAGCCAGATTTTTCGCGCTTTCTGGGTTGGCTGCATGGTAAAAGTTGTTCAAAAAGACCTGTATTATGACCTCCGTCCGGATTTTTTTATCAATTTACAATAGGTCTACTTTTGGTTGTTCTCTTGTTGAAAACGACGTTGCGGTCGAAGATGGAGCACGCAGACCTACAAAGTACTTATTCAATCTAGCTTTGAAGATAAAATACAGATGCACATAAGCCTATACGTATTTACAAGGTACACCTTTTCACCCGCGTGATCGTGAAAAACGGTGAAATAAACACAAACACAAATAAACTCAATTTCGAGTTTCATCCAAATCCATTCAGCCGTTTGACGTGAGGAGGTAACAAACAGACACACACACACAATACTATACATATTTCGCATATATAATATTCGTGTGATGTGATTGAATAAATACAACTAACAGGCTGTGTGTGTGGTCAAACTCAAACCTCTTTCGAATGACGGCAAAGCAAAGGAAGCTGATGACAGGCAAAACTTTTTGCAGTGGCGCCAGCGGCGGTTTGTATGTGGCAATATCAAGTTTTCTTGTTAATTGGTGCTTATATCTATCTGCTCTTGATAAGGGCGTTGTCGATAATCTAGTCCAAGGAAAAATACTGGGTACTGTGCCTTGTTTAAGAATCGATGCAGCTGTTGACGGCCTGAAAATACATTTGTACGTTAGATAGTTGTTTACATTTTACGTTGGACAGAGCTTTAATAAGCAAGGCAAAGGATTGCTGTACAAACCAGTATCTGCAGATTCTCGCTGGTATTCCGAGTCTTTAAAAATGTTCTCTTAAAAAACAAAACAAAAAACAACAAAATGTATCAGATTGACAGTTGACTATGACCGCATCGACGATGCGCCACCTAGCGGAAAGATAGTGTGGATCGCCAATGAAAACTCTATAATCTGTTCAATTCATTTATCGAAATACCCATACGTTATTCAGTTTTACCCTGTAATCGAGTACCCCGATATTAATTCACGCATGAATTTTTAATCACTTGAAATGACAGCTGACTATTCTACGGGGTGCTACCCCGCCGTATGGGGGTGGGGTAGACCCCCTGTGGGGTACGCCTTTGGTGGGAGGTACTCTCGTAACGTCGCGTAACTCCAATCGTGTAGTATCGATCCTGCACTCGTTGGAGGTTGGGCTATATTTAAACAGGCTTCTAGCGCTGCGAGTTCTTTCGTTTTTTCTGTCATCATACTTAATCGTTTTTTTTTCAGTGTGTCTAAGGTTTGTAATTTATTTTCTTGATTTATTACAAATTATACTGAAAATAATAATAAAAATATTTTCAATCTTAATTCTTTGTAAGTAATAATTCAAGGTTGATACCAAAAACCGGAACGTTTCGGCCTGATTCCACTTGCATTGTGCGAACTGCTAAAAATAGTGGATTGCCCGAATGGGTGTTTCCCGATAGATACTGTTTAGTTGTTTCCAAGTCGCGAGAGAATCGTTTTTTTTAAGGTATGCATTTTTTTTATTGTAAGTTTAAAAACTTTTTATTGTAAAATGCCAACTTTTTTTATAATATAGGCCATATCCAGTAGTGAGATAAGGAAGGCGATGGAAAACAGTGATGCAATAAAAATAAAAAAAACTAGAATGCCACTGTAAGTGGGACAAGGCACGAGTTTCCGATTTTTAATGCTGCAAAGTGAAAACAATGATATTTATTGATACAAATCATAATGAAAATCGTAATCACATTTTTAATTCGTGCGTGAAACCGGAAAGCTTAGCTAGTTTTGCCATAAATTATTTAAAACGTAACAAGCAAACAGTTCGCCTGAGCGCTTACAACACTACAAACTGCAATGTCTGCCTTAAAAGGAACGTTTTCTGTTTCAAACGCAAACATTTTACAAAGTGGCCTAAAGACCCTTTTCCTGCAACGTTGGCGCCGTCGTAAGATCCTGCTATTTTAATAAGTCTACGTTAAATGCCGGCACGTGAATGGCCTTCTTAAGGGCGGAAATATGACTGGGGTTGGCATGATATTGTAATTAAATAGGACATAATTGGACAATAAAAATTAAAGAGGATAAATATTTTCAAAATTCGAACGCTGATTCAAATTATAGAATGACGCAATTATTTATAATATATTTTGGAACGGATCGAGATATTGTGGTCAATTTTGAAGGAAACTAACTAAAGTATTATTGTGTAAAAATATTTATGTTATATTTTATACCAATTAAAAATCAAAGGTTTGAAATGATTATATTTTGTCACTATATTACTTACAATAATGCATATTGCCACAAATGTGTTTAATTGTTGAAATTGTTTAAGTTTTTACTTAAAATGAACGTCACATTTACTATCTGCTCCAAATTCAAAATCAATATTAATTAGTAATTTTCTGTAATATCTAAAAGTTTTGCATATACTACATTCTGTTTTGCCGGTACTTTTGTCTTTATCATACTCGTATACTTTGGCACTGTTGCGAGCGGGAGGAGCACTACCGTCCGAGAATTAATCTTTTCTCAATACAAGCCTATTTTAACCATTAAATAAACTGTTGTTAAATAAATTGTTATTATTGCTAACGTGCCTAGTAAAAAAGAGACAGCAATATTTTAATTAGTTTAGAACTGTCAAATAAAGCCTTCAAAATTGAGCACATTATTATGTTTAAATTATTATTGAGAAGGTTAGTTTGGAGCTAGACTGAGGCTAGATGGCGCTGCACTGTATCATATACATTTTTGTGATATGATGTTTTTAGATTTTGTAGATCAATTTTGCGTGTTTAGTTCGATCGCTTGCTTTTCAAGTTTAGAATTAGGTAGGTCACATCGCTCGAAGAACTGATTACGGATGGGGAAGAAAGTTTCTTGACTGGCGATCACGAACCAGAAGGTGCAACGTAGATAGGCCACCCACTAGGTGGACCGACGACATTGTAAAAGTTGCGGGCAACCGGTTGATGCAAATGGCAGGTTTTCGTAGTGGGGGGTCTTTGTTCAGCAGTGGACGTCTCCGAGCTGATGACGATGATTAATGTAGTTGGCTTACAGAGTTTGCCATCGCTTGTGCAATTCATAGACGGCAGTGGCGAGTGGCTGTTCTTGGGTTAATGCAAACACTAATTTTGTAGTGGCAGGACTCTACTGTAGAGTCCGCCTGAGGAAGTACCACAACTTTCCCAGTTATTCAACTACCAAGCAGTAGTGTGCAAACATTACTGTGTTCCGGTTTGAAGGGCACTATTACTAGAAAAATTACTGGGTATAAAGAGATTTAACATCTAATATCTCAGGGTGACGAGCGCAATGCAGAGCAGCGCAGGATTGTGTTCGCAAGTTCAAAATTATGGTACTGCTACTGTTAGTGGCAGGCGTGACGCTTACCACCAGGTGAACGTCTCGCTAGTCTCGTCACTTGATTGTAAAAAAACAAAAAAAAAACAATCAGTTTGCCATGCACAAATTACTATTTGATCAATTTAATTGTCGTAACTTCAGCTGGAACTGTGACAGTGACGTCACAAGCTGCGAGTGGGGTCGCAGGCGGTGTCGTATAAACTGACATAAAATGAGAAATACCTACAGTGAAATCGTGAGGACACGTCGCCGCAAATCCCTGTAACGGTGTGACTGGTTTTAACGATGGACTAAATAAATACATACATACAACCATAGATATTGATCTAAAAAGAGACACTAAGAGACGTTAACAGTTTATACCTTGTTTCTGTGATCTGAGGTTTATACATATTCCCGATACCTCAGTGTACACTAGGGCTAATCGGTTTGGTCCGTTTTCGTAATTGAGTTACGAAAGAAGAATTATTTTTCATTGTTTCGTACTCAATTATTAAATAAAAATTTCAGCGCCGTTTTGGTAACTGTATTTTTTTATCTTTATGATGGTGTCTGACTTAAAAATATATTTAAACTTAAGTCTAAACACAACCGATTCAGATGAAAATCGCTTCTGTTGCTGATTGCCTGATCCGCAACCAGGCGATATACAGAGTTAGTTCTAATCAGTTAGCATCCTTTAAAGGGCATATTCAAATAGCTTTTACTATGTGGTCAACATTAAAATCGAGAGCAAATTATCAGCTGTTCCATACAAAAAAGTTAATCGACCTTGGGCAAAATGTATGGAACAGCTGTTTTTTTTGCGATTTCATTGTTGGCCCCATAGCAAAAGTTGTTTGTTTTGATTTACAAGATATGCCCTTAAAAGGATGTTAACTGATTAGAATTAACCCTGTATAGTTTAGAAAACTAACTATTACAAGCTATTAAAAAAAATACGATTTCAAACAATGGAAACACCTGTATAAAGTGCGCAGTTTCTTTTTTTTTTAATATGTTTATAAGCTTGCGTTTGACTGCCATCTTGTCTGATGATAAACGAAGATGCAGCCTACGATGGAGCACGCTTGCCTAGAAGAAACCGATTCACTCGCGACTTGAAGACACCCAGATTATAATTATCGGGAAACACCCACTCGGGCAGCGCTACCCACTGTTTTACGTTTACTTGGATGACATATTTTTTTTATTATTTTAATTTAAAAACCAAACAGCTGTACTGATTTTGGTGAAACTGATTTTCTATGGAGCCAATCCGAAAGTAAGCCCTTTCAAACAAAACAAGAATTTTTCAAATCGGTTTATATGTCAATTTTTTTTTTCTGAATTTACGTCCTCCTTTTTTGAAGTCGGTACAAAACGTAAAGTATTTTTTTTTCTGTTTACATATCAAATTTCTTTCAAGTTAGGTTGTTACGTTAATAATTATTTGTAACAAGTAGGTTGGACAAATTTTCACGTTAATAATACTAATAATTTGTCCCGTCTTCCTATTAGAAATAGTCTATACCAGACCTTCAGAATTCATGGTTACACTATTCACAGAAATATATTCCCAAGAAAATGCGGTATATTTTCCGGATGAATGCGGTGTAGTAAACCCTTTAAATGTGTACTAGGAATACGTATGAGTGTTAAAACTAGCTTTTGTTAAATTCAGACTTTTTTTTTACGTTTTGGTATCGCACTTTGAGCATTCTGCCAATGTCAAGTTTAAATAGGGAATATGCATGTTTTAAATTGAATAAAATCCGCAACAAAATGAATCATCGTAATCAAAATTTTAACATGAAAAACAAACAACATTATTAACATTTCTCTACCATACAAACCACCACCATTACCATACCATTGTACCATTTGTTACCATTTTTCATTAAAAATTTTTTTTTCTTTCTCTTTTTAATTTTTTTTCTTTTTTCATTTCTAATTTTTTTTTATTTTTTTTTTAATCTTTTTTTTCACATTGTTTTTTGTTTTTTATTTTTTATTTTTTTATTGTGCATAAACGAAGTTATAAACATTTTAGTTTCGTGTTAGACAGAGAGCGCACTATCATGGCAAATGACGTCATCAGTATACCTACACAGGATTCCAAACGTGTTTTTATGGAAATGAACAGATTATCGTCACATTACAGAGATAACTAAGTCCTCCATCTGTATGCGTTTATAGGTAACCATTTATATAATTGAATCTGTGCTACCTTACATTGCGGGTAAAACTATAGGACTTATTTTTCTATAAAATAGCGTTGTCTGAAATTATCTAACCCGTGACATCCGAGAAATAAACTTGGAAGTCTTGAACTGTTTCTGATTTATGTGCGCCTGGTACCCAGCAAACCGTCCCATCCCTAGCGGATTAGAATATAGTGGAGTTATTGGAAATTGTGGTTCTTTTGTAGATTATCATCATCAGCCCGGAGACGTCCACTGCTGAACGAAGGCCTCCCCCTTAGACCGCCACACTGTACGACAACATGCCATTTGCATCCACCGGTTGCCCGCGGCTTGAATGTCGTCGGTCCATCTAGAGGGGGCCTTCCTACGCTGCATCTTCCGGTTCGCGGTCGCCACTCAAGAACCTTTCTTCCCCATCGGTTATCAGTTCGTCGAGCGATGTAGCCTGCCCTGCGCCACTTCAACTTGCAAACCCTGCGAGCTATGTGAGTTTGATTCTTTGGCGAATATTCTCGTTCCGGATTTTATCGCGCAAAGTTTATATCATAGTTACATAGTTTTGTAGATACTGATTATGTAGATACATAGTTAAATTTTAATTTATGCATGAGTGACGAAACGATCGAGACGTTTGCCTGGTGGTAAGCGTCACGCCAAACAGTAGCAGTGTCAGAATTATATACGAACAAAATCCTGCACTGCACTCGTCACCCTGAGATATTAGATGTTAAATCTCTTCATACCCAGTAATTTCTCCGGTAACATTGCACTTCAAAACGAAACACAGTATCTTGCACACTGCTTGGCGATTGAATAACTGGCAATGGCGTGTTACTTCCCCAGGCGGACTGCAATAGAGTCCTACCACTACAATATATAATGCATTAGAGCCAAAATGTTTACAATGTCAGCTGTATTTTCTGACTTTTCACAGTACACGTAACAACTTGGCTAACTTTAAAATACTTAACACCTACCTACTATAGCCATGCCACGTCACAGTTTATGTCAAAGGCATTATGCCACTACGACCTGTCTACGACCATAGAATAAACAGTAGTGCTCTACGAGTGCTTGAAGCCTTGAATGCCTACGACGACGACGACGGATGAAACTGTGCCATAAGCTACGGTAACAACTATGACATAATCTGCGCTACTGTTACGCAACTCTCATTCAACTGCTCGTTATTTCGGTAAAAAAGAAACACAAAATGGCGGACTGAATGGGCAGGTAGGTACTAATGATGTGAAAAGCAATTGAAAAGTGCAGTCTGCACTTTATTTGTTTTTTCATCTGTGTTAGTCTATTGTCGTGTTTGAAGCAGGGTTTCTCGCGACTTTTAAGTTTCTACGGTGTTATTGCGTTTACAGATTTGCCGTGATATTTATTTTATTTACTGGCATAATTCGCTAAGAAGTGGTGTTTTTATTGTCATTGCATTTACAGGTTTCCTTTGAGATTTACAGGCGTAATTCGGTTAGAAGCAGCACATCATCAGATATAAGATGACTGATGGACGAAAGCCATCCCAATCCCTTGATAGGGAGGGGTTCCCATAATCCCCACGCTTGGCTGGTGGCTTGGGGATATCAGAATGCTCATCCCCATTAACCGAGAGGACGTTGCTACACGTCGGTGATTCTTGATGCAGTTTTATCAAAAAGCAGCTGTAAGTAAAAAAAAACAGTCTTTGGAAAATGTTCAGCCATTTCTCTTTTTCATTATTTGAACTGTTAAATACTTCCCCAGCCAGGCGGACTCTACAATACAGTCCTTCCAGCACAAAAAATTGTGTAGTGTGTTTGTGGTAGGACTCTATTGCAGACTCCGCCTGGGGAAGTACCACACCTTTGCCAGTTATTCAACCGCCAAGCAGAAGTCAAATCAAAAATCAAATCAAAACACATTTATTTTCAGACACAGAGATCCATATTAGTACAAATTATTATTACATAAGATTTTTTTTTCTTAAAACTAAATTAAATTATTATTATTATTCGATTCAATTATTATATTTACCCTAATGTGATGCAAAAAAAAAAGAAGTGTGCAAGCATTACTGTGTTCCGGTTTAAAGGGCAATGTTACCAGATAAATTACTGGGTATGAAGAGATGTAACATCTGATATCCCAGGGTGACGAGCGCAGTGCAGTGCGGCGCGGGAATGTGTTCGCAAGTTCATAATTCTAGCACTGCTACTGTTATGAGCAGGCGTAACGTTTACCACCACGTGAACGTCTCGCTAGTCTCGTCACTTGAAAAAAAAAAGCTCTACCATTTGTTTGAAGCAACCCAGACATTTTGGCACTAGTAATTTGTACATTTTGACACTGAGGTTACCCATTGACATCGTGACCTCGGAACATTTATGAGCCCCCTCCCCGGAAAGAAAAGGCGCCCAATAAAAAAAACATTTTTTTTTAAATTTAAACGATGAAAAATACGTCACTCTGAAGCTGAATACGTTAGCAGTAGTTACGTTAGTAGTAGTTACTTTAGCACCGTCGATACGAGTATTATTAGAATATTTATTTGGAAACTTGAATAGCTATAATGAGACGACTAATAATACAGCGCGGGTGTTACCGAAGATTTTATTATCAACATTTCCGGTAACCGCCTTTGATATTACGAAGAAAATTGGAAATTTTGAAGGTATTTCCGGTAACCATTTTGTTTTGACAATAGAGAGCGTGGCGCTACGTAACATTTGTTTTAAAACAAGTAAATTGAAAAAAAAACCGACTTCAAATTAATATGGGACCACCTCGGGAGTATACCCTTTCAAATACAATAAAGAATTTTCAAAATCGGTCCACAATTGACCGAGAAATCGGTGAATACACATTAAAAAAAACATACATACCGTCGAACATAGAACCTTCTCCTTTTTCAAAGTCGGTTAAAAATACCGATTTACATCATTATCTGGATAATGAGAGTACGATTAGAGTGTTTGTAAGATTTTAAAGAAGGATGCCCACGTTACATGCGTAACCGCGTGTTACCTGCGTACGCGCCTGCGTGCGTGTTTACCTGTCATTCGATTACTTACCAAAGGGATGTATATTAATTAGATGTACGTGAAAATAGCTGTTAGTACTTCTAAAACAGACTGTGTAATAATCATTTTCAGTATGAGGAAAATATTATAGTTAAAATAATATTTGAGATTATGATGACTAAATGATGAAAACGGATGAGAACTGTAATACTTGGACTTGACCATGACTTATTGTGGGGGTCTTTGACAGTTACAAGGCTCATTTGATAGGAATTCATCAAAACCTTGAAATATTAAAATACTTACATAACACTGGCAAAAATACAAAGTGCGAGGCCTTAATATCCTCTATAAAGGAAAAAAATAGATAAAAATATTTTATGCTTATCTTTAAAAACCCTTTTTTTTTCTACGTGGGCGATTTTAATTTCGATTCGAGATTGGTAAATAACAAAAACTTCGCCTTTTTTTAAGCTGTGCCTTGACGTTATACACAAATCTGGGCATCCTTCTTTATGGCTTGGTGGTAGTAGTAGCTAGCCATCCTATTGCTAGAAAGTACCTACAAATCAAACAATTTTTATTTTAATCGGTCCACAATTGACGGAGTAATCTGTGAACATCTTTGATTATATACAAGAGCTAGATCCTCCAAGGTGAACATACATTAAAAAAAAACATACATACAGTCGATCATAGAACCTCCTTTATTGAAGTCAGTTAAAAAAGTTTTCAATGTGTAAACGAGCTTTATTGGTTCGTTGTGCACCTTCGTATCAGATAAGTTGGGCGGATACATTGTTATCGACTAGGTAATTGAATCCACGTGCATGTAGGGTTGCCACAGTCGCAAAGACAGAAAAATAATTAAATGTTACAAATTAAACAAATAAAATATACTGATAAAATACTGTTTCAAACTATCGGGTTATCGGGAGCTCATTTCACAACATAATCACGGTTAATATCCCGTAAATAATAATAAAACAATAATTATACTTATGTTATAAGTTAATTATATAATTAAAAATACCATACTTGCCATAATTCCCACGCTTAAAAGATTGGGGATCGTATAATGCTCACCACCGAGAGAGGACGCTGATGTCCTGTCAGTCCTCCGGTGGTTCTGGATGCAGTATTAGAACAAACACAACCCAGGACCATTTTTAATTGGATTACTATGTTAGTGACTGAAAAAATAACGTAATAAAGAAATATACAGGGTTAGTCCTAATCAGTTAGCATCCTTTTAAGGGCATATTCTGTACATCAAAACAAACAACTTTTACTATCGGGCCAAAATTTAAATCGCAATAAAACCAGCTGTTCCATAAATTTTGCCCAAGGTCGTTGAACTTTTTGTATGGAACAGCTGATATTATTTTCGCGATTCCAATGTTGGCCCCATAGTAAAAGTTTTTTGTTTTGATGTACAGAATATGCCCTTAAAATTATGCCAACTGATTAGGACTAACCATGTATATATGTTTTTTACCCCAAAGCTAAACTTGTAAAGGTTAAAACGGTTGTGTTTGGTGGCAACCCTACCACCAGTCGTGCGTGAGTATACAAAAGCTTCTACATTGTTAATTCAATAATTGAATACCGGAGCCTTTGCCAAAGGTAACACAGGGTTTTCGCAAAGTATAATATTAATATTTCAAATACAAATAACTTAATTGTTCTTTAGCAACGAGAAGCCAAAAAAGAACTGCCTGTACTCGTCTAATGGTAATGGTGACTGTGAGGCAGAATATAGAGTATACCTTCAAATAATTATACTACTTAGCCTACTACCTCCCACTTCCGCGGCCGTTGGGATTGTCATTGACTCACACCGTTTTTTTAAAGATTTTAGTAGTTGTAGGACTCTACTGCAGAGTCCGCCTGGGGAAGTACCACACCTTTGCCAGTTATTCAACCGCCAAGCATTACTGTGTTCCGGTTTGAAGGGCAAAGTTACCAGAGAAATTACTGGGTATGAAGAGATTTAATATCTAATATCTCAGGGTAACAAGCGCAGTGCAGTGCGGCGCAGGATGGTATTCGCAAGTTTAAAATTCTGGCACTGCCAGTTCATGTAACGAGACGAGCAAGACGTATACCTGGTGGGAAACGTCACGATGGCCATAACAGTAGCAGTGCCAGAATGTTGAACTTGCGAATACAATCCTGTACCGCACGAGCTATTAGATGGTAAACCTCTTCATACCCAGTAATTTCTCTGTTTAAATTGCCTTCAAACCGAAACACAGTAACGTCTGCACACTACCGCTTGGCGGTTGAATAACTGGCAAAGGTGTGTTACTTCTCCTGGCAGACTATGTGCAGACTCTGCAGTAGAGTCCTATCACTATATGAAAAACAGAATAGAGTCTAATCAGTCCAAACCTTCTACCATTGGCCAGATGTTCCTTAGAAACATTAAACAGTACCCTTCGTAAACATCCCGTTCACGACTTCCGGTTTTTATTACAATACCAATAAAGTTTACTGTTCGCGTAAAATGGTCGAATACGGCTTCATGAACGATAAAAGCTATTTTCTTCGACGGTAAATACACAATTACTGAAAAAGAGGTTTCCATAGACATTGTCTAGTTTAATAATAATATATATATAAATAAACTGTGACATTGTATGGTTGTAGTATACATGTACTTATTTTACCTGTATTATACGAGGGTCAGTGTTCAGGAAATTGCCTAATATCTTCTCGTCCAAAATCCCGCAGTGTCTGAAGACAAGGGTCTACGACCAGTGTGTGTTGCCAGTGATGATATATGGAACTGAAACGTGGTCTTTAACTGCTGGCCTGTTGGAGAAACTCAGAGTCACGCAACGGGCAATGGAGAGAGCTATGCTCGGAGTTACTTTGCGCGATAAAATCCGGAACGAGGATATTCGCCAAAGAACCAAGGTCACCTACATAGCTCGCAAGGTTTGCAAGTTGAAGCAATGGGCAGGCCACATCGCTCGAAGAACTGACAACCGATGGGGGTTCTTGAGTGGCGACCGCGAACCGGAAGACGCAGCGTAGGAAGGCCGCCCACTAGGTGGACCGACGACATTATAAAAGTCGCGGGCAATCGGTGGATGCAAATGGTACTAGGTTGTCGTACAGTGTGGCGGTCTAAGGGGAGGCCTTCGTTCAGCAGTGGACGTCTCTGGGCTGATGATGATGAAATAAACTGTGATATTGTATGGTTGTAGGTCATAGAAAAGCGAAGGCCCTTAGTATCTCTTCAGTGTTGTAGGTAGTATGTACTTATTTAACCTGTATTACATGAGGGGACGAGATTTCGGAGACAGTGGAATATTTTATGCATGATCCGTTGCTCTTTCTACTATGGAAAGCTTAGAGCTGCTCTGCCAAAAGATATATACAAAGTATAACAAAAAGGTTCAACAATAGGAAAGGGTATGATTTTGAACATTTTTTACATGGGGACAACCATGAAATCGCGAAAATAAATCTGCTGTTCCATACATTTTGTCCAAGATAATATATGTGTCCATTGGACGGTCGAATAATAACATACTTACAAAAAAAAAACTTGTTTGAACACCGTCAATGAGTCCGGAAAGCTAACCGAAAAGCTATTTTTTAAACCGGAAATTCTATTGTTACCAAATAGTGCACGGCAAGTAAAAGCACGCATACAAAAAAAAACATAATAAAACGTCATCAAAGCAATTTATGACGTTTCAATTTATACAAATAGGTAAGTTCTTAATAAAATATGAAGTCATCAAAACAATTTTTCATTCAGTTTACTTGCTTTAGTCACTTGAACTGCATAGAAACTTGACCCCTGAAGTGTACCGTACCAACATTAAGTATGAATATTGTATTAGTTTTAATAAGCCGGAACAGAACACACGGTTTTTGAACTTAGCCGGTATCAAGAGCGGATCCAAGGGTGGGGCACAGGGGCACGTGCCCCCCGCAAACGGTTTAAATAACAAAGCACTGGGATATTTATAACATACAGCTTTAATAACATTTTGTTTCTTTTTGCATAGTAAACATGTAATTTCTCATTATTAAATCTTTATTAAAAGTGTTTTTTATAGTTATTCTTAGTCATCATCATCAGCCCGGAGACGTCCACTGCTGAACGAAGGCATCCCCTTTAGACCGCCACAAAGTACGTCAATCTGCCATTTGAATCCACCGGTTGCCCGCGACTTTTACAATGTCGTCAGTCCACCTATTCGGATTCGGATTCTATCGCGCAAAGTAACTCCGAGCATAGCTCTCTCCATTGCCCGTTGCGTGACTCTGAGTTTCTCTAAAAGGCCAGCAGTTAAAGACCACGTTTCAGTTCCATATGTCATCACTGGCAACACACACTGGTCGTAGACCCTTGTCTTCAGACGTCCCGAACGCTGCCCATCCGAGTTGATTTCTTCGGGCGACCTCTTTGTCGAAGTTGGACCTACCTAACTGAACAATCTGTCCAAGGTAGTTGTAGTGGTCAACAACTTCGAGAGTATCGTTCCCAACGACAACCGGTCGTTGGGATCCACGACAACCGGTGGGGTGGACGAAAGGAGCCTCCCCGCGCGGTATTATTTTATCGGAAACTTTGATTACGAAAACGCCCGGCCCACCCTGGACAATCAGCGCCAAGGTGCTGATTGACGAATCCTTTCACTACGATGATCCAAAACGGCCCTTCTCAGGACCCTCCCGCAACGGCACTTTTCAGAGCCAAACCCAACGGCAGTTCTCAGCGCCACCTCAAATAGTGTACACCAGAACAATCCCAGACCAACACTCGCTGACACAGCCCTTAGCGCTGTTTCCATCAACATCGAGGGCTTTTCTCAAAATAAGGCAGAAATACTCTCAGAATTATAAGAAAACACACTCCCCACCGCCTGACTTTCCAGAACCTATGGAAGAACTCCCAGTGGGCGGCGACCTCCCGTGGCCAACGTGGAAGTCTTTAAATCGACTCCGCACCCAAGTGGGCCCCTGCAGGAGTAACTTCGTCAAGTGGGGATACTTGGACGCCGAGAGAGCACAGTGCGACTGCGGAGCGCCTGCGCAGACCATGTTGCACCTACTGTCGTGTCCTCGGTGCCCGAGTTCCTGCACCTTAGAAGACCTGAATAAGGCTACTCCTTGCGGGATGGCAGTGGCCAAATACTGGGAGAAAATAGTATAGAAAAAACAGCAGTTCCACAATCAGTTTCATTTCCATTCAAATTACTTTTTTTTTGTGAAATCTACATCAAATATTTGAAAAGAATAACAAATTAATAAACTATTAATTGAAGAAAAAGAAAGGAACTTAGTTGTCTTCAGTCCATGGACTCTGAATCCATTCCTTTAAATTATTTATAATTGGCATAGAAGTCAGTTCGTTCTCATTGGAGTTGTTAACGTCAGCAACATTTGTGGTGTCTACATCTTCTTCATCCAACCATATGGCATCATCATTTATATCATCCAAACAAAGAATTTCTCTGGCACGTCTAGCTTAATAATTTAATAATAATTTAAATAATTTAATATTTCAAATTACGCGATTCAATTTATTAAATTTGAAATGTGATGTCACAAAACTAGGACCTCCCCCCCACCCCTTGTCACACCATGTCACATTTCATCGACCACCTCCCCCCCTCCTTTACATGTGACGTACTTTATGGATGGCCCCTAATAGGTAAAAATAGGTAAGTATCGCTACCTCTTAAAATTTGCTAAATTGGTAAGTATCATCTGTACCTCTGCGGTAATTTGTATGTCGATTTTTCACTGACCTCTACACACGCACACCGTCCCCCTGAATAGGGAGGGGTTGCCATAATCCCCGCGCTCGGCAGGCGGCTTGGGGATCGCAGTGTTACCACCGTTAACTAAGAGGACGCTGCTGCCCGTCCTCCGGTGGTTCTGGATGGTGGTTCTCGTCACTTGATAGTATAAAAAAATATATAGGTTTGTACTTCTTTAGAAGATCATATTTAATTTTTTATTATCTCCGTCATTTGTTTTTTGATGGCTTGTTAGCGATGTTGAAATATGTTCTAAGATACCATTAAATTTAATATTATATCCACAGACTTTTTATATAGTAGATTAATAATCAATAATCAATAATAATCAATAATCAATTTATTGGCAACATCTGTTACAGGTCAAATAATTAAGTACTATATAATTTTAACACAAATCTATTAATTGGTATTGTACAGTATTGTATCAATTATAATGACAATATAATCTCTGTACGTTATTTTATTATTATAATAATAATAATTACATGTCAGGAGAAATTAATTGAAATAAATCAATTTATATGTCAAACTTAAGTACAGAGTCAATAAAAAATTTACATTAGTCAACAAAACTAAATAGTATCAATTATTATTACAATACACAAATCAAATAATAACTTTTCCATCACACTTGCTCGTAAAGTAGGTCTTATTACATCGCTTTTAGGCTCATAATCCAAGCTATTATACACGCGTGCTTTTTACTTAACATTACGGCACTTGTACTATAATAGGTATAACCCGGTAAAGTCAAGTTTGTACGTGACTGCAATTAGACGTACGTGTACGAAGCACTCTTAATATAGCCGGGTAATACTTACAGTTTTTTTGTAATACCAACAAAGAGTTCTTATGCCGCTGAGTGATGAGTAATGCGCGCGCAGGTTGACATTTACTTCAGTAAATGTCAACCTGCGCGCGCATTACTGATTTGGGCGCCATTTTCCGCAAATGTTTGTTGACGTTTTCGCTGTGTGGTTGATTATTATCAAAAAAACGCAAGTGTGACGAAAATCGTCGTATGGAACTCTTGTGCTATTAGTCATTACGCTCTCGGCTTTCTTATTGCGCTCGCCTGCGGCTCGCGCGCATAATACCGCCTCTAGTGTAATGACCAACATAGCACACTCTTATCATAATGTACTATAAAAATACAAATTGAACTAAGAATGCTACAATAACTCATGTCAAATAATAGGTACTGTTTTCTATACAGTAATTACAGCATTACATTTATTTATTTTTGTTTCAATAAATTCGTCATAGCTATAGAACGTCTGCTCGATAAGCCAGCGTTTAAGGCGTGCTTTAAAACTAAGAAGAGTGTGCGCGATTATATCTACTTCATATGTGTGACGGCTTTAACAAATCATGGATTTGGTAAGTAGCTATTATAATAGGTTGCGACTGTTGCGAGATAGGAATAGAATCGTAAACTGAAATAAATTTAATTTTCATAAGATATTTATTTAGATTTGCTTAAATTTCATGGTAATTCTAACTTATTCATAATAATTAATGCAATAAATTTTTATTAAATTAAATTAAATTAAAACAGATCCTTAAATCAATGTCGTAATATTAACTCCCGCGCTTAGCACCCGGCCCAAACGTACCCAACACACTAGCCGCGTTACCGCGCTGTATAGCGATGGAGACCCGCTGAGCCAAGAACCAGCCAGAATGGGGTCCTGCCCTCTCTCCCTTAAACGGCGGCCAAGGTCGCGAACTAGTTGCTTGGCGTCAGAGCTCCACGGGCCCGACGTCTCCACGGCAAATTTCATATGTAAATGAAATTAAACAAAAAAACCTTCCAAGACTCTTTGCCGCTCCACCACCCTCAGCTTCAATGGAAGCGCACTGTAATAGTGGGGACGTTTTAAGTCTCACTATTAGAGTTCCCACTTTTAATAAGTTCGTCGCTACTAAGTAGCTAGAAATATTTTCTTAATTTTCAAAGAATTTCTTAATTGGAAAGCATCGTAGGCGAGTAAATAGCCGCAATTCGGAGGAATCTCTTGGATTTTACCTGAACACGAGGTATTTTTAGGTCTTCTAAATTCATACCTGAAATCTTTAGCTTGTTAAATTTCAGGTAATTATAAGATTTTTCAGATTACAATCTTTTCGGGTTTATTAGGTAGGTGTGGGTCTCTACATAATATAATTTGTGTACCTAATGGCATAAAAAATAGACCAAACTATGAACTGTTAGGGTTAAGCGGTAGTAAGGGTTAGTGATTTCTCTACCTTTTTTATTTTCGAGTTTCGATTATTCTCGAGGCCGATTTATCGAGTTTTCTCGGATTCGAGACCAAGTCTTTTTATAAAAACGTCATATTTGGTTGAAAATTAATTTAAATAAGGAAAATATTTATTCAGTTACTTTATTATTGCCCCATTTTTTTGTATTTGGTAGGTACGTATTATTTAGGTAAAGAAATACAAACCAAAAATTAAAATCTTACAACAAACAAAAATTTAAATCTTATTACAAACGAACAAAAATTTTAGTTTTGATTCTTACTTAAGAATCGAAACTTAGTATTAACAGGGACAGATTACTAAGTACACGCGAGTTAACAACATTTGGGGGCATAAATGTAAATTTTTATTTTAGCTATAAATAATTATAATATATATATTAATATTAATTATAAAATGAATGGATGGGAAATGAGCGCACGGCTTTCGAAGACTATAAATATGTTGAGCGCCGGGTCTCCTCTCGCTTCAGTCATACTATGTCTTTGCGATATGCGAGCCGTACGATACGACAATACAAACTTCTAATACATATATATGTGTTCTCTTTTTGTCATGCAGTAATTAGATTCGCTATCTCTATTTTCCGGCAAATTTAATATGCATACTTTTAGCTAGGTAGGCTTGATTGTGTTGTCTTGTTAATTTTGAACGATTTGCAAGTGCTAGGCCCGTCCATTCCATTATCACTGTCGCTGGCTATAGGTAAGTTATTTTACCGTGGGCGTGAATGTTAAAATGAACAATAAAAAATAACATAAACCTGGGTCATGGTCAAGCGTACCCCGAACATAAAACGTGACAAATTATTATTGCTAAGACGAAGAAGAATCAATTAACCCCAAAAGCCGCACCGCACGAAGTGAGTGGATGAGTTTAAAAAAAAAAAAAATTATAGTCTTGCTTTAGACTGCCATCTCGTCTGATGTTAAACGAAGATGCTGTCTACAATGGAGCACGAAACCTAGAAGAAACCGATTCACTTGCGACTTGAAGACACCCAGATTATAATTATCGGGAAACACCCACTCGGGCAGCGCATTCCACTGTTTAGCAGTTCGAATAAATAAAGTGGAATAAAACCATTTCGGTCGAGTTTTTGGAATATTAACCATGAAACGGAGTCGCTTTTTCTTTTGAAGGTCCTGGCCGTCCAATTGAAGAAGGGGCAGGGGGGAATAATACGTTATGCAGCGAAAAATAGTCATACGACGCGCCCGGCTTGTAGCGCAAGAATTCTCGAGTGCTGGTTATTTTTTTCTCGTCTCGAATGAAGACAAATTTCTCGAGTATTCTCGAGTTCGAGAAAGCTCGAGCGGAAACCCTAGTTGTAATTTGTCGACGCTATAAAACGCCGCCACCGCTATTGGAAGTACTTCAATACAAGTGTGTGCCCCAAGTCTATCAGCCTTCAAGTTCGCCTTGGCCATCATTACCAGCTCGTCAACAGGTCTCCCATCGGTCTGCGACCTCGCGCTGGCTTGCCGCCAATTCTGACAGCCTGACTGGCGCCAACCGCTGTATTTACTAAAGTAAGATCGTATAGGCTGAGTGGACAGCCCTAGCGTCATAGTTAATGCCGCCCGAAGGCCTCTCTCATGGCTTAACGGTTGTTGTCACAGACATACAATGTGCAACAAATAGGTTCAACAATACTGAAGGGTATGTATGTAAGTAGGTACTCATCATTATGAAGAACTTTTACTATGTGGCCAACCCAGAAATCGCGTAAAAAAAATCGTCTGTTCCATACATTTTATCCAAGGTCAATGAACTTTTTGTATGGATATTGTACCCCCCATTGCAGTAACTTTTTGTTACTCATTGTATAGAACAGACAACCAATTCAACGTGTCATTCGACTCACGGTAGCGATAGCGATCAAATGTATAAATGCCACTCACGGTCACCTCTGACTGTATTTAGTGATTCTATTATAAACAGGATTACGCGGACCGGTTACACTAAGCCGGAAGTCGTCTTGCTCGTCTTGGACGTCTTGGTCGTCTCGTCACTTAAAGGTATTAAAAAAATGCTTATTGTACAGACTGATTCAAACTTAATGGCGGCTGTGAAGTGCGCTGCAGGTGAGACTTTGCGACACACTTTGCATACCGCACGCCAAATTTTAGCTACTGCGCAGCGTCTCGCTCCTAAATCCACAGCCGCCATTAAGTTTGAATCAGCCTGTACTTATCATTGTGGCCAGCTTCTAGAGCAGCCGGGTAAAAAGGTTAGTAAAATAAGGTCAATTCTGCACTGCAGGTGACGCAATAACGACCTCTTTCCTGTCCTCGCCTCCTTTCAATTAGGCAGAATACTCCTTGGAGCGCTTATTTTGCAAACTATTCGCTACATCGTTATCCACACCCACTGACCTCTATATTATAATACAAGTAATAATAGAGGTCAGTCTACACTAAGTAATACTTCTACTAATATTTGTCTTATGCATAAAACAAACATGTTTTAAACCAATTTTAGTTAAAAAAGTGGTAGTTTTGTCTTCTATTTTCAAACTCAATTTGTTTTTTTCACTTAGTTTGTGGCTTCGCACTTTGTGCATTCAGCCAGTGTCAAGTTGTTTTATTGTCTTGCTCCGGGAGCTAGGTTTTTTAAATTTATCTGAGGTCAACATAGCTATCCGCGTAAAAAAAACAGCAGTTTTTGTGGTTAGCATCGTTCTAGAGTGTTCAAAGTTACTGTATTCTTAATTAATTCCAATAAATACATTTTCTTTTTGATTTTGATGTTAAAAACAAAAAAGGTTTACAACATTGGTATTTGCGGCAAAATGTAAAAAAACAAACCTAAAATCAAATCTCAACAAACACAAAAAAAAAAAACACAGCCGCTCAAGCAAACCTGAGCGGGAGTTTTGGCGGAAGCGAAAAAATCATGTCGGTTGCATTGCATTAGTTTCCAAAACTTGTGTTCTTATTCTTATTCGAAGTGGGGCGATAAGTCCTGCACTGACGTCCCGCTTGGGGTGTATTGTGCATTTCCCCCGCCAGCGTCTACCCGAGCCAAGCCAGCTCCTTGAAGTAACGGAGCGAGGCTCTGGGCCGCTGGCATAGTAACTCATGGGTTAGATGCCAAAACTTGTGTTTTTTCGAGTGTTAATGCACTAAAATGGTGGCGTTTTATTCATTATTTGCTGATTACTTTATTACTATACGCGCACGAGTATGGGCAAGTGATTTATAATGTAATGTGTCTTTTCGTGTTGTTTCCAAAACTGCGAAGAAGCTTGTCGTAAAGTTGCCACGATTTTACTAGGGCATGACTGGACTTGACTGTGACTTACTAAGTGTGACTTTGACTGACTTAACTTGAATTGAAATTTATAAAAAACTTGATTTATATAATATTTAGGTACTTGACACTGGCAACTGCACAAAGTGCGGCGTCATAATCCTCCTAGGAGAAAAGAAAAAAGTAACCTGAGCCTCTAAAATCTAGTTCCCCAAACGGCCTAGATTGCCAACGGGGTCAAAAAATACCCATTCTGGCCACGATAGATCCTCGTCGAGTAAAGAATTTGGGACTCCAGAAAATTACTTCTCTCATCAGTCAGAAGATGTCCACTACTGGACGAAGGCCTCTCCCTTAATAGGGAGGGGTTGCCATAATCCCCACGCTTGGCAGGCGGTTTGGGGATCGCAGTGTTACCACCGTTAACCAAGAGGACGCTGCTGCCCGTCCTCCGGTGGGTCTGAATGCAGTTTTAGGACATACCCAGGTCAGGAAAATTACTTCCCATGATTTAATTCCTATTCTTGACGTGTTGCCAAGATAATATTTGGCACCAGATGGTCTACGGACGAAGTTTGTTATAATAGAGTTTACTTAATTTATTCAGAGGGCTTTAGGCAGGTTGTTACTGAATGGAAGGGCCAGTTTTAGAGGTGTGGAGGCCCTGGGACTACGAAGGAGTCATCATCTACAACAGCCAGAAGATTTAATGTACAATGTACAAGATTTAATTTAGTTTTTTTTTTTTTAATTTCTTACGGTGTGCGGGACCTAGTACAAAATGTATGCACGGAGCGCCTTCGGGCAAAACCGGACGGTTTTTCTTACGGTTTTTTTCGTCGTATGCGCCCGGCCTAAAGCTCCGCGACCACTCCATCGGAATCGGCCCGTACGGAGCGGACGGAGCGTCGGCTATTATAAAATTCCGATAGGATGCGTCCACTGCATTCGGATTTTGCATCTGCTTTATCGACATCCATATGACGCGTTCGCTGCGGATGACGTCATCGGCAGAAATAACGGTCATCTGGCACGGATTTGCCGATCCAGTGCTCGCAGTCCCATAGAAATTAACACAAAGCAACAAATCCGTCCGCTCCGATACCGGCGCAGTGGACGCGCAGCTTTAAGAGATAAGGGCAGGAGGACGCTGACTTAAAGATTATTTCTTCCTTAGAAGAAAGTGTCTTCTAGATAGGTACAATGAACAGTTATCAGGCAGGCAATAAAAAAAATGGTTCTAAAAATGTGTTAAATGGCGTTAACGAGACAAGATTCTGAATAATGTCACTACCTAGTATGTGGTCCTGAAGATTTTGAATGAATGAACCAAGGTCAACAGATCAATAATACACTTTTAAAAAAAACTACCGACTTCAACTTCGAATCCCTGGATGACATCTTCATATTTTCTAGTAATTTTGATTTAAAAACTAAACTACTGAACCGATTTCGATAAAATTTATATGTGACTTTTTTAAACTATTACGGTTGTATACTAAAGTTCTATTATTATTAACGGAATATTTACCGTGATTATGTTGTGAAATGAGCTCCCGATATTTCGGCGTAGTTGCATGCACCATGTTCACGAGTAGTCTGAAGAATGCGGGTGGTTGTCAAAAGAGTTCGAAAAAACATTAAGGGCATTCATAAAAAATAAAAAAATAAAAATTATTATATTGGACCACATCTGAAGTAAACCAAACAAAAACAGAATCATCAAAATCAATTCATAATTGGCTGAGTAATCGCGTAACATACATACTAAAATAACATATAGTCGAATTGAGAACCTCCTTTTTTGAAGTCTGTTGAAAAATAAAAAAACACTTATTTCATTTACATCAGTTCTGTACTGTTTTTTTTGTGGTTATTGTTTGTGTAACAAAGTAATTGCCAATGGCATTTCCTACGCTCGTTCTTCCACAACAATAACTAGTAAACGTGGATTAGTAATTAGTGTGTTTGTTTTTTCATTAAACAAATGCGAAAAAAAATAGAACCATGTCTCGTCAATGCCATCTTTATTTTGGCTGTAGCACTACGTTCTGACAGCTGTCAGAAATCTTCCCATTGATTCAAAAAAATATTCCGTCAGTTTGGTCGGCTACTTTATTTAAAAGCTGTTGATTATAATGACGCAATTGGGATCTAAAGTCCCCAAGCGTCGGGTAAGTAATTACTGTATAGAGACATTACCATTTACCACTCCAGGTTATTTAAGAGTGGTTATAACACCCAGGGCGTTGTGAAGCGGTTTCGTCAGCTTTTATTTTTGGGTTAATAGTTTTTTAGATATATATAACTGTGGCAACCCATTTGGGAGAAGACGCACCTTATTAATTGTTTTTTTTACACTTCTTAAACTCGTGGTTCCGTGGTTTTTTATGAAAATATTACAGATTTATATTGCTTAAACTTATAGTCACTTTATAAATTGTATTACTCTCAATAGCATTACTAGTAGGTTGTAAAAACGAAGTTTAGTGTTTTTTTCATGATGTGACTTTTTGGATGGGACCTGGGAATGTCCTAAAGCTGCAACCAGAACCACCGGAGGACGGGCAGCAGCGTCCTCTCCGACCGCCAAGCCGCCTGCCAAGCGTGGGGATTATGGCAACACCTCCTTATTAAGGGTGGGTGAACAAAGTGGCCAAACTGAGGTGCCATCTGACTTAAAACACTTTTAAGTGAACCTACATTTTATAAGCCAATTTATAGATATATTTTAAATACTGTAAGAAAATTGTAATAGAATAATTTTAGTTTATTTATATACTGTAGGAAAATTGTAATACAGTTATTTTAGTTTATTTATTTTAAGTTTTTTAGTTTGTTGTAATGTTAGGCTAAAGGACTTGTATCCAGAGCCAATAAATTAAAAAAAAGGTGATGTGACTTTTGGCCTAGTTCGTTTGTACCACTATGCCACCTAAGTATGAAATGTCCTAAGCATTTACTTTTCGTTTTAAAAATTAAAAAAAAATTAATTTTCGAGGTCGAAACAAAAAATGTAATTTTCGAGGCCCGCGGCTTCGCCCGCGTACGGAAGATATTCGGGCCGCTCCCAAAATTCACCACTTTAAATCATCCAGAGCAATTTTTTTAGCCCCCCCAACTCCCCCAACTCTACCGACTCTACCCGACTCTACCGACTCTACCGACTCCACCGACTCTACAGACTCTACCAACTCTACCAACCCCCTCACCCATCCCCCACCCCCCCAACGCCCCCCACCCCTCCCCCACCTCCCCCATGAATGAACTAGCCAAATATCAATTTTCATCAAAAAAACAAAGAACTTTCCATACAACATTCCACCCCCTTTCCCCCCTTAGGAGTCGAATTTCGAAAAATCCTTTCTTAGTACACCTACGCATCGAGACGAATACACCCTCCAAACTTCAAGTCTGTACGACCAGCGGTTTGGGCTGTGCGTTGTCAGTCAGTCAGTCACCAGTCAGTCAGTCAATCAATCAGGACAGAGCCTTTTATATATATACTTACATTTATTTATTTATATTTATTTAGTTTTTGGCTGGTCCAGGGTTTGTTGCCCGTGGTACTACCAGTATTACTACCAGTAGTACACGGGTAAATATATCCCGTACTACCAAGCGATCCAGTAGTACCACTGGAAGTTTTTTTACCCGTGTTACACTCTTAGTCCACATTTCATAGTTTGACACCTGTCACTTTGACACCTGTCCCTTTGACACTTTTTTTATTTTTTTCTTAGTTCTTGGCGTCGCACGTTGTGCATTCTGCCAGTGTCAAGTTTATGATTTTTTCAAGTATTTATATGTAAATCAAGTCAATTATGTAATGATATCACAGTCAGTCACACGAAATTAGTCATAGTCGAGTCCAAGTCATGCCCTAGTAAAGTTGTGGCGACTTTACTATGAGCTTATACGGAGTTTTGAAAACAACACAAAAAGACATGTTTCACCACATTATATCACTTGCCCACACTCGTGCATGTAATTCAACACTCAATGAATAAAACACCACCATTTTTAATCATTAATTCACGAAAATACACAAGTTTAAGAAAATAATAGAATGCAACGACATGATTTTTCCGTGTTCCCGCCAAAACTCCCCCTTTGACACTTGTCACTTTGGCTTTTGCTTTTCAAGTACAAATATAAAACACATAATTAACTAAAATCAGTATTTTTTATTTGTACGCATAATAAATCCGTCATTTGTTTTTTATTCTTTACTTTTCCGTCTGAAAATAAATAAATTCTTTGTTTTCGTTCTATTTAACAAAGTTACAGTAAAAAAAACTCTATGTATACTAGTATGTAAAAACACATTGATAAAAAAAACTCACAAAGTACCCGATATTTGTATAAGCAAAGTATCGAAGAAGACTAATTTGAAATAGATACAGAAACCAATTCACCGAAAGCATTGGTAATCCATTTCAGTAGCCATTATAACCACTCACCCGGTTATCTTGGAATTTGATCGTCAGCAATCTGGGTTACTCACAATACTGCTGAGGATTGAAATGGGGCAATACCATGGACGTAACTAGGATGGGGGCAAAAAATTTGACGTAGCCTTTGATAAATAATATGTCTAGATAGAGTCTCGTACTGTTTATGAACGAAAAATGACAGGCCAACATTATTATACTAGTGTGCGTGATAGCCATGTCTTACACTCGCGTTGCGCCATTCTCGTTGCTGTAGTGTGCGTGCATAAGAGGCTAACAGTTCACCGCTATTTTTTTCGACGCGTTTAGGATCCATCAGTCTATCTAGACATATAATTTATCAAAGGACGTAGCTATGATTTTTGATGAAATTCAATGGGAATTTAAACTTGTGAAAACCAGTGCATTTAATCGATACGTACCTATGCTATAAATATAGAAAGCTATTCTAGAGCATATGATATTGTTGTAAAATACATGAAATGGAATCGATAATTGACAGAAATAATTTAGCACATATTCCGGAATAGCACCACTTCCTACTTTACCTTGATTCACATTATCTATTTATCTAATATAATAAAAGGCTCTGTCCTGACTGACTGACTGACAACAACGCACAGCCCCCACCGCTGGTCGTAAAGACTTGAAATTTGGAGGGTGTATTCGTCTCGACGCGGAGGGGTGTACTAAGAAAAGATTTTTCGAAATTCGACCCCCAAGGGGGGGAAAAAGGGGGAAGTTTGTATGAAAGTCAGATTCAAATTCTGATATTCATAAATCCCGTCGTGGATAAAATTGATATTAGGGTAGTTCATTCAAAGGGGGGGGGGGGGGGGGGGGTTCGAGGTAGAAAAAAATAATTGCTCTGGATGATTTAAAGTGGTGAAATTTGGGAGCGGGCCGAATTTCTTCCGTACGCGGACGAAGTCGCGGGTGACCTCTAGTTTGAAATAAATTCAATAATGTTATCACACGTATGATTTAACTAATAGTAGATTACCCTAACCAAGCAACGACATAGGGAGCGCAAGTAAAGAACCTTCAGATATCATGTATATTAGTTTGTTACTATTTCCTTGCCTTGCCTTAAAAACTAATAATTGTTTACAAACTATAAATTAGAAAATAATCAGACAAGAAATAAAGTTTTTTTTTTAAATTATATTTATTGTCGATACGAGCAAGACGTTTACCTGGTGGTAAGCATCACGCCTGTCTTTATCAGTGTAGCAGTGCTAGAATTGTGAACTTGCGAATAAAATCCTACCCCGCACTGTACTGCGCTCGTCACCCTGATATATTAGATGTCAAATCTCCCTCTGCTATAAGGTAAATTTAGTTTTTTTTATAAAATAATGGGGGAGAAAGCCCCATCCTGATTACGGCCATGGCACAGCTGGTTATGTGGACGATTGAGCGACATACTTTGGCAAGTTATGAGGCCACGGGGATTGAAGTTTGTGGATTTTAATTTAGAATCGGGACGGGAATTTAATTTTACTTGGAGTTCTATTTGGATTTATGTTTGAGTTCAATGCTTTTTTTAACGGACTGTTTTATTTTCGTTTTTTATTTTACTTCATTACTCCGTTATTTTTAGGGTGGGAACCCTTGAGGGATCAAAAGGAAAAAGGAACCCTTATAGGATCACTCGGTTGTCCGTCTGTTTGTCTGTTTGTCAAGACCCCTTTTCTCTGGAATGCGTGGAGGTATCAAGTTGAAATTTATATCAAATACGTCAGTCTACAGTCCCTTAGATCTGTAAAAAAAACCAAGCTTCTAAATCAACGAAATAAAAAATTACGGTCATTTTTGTGAGTTTTTTAGAGTGAACTAAATCAAAACTCATAGAGTACTTCCCGTTGATCTAGACTCATGAAATTTGGGAAGAAGCAAGGTAACATAACTGTAATTACGTAAAAATCTGAAAATTGCTAATTTGTAGATATATCGTCATTTTTCAAGCCAAAACTGAAATGGTTATTTTGTTTGTTTCTTTCATCATGGAAATTATTTACTGTTAGTTGAATTATTATTACTTACTTTACAGGGTTAGTTGTCCTTTTAAGGACATGTTCTGTACGTCAAAACAAACAACTTTTACTATCGGACCAAATGTTGTTCGAAATATATGTAAGAGATGGCGCGCTGAATTGGATGCCTTCGACAAAAACTGGGATAGTAGAGTTGATGTCTAACAGCATAAAATCACCCAAGTGTGGTGTGTTGTAGTGGTAGGACTCTACTGCAGAGTCCGCCTGGGGAAGTACCACACCTTTGCCAGTTATTCAACCGCCAAGCAGTAGTGTGTAAGCATTACTGTGTTCCGGTTTGAAGGGCAATGTTACCAGATAAATTACTGAGTATGAAGATATTTAACATCTAATATGTCAGGATGACGAGCGCAGTACAATGTGGCGCAGGATTGTATTCGCAAGTTCACAATTCTAGCACTGCTACTGAGGTAGGCGTGACGCTTACTACCAGGCAAACGTCTCGCTCGTCACGTCACTCAAACGCAATTAAAAAAAAAAAAAAGATCTGAGACGTTCTTTACTTTTGTTCCCTAGGTGTGTTATCTACTGTTGTGTATCTGAGACTCAAGTTGGTAGACTTAGAGTACTCAATACTCCCAAATCAAAGTTACTGTATCTTAACTCAGTCCCCAACTCAGGTACATAAATAATAATTAAAAAAATATACAACCGACTTCAACTTCGAATACCTGGATGACATCTTCAGATTTTCTAGTAATTTTGATTTAAAAACCTAACTACTAAACCCATTTCGATAAATTTTATACAGAAACATCTCTGAAGTATTACCTACCAAAAAAAAACATCAAAAACAGTTCATAATTGGCGGAGTAATCGCGTAACAAAAATACATACAGTCGAATTGAGAACTTCCCTTTTTGTATTTGGTTGAAAATCCGCTCAATTTTGAGTTTTTGCCTCAATTTCAAGTACTCAGGTCTACCTACGCTTCGTGTAGAATAATAAATTGCTAAAGTTTCTCAACTCTGCACCAGGTTCTAGGTAATCTCATATAAGTTTACACAGCGACGGTGATAATGGAATGGACGGGCCCAGCGCTTGCAAATCGATCAAAATTAACAAGTCAACACAATCAAGCATACCAGCTAAAACTATGCATATTACATTTGCCGGAAAATACAGATAGCGAATCTAATTACTGCATGATAAACAGAGAACACATGTACATGTATTGGAAGTTTGTATTGTCGTATCGTACGGCTCGCATGTCGCAAAGGCAGAGTATGACTGAAGTGAGTGGAGAGCCGGCGCTCAACATATAGTCTTCAAAGTCCGTGCGCTTATTTCCCGTCCATTCATATTATCATTGTCGCTGAGATACACAGATAAAGGTATAGGTATGTAACCTTCAGGAGAAGTTTTGACAAAAGGCACGAACTCGGAGTCCGTGATGCTAAACAACAAATGAAACACCACACTTACCACACCTTTGCCAGTTATTCAACTGCCTAGCAGTAGTGTGCTAGCATTACTGTATTTTTTTAAACTATTTATAAGCTTGCGTGTGACTGCCATCTCGTCTGATGTTAAACGAAGATGCAGCCTACGATGGAGCACGCTTGCCTAGAAGAAATCGATTCACTCGCGACTTGAAGACACCCAGATTATAATTATCGGGAAACACTCACTCGGGCAGCGCATTCCACTGTTCAGCAGTTCGAATAAAGAAAGTGGAATCAAACCGTTTCGTACGAGTTTTTGGTATACTTACCAACGTCGGCCGACGTTGAAATCTCGAATATGTCAGTTGTTCCATAGAACAATACCATTCTCTACGTATGGAAGCAAAATAATTTTTATTCGCGATTTCATCGTTGGATCCATAGCTGAAGTTCTTCGCAATGATGAGTACAATGACCTCCCGATGAGTACTACCGACCCACGTAACCCTATATTTACAAGAGGTTATTCATACAATTTTTTATTAACTCTGATACAGCCTTTTATAATTTCAGAAAACTTAGATCGTTCATAGAGTCGATAGACTATTTCAGCCGACTTCAAAAAAGGAGGTTCTCAATTCGACTGTATGTTTTTTTTTTGGATGTATGTTACTCGATTGCTCCGCTTATTATAAATCGATTTTTGATGATTCTTTGTTTGTTTGGTAGGGATACTTCAGAAGTACCCATATAAATTTTATCGAAATCGTTTTAGTGGTTTGGTTTTAAATAAAAATTACTGAAATAAATCAAAGCAACTGGAAAATATGAAGATGTCATCCAGGTAATCAAAATTAAAGTCGGTTGATTTTTTTATTATATTTTTTAATCTAGAATATTTTAACGTCATGAAGATAATTTATAAAAGTGTATAAAGTATATGTATAAATAAAGTTAATTTAATTTTAATATTTAAAACTAAAGGGTTTTAGGACATTTCCCTTAAGCTGGTGGGCTAGTGGTACAAATTTCCCAAGCCTCCTTGTAACAAGGCCAAAATGGCATATGCCTTAAGTACCTACTTAAGTACACTTTAGCACATAAGTTTTGAATTAAATTTTTCTATTTCGCGAAGTCAGCCAGATTCTAAAAATTCTCTAAAATGGGAAGTTTTCTGACAGCTGCCAGAACGTAGTTCTACAGCCAAAGGATAGGCCGCGCTGGCGAGATATGGCCCACAATTTTTCGCATTTTTCTTGTGAAAAAGCAGTTCACTCACTTTCACTGCTTCATTTCACAGTTCGCGTTCGTTGGTGCCTTTCCAAGTTTTCTTGTATCATTTTGTTCAAATTCTGATAATTTGTTTTGTTAATAATGTTTTGATAATTTTGTTACGTTACATTATTGTTATTATTTTTTGATGATAGTTATTGTTATTTTTATTGATAGTAATTAACTAATTATTTGGCAAGGCGCACTTACTAATTTGCGTGGAATAACGAAAGCTTAAGAAATATTATGGGCTAATACTTTTTTAGACAAACAATAACCACAAACAGTGAAAGATAGATACAAATAAAATAAGGTTACTTTATATTTTTTGACCTTTTTACTTTGCTTCATTCGTTCAAAATCTTCAGAACCACAGACTAGATAGTGAAACTGTTCAGGGCCATGTCTCTTCGTCGCTGTCTATCGGATTTTTAGGAACTATATATTTTTTTTAAATGGCTGTCGGAAAATCGCCTATTGCCAGTCCTATTACATATCTAATTTTCATAAACCTTGATTATATGGCAGCACTCCACATACATTGAGTTACATGAGATAATTACCCTCCTTTGAACAACTTGCCATACCATAAATGTATAACCTCTAAAAGTTGTATCATCCTTTTCTCACATATTAAACTAAAAAGAGACAGCAGACAATTTAATGCTGCCAGTGTTTAATTTATGGTGAGGTAAGTGTAACCAATGTTGCTCAAAACATCTAAAATAAGAATCTAGATCTAAACGTTTGTTTACTACATAACAGTAGGTACTACGCGCACGGTAGATAAACTAAATAAAAACTAAATAGTAGAAACTAAAAATACTTATAATCTAAGTGGAACGGTGCACAGCAGTAAGAAAATGGCCACCCCATTGACCTATCACATCAATGAACGAGCTTCCTCCAAGCATGCGTACCTATGACGTCAGAGAGGACGGGGATGGGCGGGGGGGAAGATTCCGGGCATTTTCGGCCATGACTCATCGTCACTATTCTCTCGATCTAATTCCACGAAATGATGAGAGAAAATATTTACTAATAGCTTTGTCTAGCGTGATTTTATCGTCAATTTGATGTTTGGGGCCTTTGAGTTGGAAGATTTCGAACTACCCGCGATTTTATTGATCGTTCCTTAAGAGTAAGACTTTTTAACGAATCTTGGCGCAAGGTTTTGGGACTATCATTCATTATTATTTGGAGATTTATACTTTTGTGGGCTTATAGTTTTTGGTCACGTACCTGGTTTTCTTGGTTGAGCAGCTTGAGTTGGTCGTTTATAAGGCTGTACTTGGCGCTCTCCTCTTTCCTCAGCGCCCGCTCCTTCTTCAGCTCCGGGCTCCAGAAGGTCTTGATGCTGTGCATACTGGAGCCCAGCTTCTGGTTGGTCAGTTCGAGCTCCTTCTTGAGGTTCCCCAGCTCCCTCTGCAGGTCGGAGTTCTGGGACTGGAGCTCCCCCAGGAAGAGGGGCGGGGGCTCCCGGCGGTAGTACTCATCCTCGGGGTGGTGCGGCGGCGCGTACGAGCGGTCGTACTGGTCGCGCTCGAGCGACTGGTAGCGCATGGGGCGCGCGGCGCGCTGCCGGTGGTGCGCGCCGGCCGAGGCGGAGCGCCCGCGCTCCTCGGGCGCCGGCGAGGGCTCGTCATCTCGCGTGAGGTAGGGGCTGCGGCGCGACGGGCTGCGCTCGGCTGGGGGCAGGCGCGAGCGCGCGCCTCCGGGCCACTCCTGCCGCCGCCACTCCTCCCGGCACGGCGGCCGGTCGTCCTCCGCCGGGTACTCGCGGAGATACAGCTTGCCGAGTTTCCCGCCTCACTGCGAGCGCATTGTGCACCGGACTGCGCGACGGGCACGCGACCACTGAGCGAAACGCCCGTCGCCCGTCCTGGCGCATCGATCCGACGGGAACGCGAGACGCACGCATGCGCACACTCCACACAACTCAGCCGCTTTAGCGATTGATTCAGACGAACCGGGACGATTAGTAATGGGCTATCGTGGTACAGGGATATTAAGCCACGAGACTCTTGGACGGACAGACAGAGCTTCTCGGTTCGTCATTACATTGTCGTACGTAACCTTGTAGCGCATAGAAAATGATGGACACGGACGCTAGTCTTGGGAGTGCGTGAAACATAGGTAAAATTCGATCGGACAATCCAGTCAGTCTCCGGATGGGTAACCGTGAGTGGAATTGTACATCCGAGCGCTACCGTGGGTCAGATGACACGTTAAAAAGTAGGTCCCGGTTGTTTGTTCTATATCTATAACAACAACCGTCAAGCCATGTCAGAGGCCTACAGGCGGCACATTAACACTGGCACTAGGGCTGGCCTGTACGAACTTACTTATGGGTAAAATAGGATAACGGACAATTATTATTGGTAGTTATAAATGGTAGAAGATGATGATCATGATGATGATGAGATGACATGGGGCTCGAGGCTGTGGTGATGAAATGATCTAGGGCTGTAATGCCGTATCATCACCGCGAAGGTCTTCTGTCGTTGCTGTATCAGCGATGTCTAAAAATACATCGACATTTTATACAATTAACACCAAGTAAGTGATTCGCTACGAACTATGGAATCTCAACCCGTTGAGCGATTTTTTTATACTGTCAAGTGACGAGACAAGCATGAATTTCATCTGGTGGTAAGCGTCAAGCCTGCCACTAACAGTAGCAGTGCTAGAATTGTGAACTTGCGAACACAAATCCTGCGCCGCACTGCACTGCGCTCGTCACCCTGAGATAGGTATTAGATGTTAAATCTCTTCATACCCAGTAATTTCTCTATGATCTAGATCTAGAGATAATATCTATATATCCAAATTCGGCAAGCGCCGTTGAAACCAGTCTTTAAACGAGTTGTGCGTGAACATTATTTAAAATCAGCTCTAGTTTTGTAACCATTTGATCACTCGTATTTATTTATTGCATAAATATTTGTTTTCATATTATATATTGTATATATTATTGGTTTATTTTATTATCTAATGAATTATTTGTATTTAATTTAATTTATTGGTCATTTAAATTTATAAGTATAGATATTTTTAGTTATTAGTTAATTGAAATGTATTTGCTCTTAACAATAATTTATTTTGTGCGCCTACATCCCCATCTCTTTAACCGACGGGGATGACTGGTAGAAAATGCTTTAGCAGAAAGACGAAAGATTACAATTTCTTGTTTTTCCTAATATCCTTTGTTTGTGTGCTATGTTTTTTGTCGCAAATAAACTACTGTCTATTGGCTATTGTCTATTGTCATTAAGTCTTCCTTTTGTACATTAATGTATTTATGTGTGCAATAAAGAATTAAATAATAAATAAGATAACTCGGATCCAGGGGTTAGTAACAAAAGGTTTAAAAACTTACAAAACTATTTTGTTAGTATACATATAAATTAAATACAAAATAAAAGATATGCCCCTGTGCAGAAGCACTCCCGGAAGAAGCTAGAATAACATAAAGGTCTTATCTGATCATCACTCGGACGAAATGCCTCAGCACAGGCGCACGGAGGTGTTCAGCAACAATTTGCAGGATGCTGTTGTGACTCCCTCGCACCCTCCTCATCAATGATGCGACTTTTTTGCGTATGACTGCGTGGAAGCCGCCAGTACAGGGGCCTTATTTTTGAATCGTACGCAAGCGTAGCGCATGCGAAAGGAGCTGACCTTCGAACGATAATGTTTGGAATAAGGTTCAATATCGTTTGAAAGTCGGCTCCTTTCGCAAGCGCAACTTTGCGCACGATTCAAAAATAAGGCCATAGGTCTGCGTAAACATTTCGGATGCACTAAAAATGATAAAAGCTCGATTTACTCCAGCTTGGTGAAACATGGGCCGTCTAAACGAAGTTATTAACAACTATTTAAAAAAAAACAACCGACTTCAATAGGGTAGATGACTGATGTTTATAGACGTTGAAACCAATAGCTTGATAGTATGCTTATTGAAAAAAAAAGACGGTTAATAATGTTCTGATATATGAGCGTTTAAAGTTTTTGTTAGAGACAACTCTGTCCCTTTTCCACAAAACTTAAAATGACGTCCCGCCTTACTTGTCAGAACAGAATTTATATGGCGTACAGAGAAGTGACGTCACGATTTGCTGTTTCTTCTCTCTGTCTAGCATGATATTAAAATGCTTATTTTTGATCAGATTTTAATTTTCTTTTCATTTATCAGCTATATTTATGGGCCACATTTTAATAGGACATTAAAAAAAACCAGTCATCTAGCCTATTTAATATGTGATCAAGAATAATTTTCAAAATCGGTCCACAATTGACGGAGAAATCCATGAAAATACATTAAAAAACGATACAACCAGTGTGTGTTGCCAGTGATGACACATGGAACTGAAACGTGGTCTTTAACTGCTGGCCTTTTGGAGAAACTTAGAGTCACGCAACGGGCAATGGAGAGAGCTATGCTCGGAGTTACTTTGCGCGATAGAATCCGGAACGAGGATATTCGCCAAAGAACCAAAGTTACCGACATAGCTCGTAAGGTTTGCAAGTTGAAGTGGCAATGGGCAGGCCACATCGCTCGAAGAACTGACAACCGATGGGGAAGAAAGGTTCTTGAGTGGCGACCGCGAACCGGAAGACGCAGCGTAGGCGCGGCCTCCCACTATATATAGGTGGACCGACGACATTGTAAAAGTCGCGGGCAACCGGTGGATGCAAATGGCAAAATAATTTTCAAAATCGATCTACAATTGACGGAGAAATCGATGAACATACATTAAAAAACGATACGACCAGTGTGTGTTGCCAGTGATGACATATGGAAATGAAACGTGGTCTTTAACTGCTGGCCTTTTGGCAGGTTGTCGTACAGTGTGGCGGTCTAAGGGGGAGGCCTTCGTTCAATAGTGGACGTCTCCTAGCTAATGATGATGATGATGACATGAAAAAAAACACATACCGTCGAATATAGAACCTCCTTTTTTTGAAGTCGGTAAAAACTGAAGTGGCAATCAAATCGAGCCAGATCGTCAGCTTCCAGCTTATCAGTTCCGAATCATGGCGATTAATGTTCATAACTCATTAATCGTATATCGATGGGTAACTGCCCATAACGCACCGATTAGAATCATAAGCCCCATGAATCGGAGGAACATACTATGCCCGTATAATAGGCATGATGACTACATTTTTTTTATTAAGTCATAAAAAAGCTGATCATCGATAGAACCTATCAACGAAAACAAAATGTAAAATAATTCAAACATAAATAAGTTCTAAGTATTTTAATTTCAAGCTAGACAGAGAGCGCGCTATACTGAGCTATGACGTCAAGCCTCAGGCGCGGCATACAAATTCTATACTAACACGTGCTTTGCGAAAAAGGGATAGAGCATCCCCTCTCTATCCCCACCTAAAACTTTAAACGCTCATATCTCAGATATTTATCAGCCAATACAATTTATTTTTTCAGTATGTGTAATGTATTTAGTTATATTAATCACTAAGCCTGTTATTTGTCATAAATTAAACATTAGGCCACACGCCTATTAGGCCGGTAGAATTACCGATTGGAGCTTAGGTATTCAGGAGTATTACGTGATTATTATTGTAGTGTGTGGTAGGGTTGTAGTGGTAGGACTCTGGTGCAGAGTCCGCCTGGGGAAGTACCACACCTTTGTCAGTTATTGAATCGCCAAGCAGTAGTGTGCATGTGTGTTTCGGTTTGGAGGGCAATGTTACCAGAGAAATTACTAGGCGTAAAGAGATTTTAGATTTAATATCTCAGGGTGACGAGCGCAGTGCAGTGTGGCGCAGGATTGTATACTGTTAACGGCAGGCTACCACACCACCAGGCGACCGTCTAGCTCGACTCGTCAAGCAATTCTATAAAAAAAATGCCAAATGTTCATTTTGCTTATTTACTTTACTTTCATTGTAAACAACTTTTACTATGCTCTGGCTGATGATGATGATGATGATAAAAAAAACCCGTAATGTAGAGCTGATTATTTTTACGCGATTTCGGCATTGGCCCCATCTGTTATTATGCGAACTGCTAAACAGTGGAATGTGCTTCCAATTAATTAATAATTATATTATATTCCTTCCATAATAGTGTAGACAACAAAATTTAAATTTCTCATGAATTCCTATAGTCTTGATTTTATACAATATATTTATTTTAATGCTTACAAAATCCCATGTAGTAGCTATTTATATACCTCTAACTAGTAAGATCTCTGAAATATAGGGAAAAATACACTTTTTCTAGTTATTTTGATTATAAATCCAAACTACTGAACTGATTTCGATCACATTTATCCTTCTATAATATATATAATATCATTGCATTTATATGACACCACCTCTGAAGTATGACCTACCAAACAAAACAATATATTAATAAAATCAATTCATAATCGGCGGAGTAATCGCGTAACAAACATACAAAATACATACAGTCAAATTGAGAACCTCATTTTTTGAAGTCGGCAAAAAAAGAAAAATACGTGGCTATATCAATTTCCGATTCAAATTCAAATTCCGATATAAACTAAAAGTCGCAAGTGAATTGTTTTCTCAAGCGAGCTAGCGGTCAAATGTAAGCCATAAATACATTTAAAAAAGTTAAACTTTGTCAAACTGACGAGTTAAACGTCCTTCTTTAGGCTTAGTTCAGTTCCGCTTCGCCCTTTTACTTGTAAGAGTCTATTTATTTTGCAATAAGATTATTGTAAATAACTTTAAGCTGCCCTAAGTGGCAAAGTCCCAGAAGCTTTTGTGAATAATTAGTTTAAGAACAATGATTTCAAAACGGCACGAATCAAATATTGTAGTAGACTTAACTAGCCATTCACCTAAAGGTGGCTTCCCACGGTGCGTGATACTGCGGACGGACACGGACCAGCCCGCACCGACGCTCCATGGGAAGGGTATCGTCCGTGGTACCCACGTGCAGGCACGTGCGGTGCGGTGCGTCCGTTCCGCGGCGACTCGGTAACTTCAAAGGTGCGGTGCGAGCTTGAGCGTGGTGGTGCGACGTAGTCCGCATAAACACAGACGAGCATGTCAAAACCAGTACATTTTGCTGAGAGCCATGCACGCGTACAGTGGAGATTACTTGTTCGGCTACTAAAATAATGGAGTGGACGAACGAGCTTATAAATAAATAATTATTGGAGGACATTTTACACACAGCGCCATCTAGCCCCATACTAAGCAAAGCTTGTATTATGGAAACCAGATAGCTGATAGAATACTTATATACATTTTTTTTCGTAAATACATACTACACCCAAACACAGAACTAACATCTATGTTCGTCACATACATTTTTGTCCTCGGTGGGGATCGAACCCACGCCCTACAGCAGACCTCTTAAGGCAGACATGCTACCAACTGAGCTATAAGGCTGTCAATTAGCTGTCAATGAGTCAAAGATCTTATAATATTTGATTTTTTAAACCTTTATCAAAATGAAACCTCGCCATGGATTTTGTTATACGCCGACATCCACAAGCGTGGTTTCTTTTTCTTCACTTGGTTTTTATTAGAGCACATATGATTATTGGTAAAAAATACCTCAAGAACCGCAGCTGCAGCGATACGTTCTCTTTCACTATGCATTTTGGAATAACAACATGGCTTCGAATCTCAAGACACACACAGACTGACACGCACCGATGGAAGAGTCTTGTGCACGGTGCGTGGCCGTGCGTGCGTGGCGATCCTCAGTATCGCGCACCGTGGGAAGTCAGCTTAAAAGAAAGAAAGAAAGAAAAGAAAGAAAAAATATTTATTTTGTAACATCATTAACGTAGGTACTAATATAACTAAGTATAGCATTCTCAAATCGGTTTGACTGTCAGTACATGAACCATTGTCACATGATTCATGTACTGGCTAATGACTTTATTTTCTGAATTAGTAATTTTAATATACTTAGAATAAATTTTTGAATATTGTTTGTTGAATTGAATTAGGTATAATTTTATTTGGCATAATTATTTAAAAGGAGTAGGTATAATAATAATAATAATAGTTTTAACATAATATTGGAGTTTATATATGTTTTAATTGTAATATGAATTTAAAATTTAATATGACTTGAAAAATTAGTCGAAATAAAAGGATTTGAATTTGAATAGTTAATTACCAATAAAATTAAATGTGATGTCACAAAAATGGCTTCAACTCAGCGTAATGCAGTTTATCAAACAGCGCTGATCTTCCGTTGAGGCCGATTGAGATGAGTTAAGACCTTCGTATAATATTTCATCTTCAATATCGAGATGGTTCGGTAAATAATTGATGCCATGGTGGGATTATACTCGTAAGACACGGGAGACCACTAGAGTCGGAATCATGAGGTCTGGGCATAAAGCTAATATCTAAAGAGTCACAATCTCTAAGTGAAAACAGTCAAAAAACGTCCGAGTGCCATTAATAATAAATTAACTCTAATGTTAGGATATTTTCTGTATAAAATGACTTGGCTGTAACATTCGTAGTTATTTATGGCCAATAAATATTTCTCATTTCTTATTTCTGATTTAGACATATCTATACGTGCAGTACATAGCACTAAAGTTACCGACATAGCTCAAAGAATTAGTAAGCTGAAGTGGCAGTGGGCCGGCCATATATTCCCGAAGAACCGATAACCGTTGGGGTAGACGAGTTCTAAAGTGGAGACCGCGTTTAGGTAGACGTAGCGTAGGACACCCTGCAGCTTGGTGGAGTGACGACCTGCGTAAAGTGGCGGGCAAAAACTGGATGAAAAGAGCTGCCGACCGAGTTCAGTGGCGTACATTGGGAGAGGCCTATTTCCAGCAGTTGACAATAAAGGGCTGATGATGATGATGATACGTGCATTATATAGTTCACAGATTTTGCACGTTTGTGACTCTATAGATATTAGCTCAATGGGACTTGGTTTAAAATTACGGTCCCGTACCAATTAAATCTTTGGACGGCCGCAGCGTCCTCCCGGTTAACGGTGCGGTGGTGAGCATTCGGCGATCCCCAAGCCGCCTGCCAAGCGTGGGGATTATGTCAACCTATCCCTATCTAGGTAGAGGCCTTCGTCCAGCAATGGACGTCTTCGGCTCATGACAAAAAAAAATGTTTAATTTCGTCTTTGCGGTTTATTGATAAGTTGATTTCTCAAGGAAACAAGTCATAAAAACACCCAGTTTTATGTCGACGATTCTCAATAAAGTCTCAAAATTAGGGTAAGAAAATAAGGAAGCGGCGCTGCTTTCTTCAATATAAGTCGCTCTATTAATTATAGCTCGAATCTCTTCTATTTATAGTCCTTTCCACCATCTTTAATTTTTAAGCGTTACAGCGCTTTTAGACTCTTCCCGTGACCCACATTTGTTTTGTGTCTCTTTCTTGCGTGTTTGAGGTGTGCAGTGTCGTCTTTGTCTGTAAGGTCGCCTTATGTCGGTCGGAGTATGTAGTCATCGGGAAGAATAGTGTTGTCTTGCGTAGGAGTATCGATGTTCATGATCCGTGTTGTCGATAAAAGGAATTTTAGAAGAATATAAAATCCAAAAGAGATCATTTGTGAAATAAAGTAAATTTCATTTTAAAATAATGGCAAAACAAGGTCACACAACAGCTTCGCTAATAAAAGAAGCGAGATCTAAATGGATAATACCAACCTCTTTTAAAATTCTTTATATCATAGGTCCTGTCATGCATTAACACTTGCTAAAGAATTTGATGTAGATCTGTTCAATACTTCTACATTCAAATTGAAGCAGATTCTGAACTCAAACTATTTTTCGTAAACATGTTGCAATCTGTCCTCTATTCTCAATATATTTTTTCCAATATATATTTAGCAAACTTAACTTCCTAATATCTATTTGGTGTTTTTATTGTATAATTATGTGCGAATCCGTCTTTTTACACATGTTTTGTATTCTTCTTCTTATCTGTGAAAACTTTTAATTGGCCTTCTATTTGTGTAACTCTATCTAACTGTGTACATAGCTGTAAGTTTTTATATGAAAATAAAATAACATTCTGCAATTGTATGAAATGTTTTTTTAAATGTTTTTTGCTTCTCATTAGTTCGAATTGTCGACTTACTATTGACTAACTTATTATTGTATATAAAAAATGTCACAGTTCGGGGCCAATAACTAGATCATCGATATGATCTGAACTATTCTAAAAAGTATCGATAGATTGCAAGCGCATCACTACTCTAGGAACCGAGTTCGTAGTATGAATGAAAAGCGGGAATCGCACTATAAAAAATTACACCCGGTCGTCCGGGTCGTTACTATACCACCAACATACCTAAATAGGTAGAATAAAGGAGCCAGCATCGCAATATTCAAAGAAATCTTACAGCTTTTCATAGCAAGTTTTAGTTCCTTCATTTGGCTAACTCTACAAATAAATCGGGAACGAGTGGCGCCACCGGTCTCCGATATGCCAGGATTGTGTAAGGCTTTTAGCCTTTTATGTTACCCTAGTACATTGCCCGATATTAAATTGGAATAAATTTGGTTTGATTGTGAAGTTTTCCATTTAATGTACTATGCTTTTCATTTCTTCACGTTTTCTTGTAGTAGTGAGTAATGACACGAACAAGACACTCTCGTGATGGTAATAGACTAACAGAAACCGTCTCTTTGTAAACTTTGTGTAAGTAGCAATAAAGTCTAGAGCACCGTTGCCTTGGCGCTCTTTATTTAGAGACATTCTATGTTGACTTGACTTAAAATTACCTGACAGAGGATTTCGGGATAGCCGTAGGGATAAAAACCTTATAAAAACACAATTATTTTAATACATATTTTTCTCACCTATAAGTTGTTTATATTAATAGATAGCACATATCCACATATTTTTAACCGACTTCAAAAAAGGAGGAGGTTCTATGTTCGACGGTATGTGTTTTTGTTTTATCGATTTCTCCGTCGATTGTGGACCGATATTGTTATTTTTTTATTTGAAAGGGTTTACTCCTCGAGGTGGTTCCATATTAATTTGAAGTCGGTTGAAATTTTTTAAAGTTACTTGTATTCATTTTTATCATGCCCAACAATGTCCTTCTTTAAGCGGTTATTTAGTTCTAAGTAAGTAAGTAAGTTCGTATAGGCTGAGTGGCCAGCCCTAGTGTCAGAGTTAATGTGCCGCCCGAAGGCCTCTGACATGGCTGACGGTTGTTGTTATAGAAACTAGAACAAACAACCGGGACCAACAATTTAACGTGTCATCCGACCCACGGTAGCGCTCAGAAAATAAAATTTAGTAATATAATATTATATTAAATAAAGTTTAATTATATAATAATATTTAGTTCTAATTTGATTATTAGATATACTCGCATTACGAAATTTTCACAGTTATAGCAATACCACAGAAGAAAATATAATAGTAAATACCATAGATTTGTAAACAAAAAAATCCCCAAAACAGACACATTTTTTTTATTACAAAATATGAATCAATCAATCATCAGCCCGGAGACGTCCACTGCTGAACGAAGGCCTCCCCCTTAGACCGCCACACTGTACGACAACCTGCCATTTGCATCCACCGGTTGCCCGCGACTTTTACAATGTCGTCGGTCCACCTATATATAGTGGGAGGCCGCGCCTACGCTGCGTCTTCCGGTTCGCGGTCGCTACTCAAGAACCTTTCTTCCCCATCGGTTGTCAGTTCTTCGAGCGATGTGGCCTGCCCTGCGCCACTTCAACTTGCAAACCTTGCGAGCTATGTCGGTAACTTTGGTTCTTTGGCGAATATCCTCGTTCCGGACTATCTATCGCGCAAAGTAACTCCGAGCATAGCTCTCTCCATTGCCCGTTGCGTGACTCTAAGTTTCTCCAAAAGGCCAGCAGTTAAAGACCACGTTTCAGTTCCATATGTCATCACTGGCAACACACACTGGTCGTATCGTTTTTTAATGTATATTTATCGATTTCTCCGTCAATTGTGGACCATTGCCCGTTGCGTGTTGCGTTATTACAAAATATAATCCCCGAAACCCGTTTGAATTTTAATTATCTTAGGTTTGTTGCCTACTTACTTATACTTTAAACGGTTATTTAATTTTCACTTAGTTTAAATTAAGTTTTTTATTTATTTAGCAAACTTAATTAATTCTAAGCTGTTTTGAATTGGCTGAATTGAATCAATTGACATTAATGAATAGATCTTGCTACATTATGTCCTAGGTTGCTTGAAACATGTATATTGCGTATATAATTTAATATCCTAAATAATAAAACAACTTTATTATTATTATATACTTATTTATTAGTTTTTTTCCATTTGTAAAGCTTGTTATATTTATTCAATTTTGGTATGTTTACAAAATAAACATAATTATTATATTAACAAAATTATTTATATATAGAAGTATATTAATTAATATTACTGAGTCAAACAAAAATAAACCTATGTGATCCTATATTAGTACATTTTGATACAAGTGTGATATGTTGGTCATTACACTAGAGGCGGTATTATGCGCGCGAGCCGCAGGCGAGCGCGATAAGGTTGCCGAGAGTGTAATGACCAACATAGCATAAGCGTTTCATACGACTGTTTTCATCACACTTGTAGCGCTCGTGGCGTAGCTTGTCTAGGTGATTCTAAACGATCACCGATGTTAAGCAACGGACGATCCGGTCAGTCTTCGGATGGGTGACCGTGAGTGGCATTTATTTCTGAGCTCTACCGTGGATCGGATGACACGTTAAATTGTTGGTCCCGGTTGTTTGTTGTAGTTTCTATAACAACAGCCGTCAGCCATGTCATAGGCCTTCGGGCGGCACATTAACTCTGACACTAGGGCTGGCCACTCAGCCTATACGAACTTACTTACTTTATCACAATTGCGAGGAAAAAACATACTTTTTTTGATAATATCAACCACACAGCGAAAACGTCAAGAAATATTTGCTGAAAATGGCGCCCAAACCAGCAATGCGCGCGTAGGTTGACATTTTTTGCTTGTGTTACAAAAAATAAACTGTAGTATTACCCGGCTATATTAAAATACTTCGTATACATACATATAACTAAGCAAGTCTTGCAGTCACGTACAAACTTAACTTTACCGGGTTATACCTATTATAGCACTAGTCCTGTAATGTAAAGAAAAAAGCACCCGTGCGTAATAGCTTGGATTATGAGCCTAAAACCGATGCAATAAGATCCACTTTATGAGCAAGTGTGATGAAAAATTATATTGTATTTTAGGCTGTTATAACGCTCTTAATCCAGTCAATGTATTCGAACACGTTGGTATACACGCCAGGGATCTCAGTATGGCCACAATACGCGGGGCCGAAGCTGACCACTCCGACCACCTCCCAAACCAGTCCATTTCTATACATCAGCGGACCTCCTGAATCCCCCTTGCAAGAGTCCTTACCAAGGACGCCGCCCGCGCAAATCTGCCCTGACGTAAGTTGAGTGTTCCTGCCGTCAGATTTGTACGCCTTTTGGCATATCTGTAAGAGATTAATAAAGTGTATATAAAAACTACAAAGAACTGATAACCGATGGGGAAGAAAGGTTCTTGAGTGGCGACCGCGAACCGGAAGACGCAGCGTAGGCGCGGCCTCCCACTATATATACAGCGTTAGTTCTAATCAGTTAGCATCCTTTTAAGGGCATATTCTGTACATCAAAACAAACAACTTTTACTATGGGCCAACATTGAAATCGCAACAAAAAAAAACAGCTGTTCCATACATTTTGCCCAAGGTCGATGATCTTTTTGTATGGAACAGCTGATATTTTTTTCGCGATTTCAATGTTGGCTTTATAGTAAAAGTTGTTTGTTTGGATGTACAGAATATGTTCTTAAAAGGATGCTAACTGATTAGAACTAACCGCGGGAGAAGTGGCAAATTGTACTGCCATCTAGCGGTTTTCAGGAAAAGTTTTTGAGAATCGAACTAGTGAACTAACATTTAGCTGAATTAACACTTAATTTCTTAATATCACGCTAGATGTCGCGATTTAAAAAAATTATAGAACGGATCACTAAATATAGAAATAAAATTACTTAAGAATGAAATTAGATGTCAATCATGTCATATCAATTTTTCCCTCGGTCATTTTTACATAAAGAAACAGAGCAACTTATTTCATTTTTACTGTTATTGGGTAAAAACATTAAAAATCGTACGTCTAATATGTAAGTTTGAATGACCGTTATGCGTGGCGGACGTTAGCAGACTGAGCAAATAAGTATGACGTCACACACTCCGTCCGCAAAATGAGATCTGCGGCTGGAAGTCGCTCATCGCAACTCCTTATCCTCCATGAATTTTCCCTACCTTAATACTGGAGTGAAGGCTCAGTGTGAAGGGTAAAAATTGTATGCGGTTGAGCACCTTCAGCCTTCACACCTTCACACTGAGCCTTCACACCAGTGTTAAAAGGAAAAGGAGCTGTGGGAAATGTCTACCAATATTTATTATTTATATATATATTTACCTCATGTTCGACATAGGGCAAATCCACGTGCAGTTTCACAGGACTGAATAATTGTTTTGGGGACACTGCTCCCCAACCGGCGACGAATAGGCTGAAGAAGTCTTTGTTGGGTAGATTTTTTGTCAAGTCCGTTGCAGGAAGACAGATCGGCCGAATGAAGTCTGAAATTACGAGTATACTAGCCGGTAACTTCTCCATTAATTTATTTATTTTTATTTAATTATTGAGGAAAAAAACTAGTCTAGGTCCAATTATATTTTGCTCACGAAATAATTATTAAAATTATAATTTACTAAGATGTCAAGATTACAAGGTTATTAAATAGAAAATACATGCATACAATAAAAACGGGGCAGGGTTATTACTCCACTATGTAATATGTCTCTACATTATCTAGGATTGTAAATTCATAAGAAAGTAAAAAGTTATAAGCCAAGAAATCTTGTATTTTAGCATGTATTATTTTTTTTATTTTTTTTCAATAAACTGCTGCCAGCCAGCCAATAATTGCCAGAAAACTGCTCCAGCTCAGCATGACGACGGTTGTAACCACCAACCGGCCCGGCGCCGGCGCTGGTCTCGTTACATTATTTTTTTCTTATATTTTCCGATATGTAAACTGATGTCACTATTTTGCATGCAGCATTCTAGCATAACAATTTTATAATCAGTTATTCAATAAATAATTCTGAATCTGAATCTAAATCCGTTGTTTTCTCATTGCGATACGTTCTACAATTACGCCGGCCCACGTTTTGCCGCGTTGCAATCAAGTAAACAAACAATCAGGTTTTGCCTACAATGCAAATTAATTAAAATAATTTATAGTCTTAAGTAATTTTTTGTTATTGTATGATAATAATACGCTTTTTTTTAAACTACTTCAGTTTCGGTTACCTGGATAACATCTTTTTCCAGTTATTTAGACTTTAAAATCTAACTACTAAACCGATTTCGATAAAATATATATGGAACTACCTCTGAAATATCACCTACCAAACAAAAAAATAATCATTAAAATCAATTCATAATTGGCGGAGTAATCGCGTAATTACAAAAAAATATATATACAGTCGAATTGAGAACTTCTTTTTTGATGTCGGTTGAAAATAAAAATTTATATAAGATCCAGTACATATCTTGAAAACTAGGTAGGTACTGAACTGATTTAGATGAAACTTATGCACTGTTCCCTAAGTTGAAGCAAATGTTTTAATAGGTTTAATTGTGTTTGTATGTTTATAAGCCCTTCACGCCCACTGGAGTTAATATGCCAGCAGCCCAGAGCCTCGCTCCGTTATTTCAAGGAGCTGGGTTGGCTCGGGTAGACGCTGGCGGGGGAAATGCACAATACACCCCTAGCGGGACGTCAGTGCAGGACTTATCGCCCCCACGTTGAATAAGAATAAGAATAAGAAAGCCCTTCACGCTGCAACAGCTAAACGGATTTGGATGAAATTTGTTTTTTTTTTATCCAAGAACCACTGCTGACACCGCAGGGCGCAGCTTGTATTACTTAAATAGGCGTCAAATTTACCAAATTTTTATCATAATCAACAACCAGATAACGTTCACTGTTGGACAAAGGCCTCCGAGAGGTTGCCATAATCCCCACGCTTGGCAGGAAGCTTGGGGATCGCAGAATGCTCACCACAGTTAACCGAGAGGACGATGCTGCCCGTCCTCCCGCGGTTCTGGATGCAGTTTTATGAAACACCCAAGTTTTTTTTAGAAGCGTTTAACTAAACCTCTTCTAAACCTCTAACTACTATTTTTCATTTTCTTTTATATCTTGATAACTATCTGTATTTATATAGCTGTCAGCAAGTTATGCAAGTCGGTATAATAATAATATTTCTGTATGTTTAAATCTTAGCTTCAAAACAGTGTCTTCTTAGCAGCTTGATCAAATTATTATGTATTATGTATTTAGTAATCTGTGGATGATGTGGTTGGCTGTGCATTTGCTAAGCTTAGTTAACCTATTCTTTTTTATTGCATATTTAATGTACAGCTGTTTGTCATTCCTAAATAAATAAATAAACTAAAATCGTACCGGTGAACGGAGCAATTGATCGGAGCCTGATCAGCGCGATATCATTAGGTGAATGCTTGATGTTAGTCTTGTAGCCAGGGTGCGGGATGATGTGCTCTATGGGCATGGTGACCACTTCGTCCGCGCAGTCCTCTCCGCCGGCTTCCACGGGGACGCAGTCTCTTCCGTCGTGACTAATGTCGTACTCGCCGAGGCGGACATTTGTTCTGGAAAACAATAAGGACTCCTTATAATAGGGTAGATGACTGATCCAACTGTTGAAAACTGTATCTCTAGTGTATTTCCGCTGTACTCGTATCGAGAATTAATAAGAATAGGGAGCTAATAATCCATAGTTTCCATTAACGTAACAATACAATCTGTAATAATAAAGTTATTAAGGCTAAACCAAATAATCAATTAACAAATGTTTGTAATCATGAGTGCATACATACTCTTCAGTATTGTTGAACTTTTTAGCTGATTTTGTATTTGAAATGTTGGTCGTAGTCCAGGGGCCGTACCGTGAACCGCTTATAGAGGGACCGAATAGGTTCAGCTGCCTGCCTGCGACATTGCGCGACCGCGAACCTTATTGCGAGGCGATATAATTCACAGTCGCGCAGCGTCGGCAGCTAAGCGTATTCGGTCCCGGAATAAGGGTTCATGGTAAGGCCCTGAGAAGGTTTAAGCGTTGAGTAAACGGTTGGATGACATTTTGTTTTCCTGGAGCGGGTCATAGTCATAGTCATATTTATTTATTTCCATAGGAGCACATATTGGATCACTTTTTTTTTGATCATTTTTCAACGAATAAGTTACAAACAATTAAGGTCTTATACAATTCACAAAATTAATAATAATAAGAAATATATAAATTTTATCAAGTAACTAGCTGATCCGCCCCGGTTTCACACGGCGGTAAATAAACCGACACGTTTGTATGTACCTAATATCAGCGACGGGATAATGGAATGGACGGGCCCAGCGCTTGCAAATCGATCATAATTACCAAGACAACACAATCAAGCATACCTAGCTAAAAGTATGCATTGTTAAAACATTTGTCGAAAAATAGAGATGACGAAAAGAGGACATGTACATGTATTAAAAGTTTGTATTGTCGTATCGTACGGCTCGCAAGTCGCAAAGTCAGAGTATGACTGAAGCGAGTGGAGAGCTGGCGCTCAAAATAATTATAGTCTTCAAAATCCGTGCGCTTATTTCCCGTCCATTCATCTTATCATTGTCGCTGTGTAATAGCTGTGCCACGCGGTTCCACAGCGTAATGATGAAAAATGGCGAAGATGAGTAGGTATTAAAAAAATGCTATAATGTTGTTATAATTTGTTATCCCCGTTATGTCCCGGCATATGAGTTACTTATCTCCAATCCAAGTTTCATTAAAATCCATTCAGACATTTGGCATGAAGAAGAAACAAACATACCTACACACAGATAAACTTTCGTAGGTATTTATAATATTAGTGTCATATCCATCCCCTGTTTCACCCCAAAAATCATTTCTATAAAAAAAATTGAAACATACTTTTTTATTATGAATGAACTATGTATCTAAATATCAATTTTCATCATTGAACTTGAAAGGAGTAATTTGTTCATGACAAAAAATCTTAACAGCTTCGCGCTCGCTACGCTCACGTGTGTGTTGACTTATGGTTTACCTATTATTTACAAACGACGTGAAATCCGCTCTAATTCGTCTTTTGACTCACTTCGGTCGCGCAATATTGATGCATTCTTATCAAGCGCCGTGTAATAAACAGCAGAAGTAGGTACCTATCATAAAATCATCCTTAACTTTGTCTGCTCAGAGTATAGACGAAGAGCTAGATATAAGTAGAATAAAAATCCTCAGTAGGTATATTGTACATTCCTTTTGTAAAGCACGGACCTCGGAGCAACCAACAATAGATAAAATATCTTTCATTATTCATGTAATTATTGTCTAGGTCCGTCGTGGATATGCCACCCCCCTACCCCTCTAGAATTAAGTCTTGACACGTGCAAGGGACTTAAATATACAGCTACCCTTATATTTATATTTTTTTAGGTATCAGCCATGATAATGGATACGTGACCCGCTTATCAAAATAAAATGATCTAAACTACGATAAAATGTTTTTATTTTTTATTTATTAATAATATAGTTATTACTTATAAGTATAAATATTAAAAAAAAAAAAAAAAGAAAAAAAAAAATTATAATAATTAAAAAAAAAATCTATGCTGTCGAACGGGATAAAAAGTATCCTATGTCCTTCTCCTGGCTCTAAACTACCTTCCTGCAAATTTTCATCTAAATCGGTTCAGCCTTTCTTGAGTTATAAGTGGAGTAACTAACACGACTTTCTTTTATATATATAGAGATAGCGGCTGTAAAGGGGCCTTGTCAAGAATTAAATTATAATAATATAATAAAATTTAAATATATTTACAATCATATTTTCTTTAAAGATCTCAATTCATTTCGCTCAGAGCTAGACAATTTCCAAACCTTATCCTCTTTGAAGTGCTTAAATTTATAATAAGCCTTTTGGGTTAAATAGTAAATAATGTACCTTTTAAAATTTTACTGATTTAAATCCAAGATCTTTTGGAACTTTATTATAGCATAGTATTGCGTTGCCTACGAAAGAGTTACTGCGTGGTCATCGAGGCCGAAGGCAGCTAGTTATTTAATAAAAATAAATAAATACTGACGGAATGGCGGTTTGCAAGACTCTTCCAGTGACGCAGTGTCCAGCGGTCAGCACGTATCGTCCGCTGATGAGGGTGCCTCCACACAGCAGCTGCATGTCACTCTCACCCACTTTGAAGTATTCAATCAGCACCGCCCACGGGTATGAAGCTATACCCGCCGCGGTACCTCCTGGAAATATATTTACATACATTTTGTAACGTGTTCTATGAAAACATAAAAAACATCTAATATAATAAAAGGCTCTGTCCTGACTGACTGACTTTTAAGGGCATATTCTGTACATCAAAACAAACAACTTTTACTATGGGGCCAACCTTGACATAGCGAAAAAAAACAGCTGTCCCATACATTTTGTCCAAGACCGATGAACCTTTTTGTAATTTTTTTCGTGATATCAGCGTTGGCCCGATAGTAAACTGACGTGACTTACTTACTACTACGTTACTTTGCGCGATAGAATCCGGAACGAGGATATTCGCCAAAGAACCAAAGTTACCGACATAGCTCGCAATGTTTGCAAGTTGAAGTGGCGCAGGGCAGTCCACATCGCTCGAAGAACTGACAACCGATGGGGAAGAAAGGTTCTTGAGTGGCGACCGCGAACCGGAAGACGCAGCGTAGGAAGGCCTCCCACTAGGTGGACCGACGACATTGTAAAAGCCGCGGGCAACCGCTGGATGCAAATGGCAGGTTGTCGTACAGTGTGGCGGTCTAAGGGGGAGGCCTTCGTCCAGCAGTGGACGTCTCCGGCTGTTGATGTGTGTGTGTGTGATAGACGTGACAAAGGACCTGGAAATGTTGCCAACGTACCAACAACCTTCTTCGGGAGTTCAGCGTCCACGCCGCAGCATTCTGTCCGCGGGTCTGCTGGGAAGGCAGACACTGTGTCGGCGCAGTCGCCGACCGGGGTGACTCGTTGTTGCAGCTCTGGTTCGCAGCACACACTGTATGGCGCCTTGCTAGTGCATCTATTCAAAAATCATGATTTGATTTAATAATATAATTAAAAAAAGTAAGTAAGTTCGTAGGCTGTTCGCAGGCCAGCCATAGTGTCAGAGTTAATGTGCCGCCCGAAGGCCTCTGACATGGCTAGCGGTTGTTGTTATAGAAACTAGAACAAACAACCGGGACCAACAATTTAACGTGTCATCCGACCCATGGTAGTGCTCAGAAATAAATGCCACTCCCGGTCACCCATCCGAAGACTGACCGGAACGAATAATATAATGATAATACAATATAACACAAGCAGTACCGTCTTTACCATAAGGGTACACGGGGCCCGTGCCCAGAGCCATCCTCAAGGGGCCCCGAAGGACCGAGAATTTCTCACTCATTTATTCTCAAAAAAAATTGTCGGGCACCGTAATGAGCACCTTAAAATTTAAGTCAAAATTATGTCGATCAAGAATATCAATCGAGTCAAGAATATGTCGATTTAATTTAACCAAATTATTTATTTATTTAATGATAGGCGAGCAGCATTATGCTGATGTGCCTATATCAAACAGTGTTGAATTTCAAGTTCAGTGTTGAAATTAAGACAAAATCAAGTCAAACTATGCCTTTTTTCATTTAGACGTATAAAATTTCCATAAAATTTGGCTGGATTTTGACTTATTTGGCTTAGTTAGGATAAGAAAGACAATAGAAAATGTTAGTAGGTAAGTAAAATTTGCTTTCTTTACTTTCCAAAAGGGGCCCAAATTCTTTTGTGCCCAAGGGCCCCGCAGAGTTTAAGATGACCTTAAACACAAGCACACATCATGCTTGTGGTATATTGTACTTATTCAGTATATTGGCGTGTACAGTTCTTCCTTCTCACGACGTGAAGTTATGTGTCAGGACTGTTACTTTTTGTGCTATAGCTACGACACGACCTACGACCTTGCAACAGAATAAAATATGTTTGCCTCTTTTTTGCAAATTTTCTTTTGCGGTAAGCGGATCTGATACAAATACCTGATACCAGGTAAATCCTCCAAGCCTAAAACCAGTCTAGATGCACTTGTCCGACCGCGTTGAGAAAGGTGCCTTAACGTATAATTTGATATATTTTGATAAACTAAATACTGGTTTCCAATTCAAGTTTTTTGGAAGTGCAGCGATGTTCTGAATGCAAAGGGCATTGTATTTTGACGATTGCACCGTAATATGTAATACAACTCCCAGAAATACAACTCCCAGATGGGATATACCTAATAGCATCGGCGTAAACGATAACTACGTTTTTTCATACATTTCACTATCATTTATTTATTTGTGGCCCCGGTTTGCTACTAGATCTGGTGTAGTGTCGTGTCTGGTGTCTGGTTTCTGGCTGTCTGAGGTGTCTGGTGTTTCTGGTGTCTTATGTGTCTGGTGTGGTCTCTGGTTTCTGGTGTCTGGTGTAGTGTCTGCTGTCTGGTGTCTGGTTTCTGATGTGGTGTCTGATGTCAGGTTTCTGGTGTGGTGTCTGGTTTCTGGTGTCTGGTCATCTGGTGTGGTGTCTGGTTTCTAGCGTGTCTGATGTGTCTGGTGTTTCTTGTGTCTGATGTGTCTGGTGTGGTCTCTGGTTCTGGTGACTGGTGTAGTGGCTGCTGTCTGGTTTCTAGTGTGGTTTCTGGTGTCTGGTGTCTGGGGTGTCTGGTGTAGTGTCTGGTTTCTGCTGTCTGGTGTAGTGTCTGCTGTCTGGTGTCTGGTTTCTGGTGTCTGGGGTGTCTGGTGTAGTGTCTGGTCATCTGGTGTGGTGTCTGGTGTAGTGTCTGGTGTAGTGTCTGGTTTCTGGTGTAGTGTCTGCTGTCTGGTGTTTGGTTTCTGATGTGGTGTCTGGTGTGTGGTGTCTGGTTTCTGGTGTCTGGTGTAGTGTTCTGTTTCTGGTGTAGTGTCTGCTGTCTGGTGTCTGGTTTCTGATGTGGTGTCTGATGTCAGATTTCTGGTGTGGTGTCTGGTTTCTGGTGTCTGGTCACCTGGTGTGGTGTCTGGTTTCTGGTGTGTCTGATGTGTCTGGTGTTTCTTGTGTCTGATGTATCTGTGCGGTCTCTGGTTCTGGTGTAGTGTCTGCTGTCTGGTGTTTGGTTTCTGATGTGGTGTCTGGTGTGTGGTGTCTGGTTTCTGGTGTCTGGTGTAGTGTCTGCTGTCTGGTGTCTGGTTTCTGAGGTGGTGTCTGATGTCAGATTTCTGGTGTGGTGTCTGGTTTCTGGTGTCTGGTCACCTGGTGTGGTGTCTGGTTTCTGGCGTGTCTGATGTGTCTGGTGTTTTTTGTGTCTGATGTGTCTGGTGTGGTCTCTGGTTCTGGTGTCTGGTGTAGTGTCTGCTGTCTGGTTTCTAGTGTCGTTTCTGGTGTCTGGTTTCTGGTACCTGGTTTCTGGTGTGGTGTCTGGTTTCTGGTGTCTGGTGTAGTGTCTGCTGTCTGGTGTCTGGTTTCTGATGTGGTGTCTGATGTCAGCTTTCTGGTGCGGTGTCTGGTTTCTGGTGTCTGGTCACCTGGTGTGGTGTCTGGTTTCTGGTGTGTCTGATGTGTCTGGTGTTTCTTGTGTCTGATGTGTCTGGTGCGGTTTCTGGTTCTGGTGTCTGGTGTAGTGTCTGCTGTCTGGTTTCTAGAGTGTGGTTTCTGGTGTCTGGTTTCTGGTGTCTGGGGTGTCTGGTGTAGTGTCTGGTCATCTGGTGTGGTGTCTGGTGTAGTGTCTGGTTTCTGGTGTAGTGTCTGCTTTCTGGTGTAGTGTCTGCTGTCTGGTGTTTGGTTTCTGATGTGGTGTCTGGTGTGTGGTGTCTGGCTGGTGTCTGGTTTCTGGTTTCTGGTGTGGTGTCTGGTGTCTGGTTTCTGGTGTCTGGGGTGTCTGGTGTAGTGGCTGGTCATCTCGTGTGGTGTCTGGTGTAGTGTCTGGTTTCTGGTGTAGTGTCTGATGTCTGGTGTTTGGTTTCTGATGTGGTGTCTGGTGTCTGGTTTCTGGTGTGGTGTCTGGTTTCAGATGTGGTGTCTGGTGGCTGGTGTAGTGTCTGGTCATCTGGTTTAGTGTCTGCTTTCTGGTGTCTGGTGTAATGTCTGTTGTCTGGTGTTAGTTTCTGATGTGGTGTCTGGTTTCTGGCTTCTGGTGTCTGGTTTCTGGATCCTGGTGTTGTGTCTGGTTTCTGGCGTGTCTGATGTGTCTGGTGTGGTCTCTGGTTCTGGTGTCTGGTGTAGTGTCTGCTGTCTGGTTTCTAGTGTCTGGTGTAGTGTCTGCTGTCTGGTGTCTGATGTGGTGTCTGGTTTCTGGCTACTGGTGTCTGGTTTCTGGTTTCTGGTGTGTCGTCTGGTTTCTGGTGTCTGGGGGCCGGTGTAGTGTCTGGTCATCTGATGTGGTGTCTGATTTGTGGCTGTCTGATGTTTCTGGTGTCTTATGTGTCTGCTGTGCAACGTGGCTTTGTGCAGAAAATTACTAAAGCGCACCGAACTGTCTCTCTCCACTCGGCGCTATTGCTCGCAGGGCTGCTTCCCTTGGACATTAGGGTCCGGGAAGCAGCCTCGCTTTATGAAGTAAAGAAAGGTCACTCCCTGCGAGTAATAGGAGACCGAGAGATAGAAAAACCAGAGCCATACGCAACAAGGCCACACCCAGCAAAGATTGACGAGCTTGAGTTCACATGCCTGGCGGACGGAGCAGCATTAGAACAGCATTATAACAACGGCCTCAATATATTCACCGATGGAAGCAAAATCGAAGGGAAAGTCGGCGCTGCACTATCCATCTGGGATGGTGCAGCGGAGATTAGTACCCAAAAGCTAAAGCTGTCTAATTTCTGCTCCGTGTACCAGGCGGAATTACTGGCTCTTGCAGAGGCATTCGGGAAGGCAATGACCAGCCCCTCAATAAGTTGCAACATTTACTGCGACTCAAGATCCGCCCTGGAAACAGTAGTGAACAGTTCATCCCTCCATCCCCTTGCCGTGAAAACTAGAACCAATCTCAAAATAGCCAAACAGCAGCAAAAATTAATAAAATTGTTTTGGATTAAAGCACACGCGGGGCTGGAGGGAAATGAAAGGGCGGACGAATTAGCAAAGAGCGCAGCATTGCAACTAAAATGTAAACCGAAGTATGACAGCTGTCCGGTTTCATTCGTCAAGCGACAAATCCGAATGGAGTCGCTTGACGAATGGAATCGGCGCTACCTTGAGGGTAAACAAGGGTCAACGACAAAGGTTTTCTTTCCGGATGCTATAAATTCCTACAACACTATCAGAGTCTTAAAGCCGACAGGAATACTGACACAAATCATGACGGGGCATGGTGGATTCTCCCAATACTTACATCGTTTTAAGCTTAGGGAGAACCCATCATGCCTCTGTGAACCAGACAAGGAGGAGACTCCGCTACACATAATTACAGACTGCCCAATGTACGGTAAAGAGCGACATGATGTAGAATCAGAAATAGGTGTTAATATAAGACTTGAAAATATTTGTGAAATAGTTAGAGATAAGGAAATAAGAAATATATTTTTGACATACTGTATAAACATTTGTAAAATAGTAATATTGCGAAATAAATAGATATTATATAATATATAGATAAAAATATGAAAAAATAAGGCTCTATATCTGAGATATAACGAAACAGCCAAAATTTTGAAACACGAATAATGTAATTAATATAAGAAATGGATAAAAAATAATAATAAAAAATGTGGAAATACCCCTGATCATGTTAGGGACTAGCTCGCGGGCCTGGCCAAACTGCGCCAGGACAGGAAAAAAAAAAAAAAAAAAAAAAACAATGTACACTTTGCGTTATTGGCAACCTCAAAGTTGTGTTCTAGCAGTGGCAGCATTGACAAGAGTTCAAGTTGTGGTTTTAACATTGTGAGGATAGCAATGTTACTATAACATTTGCAATAGCAACATTCACTGCAGGGATGTTACGGTAATATTGCTATCCTCACAATGTTAAAATCATAACTTGAACGTTTGTCAATGCTCCCACTGCTAGAACCACAACTTTGAGGTTGCCAATAACGCAAAGTGTACATAGTCGTGTGAGCATGCAACTTCCAGAACCAAGAATGATGTATCTTCCTAAGAATAAAAAGCTTATTAAAATCACTCCAATATTTATTATTAAGTACCAGACAGTATATTAATATTATATTATTTGTGCTTAAACTAACATACAAAACATAAAAACAAATACAAAACCACAAACAAACAACACACAAAAACAAAAACACTATACCACTGACTAAACATAAACATTGCTAAAAACAAAAAATTACAAAAAACTTTGTCTCTAAAAGCATAGGCATATATGCCCATATAAATTAAACCTTTTACTTATGTAACACAAAAAGTTGGCACGAAACTCACTAAACACAATGAAAACACAAAGATATGTACACAACACTACACAATGATAGAATAAAATTCACACAGAAAGGCGCGTTTCGATTTCGATGATTCCCTCACGAGTGCTGCCAATGAAATGACCGACTGAACTTGAAGCGTTCTCGTAACGTACAACTTACATTGTGAACCACACAATGTTTAGCTATGTGAACCCCGCAAATTACCACATTGTGATTTTATCAAAGGTCACGAAAATTGCTAACACCACAACATATAAAACCAACGTTCAATTTACATTGTGAACCACGCAAACTTTAACTAAGTATGTGAACCCCGCAGATTACCACATTGTGATTATATCAAAGGGCCCAATAATTGTTAACAACTCAAGATATAAAATCAACGTACAACTTACACTGTGAACCACACAATCTTTAACTATATGAACTCCGCAGATTACCACATTGTGATTATATCAAAGGGCCCAATAATTGTTAACAACTCAAGATATAAAATCAACGTACAACTTACACTGTGAACCACACAATCTTTAACTATGTGAACTCCGCAAATTACCACATTGTGATTATATCAAAGGGCCCAATAATTGTTAACAACTCAAGATATAAAATCAACGTACAACTTACACTGTGAACCACACAAACTTTAGCTATGTGAATCGCGCAGATTACCACGTTGTGATTTTATCAGTCACGAAGCGACTGCGAAATCCGAGAGATGGCGTTGTCCTTTAGTCAAAGAAAAATTAGACTTAGATTTCTTTACTCAGGCGTATCTAGACATAGAAATCATTGGTTTAGATGTACAGAATATGCCCTTAAATCGATGCTAACAGATTAGAACTAACCCTGTATAAGAGCACTTACGTAGAACTTTCGACGTAGTTCTTATTTTGCTTGGTGACGGGTTCTTGGGGCAGTTCACCGAGATTTCGACAGGAGTGCACGTTGACACACTGGCCCGGCTTACTTCCGGGAGTGAAGCAAGAAATTGGACAGCACACCTGAAATATATACAAATTCGAGAGATAATGAGACGTGCATAACCTATCCTGCAAATAGGCTAGATGACTGGTTTTTTTTTATTGTCCTATTAAAATGTGGCCCATAAATATAGCTGATCAATGAAAACAAAACGAATATCTGATCAAAAATAAGTAACTTATAAGCATTTTAATATCATGCTAGACAGAGAGGAGAAACAGCAAATCGTGACGTCACTTCTCTGTACGCCATATAAATTATATTCTGACAAGTAAGGCGTGACGTCATTTTTTGTTTTGTGTGAAAGGGACAGAGTTGTCTCTAACAAAAACTTTAAACGCTCATATATCAGAACATTATTAAACGATTTAAATTATTTTTTTAATAAACATACTATATTTACTTAAATTCTTCATCAAAGCTATTGGTTTCAACGATTTAAACATTCATAAAATGTGACCGAGTGCTGGGGTTACCCTAAATTAAATCAAGCGAATTGGATACCTCCACTTTTTTTGATGTCGGTTAAAAAGGAAGGACTTGGGACTTCGGGTGAACAATGGGTGTTATATGGGTACGTTGAATTATGCATAGTGCAAGTGGGTAATCCAAGGGTGCATTAAATTACCTATAGTACACCTGGGTGTTCCATGGGTATATTTAATGACCCGTAGTACACCTGGTGTTCTACGGGTACAAAAAGGTACCCGTAGAACACCTGGGTGACCCACGTAGGTGGACCACGGGGAAGAAACGGCAAAAATAACGAAGTTATAAACATTTTGGTTAAATGTTAAACAGGGAGAGCACTAAGGTGGCTAATGACGTCAAAGTACACGATTCCCAAACATCTAGTATATTATTATTATTCTTTGACGATTCCAAAATAAAACTATATACTAGCATATGTTTTGCCAGAAAGGAACAGAGGACTTCCTCCCAAATACTTTGAACGCTTATATTTAATTTTAAGAATCAGAACTTTACCAGCCAATATTTTTTTGTTGAAAACTTCAGATTCAGTTAAACTCTCCACTTATCCTATTGATTATTTTTAATAGTTGAAACAGCGACAATGATAAGATGAATGGACGGGAAATAAGCGCACGGATTTTGAGGACTATATGTTGAGCGCCGGCTCTCCACTCGCATCAGTCGCGACATGCGAGCCGTACGATACGACAATACAAACTTCTAACACATGTACATGTGTTCTCTTTTGTCATGCAGTAATTAGATTCGCTATCTCTATTTTCCGGCAAATGTAGGTAATATGCATACTTTTAGCTAGGTATGCTTGATTGTGTTGTCTTGTTAATTTTTATCGATTTGGAAGCGCTGGGCCCGTCCATTCCATTATCACCGTCGCAGAGTTGAAACACATGCATATTCCATAATTCCCTATTGTTGACAATGGAACCCACATTTACGGCGTGGCGTCCCATCTTAACGCATCAACCACTGAACTCCACAGCTCTTATACCTTGGGAACATTTCCTTGGAAGCCGCAATTGGATTTTTTCAAGAAGTATATATCTGCTTCAGTTTTATCTGGCTTCTTTATCAAGTCTATGAGCGGCGAACACTCGTACAGGCCCTTGCAAGTGCCGTAGTTACCGTCGGGCGTGGTGCATACTGATTCTGAAAACATGATGAAGAATTTAATAATCATCTACAGTGTTGCCTGTACCATCATCTTTCTAGCTAGATTTTGAAGAAAGTGGGTGGCGGCGAGGGGGGTTAACGGGGAGGGGGAGGTTACCGGGGGGGAGTAACCGGAGGGGATAAAAACACGATGCAACGAGGTAGTACAAAGACGATTTTATATTTGTAACAATTTTGACACCCATATTTTTTTCGTCGTATGGCAAGGGAAGGGGGAAGGGGGGATGGATATCAACCGGACCCCCACCCAATAGCTCCTTAGCGTCCGACGAAAATAGTAAAAGTGGGTGTCGGTGCCACAAGACATTAGACAAATATGTTAATGTGTAGCATGAAGATGTATATATAGGTACATACCTATCATCTTCGTGCTACATATTGCTTACATAGGCATTGCCTTCTAGGTAAGCGTGCTGCTCCATCCTAGACCGCATCGTTGCAGGATGTGGTCAAAAGTCAGCTTATAGAACCGGTTTAAGTTTCACTTGGTTTGGTGGTCTCATAACTCATTATTCTTTAAGACACCTTGAATAAAATTGTCTACTTTTAAGGCTTGTATTTTCCAAATTTGCCCCTCGCAAAATCAAATTTATTTATTCAAATTACTATATTTAAAGCTCAAAAATACAAAATTTTACAGAAGAACATCCGTCTTAGTAACTTTTGTGGTTGAAAACACGATTGATTATACTTTCCTCGATAGAAAAAAATACCGAAAAGCAGTGTCTATTTTTAAACCATTTTCAGTTTTATGTCTTAATTACAGCACATACACATTAAAAAAATATGTATTATAAGTTAATAGTATTTTGGAGAGCATTCTGTGGTTCAAAAGTTATTAATTTCTATACTTTTCAAGTATTCTGAAAAAAATCTTCAAAAATTGAAGTTTGACACGCACGAATCTGCGTAACCGCGATATTTTTGCTCCGCTAAATGTGACTCTACCTGATACAGCTTTAGCCTAATGATTGATTTCATTAAAAATGTGCTTAAAACGTGGAATACCAGCCTTAAGAATAAAAAAGCTTACGTCCATGTGCGGAGTAGAAATACGTAGCAGAGATTGTAAAAACTACCGCTAACATCGACATCACACGACTTGTAAGAGCACTTAACTGACACTAATTAACTTTGTATACTTTTTAACTTAGGTGACACTAATTAAAATTTTCTAAACTAATTTTAAAAGCACGCCCGTTGCTCACAAGCTTCCAGTACTCTATAGTCAGCAACATTGATACAAAACAAAAAAGATTACGGAATTTTATTCATGCAAAACAAGTTAGATTTTCCTGCTAACACTGCTAAATTCAATAATAATTCAAATTCTTGAGACCATATTGCGCGTTGCTATCATTTATAATTATGCATCAACGATATAATTTATATTAGGATCCTTCTGCTGGATGGACCTGGGTATGTCCTTAAACTGCAACCAGACCCGCTGGAGGACGTAGCAGCGTCCTCTTGGTTAACGGTGGTGAGCATTCTGCGATCCCCAAGCCGCCTGCCAAGCGTGGGGATTATGGCAACACCCCTCTATAAAAAGGGAGGCCTTCGTCCAGCAGTGAACGTTTTATGGCTGACGACGATATTATATATGTTTTATGCATAATTTTATTTTATTATATAGGTACAGCCAGCGACAGTGATAATGGAATGGACGGGCCCAGCGCTTGCAAATCGTTCAAAATTAACAAGTCGACACAAACAAGCATACCTAGCTAAAACTATGCATATTACATTTGCCAGATAATAGAGATAGCGAATCTAATTACTGCATGACAAAAAGAGAACACATGTACATGTATTAGAAGTTTGTATTGTCGTATCGTACGGCTCGCATGTCGCAAAGGCAGAGTATGACTGAAGCGAGTGCAAGTTCTGGCAAATGTAATATGCATACTTTTAGATAGGTATGCTTGTTTGTGTCAACTTGTTAATTTTGAACGATTTCCAAGCGCTGGGCCCGTCCATTCAATTATCACTGTCGCTGTATAGGTACTTAATATACCTACATAATATGTATACCTAATAGACATGTACATGTATACAAAGTAGATAAAGGTGGTTTTAAAAAATATATCTTCAACATACGCACGGCCTGTGAGCCGATCTTCGTACGATATTGTTTGATATAAGGTTCAATATCGTTCGAAAGTCGGCTCCGCTCGCATGCGCAACTTTGCGTGCGATTCAAAAATAAAGCCCCTTGTATAATACCTAATAATTCAACCTCCTTTCAGGGAATTTTGGCGGGAAGGGGAACATGGAAAAATCATGTCGCTGCATGCTATTATTTTCATAAACTTTTTAGTTTTTTCGCGAAATAATGATAGAATATAGTGGTGTTTTTATTCACAGACGGCCTTACTTAAAAACACCGCTCAAATTTAATCACTGCTTAAGATGCTCTGTCAACTTCTCTCTGACGTGAAGTGTCACGTGCAAGAGCAAGACAGAGAAGTTTAAGCAGTGACTAAGTTTGAGCAGCGTTTTTAAGTAAAGCCGTAAGTGTTAAATTACATGCACGAGTGTGGGCAAGTGAAATAATGTGGTGAAATGTGTCTTTTCGTGTTGTTTTCAAAACTCCGTAAAAACTCATAGTAAAGTCGTCACAACTTGCACAAGAAAGATTTTTGGAACCTTCTGGCAAATAAATCAATTTTATTATATTTTTTGTTTATTTAATTAATTCACTATGCATGACTTTACTTGACTATGACTAATTTCGTGTGACACTGTGATTTCATGACATAATATTTAACTATAAAAACATGAAAATTCATAACACTGGCAGAATGCACAAAGTGCGATGCCAACAACTAAGAAAAAAAAAGTCAAGTGTCAACTGTCTGTCACCTACTGTCAGTGTCAAGAGTGTGAGTAAGTTGAATATGTCAGTGTCAGATAATGTTTTTCAAAAAGAACTAAACTAACCTATTTTTCTTAAGTATTTTTATCTTTCTTGAGGAATTAAGGATTGTTTTTCTTTGAAAGTACTAGATTATCTAAAATTAAAAGCAATGGCTTTGCCCCCAGCAAGTGGTACGGGTCGATATTTCGCAAGAGCAGCCAAGTCCATTCGCTTAGTGCGCCAAGGATGCACAAATAGGCCGTTCTTCCACATATCTGTAACTCATGTAAGTACCACAACATCTATCAAAAATAATACAAATACAGGTACACAATGCAATCAAAACTTAGTAGCTGGAACATCAATAGCCCCCTAATTAAGGAGGGTAAACCCCACGCTAGGCGGTGAGGCTGCTTGGTCGGCAGCAGCTGGAAGAGTAAGGTTCAAATCGTGAAATTTACAATTGCTTTTAACAATTTAAAAATATCGTTTTATCGGTTTAAAACCCTTTATTGTCAAACGGCCAACTTAGTTGATGCTGCATACAGCACCTTTTTTTATTCATTAGAAAATCTTCACAATAAAAATACCTAATATCTGTTTAAAAAGTGTTTTAGAAAATGTTAGGTTATGTATACTACTGTGGGTTACATTGGTAATATTTTATTTTTCCAGCGCAAGAGACCTAACCACCTGCCAGTCATAGAGCAGCTAGGCTCCTACGACCCAATGCCAAATGTTAACAACGAGAAACTAGTGGCACTTAATCTAGAAAGGTTAAAACATTGGCTTGGTAAAGGCGCTCATGTAACAAAACCCGTCGCTGAATTACTTGGTAATTAGATTCTATCTTCGAGCATGTTTCTACTGAGGCGAGCAGACAGGAGGCAACTGATCACATTAACAGCTAATTTTTGATTTTAACTATTGTGATTGTTATTTTCCTGAAATTTGATTCATCTCCGTCTCAGTGGAAAAGCAATCTATACAAATAGCTGCTCCTTGACTCCTGATTGTGTGCTGTTTGTTTCATTATCATTATCTTAAAAATCCCCATAACTGTTCTTAAACAATTATAAAACTATATTGGACACTATGTTTTTGTAGTGGTAGGACTCTACTGCAGTCCGCCTGGGGAAGTACCACACCTTTGCCATTTATTCAACCGCCAAGCATTACTGTGTTCGGGTTTGAAGGGCAATATTACCAGAGAAATTACTGGGTATGAAGAGATTTAACATTTAATATCTCAGGGTGACAAGCACAGTGCAGTGCGGCGCAGGATTGTGTTTGCAATTTCACAATTCTGGCACTGCTACTGTTAGTGGCAGGCTCGACGCTTACCACCAGGCGAACGTTAGCTCGTCTCGTCACTTGAATGTAAAAAAAAAAAACTAAAGTTGTTTGTTATCTTGTATACAACATGCTCACGATTGCTCTCTAGACGATTAAATATCACCTTGTATATATGTATATATACAGGGTTAGTCCTAACCAGTTAGCATCCTTTTAAGGGCATATTCTGTACATCAGAACAAACATTTACTATTGGGCCTACATTGAAATTGCAAAAAAAATAACAGCTGTCCCATACATTTTGCCCAAGGCCGATGAACTTTTTGTATGGAACAGCTGTTTTTTTTGTTGTGATATAAATGTTGGCTCCATAGTAAAAGTTTATTGTTTTTATGTACAGAATGCGCCCTTGAAAGGATGCTAACTGTTTAGGACTAACCCTGTATATATATATATATATATATATTTTAATAGTTTTACCTTTACAGTCTACCTTAATTTCAGGTATCTCTGGTTTCTTCCCAGTCCACCCTCGATCGTATATGACTGCTTGGCGGAACCGAGCGTCCGCGCGGGAAGCCCTAGCCAAACAAGAGGCAGAGGCTGCAAAGGCTGAAGCCACCTCATAGATTACTATTATTGTCTTTAGTTTTTTAGCTTAGTTGTAATAAATTATTAAGTTTATTTGGTTGTCTATATTTAACGTGAAACACAAAAAAAGTTGTTGTCTAGTCCATGGTAAACATTTAACAGGGTAAGTGGTCATCCCTAGTGTCAGAGTAATGTGCCATCTGCAGACCTCTCACATTGACAGATTGTATAGAAATATTGATCTGTTATAGAGCAAACAAGGACTGACGTGATCCTTATGTGGTGTTTTAGTTGTAAATGCCACTCAGTCACCCAAGCGAAGAATGATCAGGGGTCATACCGTCACCCTCTTATTGCGGGACCGAATAGGCTCAGTGCCGACTGAATTTTGTCGCCCCGCAATACGGTTCACGGTATGGCCCCTGGCATTGTTTAATTTTGGTATTTGAACTCACGGTCTCACTAATTTTGTACTTAGCACTAAGCTGTATTCTCATTAAGCAAAAAACATTTACGCTGCCGTAGTAGCAGTGCCAGAATTGTTAACTTGGGAACAATATTTTGTGCCGCACTCACTACGCTCGTCACCCTGATAAATCATAATGTGTGTATGGACTGAGTGACCACATAGATATCAAATCTCTTCATGCCCAGTAATTTCGCTGGACAATGCTGTCTTAACTGAAACACTATTAATGCTTGGCTGTAGAATAACTGGGAAAGTACTTCCCCCAGGTGGACTGCAATAAAATCCTACCACTACAGTTGAATAACTGCCAAATGTGTGGTACTTCTCTAGGTAGACCCTGCTATAATCTTATCATTATACCACAGACTATACTAAAGTCAAGCGGTCTTTAACAAGGGCGGATCCAGGGGCATGGTGGTCATGACCCGTGGCTGGGTGTGTTTTGTAGTGGTATAAGACTCTACTGCAGTCCGCCTGGGGAAGTACCACACCTTTGCCAGTTCTTCAACCGCCAAGCAGTAGTGTGCAAGCATTACTGTGTTCCGGTGTGAAGGGCAATGTTACCAGAGAAATTACTGGGTATGAAGAGCATTAACATCTAATATCTCAGGGTGACGAGCGCAGTATTGTGTTGGCAAGTTAACAATTCTGGCATTGCTACTGTTAGTGGCAGGCGTGACGCTTACCACCAGGCGATCGTCTTGCTCGTCTTGTCAATAGATTGTATTTAAAAAAAAAAAAAACTAGATGTTATCGAATTGGAGCCTGTCCTAACTATGCCTCGACTGGCTATCTATATGACCATAAAGTAGCAACACTCGAAATTTCATTTAAGTAATTGCAGACAAGTGTCTAATTAGTCTCAATATGCGGAAACTCTTAAATGGCGCATAGTTTCTATATGTTTAGTAATTATGTTTTTTTGTCGCTGTTAGTTTCCCGAATAAAATAAAATAAATAGATTCGCCTTGGTCTCTCAATGGAGATCCACACTGCGTTTTTTCCGCTAGGTGTCGCGTCGCGTCTATGCGGCCATAGTCGACGGTCAATCTCATACATATTTTTTTGCTACAATTTTAAGGTTTTACTCTTATAGGACACGGATTACGAGGGACAATCTGCATATTATGCTGGTTCTAAAGCTATCCTTTGCCTTGCCAAGCTCTGTCCAACATAAAATGTAAGCAACTATCTAACCTACAAATCCGGCCGGCAACTAGATTCTTAAAACAAGGCACAGTAGCCATTTTTCCTTGGACTAGATTATCGACAACGCCCAATAGCACAGATAGATATAATTATAAGCAACAATTAACAAGAAAACTTGAAATTGCCACATCCGGACCGCCGCTGGCGCCATTTACGAAAAGTTTTACCTGTGAAACCTCATTAGACTACTACCTACAACTTTCGCACCATCCCATGGAACCACTCAAAGAGACTGGAGAGAAAAAGTCAAGCGGGACACATGCCATAGTGCCATATTTTTACAGACTTCCAAAAAGGAGGAGGTTCTATGCTCGACGGTATGTATGTTATATTTTTTATGTATGTTCACAGATTTCTCCGAACTGAATTTGAAAATTATTTTTTTATTTGAAAGGGTTCGATGTGGTATTAAATTGATTTTTTTGAAAAAGTTACTTGTATTTCCCACCTAGTTTCCTACATAGAAACTTCTCATGGTCGAGTTTGATACTTAGGTACATTAAAATAAATCACAATACACAATGAATTCCTTTTATTGAAAGTGAAAAAAATACAATTTTCAACAATAGACCTTTGATGAATACAATTGTGCTGGCAGATAATCGTAAAGGCACAGAATATACAAGTTTACATTAAACAAGCATTAAAACTTTCAAAAAACATGATTTTTATAATTAAAGGCAAACATGGGGTTTCAGATTAAATATTCTACTAATGCATTCGATAAATGCCTCGTGTAGTTTCAAGGAATAAAATTGCAACACTCGGACATTTATTACACTGGCAACACTTGCAAAACTAACAATAATAATATTTTATTCCTAAAAAAACTTAAACAAATCAATACTAACATTCCTTGAGCAATCTATTTATAGAAATACCAACAGAAAGAAGAAATTCATTGTTCCTCAAGAGATCTTACAATATGGGAATTAAAAAAACACCGATTACATAGGTATACTTGTCCTACGCTTCTAAAGACATATTCAGATTTACGCGGTATTGCGGTATTACCTGTCACTGAGTTACGAATTTTGACAGAAATAACATGAAACTAATTAGTGAACCATCACTAACTGTAAACCCTTCAAGTCAATTATGCATTATTGTGCAAATATTGAAAATGAGTGAAATGAAAGCAAAAAAAAAAAAGTTTATCCCTATAGAGAATAAAAAATTTGAAAGATTACCTTTAAGAATTTTCTCATACACACTGCTGTCAGGCACGGTGGTTTGATTAAATGAAGTTAAAATAGGTATCTGATGGAATCATGCTTGACGTATTATTTCTATCACTATCTCACTCCTCAGTGACAGCCAATATTGCGTGTCTGAATAGAGCCTAAGAAAGTAGATAGAACTAAACTTTAAATTTAAAATCTGGATATACAAAGAAACTTATCAGTACTAAGTTTGTCTAAAATTATGTATTTTAAAACGTGATTGGCAATTCAAGCTTGTTTCTTTTTAAGGCCACCCATACATGATCAGTTTTGGCTGCAATTTTTTGATTTGATCCGATATAAATTTGCTATCGAGTAGTAATCGATTCAAGGTTCAAGCTCCTATTACAGTGAGTGACTGAAATCAGTTTCATGTGCCACTAAAATGGCACAGGTTAATTTCAATTTCGCTTTGCAGTGTACGGCAGCCTTTATTCCTATAATAAATATATGATAAATATTTTGGTGAGTTGATGACAAAGATGGAATATACAAAATGCTTAGCATAACACTAGAATCACAAAATAAACTCATAGAAACTGTCACGTAGCGACTATTCAGTTTATCTATGGTAACGGTGACAGTTTTTAATATTTGGTCGACTTCATTTTTATAAGATGAATATAGATCAGTGCTTAGCGACTATTAATTTTAAACGATTCTAGCAGCAGTTTTATAAGAACTTTATATTATATTATGTAGCAAATATGAAACATTAATAAGAAACCAGATTTCATTATTGCTTAATTATGATAATATCTACATTAGTCGCGCCAAGATCAGAGTGTAGATATTTTTGTGTTGAATAGCGTTATTTGTAGTTTAGCATAAAGTTTGTTTGAAGATATAAACGAATGTCACTTATTTCAAACCTTCTGGAAGAACACTTCAAACTAACGAGCATTTACGTTTTTATATATTAATCGCACTGCGGATACCAAACAAGGTACACTTCTAAACGTTAAAAGCTCAGATGAACCCAGATTTCTTAATGCAGGTATAATTCAGGATTCCATTCTGTTTACAATAGAAAAGCTTCGGTATAGCTTCCTAACCTAGTGTAAATCCGGCTTTAATTATTGGCTGTTTTACCAAAAATATTTAGCTATACATCTTTGCCTCTGGCTTCCTATAATAATGCTATATATAGTCAAATATAAAACCGTAGTATGTGCAAGTCGGTGCGTGCTGCGAAGCGTAGTTTGAAGCGGGTGTAGTTTTGTACTTTCGTCACTCTCTTGGCTGTTATTTGGTTTACTTGTTCTTCCCGATCGTATCGGCCACCAGACGGGATGCTGGAAAGATGTTAAAATAATATTAATTAGGAAAATGTTATAATGATTATACAGGGTTAGTTCTAATCAGTTAGCATCCTTTGGGCATATTCTGTACATCAAAACAAACAACTTTTACTATGAGGCCAACATTGTAATCACAAAAAAACAGCTGTTCCATACATTTGCCCAAGGTCGATGTACTTTTTGTATGGAACAGCTGATGTTTTTTTCGCGATTTCAGTGTTGGCCCCATAGTAAAAGTTGTTTGTTTTGATGTACAGAATATGCCCTTAAAAGGATGCTAACTGATTAGAACTGTGGCGAACCTCTTTAGGCTGATATGCAGCCTCTGTGGTCGCCTTAATATAAATTGATAGGTTTTTGTTTTTGGTTTAGAAGACAGATAAAAATGAGAATGAAAATTGCTGTTTCGTAAAGCTGGATTGTAAAATATAAAAATCTGGAACATATTCCGTCGTTTGCGTGTCTACCGGTTTCCTGCCTCCAAGTCGCCAGCTCCTCACCAAATGAGGTGGCCGATGCGGTCGCCCCTCATTTTTGGTGACCCCGAGTTAGTGGTTACCCCGCGTTGGTGGTGACCCGAAGAACAGAAAAGTCAGGTATCCTGTATCCTATGAATCTACGACGACCCGCGGGAGGCGTAAGATCCCTGTGGAACAATAAAAGTGAGGAGCGTGTATGACTTCGGCGCGTTGACGGTGCTTTTTTCCACACGCTGTTCATAATCTGCGCGTAGACGGCGTGACCAAGTGGTGTAGCGACGGCGTGACCAAGCGGCGCAGTGACGGTGTGAAGGCGTGGTGGCGACGTGTTGACGGTGCAGCGGCAGAGCATACACGGCGGCGTGTCAGTGACGCAGAAGCGGCGCATATACGGCGGCGCGCAAAAGGCGGCGCACAAACGGCGTGCAGACGGCGCAGAGCAGCGGCTTTTGAACGGCGCGGCGGAAAATTAAAATTTATTGTGTTTTTTTTTTGTTGTGAATATTTTATATTTTATATTGATTGTATACTGTTAGGCATCTGTTAGGCAAATTTCTCGTATTAAGGGGGCGTTCGCACACCACACCCCCACCTACTGCTTCGTTTATTTTATTTTTTTCTGTTTGTTTCTTTTTGTGTTACTTAATGAGTGACAGCGAGCTGGAGGAGTTCAAACCGGCTTCCGCCATCGCTGGTGAGCGTGGCGCGATAGGATGTGACGGCGGAGCTGCCGCGAGCGGCGTGCATATGGCATCGGAGAAGGTAATTAACAGAGTTTCAATACGCACCCCTCCATTTTGTAACGACCGCCCGGCGCTATGGTTTGCCAGTCTAGAGGCACAATTTTCCATTAACCATATTACACAGGAGGTCACAAAGTTCAATTATGCGGTGGCGCACCTCGATACTAACTGTACTCGTGAGGTGGAGGATTTAATAATTGAACCTCCAAGGGAATGCCCTTACACAAAATTGCGAAATGCGATCATTTCAAGGCTTTCGGATTCCCGGGAGCAGAAAATTAGGCGGCTCCTAGAGAAAGAGCAGATTGGCGATCGAAAACCATCCTCTTTTCACCGCCATTTGAAATCATTGGCAGGCGCAACGTTTCCAGAAGACATTCTGAAGACTATTTGGATGGGCAGGCTGCCACGATATCTCCAGACGGTCTTAGCTGCTCAACGACTGGAATCGTTGGCCGAGCTAAGCGAGCTTGCTGATAATTTAGCGGAAATTAACGCTCAGTCAACATCGTTGGAGGTAAGCCCAGTTTCAACTTCGTTTGGTTCAGACGCTCAACGCAACCGTGAAATTCAAGAGCTAAATAGGAAGGTGGACGATTTAACCCGCTTAGTGGCGTCACTTACTTCTATTGGTGGTAGCTCTCAAGATGATTTGCGTGGTCGTAGCGCTAACAGCAACCGCAGTCGCAGCAGATCGCGATCACGAAACCGTGATCTATGTTTCTATCATGATCGTTTCGCGGCGAAAGCGCGTAGATGCGTGCCACCTTGCAAGTGGTCTGGTTCTCCGCCTAGCAACCAGGGAAACTAGAAAGGCAACTGTCAGAGGCGACAACCAGTTGCCCGCAAGTAAGTCGCCGACTTTTTGTGACCGACCGGCGTTCTAACAAAACATTTTTGGTGGACACTGGATCGGATATTTGTTGCGTCCCTCGTAGCTACTTGAAAGGTCGACCAAATCAGCCGATATCGTATGATTTAGTTGCCGCAAATGGTAGTAAGATAAATACATATGGGCTAGTGCAACTAAATTTAAATTTAGGGCTTCGACGTGACTTTACATGGAATTTTGTTGTGGCAGATGTTGATAGCGGTATAATTGGCGTTGATTTTTTATCGCATTATCAGCTATTGCCCGACTGCTCACAAGGCAAGCTACGCGACAGTAAGACAGGTCTTGTGTCGTCCGCTGACCTTCGCACAGCGGAACAGCAAAGCGTGAAGGTAGTATCTCTCCCTGACTCGCCGTTCACAGCGATCCTGGAGAAATACCCTAGTATAACACGACCACCTGGTGCACCTAGGGTTACTAAGCATAGCACCGTACATTACATCAATACCACTGATGGCCCGCCAGTTATATGTCGACCGCGTCGGCTAGCACCATCGAAACTGCACATCGCGCAAAAGGAATTTGAAGATATGGTCCTCGCTGGTACCTGTCGGCCATCTAGTAGTTCTTGGTCTTCCCCATTGCATCTTGCACCCAAAAAAGACGATACGTGGCGTCCATGCGGCGATTATCGTGCCCTGAACGCTCGAACAGTTCCTGATCGCTATCCTGTTCGCCACATTGGTGACTTTGCTCATAACTTGGCTGGCTCTACCGTATTTAGTACGATAGACCTGGTCAAGGCCTATCAGCAGATCCCTGTCAATCCTGAGGATGTGTGCAAAACAGCGATTATTACTCCATTCGGGTTGTATGAATTCGTCTACATGACTTTTGGGTTGCGTAATGCAGGGCAGACATTTCAAAGATTTATTGATGAGGTGGTTCGCGGCCTAGACTTCTGCTATGCTTACGTTGATGATATTTTGGTTTATTCTAAAGACCCATCGACGCATGCGCAGCACCTGGAGACCCTTTTCCGTAGGCTTCATGATTATGGCGTTGTGATTAACACAGCCAAGTCAGTGTTTGGTGCAGAGGAAGTTTCTTTCCTTGGCTATCGGATAAATGCTGCGGGCACACGGCCTCCTGAGGACAGGATTCTTTCCTTGGTTGAGTACCCGCCACCCAAGACGGTACAGGGCATGCGCAGATTCATTGGTATGCTCAATTACTATCGTCGGTTTTTGCCCAAATCAGCTAAGTTTCAAGCACCGTTAATTGACGCTGTTACTGCCATTCAAGGAAAAGGCGCTAAACCTTTTGTATGGACTCCAGAGCTAGAGCTGTGTTTTGAAGAATGCAAGAAGAGTTTGACATCTGCTACGATTTTGGCACACCCTAACAGTGAGGCTTCGCTCGGTCTATTTACTGACGCATCGGGGACTCACGTTGGTTCTTGTCTACAGCAACGGATGGGCAGTGATGGTGATTGGCAGCCACTAGCTTATTTTAGTAAGAAGCTTACTGCTAAACAAGCGCAGTGGCCGGCGTACTATAGGGAACTTCTCGCGGTGTACGAAAGTGTACAACATTTTAGGCACCTATTGGAAGTTCAGCATGTCACCATCTACACTGACCATAAACCGCTTGTATACGCTTTCGCACAGCGGCGTGAGAAGTTACCACCCATACAATTGAACCAATTATCGTTTATCAGCCAGTTTACAACAGATATTGTGCATATTAAAGGTGTTGATAATATTGTGGCTGACGCCATGTCCCGCATAGAGACAATTTCTCTTGAGGAGGACTACGCTGCACTAGCACTGTCTCAAGAATCAGATGAGGAATTAGCTGCCATGCGTGGAAATTCGTCCTTAAAGCTCGAACCCATCCTCATTCCTGGTACCAATGTCACGGTGATTTGTGATACATCAACTGGGAGACCACGTCCATACCTGACACCACCGTTCCGTCGTGTTGCATTCGACAGATGTCATAACCTCAGTCACCCTGGTGCGCGGGCAACCGCTCGCTTGGTAACTGAGCGTTACGTGTGGCCTCAGGTTAACGCAAACTGCCGTGATTGGGCACGATCTTGCTTGTGTTGTCAGCGCAGTAAAGTGTCTCGCCACATCATTTCACCTCTTGGTGATTTTCAATTACCTTCAAATCGGCTGAGGTCTGTCCATTTAGACATTATTGGACCTCTTCCTTATTCAAAAGGTTTTAATTATTGTCTCACTGCTGTTGACAGATACACCAGGTGGCCAGAAGTGTGGCCTATGTCTTCAATTACAGCAGAAGAGGTAGCGGATTCGTTCGTGGCTGGTTGGGTGTCTCGTTTTGGGGTGCCGAATGTCGTAACGACCGATCAGGGCCGACAGTTTGAGTCCGCGTTGTTCCGGCGTCTTATGGACGTATGTGCTACAAAACGGGTGCGCACAACTAGTTATCACCCTTGCGCGAACGGAATGGTGGAACGCATGCATCGGCAGCTTAAAGCTTCTTTGATGTGTCATGCTGATACATGGGTAAGAGCTTTGCCGCTTGTTCTTTTGGGAATGAGGACGGCACTTAAAGAAGATCTGAGGGCATCGTCTGCAGAGTTGCTATATGGAGAGACTCTTCGCTTGCCTGGTGAACTTGTCATGCCTCCAGTTGCACCGCAGAGCCCAAGCGATGCCGCCGACTTTGTGACTGATCTGCGAAGCTGTATGGAAAATCTTCGACCTGTTCCTGCTTCACGCCATGCCCAGCCATCGACTTTTGTATTTAAAGATTTGGCGAAGGCATCGCATGTCATGCTGCGTGACGACACAGTGCGAAGATCGTTGCAACCTCCGTATACTGGGCCTCATCGCATAATCGGACGTAGAGACAAGACTCTAACTTTGGACATCAATGGAAAAGAGCGTACAGTGAGCATTGATCGAGTTAAACCTGCTCATTTGGACTCTGCATTTGACGACCTTCGATCAACCACACCGCCTGCACCGGCTTCTTCCGGTAGTCCTGCGACGTCATTCCCACCTGCGATGGCTCCTGTAGCACCAGCTCCTGTCACCACCCGATCCGGCAGAAGGGTCAAGTTTAAAGAAGTTTTAGATTTATAATTTTTTGGTTATCTTTCCTTTATCCGTGGCGGGGTGGTGTGGCGAACCTCTTTAGGCTGATATGCAGCCTCTGTGGTCGCCTTAATATAAATTGATAGGTTTTTGTTTTTGGTTTAGAAGACAGATAAAAATGAGAATGAAAATTGCTGTTTCGTAAAGCTGGATTGTAAAATATAAAAATCTGGAACATATTCCGTCGTTTGCGTGTCTACCGGTTTCCTGCCTCCAAGTCGCCAGCTCCTCACCAAATGAGGTGGCCGATGCGGTCGCCCCTCAGAACTAACCCTGTATATGTAGTGTACTTATTTGAGATTCGACAAAACTATAGTTGTGTTAAGTGTGTAAGGGGGACAATTGCAATACAAAAAGCTTTCAGGTTTTCTCTATGAAGCAGGTTTAAAAGATTTAAAAAATCATCTCATTCCGAGTAAGGCCATCCTGACCACAGACATGTGAAAGCCCAACTTCCTACGTGTCCGATGGAAATATTCCACTTTGGACAAATCAATATGTAAAGAATGAGTTACAAATGATGCGTAAAGAACAAGGGCTCAGGACCATTGAGCTAATAACTAAAGAATCACAATCTCTAAGTGAAAACAGTCAAAAAACGTCCGACTGCCGTAAGTAAGTAAGTAAGTTCGTATAGGCTGAGTGGCCAGCCCTAGTGTCAGAGTCGAGCCCGACTGCCGTTGTACATAGCTATACGTCCATTATTATAGTTCACAATTATTCGAATTTTGACGTTATGTCGATTGTATACTGTTCAATGTATGCTTGAGCGCTTGTGTCTTATCGTAGTTCAAAAACTCTTGACTCTTGTTTTTGGCGCGGACGTTTTTTTTGCACGTTTGCGAAATATGAAGATGCGTGTAATATTTTATACTAGAAACTATCCTAGGTTATTCTTGTTTTACTTGATATTTTGTTTGAATACGACATACCACCTACATGTACAATAATTTCTCAAATAACAAGTTTACTTGCCTACTAAAGCATAATTATACATTTATTTTTATATAAATTTATTTACAGTCATGCTAATATTTCCAAAATTGTATTTAGTGCCCACTGGCCACAAAATTCTACAGATAATGTATAATTTTAAGATATCGCGTGAGAAGTGAGACGTAATGTTTCTTGTGATATTTAAAAAAAGATCTTTGAACCTAAGAAAACGCGAAAGCTTTTAAAAGAACCAGATTTTTTATCTCGTAGCCGTTATCAGTGTGAAGTGGTGAAACTAGTTTGTTAAGTGTACAAAATTATTGAAATGGTAAGTAGGTAAAAATTAACGTTTAGTTAGTTACAAAATCTATAAAGAAAATACAAATACACTAAAGTTGTGTCGCTGTCCACCAGTGGGACACGCAGGTGGTGGGCAACAGGAATAATCGATATTCATATGCCATTACTAATTTAAATGTAGTGCCACTAATACAAAACTCGAAAGTTTTAGTACAAAAGTTAAAAAGAGACCAGTGTCAGATTAAGATGTAATGCAGGGCCCCACATTTTAATAGGGGCCCTGCTTGTGTGTCGGTACCCCATATCGGTGGGTTAAATAAGATCAATGGTTATTGCAAAAATATTATGAAATCATTTAAAATCGCAATAAAGATGATATGTTTTAATTCCGTCAAATAACACATTTGCATAGCTGTTAGTGCAAAGAATCTACTTTTTCATAGTTTAATGAGTATTTTTTAATAAACATGCGTTTTTAAAAACATGTAAGCGTAATTTTTGGATGTATCATAGCTCCGTTAGTAACAAATGTAGGTTTAGGATAAGCATTTAACATTCAAAGCAGTTATCCGTAACTGTTTACATACTTACCATGTGTGTGTGTAAAGTGTGCTCGTTCTAGTCTTGTTTACCTATAAATAATAAGTAACTAGTGATAAATAATTGTCCGTTTTATCATTTTCAAACTAAAACCTACATTTTAATTAGTAAGTACTAATAATGTACCTAAGTGAAAGTTTAATTTCTAGACCACATCTTATGGAGTGTTCTAAGTTTTTACTATTATTACAGTTATGTAAAACTTTTATTTTAATGAGTGAGAGCGGGAAGGTAACCCATTTCAAAACCGTTAAATGCATTTAAAAAATTATAAAATAGAATCGAAGAAAATAGATTTACTATTATTACAGTTAGGTAAAACTATCTCTTTTTATTTTAATGTGACAGCGGAGAAGTAACCATTTACAATTACACAGTTAAAATAATTATATAAAATAGAATCGACGAGCAATAGGACTTGCAAAGAAACATTTTACAATCTGAAACAGATAAATATACAAGTATTTTGATGTACGAGGGGGTGGGTATTGGATTGATATTTACCAACTATTTAATTTATATTGCTCATTCAAATTTAAAGTTTAGTACATTTCCGAGCTCTTTGAAATAATGAGACTATATTAACCAGCTTTCAACGACGTTACAGATACTAGATAATGCAATGGCAAATACTAGCGACGGTTCTCAATTCGTTAACTCCAAGAAAATGGCTAAGTGAATAAACGATTGTAGATTAAATAACAATAACTACAATGGGAAAATTGTAACTGACCTTGGACAAAGCTTCTAAGGTAGCTCCCACAACAGACCACCAAGTAGAGAAATTAAAATGTTTTCAGTAATAGACCATATTTTATGAATCAATTATAACTATGTAAGTGTAACTAGTTATTACGTTATTAGTTATTTATTAATACTGTGAAATAGTAGTAGTCTTACTTTAGTTCTTAGAAGTTTAATAAGGAGACAGAAGGGCAACTCCACCGTTGGCATGGATAAAAATAGAAAAAAAAAACATTTAAAATGACGGTAAGGAGTAAGCGTTTGCCCAAACTAAAACAACTTTTTTTTATTCAATCAAGTGACGAGACGAGCAAGACGTTCGCTTGGTGGTAAGCGTCGCGCCTGCCACTAACAGTAGCAGTGCTGAATTGTGAACTTGCGAACACAATCCTGCGCCGCACTGCACTGCGCTCGTCACCCTGAGATATTAGATGTCAAATCTCTTCATACCCAGTAATTTAAAGATAGAGTAGACTTGAATTTGTTTTCTAAGTGTCAATTTTAACTCCTAATGGTATTTAATTTGTATGCCAAGGGTTGAGTACATTCTATCATTTGTGACAAGGCGCTAGCAAAGTAATGAATTCAACGTTTAAATGTGATAAAACTAAAAAAATACAACCAAAAGTACTAAGTACATTAAAGAAATTAACATACAGTATTAGCCCGTTTAAAATCATTTTGTACTGTTCGCTAGTTATTTACGATCGTACTGCTGTATGGACCTCTTAATCTTGTTGTTAGCGCCTTGCACCAGCTGCTGGACGTTTGCAAGGTTAGCAGCACTTGTCACTGCAACGAGAGTGACAACCGAGGTAACAATTTTATATACAATGTGTAACAAAAAGGTTCAACAATACTGAAGAGTATGTATGTATGTACTCATCATTATGAACAAGTTTTCTTATGGGGCCAACCCTAAACTCGCAAAAAAAACAGATGTTCCATTCAAAAAGTTCATTGACCTTGGACTAAATGTATGGAACAGCTGTTTTTTTTCGCGATTTCAGATTTGGTCCCATAGTAAAAGTTGTTCATAATAAAGAAAGAAAGAAATATTTTTTTTTGTTAATTCTTTTTATTACTCTTTTTTTTTTTTAATGATGAGTATATGATAGTTTTGAAGATCTAACCACTAGACATGTGGTTAGATCTTCAAAACAAAAATGGACCAAAGAGGTCATATCTTGGTACCCCAGAGATGGGAAGAGATCAAGGGGACGACCACAGAGAAGGTGGGAAGATGACCTACCAAAAGGGTGGCGCAGAATAGCCAGAGATAGAGAGGAGTGGTGTCTTTTAGAGGAGGCCTATGTCCAGGGAGGATAACCTGATGGAAACTAGTGCTGGTGTTATAGTTTAGTAATAAAACAAATATTAAAAGATGTATTATATAGGAACTAGTACCTAATCCGTAATAATTGTAATATGTAATGTCAGAGAATAAAGGCTATTTTTATTTTATTTATTTTTATTATATGATAGTACCCTTCAGTATTGTTGTACCTTTTTGTTACACATTGTATAAGCACAGAATTGAAACCGGGCATTATAAGTCCCGAGCAGTACTGTTAGGGGACTGTACTACTAACACCCCATGGGTATATGCCCACATTCGAAAGACGAAAGTGCGATACTTCACTACACTCGCCCGGTGCCGATTGGCGTCTTCACATACGCCGTTCACATAATTTCTTCTCGAAAAGCCGATGTTATGATTTTTCGAAATCCGTACGTAAATTCTAACCGTCATATGCATAAAACGCTAAAACTTATTACAAACCCATTTTAGTTAAAAAGTGTTTTGTCAAATTTCTTTCGAATTACGATTTGAGTTTGAAAAAAGAAGACAAAACACTTTTTAGCTAAAATATGTTCCAAATACTTTTTAACGTTGAATGCGTATGACGGTTAAGAACTAAAAGGTAGTATGAAAACTGACGTACTTTTGACACATTTTTGTTTTATTTATACGGGAATACTCACGTTTAATTAAATCGGATACTCCGACTATAGTCTCGATCACATCCGGTGACCTTTTTCAAAGAGTGAAAACAGAGACCGACGCGCGTGCAGCTGCGTCCTGCTTAGCACCAGTGCTAACTATAGTCGGATTTAATTAAACGTGGTTGAGTATTCCCGTATAAATAAAACAAAAACTAATAGATAGGCCCGGGATCGAACCCGCGACCAGACTATAAGGCCAATAGACTGCCACTAATATTTAACGTTCAGAAACACCTAAGGAAAAATATCATATGCCAGTATGTTAACGACATTAGAGAAAAAAACGTTTATAAGGGAGCGGCTCCTGTTGCCCCAAGTACTTAAAGTAATTGAGGCCAACGCCTATACCCGAATCATTAAATTTTTGATAACTTTTCTCTGATTAGTCCCGATTGTATTAGGTAGAATGTTGGTGTTAGCGCCTTGTACCAACTGCTGAATGTTAGGGGAGACAATAATATACGGCATAATAATGCACAGCATGATAATAGGTTTACATGTACATCGAATATCATGCTGTGCAATATCGTGCCGTGCAATATCATGCCGTGCAATATCATGCCTTACATTATCGGCTCAGCTCAATAATGCACACCCCGATTTTGTACAGACTGATATATGATGTACAAGTACACGAATTTCTTATTTGTATAGCAATTAGGTTCAGGTTTTTATTAAAATGTCAAATTCAAAATACAAAAATCAATGTACCCGGATTATTGGCTGTACAATATAGGGCCGTACTTTATAGACACGAGCCGATAATGGACGGCCAGTATTGTACAGCATGATATTCGATGTACATGTACACCAATTATCATGCTGTGCATTATTATGCCGTACATTATCGTGTCGGCAAATATCATGTTGTACATTATAGACACCCAATATTAGGGGTAGCTGCAATGTTTACATGGGCAGATAAGTTTACCTTTAAATTTTAACTTTGTAACGAGCTTAGGACACGAAAGCATACACATGAAAGCTATAAGACAAGTTGACATTAACCTAAACATTTATCAGAAATGGGGGCCCCAGAAAGTGACCTTTTTTCGGTTTTAATACGGATTCTTTTATTATAGTGAAGACTTTTAAAAAAACAAGTATTCTAGTTGTTAACGAAACGACACAACATAATCCACTCTTGAATACCATTACCAACAATATGTTCCGCTCCATAACTACATAAAGACTCACCTTATTCACGATACACACCAGAAATTTTTTGACTTTATGCATTTGAGATATGGAATGTCTGACATTACCCCAGAGCCCTTCTAATGAGATAACACGAAATAAAATGTGACATGTTATTATACTATAATAAATTATGATAAACTTGTATATACATTTTTGTTTTATTTATACGGGAATACTCACGTTTAATGAAATCGGATACTTCGACTATAGTTATTAGTAAGCAGGACGCAGCTGCACGCGCGTCGGGCTCTGTTTTCACTCTTTGAAAAAGGTCACCGGATGTGATCGAAACTATAGTCGGAGTATCCGATTTCATTAAACGTGAGTATTCCCGTATAAATAAACCAAAAATGTGTTAAAACCACGTCAGTTTTCATAATAAACTTGTATATACATATAAAGCACCCAGAAATTGCACGGTTTTTGTTAGAATATAAACAAAGTGACAAGTGAAATTAACATGTTATATCCAGAAAAGGTAATAAATATCATCAGGCAGGTAAGCATGATTTTATCGCCATGCCAAGCAGTTAAGTACTAAATGTACCTTTGTTTTAGGTTAATTTTAGTCTTTATGCAGCTCCTTAATGGTGTTGCTGAAAGCCTTTACGGTTTTGTCCACCTTCTGTTCAACTTTCTTCAAAATTTTGTTGAGGTCTATAATTTCGAAAAAGGTATCTTTTAAACTCTGACTTCATTAAAATAATCAATGTGGTAGGCACTCAAGAGTGGAAGATTAATCTTGAAACTGTCACAGTTATTAGTTGGTTCGGGGCCCCAAACTAGGGCGCTGCTATTAAATACATTTTATATAATTTCTATTTAAACTACAATATTTTTGAAAAAATACCAGACGATCTGTGAAGTAAGGGGCCCTTTTCAGGGGCCTGTATAATATCCAATCTTTATTTATTTTCGAATTGTAACATATCCAACGATTAACCGACAAACACATCAAACATAATCATTTATTTAAGAAAAACTGAGTATTAAACTTTCATGTATATAGACATGGATTCCTATGACGCTTTCAGGTCTCTGAATGTCTTCGTACCTGAGTTTGCCATTTCGTCGATACGGCCGTGGTGTTTCTGGTAATACGGGCGGATGATACGGTTGTAGATGATGAGGGAACCGTTGAACTCTGATGGCATGTAGCACCATATCACGAAGATACACTGTGGAGTGAAACAAAAAAAAATAAGATAAAGGCGTATGACATTTTGGCCTACAAGGCAGTATTGGAAAGTACCACTAGCCTAAAATATATAGAAAATGTGATAACCCTTGACAATATAATTAATATAAAACACGCTCTATGTATATTGGGAGCTTGTTTCACAAGATAATCTGTTAGCATTAATAGCATCTCATTTCAGTTACTGGAGAGCAACTATGCCAGAAGAACATAAAGACTTGCTCTGGTAGTTTTAGGAGCAGCAGGATAATCATGTAACTGTTCGGGATCGCGATTCTTCACAAATGTCACTTATCACTGTCCCGCCAAAATTCATTTGACCCTGCAGGGCAGGACGAAACGCCAAAAGACCGACAGATTTGCTGCACTTTATTAGGAAATCAATGCATTCGTTCGTTAACGATAGCGAGAGAAATCCCTACGTGATACCGTGAAGCTGTGACAGTGACAAGTGACAATTATGACAAATCGCGATCCGAATAGTTACATGATTAGCCTGCTGTGATCGCTTGAGTAAATGATGGGTTGGAATAAATTATTTTCAAGTGGAATGAGTACATAAAAAAACCTTTTACTTATTCATACCGGATAAGAATAAGAATCTCATCATATGACCCAATAGCCAATTCGCATAATTTGTCAAGCTATATAAACTCAAGTCAAAAAACAAATACCTTTTATTTTCAAGGAAAAGTATAACAATCCAAAATTATCTTCCATTAAGTATAGACAGTAGTTTAACTAGAACAAAGACAAGTCACTGCTTTGTGTTATAATTAATACATTGCGAGGTCACTCAACATTCATATTGAATAGCTATATATACAGGCATCATTGTTTTGTTTGTGTATTTAGTTTTGGGGCGTACCACAAACACAAAATCCTTTGTTTAATATCTTACATGGATCTTTGTGCAACAGTGAAGAGAAGAGACAATTTTAAATAAAGATATGTTTGAGCAGGTATAGCAACTAGAAGGATAAAATTTACTTAGTTACTCATAATGCGAAACAAAACAATGGGATGACATCAGTCACCAGTCTATGTTTTTCCGTTAGATTATTTGATTGTGTCAACTTATTTGATTCAATTTGTATGAAATATTGATTATTCTGTTAATAAGAATACTAATTCTGTTATTAAGAATAATAATTCTGCTAATAATATGTTTGCACCTAAACACCAAGACTTGTTGGAGTTGCTTAGAACCACACAGGTTTTTAGCAGCGCCATCAGGATGGAATTTGGTGTTGACAAGTGGTCATGCGGGTGCAGCGAGGGAAAGTTGTAAATTCTCCGGATTTACAACTTTCTGAGATAATGACTCTCAGATCTCTTTCTGAGGCCGAGACCTACAAGTATCTAGGTATGTCAGAGTCGTTGGGTATATCAGTAGTGGACATCAAAAAATCAGTGAAGGAGCGCTTCTTTTGTCAGCTGACAAAAGTACTCAACAGTCTTTTGTCTGGCGGCAACAAGGCGCGCGCTTTTAATGGTTGGGTGATGCCTTTACTGATATACTCCTTTGGCATACTTAGATGGACTCAGACTGAGCTGGACACCCTGAATAGTAGAGTCCGTCAACTGCTCACCGCATGCTACACCCACGCTCATCTGTTATGAGACTGAACATTCCGCGGAAGTGGGGGGGGGGGTCGTGGCTTTTTAAACGCCAAGAACCTCCACAATCGTGAAGTCTTAGGGATTATTTCCTTAACAATGAGTGTGGGATGCCTCGCGATGTAGTGACAGTTGACAAGGGGCTCACGCCGCTCTTGTTGGCAAACGGGAACTGGCGCAGACCATCGGTGCTAAGAACCGACGACCGCAAGGAAGTATGGAAGAGCAAGGAGCTACACGGACGGTTCTATCGACGGTTTCTATCCAGCGCTGTGCGAGTTGAATTGCTGCTTTATTGCCTAGTAGATAGAGACCTTATTTATTTCAATTCTTTTGCGGAGTTAACTTTCTGTACGTAGTACTATTATTTATATTGTGCAATGGCACAATATAAATAATAGTACCAACCAATACCAGTAACCAATGGGTTATCAGTTGTTTGAGTGATGTGGCCTGCCCATAACCACTTCAACTTGAAAACCCTGCGAGCTAAGTCAGTGACTTTGTTTCTTTTGCAAAAATCCTCATTCCAGTTTTTATCGCGCAAAAAAACTGTAACCATAATGGGCAATAGAGCCCTCTCCATTGCCAGTTGTGTCACCCTGATTTTTACATATACGATTTTGTTGTATTTCTTTTCTCTTTTTTAAATAAACTTATCATGTATTCATATTTTTGGCCAATCATCATTCCCATGGCATACAGTACAGCCATGAAAATGTAACCACAATATACTTTATGTTATTACAAATTGAAAGGTTAAAGATACTACCATTGTTAAGTTATGTGATAAATGATTGTTATATTGTGTACATAAATGCAATTGTTATGTGTGCAGTGTGATTATCACAATGTGGTTGGAATAGGCTAGATGACTGATGTTTAAATCGTTGAAACCAATAGCTTTGATGAAGAATTTAAGTAAATACAGTATGGTAATTGAAAACATTATTTAAATCGGTTAATAATGTTCTGATATATGAGCGTTTAAAGTTTTTGTTAGAGACAAATCCGTCCCTTTCCCACAAAACAAAAAATGACGTCACGCCTTACTCGTCAGAATAGAATTTATATGGCGTACTGAGAAGTGACGTCACGATTTGCTGCTTCGCCTCTCTGTCTAGCATGATTTTAAAATGCTTATAAGTTGCTTATTTTTGATCGGATTTTCGTTTTCTTTTCATTAATCAGCTATATTTATGGGCCACATTTTAATAAGACAATAAAAAAAACCAGTCATCTAGCCTATTGAAACTGTTTACCCTTTAATTATTTTTAATGAAGTCATAATGTGCTTAGTTTGATAAATGAATGATAAAAGTGTCACATTGAGTTAATAGAATGAATAATATAATAATTTTCATTTATAGTAGGAGATATTAGGTCTCGTTTTCTATTCCCTTGCATTTTTGAGACATAGCACACTGCTCGGAACAGGTGTTCTTGGGGGTGATCAGTTAGCTTTTTATACACCACTAGTTCCACAAAATTAATTAGGTACATTAAAGGTTTTTAGACATGTGATCACTGTCTAGCGAAATACCTGGTAATTTTTATCTATTTATTTTCTACAACTTTTGTAGGTATGTAATGTAAAAGCGTACCAATAATCAGTATTATCTCACAAAGTAACAGTACAATGCACAAAACTATTACACTTTATTTAGTTACCGCTGATAAGAGCCGGAGCAAATGATAAGGGTGATAAGAGAAATTTACCATCATCAGATAAAAAGGCTTTAGTCAGGGCTTGAGTTGTCAAAAAGTTTTTTTTACTAAGTCGGAATTATTTACAATTTTATGATCAAGTTATTGATGAACAATTTATTTTTATTTAGGTTTATTAATAATAATTATATTCTAACAGATTGTGAGAATGAGATCTGTTACAGATTTCATTCTAATGCATCAGGATGGATAACAGGAAAATTCATTCAAAAATAATAAATTGTTCTCAAAATTTCCAGTGTTTTTTTTTTTGGTAACATGTAATGAGACAAGCAGGACACTCTCCTGCCCGCCTAGCATGCGCGCTGTAATAAAAGTCTATCCACTCTTTTTTACTCGCGAAAACGAGACATATCCATATTCTAGGTTTATCACGTTCCCGCCTGGGGAAATACCAATTAGTCCTCAGCGCGTGCTAAGGGGGCTGATGGTAAAATATAAAGCTTGCCCATGACCACAGCTGTACCCAGAAAATATATGTCAAACAAAGTCCAAGTCTACACTGCATTGGCACTCATTACACAATACGGACCTGAGTATGTCCTAAAACTGCATCCAGAACCACCGGAGGACGGGCAGCAGCGTCCTCTTGGTTAACGGTGGTAACACTCTGCAATCCCCAAGCCGCCTGCCAAGCGTGGGGATTATGGCAACACCTCCCTTTAAGGGAGAGGCCTTCGTCCAGCAGTGGACGTCTTCCGGCTGTTGATGATGATGATGACACAATACGTGGTCTGAGAATAATTACTGTATTATTTTTTATTGTAATTTTTTATTCATGATTGTAAGTCGAATTCCTGTTTTATACTACCATACGATGGGTATCTATTTAAATCGATTTATATTGTCAATTTATGAATAAATTACTTACGACTTTGTAGGGACACCATAAAAATGTTTTTTGTATGCGTGAACGCTTCAAGTGGATGCAGATTGGATGTGAGACCGATGTATGGTAGAATGCTTAGTTTTGGGATTAGTAAGTAATGTGTATTGTGCTAGAGATCAGAGTTATAATTTTAATAAATAGTTATTGTGTTAATTTTGATTGTACGTGTAGAAATAGAGTTTTAACTGAAATAAATAGTTGTGTCAGAACTCAGTGACTTTACTTCAGTGTTATGTCTCCTTACTTAATTACGTGTCTCATTAGCCATGTTTTTATCCTACAGTAGATACCCTTCAAACTGGAACACAGTTGTGGTAAATTTCAAAAAGTAAATTTAAAATATTTCCATTCATTAGTTTATTATCTGTGAGTACTTATTAGCAAGTGTCTGAGAGCAAACAAATGGAGTAATTGTAACAGTGCTTGTACATTATCTATAGTTAGAACTATTGCATTGTTCTGCCTACATACTTACACAGAGGCTCATTGCCAGCATAGCCAAATTACGACCAATTCAGATAAGTGTTTTGTAATTGAAGTAAGTCTAGCCAATATCACATATCTGTATACCATATCACACTGCATAGGATGTTAGACTTATAAAAAATATCATAAATTTCCAAAAATTTCATGGTCTGCTGTAAGTAGTGAACCTTTGCTCTGGCAGTGCATTAAAAAACAATGAATTGTATTGATGGATTTGGCACTCTGCCAACAATCTTGTTTTCATTTGGAACGGTATGCAATACCTATCTTACTTAACAGAATGGTTAATAGCCTTGGGAGTTGACTGACCTTAATCAACCAGTACAGCGGAAACCAGCCCACAATGAAGTCCGAGAAGTACTCGATGACCGAGAAGCAGGCGTAAACCACCCAATAGGTCAGCCATTTAGTGTCGTCATCCTTCTGAGGTGATTCCAGAGCCCTCATAGACATATAGGCAGGATACACGAAACCGATTGAGTTGCATATCAGCTCAGCGCCAAAACCGAACACTAAATATAAACCGGTGAACGCCACGAGACCTGCACAACCAAAAGGAACATCAAATCCCGCTTAGGTTATAAATAAACTAGGAAAAAAAACTAAAAACTCACCGATGAAAATGTACGACCGGTTGACGCCGGACTTCTGTTCTGCCAGTTCTAAATATTTTGTCCATGGCTTGGTTTTGTCTGATAGGTGACGATCAATCGTTTCCTTGTACTCGAGCAATTTGGAAGACATGGTGCAGGCTGTTTTTGTAGTTTTCGTGTAAATTGGAACTTTGGCAGCAAATCTAGAGGCACGGCGGCGCGGTGACAAGACAATGACAGATAATCAATATGGCGGAGAAGATGTCGTCATGGCTGATATTTCTTGTGTTGCCATTATCAAGAATTTATTTCTACCATTAAACCCTTTTTTTACATCCGGCTCGAGACGACGCGACGTAAATATAACCAGTAAGTTGCATCTGCACCACTGATGGTGCAAGTCTTTGGTGCAAACGGTACGTCGGGGTAATTCCACGCTCACTACCTTCAAGTCATAATACTTTGCAAAGTCATGACCTTGGTCCTGTCATCGCATAATTATGGCTATAGCTTCAGCTGTTCAATGCCGGTGTTTGGCAATGATTTTTAATTATAAAATAGCTACTAAAAGCTCACAAACCACATAATTATTCTAGACTTTGCTCTGGCAACACAAGAAGGGATATCACTTTGATTTGATTGTTTGCATTAATTATTATTATTTTCATCATTATCACTTGAGGCAATGAGGCAGTAGCCAGTACAAAAAAAACAAAAAAATTGAATCTGCTGTACAGCAAGATTACACACGACCGTTCTGCTGTACAGCACGCCAAGGTCATGTTCGTTCGCGGTGGTGGGGGCACTCGCTGGATGCAAAACGCGTCCAACAAGTCCAGCAAGCGACATTAATTCATTCATTCGTTCAATTTGCTGTACGTCAAGACTATTCACTGTCGTTTTGCATCGTGCATCGTGCATGACCTTGGCGGGCTGTACAGCAAGCACGATAGTGCGTAGAGTGCGTTAGTCGATTCGATACTACTACGACGGTCCTACCAATTTTATGATGGATTTTTATCAGTGGCAGCCCCATTTCGTACATTGTAAGCTATTTTTACAGTGGCAACAGAAATACCGGATCAGAGAAATTTACATTTCTTTGGACCGGATGATGCCAATTATTCTTTGATGATGCCCGCCTGATGGTCAGCAACTTGTGAGCCAGCTGCGATTTTACTGTAATAAAATAACTGACTTCAAAAAAGGAGGAGGTTCTATGTTCGACTGTATGTATGTTTTTTTATGTATGTTATGACCGATTAGGACATTTTTATTTTTATTTCAAAGGGTTTATACTCTCGGCGGTTCCGTAGTAATTTGAAGTCGGTTGTTTTTTTTTAAAGTTACTTGTCTTTAGGCCTTTTATAACTACTTAATCACAATCATCATCATCGTCAAGCCTTATCTACGGTTATTATTAAATAAAGCCCTGATTAAATTTTAGTAAGTAGGTACCTACCTACCGACGTACCTAGGTACAAAAATTAAAAATGCAGATAAATTAATTTGATATTTCTTTATTCTTTTAAAATATGAAAGCGTTTAACATTTTTACCTACGTAAGTGCATCACAAAAATAACAATAATTACTTACCTATTTCAAGTTTATTTTCATGGATCGGATTTCGAATGTGGTTTCTTTAAAGTAATAATATAAGAAATGGATACAAGTAAGCACATAAAGTTTTGGTATAGATAGATTAAAATAAGTATACAAGGCTAACCAGATTATTTTCGGTAGGTATAATTCAAATCATAAATGTTTTGTACCTACTCCAAAAGCGCTACAGTCGTATTATTGACGGCTGCATAAAAAAAAATCTCGCTGGTGCCCGATAGGATAGAGGTTCGCCGTTTGATTTTTCTTATAAATTAAGGTAAAATTACTTAAGTATTTATCGGCGGTTTTCGTGCTAGGTATTGAAAAATACGTAACTTTTCATCACCCTTGCTCGTAAAGTGGATCTTATTACATCGGTTTTAGGCTCATAATCCAAGCTATTACGCACGCGTGCTTTTTACTTTACATTACCGGCACTTGTGCTATAATAGGTATAGCCCGGTAAAGTCAAGTTTGTACGTGTCTGCAATTAGACGTATGTATACGAAGCACTCTTAATATAGCCGGGTAATACTTACAGTTTTTTGTAATACCAACAAAGAGTTCTTATGCCGCTGAAGTAAATGTCAACCTGCGCGCGCATTGCTGGTTTGGGCGCCATTTTCCGCAAATGTTTGTTGACGTTTTCGCTGTGTTGTTGATTATTATCAAAAAAAGTTTGTTTTTTCCTCGCAAGTGTGATGAAAACAGTCGTATGGAACTCTTGTGCTATTTTAGTCATTACGCTCTCGGCTTCCTTATCGCGCTCGCCTGCGGCTCGCGCGCATAATACCGCCTCTAGTGTAATGACCAACATAGCACACTTGTATCATAATGTACTTACCATTACCTACTTACCTAGATATTCGGTAAGTAAAAATGGTGTGAAAACTGGAACAGCGCCTTTCGGGCGTAAACTGAAAATACCTTTTCAACACATTTGCTCAAAAATATGCATTTATGAAGCTTGTTTACATTGTTCGAAGGTTAAACATTACGCACCATACACATTATACAATACGCACCGTATACCTACTCTCAGCTCAGCTAAGTACCTATTTTACCGCACGCACCGTTATAGCGCCGTGCGTAAACTTCACGGTATTTTTTTAATGAGATCTCCACCAAAGAGTTTCACATTACGAGAATAAAATAAGCTGAATGATCGAGTCTCCTTGGAAGCGCTTTTGCTCAATACGTTTGTCTAACTTTAATATTAAAGAGAAAATTAGACGAAAGAGTAAGTAGTTATAATTTTCACCACGTGCACCATTCGCGCCATTTTCATATTAGAAACGACACAGCTTGTTGCAACTTTTTTTTTCTTGGCATGGCTTTATTTGCATTCTGCCAGTTTCATTGTTGTAACTTTCCGACGGAGTTATTACTGATTTATTTTACTCTTTTCTCGCAAATGTGTTGAAAAACGTTGTATGGCACACGTGCGCAATTGGTTTTTAAAAACTCGTCAATATATGGTATATAAGCATTCATCTACTCGTTTGTAAAAACCTACTTACCGCACTAGTATCATAAATAAATACTGTTAGACATTTTTTTTGTTGCAACGTTGGTAGCTTTATTATATTGTTATGTTAATTTAATTTGTGCGTCAAATTAACATTCCGAATCGAAGACGAAGTTCATAAACTTTGTGCTTTTAGAAAGACATGCAAACAGAGAAGCTACACACTTTTTTTTTATTCTAATAAATGTAGAATCGGAAAAATAGATAGTAAATGTTTTTTTAAGATTTTGAGATACAAATTTATATCCTATGCAATGAGATTGGTCTCAGTCTTATACTATGAAATCTATATTTATAACTTTATGGAACTTTACACGGAAATGCGAAAAAGATTGCATTGAAATATTAGGTACTGCGTAATACATTGACACCGCACATTAAGGCTAAGCATACCGGGTGTAAGCGGAACGTTCGCGAGAACGAAGACGTTTTTTAAATGGGATTAAAGATTTGCCCAGTTTTAAGAATAAGCATTTTTTCGCTGATATTTTTTTTAGTAATCTGAGGAATTTTGGGCCTTAAAATTTTTTATAACTACATTCATAAATTGTACAATAATTACATTCAAAATGATGACATGTGCGAGCGAGATAGCGGCGCGCACTAGTTTAGACCTTAAAGTGCGATGTAATTATTTCTACGTAGTATGTAATAAAATCACAATGACAGGTAGGTACACGAATATTTTTATTCTTAATCTAAATTCATCGCTTTAAACAATGTAACTTTGGTAAACAACAAAATTCTTTACAAATTTTCTTTTTCTTACAAAACAGTATCATTAAAAATCCTATCTAAATCTTAGAAAACATTTTTAATATAATACATTATAATAAAAATCTATTGGTTTTTAAATATACCTTAAAATAAAATTAAATTTATCTCTATGCAACATTTCTGTGAAAAAATAGATTATGATAGCTAAGTAAATGAAAAAGCAACGTAAATCGGCATAATTTTTATATATACTTAAGAAAAGTTCAAAACCGACTTCCTATATTATTAAATTTTTAACAAAGCATATTCAAAACGTTTCAACTAGCAATTACTAAAAAATCTAATTATTTATTACAAGAAATGGAAAGTAGGTATTGGAAGAAACTTTTCCTTAGAATTACTGGCCAGCTTGACCATTTTACTTAGAGCAAGAAACTTCTTTACTCTGTTCTGTGATCATAACTATATTATCTTGTCGATTTTGACATGATGATATAGGTATATCTTTATTCCGTTTATTAAAATATAAATAAATAAATATACATGTAAGTTTTTTAGTGTTCTTGATGTTTTCTCTTATATAAGTCTCATAACTACTATAAAAAGTTAAATACTTAAGTACACTAGCTATTGTAGTTGCAATTGAAACTTTTGGGCTTGATGTTCAAACAATAAAATCTACACAGATCAATAAAATCACAGTTCAAAAACAATTATGCATCTAAAACATTTCGGCATTACAAAAGGGCATGTAAAACTATCACCACTATCAAAACCTATATTGCTTGATGGTAATTAAAATATCCCTCACGCTTAGAATAGGTTTGGTATACCTAGTCCGTGTGCGTGCAAATTCGAGAATAACTCTAACCTAACCTTGATAAGCAAGGTTAGAGTGAATAGGTATCTTCTAAGTCTGTGTGCTTCATATTTTACCACATCGTCACTTACCAACAGACAAGTGGGTGGTCAAACATTGACTTATCTGCGTAAAAAATACTTAGTGTAAGTACATTAGAAATGAAATATTCCCCGCCAACCATAGACAGATCTTGAATAAACGTTATTCCATGACAAGTAAAGTACAGACCTCGCTTCTTAGCCCGAGCCAGTGAGTTATTAATTTATCTATTTTATGCGCTTATAGGAAATGTACTAAAATCATTATTATCTTATATTATCTTTAAAAAAGTAGGCAAACAAAACATTGATAATAATATCGAATCGAATATCGAATTAATAACATTATGCTGAGTTGGAACCGGTGGCGGTTTGTGGCGAAAAACAACTTTGTACCTATCCTAGAATTATGCATGTCCTTTATTGATTGTCTTATGTAAAACATTTGTTGTTTTTTCCACAAATAAAATCATATCTATGTCTTATAATAATACATCTCCTATAGACATATCTATGGTTATTTCATGTACGTACCTAAGCATGGTTCTGTAGATAGGTACTTAAGTAGTTAAGCTCTAGCATCACGTTATTTCTTATCAATGTATCCTGTTTTTTTAAATTAACAATATTTGGGGGCCATAATAATTATTATAATTTAATTAAAGTTGAAAGATATTAAGTCAGATGAGATTACAAAATGCTAGCTATGAAATCTTTGATTTTTACAATAACTTGTCCTTACGCCTACATTTGGAAAGGTAAATCTTGATCCGTTGGCGGATCTTTATGGGGGGTTAAGAAGCTTTGTGCTTTTTTCTTACGTCTCGACGCTCGTTCGGAGAGTGTGGTTTTAACTCTCTGCAGTCCAACTGAAAAGAGACCATTTGATTATATTTTAGCTAAACGTTTATAGGAAAACCGGAATTTTAAGGTACTTAGGAGAGTTATCCAGTGAGATAGTAGTAAGTAGATTAAGTATATTTTATGTTATCGTAATACTTTTGCATTAAAATCCAAATACTCAACACATCAATTAATGAATTCTTTAAATAAAAGGTTACTTAACTCATTAAAATCGGATTGACTATAAAAAAAAAGAGCGAGCAACATGAAGAAAGTGAGACCTATAATTTCTATACTAATATAATAAATTGTGTAAGTTAGTTTGAAGCTTTGATTTGAAGTAATCTTTGGCACCACCAGGAAAAAGCTACCATGCTAAAGTGCTCTATAGACTACATTTCAGGTGTTTTAATTCCAAATACCTAGCATAAATATTTTAAGCCGCAGCAACGCGTAGACGAGTAGGTAAAATTAGTAGACAATGCAGGCCCCTACATTGTGCAGTTACATAGTACATACTGATTTACTTAAACCTTACCAAAATTTCGTCATCTGGCACTCTTGATAATAGGTCTAAGACTTCATTATTGGGTATTGTGTGTGGTCGAAGGATTTTTCTAGTAAATTTGTTTATACCTGAAATAAAAAAAAAATTAAAATAGACAATAGACAAGATTTTATTTATGGAAAAAAACATTTTGTACACAAGACAAGACAATAGGAATGCATAACAAATTAAACAATAGGTACAAAATAGTCTTTCGCCACAAATCGGTTCCAACTCAGCATTATGCTGGTTGCAAACAGCCAGCGCTGGTCTTCCGTTGAAACCATTGGTGACGTCAACCACTGATACCACACGGCATTGGTTGAGTTCGTGGGTACAAATACAAACTAGAACAAACAAAAACAAACTAGAACCACGAATAGCTGTTTTTAGTTTCTACGTTCGATCAATAATACGTCCTGTCTTAGTGATAGAAATTGTCATCATCATCATCATCAACAGCCGGAAGACGTCCATTGCTGGACGAAAGCCTCTCCCTTAATAAGGAGGGGTTGCCATAATCCCCACGCTTGGCAGGCGGCTTGAGGATCGCAGAATGCTTACCACCGTTAACTAAGAGGACGCTGCTGCCCGTCCTCCGGCGGCTCTGGGTGCAGCTTTAGGATATATATTGTAGATTAGACTATTTCTTTTACTAAGCAGTGGCAGACACATTTTTGAGTCTGTCACTTCTTGTGGTGTTTTCTTTTCGCCAAGCGAGCGACTCCGTGCTTTTCTTTGATGGATCTTGTCGCGGTAGCGACAAACTAGTTCTCGCCAGCGCAGCAGTGTGCAGTCAGCAATCAATTATTAATACAAAGCTAGTAGCAAAAGCGAACGCAAAGTAGATCATTTTTTAGTCGCTTTAACACGGAAATTGCGAATTAGAAAAAGTTCGTTGTCTCCTGACGAAATGTGTGGAATGTACTGCCAGCTAATATCCTGGACACTGTTTTTTACTCAAAGTTTTGTGTGCTCCTGGTATGGTCATGGACAGGCGTTGTCTTTTGCCAACACCGTCTAGTTCGTCACATTTTTACAATAAAAAAACTAAAAATACTTTAAATTAGCTTACCCCATGCCATCAGTAGATACCTCAATGGTATAATATAGAGCACTATCATAGCTCCCACCAACATTATTATTGCTAAGTAACTCAGGTATGGCACTGTAAAATTCATGAGGCTGAAACAAGAAAAATAAGGATATAAATTTTTATAATAATATAATCTTTTCTAACTATTCAACCGGCGAGCCGAAGTGTATTTTGCATTTTTGTCACTAACGCTGGCTACACCAGCTTTAATGCCATAAATACATTTGATAATACAAAAAAAAAGTCCTCTTTAATAGAATGTTCGCAATGTATTGCATTGTATATTATTTGCAATAAAGTATCGTGTCAGTAACCACCAACATTAATACCTGTCTTTTTTTGAAAGCAGTTCCGTTACACCCGGTATAAACAATACATAAGATCAAATAATATACGATAAGGATAAATAATATTTTTTCTTTATTTATACGGGGTTGTATATTATACACAACACAAGATGACTGTAATCGCATTAACTGAAAAAGTGTGGTGCTATGAACAATTTGACAAAAGTAATTGGCACAACAATTCTGGCAATGCTAGTTATGGGCAGGCGTGACGCTTACCATCAGGCTAACATCTCGCTCGTCACGTCACTCCACCCCATAAAAAAAACAATAGTTTAGAGCTAGTTCGTAGTGCATAATAATTATTTCATTATTAATAGTGAATCTGCACCTTTTCTTTCAATATTTTTTTAAATATAATTATTTGTGTAAAACTTACTTTTTGACAGCCTCTCCTAAAGAAGCGACGTATCCAATAGCGTTTTGTACAGTCTGAGTCACTTCTTGTATTGCTTGCAGTCTTTCTTTCAGAGATTTTTTCTCTTCCTGTAACAGTCAAGTTTTAAGTAATTTATTAGGTATAAGCTCACAGAAAAGCGTAGGCCCTATTTCTTAGGTATCATCTTCATCATCATCATCAGCCCGGAGACGTCCTACGCTGAACGAAGGCCTCCCCCTTAGACCGCCACACTGTACGACAACCTGCCATTTGAATCCACCGACTTAGCGGCGTTCTTAGGTGGTCAATTCTGAAGGTTTAAGTTGACAGAACTAAACTAACTAAAGTATTGCTGTCCTTAGCTTACATACCTAGTTAAAAAGTGACAGCAATATTTTAATTAGTTTAGAACTGCCAACTAAAAACCGTCAGAATCGACCACTAGGTATAACTAGCCTGTTTGTTTCACCCGCTATCCTACGGAAACCATATGCTTTTTGGGAATGGGCCGTGATAAGTGGAAGGACACGGGGAGTCATTTGCTTTGCCTAACAGTAGGATCTTATAAGTAAAAAAATAAGCCATAGCTCTATCATGCGGGTGGACTGTGTGATTGTAACGTCATACATATTTCAGTGTGACGTCACAGTCACACTAAGGTACAACCCGGTCAGAATATCTGTGCACCTCGCTTTATTGTTATTTTTGTTATTATTGTTTTTTAATAACAAACCCTTCATCAATAATAAATTGATTTGATAAGGTTAGTAATTTTTTTTTACCTCCACATTTCTCGAAGAAACTTTTTTTCACACCGTGCCCAGACCGCCGATATGACGTCACGAGGTCAGGTGCACAGATATTGTGACCGGGTTGTAAGTGTGACGTCACAGTCACACTAAAGTAAGTGTGACGTCACAGTAACGCCTGAAATAAGTGTGACGTTACATTGTGCGTTAGCAGACGTCAGTTTGCTAACTTCCGCCACGCGTAAGGGTCATTCTAACATACACATACATAAAATAAAATGGAATGACTTGCTGCATTTCTTTATGTAAAACTTCTTTTACTCTGTGTACACAACCCATCTGCATTTATTAATTATTATGACATACCTTATCACCTTCTTCCTCATCATCTTCTTCAGCTAATAAATCATCATCATCCACTGATATGAGGAGAGGATTTCCTCCTAAAATGAAACAATTATTATTATTCTTTAATAAAACATTCACAAAACGTTTTTGATATTCGTAGTCGCATATAAATGATGAATAAACAGAGGCGGCAGCGGCAAAAAATGTAGTCGCCTAAATCCGTGGCTAAGTCGCCCACATTGCCACGACGGTGACGGGTGAAGTAGCAACTCAGCCTTCCCCACATAGGCATGGTCTTGCTAGCACTGACCAACAATTAAAAGCTAAATAGCCACACCACAGCCGCTGTCGATATGGACAGGCCTGATATAGCCAGGATAAGTCTGACCGAGAACTTCTTCCACGTTACTATTTCAGTTTGAACTATGGTCCTAGAGTCAAAAAGTGACTTAAATTAAGAGGCGTGCTCGTTTTATCTGGACCCCGATAATGAAGATGAAATAATTATGAATACCCACAGGAAAGTACGTAAATTTCTGTATTTAATTGTATGTACCTACATACTAGCTGCGCCCCAGGGGTTTACCCGCGACTGTTGGGATGAAAAGTAGCCTATTTGATATTCCAAGGAATAAGCTACCTTTATGCCGAATTTCATCCAAATCAGGTCAGCCGTTTCAGTGTAAAGGAATGTCAAACATACACACACATACACCGGCAAACTTTCGCATTTAGTATATTAGTGTGATAGGTATATTAGGTATCATAATCCTTATCATGCTGAGTTTCTAGAAGTAAATATCTTCATTCATGCAGTTTACATGACCAGTTTAGCGTTTGGCATCAGTGTTAGAATTGACCCGGATAGGTGCGGCTTATGGCAGCGGCAAATAATGCAGCAGGCTTAAACCGAGGCTATGGCAAGCACAGATTTAGCCGTAGCAAAATGAGACTGTTGGGTAGTAAAAAGTTTAATATTGATATCGCCAGATTATGGTGGGGCAATGCGGGCCCCTAAAATGAGTGGACTGTATTTTTTGGTTTAAAATATTGGTGCAACAAAACAAGAGAAGGATGCGGATTAGACAGGACAGCACTTACGTGATATTCCTCGGTCCTTTCCCGATCCCGGGAGACGCCTGCGAGGCGTGCGGTACCTTCGCTACGCACACACGCACTTTTGGGAATCTGTTCACTTGTACACACCAGATTTGGGGGCGAATCACAGTTTAGTTTTATGGCTAGATCTCAATGATCGGCGAGACCACCCTTTCAATATACGTGGTCGAGTGTCCTTGTCCGCAGCGCGGGGGTTGCAAATTAGCACGAGATGCGATGCGCGCGGAGATCGACGAAACACTGATTTTTTGTGCGCATCGCATTACCCACTATAGTTTTTTGCTAAGTAGGTATGTCCCCGACCGTTCAAGTATGTATGTACTTGATAGTGCTGTTTAAGGGTAAGGTAGAAAAATAGGAAATGCACCAAAATAATTAGCAAAGCTTAAATTAACATAATCTGGCGTAACCATCCACCCGCCCTTAAAGGGTCACCTTTAAAACAATTATAAGGTGAGAAAAAGAGCTCCATTTATTGGAGATGAAATAACGCTCAATGCGTATGAGTAATTTATAACGGCATGGGGAAATATAACAAATATAATATAGTATAGTACAGTATGATTAAATGTAATATATAGTATAAACTTATGTGTTAGAAATAATAACTAACCTAACCTGCGAAGCGATACTACTGCGACGGAAGTGGACATAAGCGAACGACTGGACGGAGGTAAGTTCTCCCGGCAAGTCTCACAGTCGCTACCCGTATAACACCATCCTTAGAGGGATGTACTTTCTCTACAATTGCTAAAGGCCAGGCTAGGGGCGGTACATTATCATTGATCACAACGACGACAGTTCCCGGAGTGATCGGAATGGAAGGAGTATTCCACTTTTGCCTAACCTGTAAACCGTGCAGATATTCTATTCTCCAGCGGTTCCAGAAAGATTGGACCAAGTTGTCCAATAACGCATGCCTATGAAGTAAGCTGACTTTATCAGTGCTTACATCAGGCGCTGGCAATGAAAGTAGAGGCGCAGTATGTAAGAAATGACTCGGCGTAAGAGCTGAAGGCTCCGCAGGGTCTGAACTAAGTACTGTCAGCGGGCGTGAATTCAATAAACACTCGACCTGCGTGAGAACAGTACAAAGTTCTTCGTAAGAAAGAAGTTGCTGTCCGATGACCCGGAACAGAATCGATTTCGTAACCTTTATCATACTCTCCCAACAGCCACCGAAGTGCGGCGCATTGGGACATATGGGCTTCCAGGTTATGCGACTCTCTGCGCACTCGTGCTCTAGTTTCGGGTAATACTCATCCCTAAGAAACTTATAGAGATCACGTAGATACGAAGCAGCGCCCTGAAAGTTCGTAGCGTTGTCGCTATGAAGTACTTTTACAGGTCCTCGTCTAGAGAGGAACCTCTTGAACGCGGCCATGAAGCTGGGAGTACTTAATGACGTAGCAACTTCAAGATGGCAGCTACGTGTGGTCATACACGTAAAACATACTAACCAAGCCTTTTCGCTATGCACGCCACGACGACGCACAGGCGTATAGGCAATCGGTCCTGCATAGTCACAGGCCGTTTCAATAAACGCTTTAACAGCTGGACGTGTACGTATATCGGGCAAATCGGCCATAAGTGGATAAGTCGGACGCGGCTTGAGACGGAAACAAGTATTACACTTATGTACTCTTTGTCTCACAAGGCGGCGTGCTGACAAAATCCAAAACCTTTGTCGAAGCAGCGACATTAAGGTTTCAGGTCCAGCATGTAAATGTTTTACATGATAATAGTCAATAATCATGTTCACTACATGATCATTGCGCGGCAAAATAGCTGGATGCATCTGAGCATATTCCAGCGTCGAGTTGACAAGGCGACCGCCCACGCGAATCAAACCGTTGTCAATGAAAGGCCTTAATCGATTGAAAGCCGGAGAACAAAGTTGGTTGTTCTGAATTTTACTATATTCCTCTGCAAAGTACTGACCTTGCAGAGCGGAAAGCATTTTGTTTTCAGCAAAATTTAGTTCCTCGGCAGTCACTGCAGTAGTGCTGCGGCGGGGTAACAATTTTGCGAATTTACAAACGTACACAATTATACGCAGTAACTTACTCCACGACGAAGTGCGGAGAGCGAGCTCGTATAAAGCACAGTGCTTTACAGGCGTGCACACAGTGTGCATTAGAACCTTCTGTTCTGGTATGTCAGTAATAGACTGCCCGTCTAAGCTCTTCAGGGGCCACTCACGCGGATTCAAGGTAGCCCACGGAGGACCATGAAGCCACAGGGGGTGCGAGACGAGTTTCTCGGGAGTCACACCTCTTGACAAAATGTCTGCGCTATTTTCAACACCGGGACAGTGGAAGAACTTATCAGGAGAAATATTTTCCGTTATCTGTACGACGCGGTTAGCGACAAACGTCTGCCACCTGTGCGGCGAGCTTTTAATCCAATATAATGCAACCTTAGAATCAAGGAAAGCATAGGTATTTATAGGTCGGTCAGCGTAGTAATCTTGAACTGTACGAAGCAACTTAGACAACAGGAGTCCCCCGCACAGTTCGAGACGCGCGATCGACATTGGTTTAGTAGGCGCAACCTTACTTTTTGCACATACTAGGCGCACAGTGTTACCTGCAGCAGAGCTGACATGCAGGTACACTACGGCGCCGTAAGCATTAAGACTGGCGTCAGACAACCCTAGGAGGGTGACGTCACAGTCTTCATATACACCCACATGACGTGGTATACGTAGTTTATTAAGTGCCGGTAATTCGGCGCAAAACTGCTTCCACATCTTAATGATGTGTGCCGGTGGAGTTTCGTCCCAGTCCAATTGCAACTGCCAAAGAGATTTTATTAATATCTTTGCGTAAACAATGGTAGGGGCAACGAAACCCATTAAGTCCCACAGGCGAGCGACGGCAGACAATATCGTGCGCTTAGTACACGTCTCATCGCTCGGCGCGGAAATTTTAAAGTAAAACGCATCATCTTCAGTAGACCAATGAAGGCCTAGGATTTTATTTGCCGATTTATCAAACTCCACTTCAGTAGGGAGTTTGTGCGTGGCTGGAATATTGTCCAATACCGCGCAAGAACTACTATTCCACTTAACAAGGTCCCACTGTGCGCCCTTAAACAGTTCAATCAGCTGGTGAGACGCGGCGACTGCCTCACGCTCACTGGGGAGCGAGAAAGCAACATCATCCATATACAGAGAAGATAGTACAATACTACTAGCAAGCGGAAACTTCGCACCATCGTCCTGGACGAGCTGAGCGACCGTGCGCAGTGCATGGTACGGACTCGACGATAGGCCGAAGCACACGCGATTGAACTGATAAAGCACGAGAGGATCTTGCGGGCTGAACCGATACAAGAAGCACTGATAACGACGATCGGCTTCACGCATAATTATTTGCAGAAATTGCTGACGACAGTCCGCGGTCATGGCTACTGCATGCAAGCGAAAGTTTAAAATAATTTTAAATAAATCACCCTGCAGGTTCGGACCTGAATGGAGGATGTCGTTGAGTGACCGCCCGGAAGTGGAACGGCTACTCGCGTCCAGCACTATGCGGAGCTTTGTCGATGCCTTATCCTCGCGAACGACACCGTGATGAGGAATTACGTATATCGGCGCAGGGTCCTGTGAATCATACGGCGGTGCGGGAGATACGTAATCTTTCGCGAGGTAATCATTAATGACGTCATCATATGTCGCCCTCAATTTAGGCGAAGCTTCAAGCTTTCTTTCAAGGCATATGAAACGCTTACGAGCTGCGTCCATAGAATTCCCTAGAGAATACGGATCGTCCTTGAATGGCAGTCCGACTACGTATCTGCCACTAATGGGATCACGTGTAGTAGTTGACGCATAAAAATCCTCGCATTCAATATGCGTAGGATGCTGAATGGGAGCGGAAGGAAGCTCTTCCAGTTCCCAGAAACGCCTAACTAACGAGTCAATATCGGTAGGCCCTTGAACGAGGCAACATGTCAAGGCTGCACTGATACTCGTTGTAGGTATGGTGGGCGCTTGACCTAACAAAACATAACCCAAGACCGTGCGCAATGCAACGGGTGAAGACTTCTCGCGAGAAGCATGGAAGTCTGGTAATAATAGGTGCGGAAATAGGGAAGCTCCAATTAACGCATCTATTCTAGCTGGTACGCCGAAGTTGGCGTCCGCCAGAGGTAGACCCTCCAAGTGTGATAGGACAGACGTATCTACCACAGCTGTAGGTAACAGATCCGTTACCGTTTCGACAACGAGGGGCGAAATATCAAAATTTATGTTATCATCAAAACGAGAATGAAACTTTATATCAACCGAGTTAGTCTGTAAAACCTTCTCTGAACCACCAAAACCTCTAATAATAGTACGTTCCGTGTTCTGAGAACGAATACCTAACCGATCGCAACATTCCCTTGTTAGGAAATGGCTCTGTGCGGCCGAATCTAGCAAAGTCCGAATTATATGGCGCTTACCATCAGAACCGTATACGGCAACCTGAGCAGTTGATAATAATACAGTATTATTAGCAGTATTCTGCCGCGGCGATGCGCAGGAATCTTCGTTCGTAGTGCACAGTGCTACATCCGAACGCGCTACTTCAATAGGTATTGTAGCAATAGGTGGTCTACGGGATTCATTCGCTTGATGCGCCGGCGGCGACAACACGTGCACAGCGCGCGCGGCGGGGAGCCCGGAGCCCGCACCTGATATCAGCAGCGCGCGGCCGGCGGCATCCGTGCGCACGAAATGAAGCTTTCCGTGATGCGCCTTAGCACAAACCTTGCAATTAGGTTTCACGGAACAACTTGCAGCTTTATGATTGAGTGCCAAACAATTTACGCACGCATTATTATCTTTCACGCATCTATACCGTTCTTGAGGAGTTGCGATTTTATTGAAATCAGCGCATTTATACAAGTGTGAATGCGTCGCATTGGCGCATAGACACTTGTAACCCGTAGGTACAGACTTATCAATCGTGTTTACATAAGCCTGATACTTAGGTAATTTAGACGAAGTGCCAGCAGTAGGCTTTTTATTATTATTTGAACGAACGTTCGAACCGCAAGTAGTTCGCTCAAATACCTTTGCACGAATCGTGATAAATTCGACGAACTCGTCAAAGGTCGGCATTTTCTTCCCATATTTGGTTTCAAATGCGCGAACTGTTTCCGAGTCTAACTTCTTGAGAGCAATATGCAATAAGATAAGGTCAGATAAGTTATCTAATTTTAGATTCTTTAAGGCGCTCACTGCGCTTGTAAAGTTATCAGTAAACGAATCGAAGTTAGCTGCAGAAGCGTCGTGAAAAGGTTTGAAATCAAACAATTGAGTTAGATATGCCGAAATAAGCATTCGCTTATCATCGAATTTTTGGATGAGAGTCTGGAGAATCAATTCATAATTTTCAGCACATGGAGTAATACCTGAAATCGCAATTTTCGCTCTCCCAGTTAATTTAGGCAAGAGATAATACAACTTATCGCTTGGCGTCAGCAACTGATTATCATGAACAGTAGACTTGAAGGTCGCGTAAAACATCGGCCAAGATTTTATTTCACCATCGAATTCCAGAAGCTGTATCGGAGCCAATTTAGGCCTAGCCTTATGCAACGCAGAGGAAGCATCCCGCGGCTGAACACCGGAAGTCGCGTATTGAGATTGTACATTCTCTTTATTTTACTATACAGAGACTCAAAGGCAAAAAGGCATTTATAATCGGGCTTCGCTGTTGGATTTAATTCTAACATGCGATCATTATAATTATCGACAATATTTTCGTATTTATCGCGTAATGAATCGATCTGTGGGGACTCATCCAGAAAACGTTCCCTGTTTGTCTCATTCGTGTGAATATCTGACGCGGAAGCTAAATCATAACATCGCTGTACTATTTCGAATATCGCTTCACGTTTCGATAATAGCATTATTATCTTTGCATCGGTCTCTGCATCTGCATAATCTGCGCCTTTCTTTTGCGACATTTTCGCTAGTTTTTAATTACAATAATTTACTAAATAAAACTATGAAGCAGATAATAATAGAAAACTTGATGCAACGATAGGAATGTCACACGAACAAATAATATAAAAGGTATACGCAAGTTACTGATAAGAAAGTGGTTAATATTATACCGTTAAGTTTAGTAGACAGGTGACTTTAACAAAGTACAAAAATCACTGATAAAAATATGGTCATTATTATACAACCAAATTATGTAGGTTATCGTAGTAACAAGTGAGAGCGCGATATCTATGCGCGCTGTACCGCTGTGCCTGCGACGGTCGGACTTCGCTACGCAGTCGTATAATATCGAACGATATGCGAGATCCGCGGGCGTCGGAGTCACGTAGGCACGAGTTAAATACAAACCGAGGGTAGTAGTGAAAACATGCGGAAATCGCAATGAAAATGTTTTCAACTTGATTATTTTAGTTATAAAAATACAATATTTATGTAAAATATATATAGATATGCGTAGATAAATAATATATCTAGCTAATTTAATGTCTAGCTCAATGCTTACGACATAAAATAGGGAGATTTATAGTGATGCAAAAAGATGACGCAATGTATATCTATTTTTTATCACGTTAATTTTATTCGCAATGTATAAATTAGATTACTAGGGCGTATAATATATCCTAGTAAGTGGAAATAAGCCAGAACGAGTATCCGTCTCGGAGGATAAACTATGATATCGCCAGATTATGGTGGGGCAATGCGGGCCCCTAAAATGAGTGGACTGTATTTTTTGGTTTAAAATATTGGTGCAACAAAACAAGAGAAGGATGCGGATTAGACAGGACAGCACTTACGTGATATTCCTCGGTCCTTTCCCGATCCCGGGAGACGCCTGCGAGGCGTGCGGTACCTTCGCTACGCACACACGCACTTTTGGGAATCTGTTCACTTGTACACACCAGATTTGGGGGCGAATCACAGTTTAGTTTTATGGCTAGATCTCAATGATCGGCGAGACCACCCTTTCAATATACGTGGTCGAGTGTCCTTGTCCGCAGCGCGGGGGTTGCAAATTAGCACGAGATGCGATGCGCGCGGAGATCGACGAAACACTGATTTTTTGTGCGCATCGCATTACCCACTATAGTTTTTTGCTAAGTAGGTATGTCCCCGACCGTTCAAGTATGTATGTACTTGATAGTGCTGTTTAAGGGTAAGGTAGAAAAATAGGAAATGCACCAAAATAATTAGCAAAGCTTAAATTAACATAATCTGGCGTAACCAAATATCATGCTTAAGCATAAACCAGTTGAATAATATTAGATTAATTATCTAGGGCGCAAAAGTAAAGAATGCGTCAGATTTAATGTATAGGTGTAAACATGAGATCTGAGGCTTCTTTACTTGCTCCCGTGGTGTGTATACGATTTTACTTGCCTCTGCGGGGAGGAAGTGGCTTTTTTCGCTCCGCGTAGCGGGGCTAAAGTAGCCACCTTAGCCACGCAGGCTCGTAAAATATATAAAATCATGCTGGCACAACAATCGGGCAGATGAACAAAATCATAAACTTACTAGAAAATAATTTTGTACAGAACGGACGCGGATCGTTTTTGAACTTTGTATTGATTGCTTTCAAACGAACTAAAAATAAAAAAATATAAAATTTAAATCTCAGGTTAAAAATGAATCTTGAAGAAAAACTTATAAAAACATAAAAATGTTAACTAAATGGATAGCAATATTGGGTGTAAGGGAAATAGATTGCTCCCCAAGCTTTGAGGAGTTAAACAAAACTGTTTCAAAATAATACACGGTTTCAGAAAGGTATTACTGAGCCGATAAAAGACCGTTGTAATTTTTTTTTATTAACGGACTAACTGTGAATTAGGGAAACAATATATTTTACGTGCCTGCGGGGCTAAATTGGCTACTTCAGCCCAGCTACGCGAAGCGAAAGTAACCACTTCCTCCCCGCAGCGGCACATAAAATACGTATACACACCACGGGCGCAAGTATAGAAGCCTTAGATCTCATGTTTATGACCCTGGGCTTCGCCTCGGGGGGCAATATACATTTGAACTAAACATTATTTACTTTTGCTCCCTAGGTGAGTAATCTACTATTGTATATATCTTTTGCTGAAGGTGAATGTAATTTTTCAATGGAACAGCAAATTTTTTCGTGGATTCAGAGTTTGGCATACAGTTTAAATTGTTCACGATTATGAATACAATGACCTACATTTGGCTCAGTAATACCTTTGGTAATATTATGACGTAGAACCTATTCTATAACCATGTCTGTGTTTTTATACCTCGTTTGCTCGCTGCGTACCTAAAACGCAGTGTGCCTCAATCGAGTTGTTTACTGTATTTCCATGTTTTTAAAATTCGCTACATTAAAATAATTACCAGCTGACGCTAGAGGTCAACGTACGTCAGCTAATAAGCCTTAACAATAGCTATAGCCAGCGTCAGCTTTTTTTTAAGTCTCGTATCGTGTTCGTTTTCGAGAGCGGTACAGGCGGTACAGAAAAACTTTATTTGCTTATAATTTGTTAGAAAATGTGAGATTCTTCTCACTGTGTTCAGCCGTTCACTATAATCATCCCGGAGACGTCAACTGCTGAAGGAAGGCCTCCCCCTTAGACCACCACACTGTACGACAACCTGCCATTTGCATCCGCCGGTTGCCCGCGACTTTCACAATGTCGTCGTGATTTGTGTCGTACCAGCCTTTATTTAAATCTATTTAGACAACCTGGATGGTAACAATACAGTTCCAAAATTATTTAAAGGGATATTTTTAATCGACTTAAAAAGGAGGAGGAGGAGGTTCTCAATTCGGTTGTATTTTTTAAAAGTTTGTTACCTAACTAACTTAACTTAACTCCTTTATTTATAAACCAATTTAGAAAATCCTTTTTTTTTGTTGGGTGTTATCATAGACCATAATTTCTGATTAGTGACATAGAACAAGAAAACACTATTCTAGATTGTAAGTTTAGAACTCGCCTGTAAGTCTGTAAATGAGCCAGTTTCTGAAGAAGAAACAGAGTAGAATGGGCGGCAGCATCCACATCTCGTAGTAGTAGCAGAACACTAGCCACGCCACAAGTCCTATAAATGATCGTATCCTGGACTCCCATTCAAAGCAGTCTCTGAAAAAATTATTAGGGCGCGATAACTTCATAGAAAAAAAAATAAGAATGTGAAGCACTTAGGTATGCCGTTTGTCCACCGACGCTGTCACCGAGCCGTCAACGAGAACGATATCACGTCGCCGCAGTAGCGGTACACAAATGACTATAGCCGCTTATCCACCGCACGTCCGTCACGGCGCTCGGGTGACGCACGTGCAGTGGACACGCGGCTATATAGTAATATGTGTTCCGGTACCTACTTCGGCGACGTCATCTCGTTAACGTTGACGTCTCGGTGACAGCGTCGGTGGACAAACGGCCTTAGGGTATCTATTCATGACGTCACATGTTACACCAGTCACAGGTATTAAATAAATAGGAATGTAACTTACTGTAATATCTTCCAGTAAATAGGAATGTAACTTACTGTAATATCTTCCAATAAATAGGAATGTAACTTACTGTAATATCTTCCAATAAATAGGAATGTAACTTACTGTAATATCTTCCAATAAATAGGAATGTAACTAACTGTAATATCTTCCAGTAAATAGGAATGTAACTTACTGTAATATCTTCCAATAAATAGGAGTGTAACTTACTGTAATATCTTCCAATAATTAGGAATGTAACTTACTGTAATATCTTCCCTACTTCTATGAACCACATGATAATCGCCTTTAGCCTCATCACATTTCTGATGAAAAGTTGTCTCTTGAACTTCGCTTCTTGTGCCATGTATTTAGGTTCCCTTGGGTTCACCGCTCTTATTGCACCTTTTAGCTGCAAACAAACCTTGGTAAAATACATCTGTGAGGGAGAAGAAACCTGTCATAAATTTAAAACAGATATTCCGAAAAATCCTGAACTGAAAATTTTCCTGGGTAAGTCCTCAAACAGTTTCCAGAACCACCGGAGGACGGACAGCAGCGTCCTCCCGGTTACAGGTGGTGAGCATTCTGCGATACCCAAGCCGCCTGCCAAGTGGGGGGATTATGGCAACCCCTCCCTATTAACGGGGAGGCTTTCGTCCAGCAGTGGACGTCTTCTGGCTGATGATTTGATTCCGAAAATCAATTATTTTTTTGCATGACGTTGTCACCACGTAAAAGTTTTAACATGCCGACGTTCTGCAAACATCGTCATTTACCCTGATAGTCCTTTCGATACGGAGCCAAAAAAAGTTGAAAATTACCCTGATAGTCCTTCTTCGTCGTCAGCCATAAAACGTCCACTGCTGGACGAACGCCTCCCCCTTAATAGAGGGGTGTTGCCATAATCCCCACTTTTGGCAGGCGGCTTGGGGATCGTTAATAGAGGGGTGTTGCCATAATCCCTACTTTTGGCAGGCGGCTTGGGAGGGGTATTGCCATAATCCCCACTTTTGGCAGGCGGCTTGGGGATCGTTAATAGAGGGGTGTTGTCATAATCCCCACTTTGGCAGGCGGCTTGGGGATCGTTAATAGAGGGGTGTTGCCATAATCTCCACTTTTGGCAGGCGGCTTGGGGATCGTTAATAGAGGGGTGTTGCCATAATCTTTCCTACTTACTGCTTCCTTCATAGTCCTTCTTACTCGGAACGAAAATGAATTAAAATGATTTAAGTCTCCTTTTTTAATAATAACACACTATGAAGGGGTGTAATGATCTGTGACATGAATCAGTATGAAATACCTCACAACTAGATAATCCTCACCGGATTCCATATGACTGTCATCTCCAAGAGTATCTGTGGCCAGTTTCCTTTCGCTCTAGCCCTCATCTTTTTGTCTTTCAAGGCGTACCACCTCTTCTCTCCATTCCTTATGGTCAGCAGTGGAACAGCCAGCTTCCCTAAGAACTCCACTTTGTGATCATGGTCTTCGTCATATACCGTGATTTCTAGTATTGATGTTATGTCTTTGACAGTGCTGGAAAGGCAATTACAACATTTAATTTTGAGAGCTTATAATTATACTGTCGTGTTTTTTTTTACCGAAACGGAAACAAGATGTATAAACAATACAAGACACGATGACGATAAATATTACATATATTAATAATCAACTTTTGTTCTAACGAAATAGAAATTAAAATCAGTTAAACTATCTAATTAAAAATAAACTAATATTTAAAAAAATATTAGTTTATATAAGAGACCATTTGAGTATCTATAGGTAACAAACCTATAGATAGTTTAAACGGTCTTTAATTTCGGGTAATGTGCCCAAAATGCTGGCCACGTTGTCCCGCTGGATTGCGAGGCTAATTTTGTGGCCTAAATAAAGGCCAGCATTTTGGTCACGTGTCTCTTAGTGTCACTAAGTCTCCCCGACAAATCCTTAAAGATACGCAAAGCACCTGGCCCCGACGGCCCAAGTGTCTCTACCCCAAACGGCACAAACATGTAACCTCTATCGAGGCAAGAATATTTGTGCCGTTTGAGGCATTCCGCCGCATTAGCCGCACCACCAGCATGTTGTGATGTTCCTGGAAGACGAGACGGCGCCAGTGTATCAACACAAGTAGCATCCCACACTAAAGGCCGTTCCATATTCCAAGGAATGAGAGTCATACCGTCGGGCCTCTTACCATCGTCGCGCATTAGACCATTCGCTTCAAAAACTGCTGCGACGTTGGCAATTCCAAAAGCCCGACGGATGATATCATTTAAAGTGCAGTTGCCATACGACCGGCACTCATACTACAAGATAGGCCGTGGTGACCGAGACTATCAACTCGTTCCCCACACGCACATTGGTGGGGGACGACGCAAGATGTACCTATACGTCATGAAATGGCTACCCGGAATGTGTTATTGTCCAATAAATTCCCAAGGTTGACCGAGGGTAACGCCTGCAGCCAAAGACCCGACTCCCAACGTGAAACAGCTAGGTAACGTGCACGCTCTGAAGATGGGTTGGTCGTTTCTTTAAAAAATATATTAATCGAATAGCATGTGGCGCTTCATTCCCACCGGGTGTCATAGTACGACACCTATTTAATTATATTCGTCGGATGCACCCCTCCCCCCAACCCTCCTTATATACGCCCATGCTGATGGGTCTTCGTAAGTTTTGAAACTTCTTCTTCTTTTCGAGTCGATGTTTCGTTTTATGTAGGTAGGTAGTTTTGAAACTTACAAAGTAAAGATCTTCATCCAATTTGGAGCCAGGGTCTTGTACTCGGTATGGGTTTGCAGCCTCGCGTTGCCCAGCTCCAGCACGCAGAAGGGGTCGGACTTGCCGCCTAGGTCAGCTGCAGCGAGACCCTTGGCGCCATACACCTTGACGCAGAGCCAACCCACGCCGCTGGCAGATGCGTCGTTTAGGTGATACCATGCCTGGAAAATATAATATTTGGTCTATCATATATCATCAGCCTGGAGATATCCACTGCGGAACGAAGGCCTCCCCCTTAGACCGCCACACCTTACGCAACCTGCCATTTACATCCACCGGTTGCCCGCTACTTTCTCAATGTCGTCGGCCAACTAGTGGTAGGCCTACCTACGCTGCGTCTTCCAGTTCGCGGTCCCCATTCAAGAACCTTTCTTCCCCACCGATTATCAGTTCTTCGAGCTCTGGTGCCAAATCAACTTGCAAACTCGTTTGACGTTATTTCCAAAATAATAAATAGATTTAGTGTGCGTCTGTGCTGATTAATGTGTGTAGTTACTGATTACATTGTCATATTTTAGTTCGTTTCAAAATTAGTGTCGTTTTATTTACAAAAAATATATATCAGCAATTCAATTCAGTTAATTTAATTTAATATCAATAAAAGCAATATTTTTTATATGATATAGGCTTGCGTTTGTCTGCCATCTCGTCTGATGATAAACGAAGATGCAGTCTACGATGGAGCACGCTTGCCTAGAAGAAACCGATTCACTCGCGACTTGAAGACACCCGGATTATAATTATCGGGAAACACCCACTCGGGCAGCGCTACCCACTGTTTAGTAGTTCGAATAAAGAAAGTGGAATCAAACCGTTTCGTACGAGTTTTTGGTATATCAACCATAAAACGGTGTCCGGAGGTCCTGGCCGTCCGATAGAAGAATGGGCTGGGGGAATAAGATCATGCTAATCCGAAGCACACTCTCCGAAATGTATCCGATAAAATACCGATAGGCTAGCTACATTTCGACGATGATCGAGGCTTTGTAGCTTGGTCCGAACTAGACAGTCGTTGCCAATGATTCTCCTGACACGTTTCTCGATTGACTCCAACGTCTCAAGCTGGTACTTAGCCGATCCATCCCAAAGGTGCGAGCAATATTCCATGCATCTTTATTTCATTCCTTTGCTATACGTACCTACATATACGAATACGCTTGGCGACGTCATACCGAGTCGAGCGGTATACTACGCACTAGTACTTACATATCTCCTTTCAATAATATCAATATCCCTCGGGTTCTCCTTGTAGCTGGTGAGGTCGGTGATGGTCTCCGACTGCGTGGTGCCGCTTATGGTGAGCAGAAGGAATATCTGCCCGTTCCCATCTTCTAGATCCTTCCAGATGTTGTGCGTCTTCTCCCTTTCTAACGTTGATAAATCTATTGTGCATCTGAAATTAGATGAAACGAGAATGGTATACGATAATATCATAGGAATTGGTATGTGAGGCTGGTTCTAACATATATTATGATTATTTTATATTAGTACCTAGTTGAGAAACAATATAAAACCGTAAAAGTTTCATAATTTAAGCAATGCTTCTCGTCATTAGCCATAAAACGTCCACTGCTGGACGAAGGCCCCTTAATAGAGGGTTGTAGCCTTAATCCCCACGCTTGGCAGGCGGCTTGGGGATCGCAGAACGCGCACCACCGTTAACCAAGAGGACGCTGCTGCCCGTCCTCCGGTGGTTCTGGTTGCAGTTTAAGGACATACCCAGGTCCACAACAATGCTTCTAAACAGGAATAAAAACGTTGACATCTTTGCTCTTCTCCTTCAATAACACCTGTAGTAGTTAACAATTATGGAAGGTAGGGTAAAGAACTGCACCTTATAAAAAAAATGGGCTCAAGCGAATCAGAGATACACAACGCGAGTTCTTCAAATCGTGATTGCAAGTAGCTAACGTCTATGAGCAAAGGAAGCTAATGTGGGAGCTAGGATTATAATCTGGGTGTCTTCAGCGACGGTGATAATGGAATGGACGGGCCCAGCGCTTGTAAATCGTTCCAAATTAACAAGTCACCACAATCAAGCATACCTAGCATACCTAGCTACATTTGCCAGAAAATAGAGATAGCGAAACTAATTACTGCATGACAAAAAGAGAACATGGCAACAATGGCAGGTTGTCGTACAGTGTGGCGGTCTAAGGGGGAGGCTTTCGTTCAGCAGTGGACGTCTCCGGGCTGATGATGATGATGATGTTGATGAAAAAGATAACACATTTACAGTTATTAGAAGTTTGTATTGTCGTATCGTACGGCTCGCATGTCGCAAAGACAGAGTATGACTGAAGCGAGTGGAGAGCCGGCGCTCAACATATAGTCTTCAAAATCCGTGCGCTTATTTCCCGTCCATTAAATAAATAAATAAAATAAATATCGCAGGACATTTTTTTCACACAGCGCCATCTAGCCCCAAACTAAGCAAAGCTTGTAATATGGAAACTAGATAGCTGATAGAATACTTATATACATTTTTTTTTGTAAATACATACTTATAATACATACTACACCCAGCCAAGGAACAAACATTTATACATAACATTTAAACATTGTCGCTGGGTGTCTTCAGGTCGCGAGTCAATCGGTTTCTTCTAGGCAAGCGTGCTCCATCGTAGGCTGCGCAAGCCTAATAATAAATAAAAAAGCTTAAGCGAAGTAGATGGCATATTATACGTCATTGCGTTCCACACACATTATAAATGTATTTTCACATCAAACATTTTCGGTTGTTCAAACTTTCAAAGGCTTCTTCAACACAATCTTAGCTGTCAACAAGAGATTTGCTTCCAAGACACGTAGCTGAGTAGAGGAAGACAAATACGACATACCCACAATTGAATAGGTTTTAACTCCCTTGAGGCTAAGACGCCAGTGACGTAGGTTTTCTGCTGCCCGGGGCTTTATTTATTAATTTTCCTATATATTTATGTAAGTATACCTACCTATATTTAAATACTACGCTTAAAAATAAATTGCCATAGAACGAGCAAAAAAAAAACTAACTAGTAAATAAAGGAGGTTTTTTTTAATCTTTATTTATTGTGGAGCTTGAGTCGCTCCGCGACTATGTCATCTAAATAAGGTGGGTTAAAGCATTCTACAATCCCCAAGCCGTCTGCCGAGCGTGGGGCTAAGGCAACTGAATGCGGCATTTGAACGGGGATGCGCGGATGAAGTGGCTTCGGCTTCGCCCAGACGAGAAAAGTCATCATCATCATCATCATCATCATCATCATCATCATCATCATCATCATCAGCCCGGAGATGTGTGTGTGTGAAATGGGTGGTTGTCGTACAGTGTGGCGGTCTAAAGGGGAGGCCTTCGTTCAGCAGTGGACGTCTCCGGGCTGATGATGATGATATTGAACATTGTACTGAGATCGCTACAAATTCAATTAGGTAGGTACCTAGGTACTTATTATCCTTTTGAATCTATGCTTACATGTAGTTATAATATATAGTTTCAATTTGCTACAAACATCAGGGGCCTTATTTTTGAAACGTGCGCAAAGTTGCGCATGCGAAAGAAGCCGACTTTCAAACGATATTGAACCTTATTCCAAACAGCATCGTTCGAAGGTCAGCTCCTTTCGCATGCGCTACGCTTGCGTACGATTCAGAAATAAGGCCCCTGGACGGCTGCCAGATTTCTGTACAATGCATCGAACAAAACATATTACTCAGATTTGTAACAGCTTGACAATCGAATGGTTTGTTTGACCTTGATTTGAAGAAAAATACACGTTGCTGAATGGAAAGAATTATAATCGAGGTTGAAGAATAATTTTTAGATTTAAAGGTCAGGCAGGAAAATGTATGGCAAATACTATAAAATCGGGTGTTGTAATTAAAAACTCCACAGGTAGACGTAAAAATAAAGAAAAAAATTAAGTATAAATAATTAAAACGTGCGATATTTTGGTACTGGTAGTACCTATACAGGGTTAGTTCTAATCAGTTAGCATCCTTTTAAGGGCATATTCTGTACATCAAAACAAACAAATTTTACTATGGGGCCAACATTGAAATCGCAAAAAAAGAATCAGCTGTTCCATACATTTTGCCCAAAGTCGATGAACTTTTTGTATGGAGCAACTGATAATTTTTTCGTGATTTCGATGTTGGTTGGTAAAAGTTGTTTGTTTTGATGTACAGAATATGCCCTTAAAAGGATGCTAACTGATTAGAACTAACCCTGTATACCTACTCTATTGCAGAGTTGGACTGGGAAAGTACCACACCTTTGCCAGTAATTCAATCGCCATGCAGTAGTGTACAATACTGTGTTTCAGTTAGAACCGTTGGAAGGGCAGTGTTACCAGATAAATTACTGGGTAGGTATGAAGAGATTTGTCATCTATGTATCTATCAATATCTTAGGGTGACGAGCACAGTTCAGTGCGGCGCAGATATTGTTCGCAAGCTTACAATTCTGGCACTGCTACAACCTACGATCTACAACCGCATATCAGCTTTATATTTACCTAATTACTTAATTTATTTTATTAAATGATTATTTATTATGACATTCTGTAATGAAATTTGAAGTGTAAATTTGGTGTTATCTTTGAACTATTATTTTGTAGGTACTGGGGCCTTATTTTTGAACCGTACGTAAAGTTGCGCATGCGCAAGCGGAGCCGATCTTCCAACGATATCGTTTGAAAGTCGGCTCCGCTCGCTTGCGCAACTACTTTGGGTATACGATTCCAAAATAAAGTCCATGGAGACTACACTTATGAAGGCGATCATTTGTAACTATCTCTTTCAAACTCACCTCCCCAGGAAGTCGTCCTTCGTCTGCTTGTCCTTGTCCCACACGGTCACTTCCAGGATCTGCTCCTGATCATCGTAGAGGTGTAAGTCGAACTGCTCCAGCCACGACGGATGGAGAGACTTCCACACAACCTTGCTTTTGAATTTCTCGTTGCCTAACCTGTTGGTGAAATGGACGGAATTTAAATCGAGATACGCCACAAATATCTAAATTAAACCCAAAGTGTATCGACACTTAACTATTTAGGTATGTCTGACGTAGGGTTCTGGTCTCTATGTGTCGAATGTTCGACACTATCTTAGTTAACACGTATAAACCCATAGGTTTTCTGAGACAATCTGAAACTAGGTACTTAGATTCGTCTCACTACCCCTTAAGTCCTCGGTCGGTAAGTAGAGGTCAGTTCCTGGTCCTCACGTCTCCGATAGATAGGAGATAAATTAGCTCTTTATTGTTTACACCAACAATAACACACAAAAATTTACAGCGCAATAACGACTGTAACAATATAAAAGCTGAAACGAAAAAAACCCATCATACCAAGCCAAGCCTTGATTTGAAGCGGCTTAACCAATTTTTTAAGAAGCATCGAACGGTGGGTCCCAAATGTCCCAATATTCAATACTTGGTCGGAAGATCGAATCAATCCAAGATAGAATTCGATCTAACGATCGACTTCTTTCATAGATACCTATGTCAAAGTCAAAAGATCGAATATTTAACATTTCTACGGTATTTGGGTATTTAAACATATTTTAGTTAAATCGTATTGAAATGCCGTCGTTAAAAATAGATTACGATAGCTTATTGGGACCGGCCTTAACGGGGTTTTAGTATACTTTATTGTTATTATGCTTATTGTTGTAGTTTGTTTTGTTATTGTTATGTACTCTGTACTGTCGACTAAAACGAGAGAATAATTTATACCTCTCATCAAAAGAAAATCCATTATACTTACGTGCCTTATCAAACTATCGAGTATCATCAACAGCCAGAAAACGAATTCATCATATATGACATGTTTGTCATAATCCCCACGCTTGGAAGGTGGTTTGCGGATCGCAGAATACCCATACTCATCAGCCAGAAAACGTAGACTGCTGGACGAAAGCGAAGGAAGACGAAGGGGGACCTTTATAGGGAGGTGTTGCCATAATCCCCACGCTTGGCAGATGGCTTGGCGATCGCAGAATGCTCACCGTTAACTGAGAGGGCGCTCCCCGAACTGTTGGCCGTCTTCCGGTGGTTCTGGTTACAGTTTTAGGACACCTATATACCTAACCTAGGTCCTATCGATTATATCCTTCGTCAACTAGACGCAAGTGAATCGACTTCTTCTTGACAAACGTATTCCATTTTATAGATCACACAAAAAAATACAGAGAGCGTCAAATGATAGACGTCAAATGAAGCCTTATATGAAAGCATAGCAAATATGAAATATCTACGCATAGAGCTGAGTAATATTATCTACGACTATTGTCAACTTACCTAAACTTACAATAAGGATCACTGGACCTGGTGTCCAAGTCCATTGCTGGAAGATTCTTGGCCTCGACCAGCACGATGGTGACCACCGAACTCCATATCTGAGCCTTCAGCCGCTTGTTCACGTCACTCAGCCTCGTGTTTTTCAGCAGGTACTGGAAAAAGAGAAGTTTTGCGTTAGTTTTTAACATTGTATCCCTGGAATTGTTTTCTAGACACTGCATCATTAATTTCGCAAGCTAACGCCTTGCTGAATATAGCTTCCTATAATATAATATGCCTATACCTTCGTAGGGGGATTCGAAGACACTCTCACGATGGCCCGTTGCGAGTTAACTGATTCACATACCCATTGAATTTGTTTTCAAAACACAGTCTCACTATGTTTTCCTAGATAGTAAAGCCAGGTAATATGTTTCTCTTCTCCAGTCATAATTTTATGTAAGGTTTCTACGATATTTCCTTCACCAAACAACCAGGGCGTGATTTCAGGGTTGGCCCCATACTAAAAGTTGTTCATAATGATGAGTACAACGATATCCTAGAAAGATAACGGTGTTCAAACTAACAGCCTGTATATTGGCTACTTTTTAACATCCTCATCATCACCTGGGTGAAATCGAGGGCTCTGCTAGCATTGTCATATTCATGAGGGTTTGATCCCTTTGAGTTCCCAGCACCAATAGATTTTTAATAATTTACGATCGTATTAAAATAATCATGTCACATCATGTGTTCAAACTAACACCCCGCTATTATTCCGTGAAATAAAAATATCTCCATAGAGTTTCCTCCAAATCCGTTCAGGCGTTTTTGCGTGGATAGGTAACAATGATATTATATATATAAGCAGGGAGATATGTCATATCGCGCCCTCAAATAGCCCCGTGAAAACGGCCCCAGTTACTGTCCCGCCTGTCTGCGCTCACTAAGTGAGACGCGCGCTATCCCTTTTGCTCTCATAAAAGTGCTATCTTCTTTCGCACTCCGGCGCAACTCGTAAACATGACGGAAGGAGTCATTTTCAAACATTGTTTTATTACGCGATAGCGCATCTTTCGTAATCTTTGATAGGTAACAAGCGAACACAAAAAAACACACATAAACCGACAAACTTTCGCATTTATAAGTTTGTGTGATGAACCGCGTCTTTTAACTGAAACACCAAAGTTAAGCAACGGTGATCTCTAGAAAATGTACTTACTTAATTGAGCAAAGTTATTTGCAGACCAAAAAGAAAACTTCAATTTAACATCCAAGTTTCTATTTCAGTTACTATGCAAGTTTGGTCTAGTTTCTGTATAGCTCCCGGGAGAGTGAGAAAGGCTTTGTCTTTGTTTTCCTCTTGTCCAGGTTTGTTTAATTGGAAACAACATGCTCACTAGGGAATACGAAAAGTTTTTGTCACACAAATATACAGAAGAAAATCAACATCGTTTTACTTAGTATTCACTTATTTATTTCAATTATACACACTTTTTAAATAGCATCCATCTACCAAATAATCGCCTATAATCTACCTGGGTATGTCCTTAAACTGCAACCAGACCCACCGGAGGACGGGCAGCAGCGTCCTCTTGGTTAACGGTGGTGAGCATTCTGCGATCCCCAAGCCGCCTGCCAAGCGTGGGGATTATGGCAACACCCCTCTATAAAGGGGGAGGCAGTCCAGCAGTGGACGTTTTATGGCTGACGACGAACAAATAATCGATTTTATTTTACCTGACATCGAAAATGAACGAGGTTCTCAATTCGGTTGTATTTTTTTTGTTTGTTACCTCAGAATAAGCTGACATGGAAACATTTTTTTTAAAAGATATATAATCTGTAACAAGAAGGTTCAACAACACTCTTTGAAAAAGATCACCGGATGTGATCGAAACTATAGTCGGAGTATCCGATTTATTTAAACGTGAGTATTCCCGTATAAATAAAACAATATGTTAGTAGTTAGTTAGTTAGTTCGTATATGCTGAGTGGCCAGCCCTAGTGTCAGAGTTAATGTGCCGCCCGAAGGCCTCTGACATGGCTGACAGTTGTTGTTATAGAAACCAATAGAAATGTTAGTAGGTACCATATCTATACTAGAGTAAACCCAAAGTACCCTATCGACACTTTACGGCCGGTCCCAATAAGCTAATTCAATACATTTTTAGCGATTTTTGATCGAAATTTCAATCCGATTCCACCAAAACGTGTTTCAATATTCAAACCATAGACAGCAGGTCAAAAAATACTTACAATTTTCGATCTTTTGACTTTCACAAATCCATGAGAGGTCGAGCGAGATATCGCTTTCTATCTTGTATTGATCGGATCTTTCAATCGAGGATTAAAAATTGGGACCCGCCGATCGATGCTTCTTTAGATTGGTTAAATCGCTCCAAATCAAGGTTACAGCCTTTACATTTTAACACCAACATTCCCAACAAGTTATTTAGCCACAAAAACTACTTGTTAGTTACAAATAGCCACAACCACACCAATTTGAATCCAAAGTACCCTGTGGAACCTGTCGCCTCTGCTCTTCAGCTTGGGAAACCTGCTACCTATCTTCTCGATGATATCCGTGCTGATGGCTGCTGGGATATCAAGCTGGGCGCCTGGAGGCAGGCTGCTCGCTCGCAGACGAAAGTCTTGTACTCTGTGACGGGTGAATTCACGCAGAGATAAGCGAAGGAAGGATCGAGTCAGTGAACATTTATCATAGGAAGAGATAGATAGATAGATAGATAACACCAAAAAAACTCGTTATTGTACACACTAAATTAAATGTTCTGATGATCAGAATAGAAAAATTAACTTAGAACTAGTATAATATTTGGTGGCCTTATCGCTAAAAGCTGTCTCTTCTAGGCATAAGGGTGAGAAGGAGATTATAGAAGACGTAACTGTAAGATAACACGTAACTGTCCAGAAAGAGAAATGTCGGTCGGACTAAAAAGTTCATTAACTATAAGATTTTCAAATAACAACTCGGGGTGAATTCTTTCTTGCAAATGTCCTATTAATTAAGTCAACATTGTGTTGTGGTGGTGGCGGCAAGTTTACTTTTAATGAATGGAATATATAAAACCCTGGCAAATTAATTAGCCCATTGCAACGATTGATCTGTTTCTCTGATAGAGGGTTTTTTTCCTTTGTTATTGGCATCGCACGTTATGCATTCTGCCACAGTCAAGTATATTTGATGTTCAAGTTTATGTGGTATTATCAAGTCAAATATGTCATGAAATCACATTTAGTCACACGAAATTAGTCAAAGTCAAGTCCAAGTCATGGCCTAGTAAAGTTGTGGTAACTTTACTATGAGCTTTTACGGAGTTTAGGAAACAACACAAAACGACATGTTTCACCATATTATATCACTTGCCCACACTTGTGCATGTAATTCAACACTCAGTGAATAAAACACCACCATTTTTTATCATTAATTCCCGAAAATACACTAGTTTGAGAAAATAATAGAATGCAGCGACATGATTTTTCCGTGTTCCCGCCAAAACTCTGATCGAAGGTTGCAGCCTAAACAAAAACGGCATCAAATCAAATCCCAAAATTATTCTCTTTCTGTACAAACTCGTTAAAAATAATTGAAACTGCGTGAAAATAGTAAAAAATAATTGCTAGTTTTCGGTAACAGACAATAGATGGTAAAAAAATTGTTTTATTTTACGTGTTTGTCTTACGTAAAATACATAAATACGTTATGGTATGAAATGAAACGAATTTTAAATTACCTAGCTTTAGCTGAAGGCTCTTCTAAATTTAAATCAAAGGAATGTTTATTTGCGAATTCACATATTTTTAGTAATTAGTCGTCGTTATGATCTTTATGTCATCCAGACCAGAAAAGGCTTTGAGGAATTACTGGTTGGCCTTTGAGGATACATTGCTTATTATAGGTAGGTATATTATAAACTCGTAGTATCTTGGTATCAATGTAAACTTCGAGTTGATAAATGAAATATTAGGTTTAATTCTCTTGTACCAAATTATAAATATCTGCTGAGACAATGGTCCTAAGTTTTACGCCTGTGTTTTATAGCATTAAAACTTGAACGGTCGGTCGTTGAGACTTTTCAGAACTAAAACAAAGAGGAACTATGCGTAGTAAAATTCTGTCCTTTGAAGTCATGAAGTTCTTGCGATGTATGTCGTTAAAGTCAAGTGTTTACGATAGCTCACAAAAACGGCCAAAAGTCAGCGACAATGTTAAGATGAATAGACGGGAAATAAGTGCACCGTTTTTTGAAGACTATCGGCCTTACTTAAAAAAACTTTTCAACCGTTAGTCACTGCTTAAGATGCTCTGCCATCTTCTCTCTGACGTGAAGTGTAACATGCAAGAACAAGACAGAGAAGTTTAAGCAGTGACTAAGAGAATCGAGATTATTTTAGGTAAGGCTGTATATGTTGAGAGCCGGCTCTCCACTCGCTCCAGTCATACTCTGCCTTTGCGACATGTGAGCCGACAATACGACAATACATACTTCTAATACATGTACCTGTTTTCTCTTTTTATCATGCAGTAATTAGATTCGCTATCTCTATTTTCCGGCAAATGTAATAAGCATACGTTTAGCTAGGTATGCTTGATTGTGTTGTCTTGTTAATTTAGATCGATTTGCAAGCGCTGGGCCCGTCCATTCCATTATCACCGTCGCTGGCAAAAAGTGATACTTTATGTCACCAATAAAAATGTTAGTATGCTATTAACTATTATAATTGGATTGACATAGATATAATCTAAGTGCTAGATTATGGATACCAGAAAATTAACTTACTTTAGGGAGCTTTTAGGTAGATGTGCAATCTTCTATAACTATAAAAGGCTTTGTCCTGACTGACTGACTGACTGACTGACTGACTGACATATAGACAACGTACAGCCCAAACCGCTAAACGTAGAGACTTGAAATTTGGAGGGTATGTTTTTGGAGAGGTGTAAACGCCCACTAAGAAAGGATTTTTCGAAAATCAACCCCGAAGGGGGTTAAATGGGGTGTTAAAGTTTGTATGAAACTTTTTATTCTCTGGTTCGATTGATACAAAACTTGGTATACGTATTCTACTATAAAAATAAGAAGATACGGGTGTCACAGTTTTTTCAAAATCAGCTCCCGTTAGAATAAAAAAAAAACTAAGTTTTAGTGATAGTACGTTTGTTTCTCCTTAACTTTGTAACGGCTGTACATATTAAAATGAAATTTGGTATAGGGATGGGGATAGATGTGGGGATGGGGGGGGGGGTGGGGGTGGCGATGATACTGGGAACGGAGACGGGACGGAGATAGGCATGTTAATATTAAGATTACAATTGGTATCGGGATGGGGATGGGGATGGGGTGGGGATGGGTGGGGATGGGGTGGGGATGGGGTGGGGATTTGGTGGGGACAGGTGGGGATGGGATGTGGATGTGGATGAGGCTGGGAACGGGGATGGGCGTGTCCATATTAAGATGAAATTTGATTCGGGATGGGGGTGGGGATGGGATGGGGTTCGGGATGGGGATGAGGGAGGGAACGGGGATGTGGACGGGGATGGGCGTGTTTATATTAATCTATAACTATAAAAGGCTATGTCCTGACTGTCTGACTGACTGACTGACTGACTGACATATAGACAACGTACAGCCCAAACCGCTAAACGTAGAGACTTGAAATTTGGAGGGTATGTTTTTGGAGAGGTGTAAACGCCCACTAAGAAAGGATTTTTCGAAAATCAACCCCCAAGGGGGTTAAATGGGGTGTTAAAGTTTGTATGAAACTTTTTATTCTCTGGTTCGATTGATACAAAACTTGGTATACATATTCTACTATAAAAATAAGAAGATACGGGTGTCACAGTTTTTTCAAAATCAGCTCCCGTTAGTATAAAAAAAATACTAAGTTTTAGTGATAGTACGTTTGTTTCTCCTTAACTTTGTAACGGCTGTACATATTAAAATGAAATTTGGTATAGGGATGGGGATAGATGTGGGGATGGGGGTGGGGGTGGGGATGATACTGGGAACGGAGACGGGACGGAGATCGGCATGTTAATATTAAGATTACAATTGGTATCGGGATGGGGATGGGGTGGGGATGGGGATGGGATGAGGATGGGGTGGGGATGGTGGGGATTTGGTGGGGACGGGTGGGGATGGGATGCGGATGTGGATGAGGCTGGGAACGGGGATGGCCGTGTCCATATTAAGATGAAAGTTGAAATCGGGATGGGGGTGGGGATGGGATGGGGTTCGGGATGGGGATGAGAGAGGGAACGGGGATGTGGACGGGGATGGGCGTGTTCATATTAAAATGACATTTGGTATCGGGATGGGGATGGGGAAGGGGCGCTTATAGGGATGAGGCTGGGAATGGGGACGGGGATGGGCGTATTTATTGGTCGGCTGAACAGATGGAGCTGCATTTTTGGATAGGTAGTTATAGCATAAGGTTCGGAAACGGACATAGGCTATTTTTTGTAGGTCCACGCAGACGACTGTTTGACGGACATAATTATTAACTTACTTTTAAATGCCTAAACTAAATTTTGAGTGGTGTAAACTTACACTCAGCTCAAGCTGTGGTAGCTTCAGTGAGATCAAGCTCGACTCACATTCTTGGGGTCGCGGGTTCGAACCCGGGCGAGCCCGTTCCAATTAGTTCTTTGAAACTTACGCATGGATAATACCACTGGCTTTTCGGTGAAGGAAAACATCATGAGGAAACCATCATATTTCAGGAAAAGAAATACGATAGTGTATGTGAATCCGCCAACCTGCACTGGGCCAGCGTAGTGAATATGGCCCAATCAGGGTAGGCCGATATACCATTAGTGTTAAGGGCTGATGCAGAGAAACGCACACTCAGCAACGATTTTGAAAAATTCGCAAGGGGTTCAATGTATCATTAAAATACCATTTTGCCGAAACCATTCATTTAAGGCTGTTACGTTTTTTGACTTAAGAGATACGATAAAATAAACATAAACATGTTTCAGAATTTTCAAACAATTTCAAAACTGGAAGGCCACGGGTCAGTTTTTCATTTGAAAAAAAATGTTATATTTATAGATTAGCTAATCGAGTGTTTATGCATAAGAAGATAAATATTTTAAACACATGTACTTGATCCGGTGCACGCACCAAGCACAGCGCTTTCGAAACGTCCATCCCGCGTCGGCTCAGATACGTTAAAACCCGTGTATGACGCGCTGTACCTCGAGCGCGCCCCACTCCAACCCACACCGAGTCTACCTAAGCGATCAGTGCAGCACTGTATTTTATCGAAGTTTCGTAATTCTTGCGATATTTTGGTGATCTTTTTGCGTTTTTTGTTATCATACTTTTTCTGCTTAAGCTTATTTCATTTCATTGACTCTGTTGATACGGTATGCAATAATGATGATGCTGTAAACTATCCAGTTGAGTTTTTAAATTCATTAAGACCAGCGGGGCTACCATATCAGAGGCTTATCCTGAAGAAAGGTACACCCGTTATGCTCCTTCGGAATTTAAGACCACCCAAATTGTGTAATGGAACCAGGTTACAAGTAAAAATGCTGCATCGTAATCTGGTTGAGGCCATCATTTTGACTGGGTGTGCCCATGGCGAAACAGTGTTTGTGCCGCGTATTCCCATGATTCCCAGTGACTTACCTCGTGACTCCAAAAGGCTTCAATTTCCTCTAAAAGTTTGTTTTGCCATGACCATCAATAAGGCTCAGGGTCAAACTTTAAAATACGCTGGTATTGATTTAAGGCAGGACTGTTTTTCGCATGGTCAGTTCTATGTGGCTTGCTCGCGAGTTAGCTCCCCTGAAAGCCTGGCTATTTTAGCACCTTCCAACAAAAAAAAACAAAAACGTTGTCTACAAAGAAATATTGTAATCTTTCGGGTCAAAGGCCCCGGCAACTATAGCGTCATTAGCAGACATTTTTAGAGTTCCGTAGTACTACGAGGAATTCTTATAAGTTTGTCATGTCCATCTGTCTGTCTGTTTAAAATTCAACAAGACGGCTTTGTTTTGAAGTAAGTATTGCAAACGCGACATGCCAAATTTGGTCATCCTCAAGAAAACTTAAAGACTTGCAAGCGGCTTGGAAAAAATGCAATAATATACGTATTTTAGTGATTCAATTGAGTTGGGCCCCGATTTAACCGAATTCCAGTATTCAACATTACTACGCGGGCAAAGCCGCGGGCAAAAGCTAGTTAAGGATATATTGAAAAAACTAAAATAATATAAAAAAATACGTTTTTTACATAAGTAGAGAGGAGCAGGGGCCAAAGCGGGCACCGTGTCTAAAGCGGGCACCCCCAAAAAAATTGAAATTACAAAAGCTATTGCAGCACACCTGCACGTGAATAAGTCCCCCGCCATGAGCTTCCCGCGGCAATCACCCAGGTCCACCTGAGACGAAACGCGCGCGCGCTACGTGAAGTAACATTTTTTCGGCGCTTTTTGAAAAATAAAATAAGGTACGTTGATTAAGTTTTCCATGTTTGGGGGGTCTTCATTTCAAACTGCGCATGTTGTTTTGTATCTTTCTGGTGGTTTTGTGGTTGTATTTGATTGACTATAATACAATAATGATCGCTTATAATTTGGATATTAAAAATAACCGTCCCAAAGGGCAAATTGAGCTGGGAATAGCGGGCATGCCCACTTTGTCCTTGTTTGAGTTGTGAAGTATGGGATATTCCAAGGTCTACCAAAGACATTACAACAAACAAAGACATTTTCTATCAGGATCGGGTAAAAAGAAGCAAGAATGATATACCTACTCCAGTTTTTCACTTCTGAGTAAGAAAAAGAGTTATAAGAATATGTCTTCAACATGGACGTTTTTTTTGGACTGCCTCCTAGTTATTGTTAAATGAGTAAAGAATTAAGATAATTTATTGTGATTTTGGTACGTTTAGTATGCCCGCTTTAGGCCCCCCCTCGGGCAAAGCGGTCACGGGTGAGGGTTGTATGTTTACTATCCCCAATTCCTCATTTCATAACTTATGATAAATTTGACTATGCAACGTTGAACTTTATGAAATGTAGTCTTTTCTTGTATAAAATTTTTACAGAAAGTCTCATATTTTTTCATATAGTTATCAAATTTATCTTAAGGTGCCTTGGGCCCCCTCCCCTACAGGAATTTTTTATAGGGTAGGACAAACTGAAAGGGCGTGCATATTCAGGGAGCCATTTGTTAAATACTATTTGGACACAATAATCCCTAAAAAATATATTGAGGCGAACAAAACAAAAAAAAAAACAATTCGGTCGAGAAATTTCGAGTTTTTACGAGACTGCGGCAATAGATTTATTTCTAAGATTGAAAAACATACTTTGAGTAGGTTTTTACTTGAGACGAGATCTTATCGTGTCTAAGGTCATTTAAAGAAGAGAAGTTTGTATGTTTTTGGCTTGTTATAATTATATTAATTTTATAAGCCGTAATTTCACAACTATTAAATTGGCATTGAAAATTCTTTGACTTCTTTGACTTAGCCGCTATTCTGAGTCCTATAGTAGTATTATTTGGTGCAAATTCGAGCTAACCTGTGGGGAAAAGTAGGCTAGTTGTAAATCGAACACTTCCGAGCACGATAATTAAAATAGAATGAGCCATCAGCCAAATGCCAAGTTTAGATTAGGAAAATATGATATAGCAAGTTTTAAATGAAAAGAAAATGAAATTTAAATACAATTATCACGAAGCGTTTCAAAACTAAATCACACTTTTAGCAAACTGTAGGTACAATGGATCTGATAGATTACAAGAAGTAAACCTAACCTACACCTTTGCTAGTTTTTTCTGACATAAGCTGATAATATTTAGCGTTTTCTTTTTTATTTCATACAGATAGGAATTTAGGCTATTAAACTAGTTACGATGTACGTAAGACAATATTACTAAATTAGTAGGCTCTAGTAGATATAACTACGTGAAGAATTTAAAATGTTATTTCGCTTTATACATTATTAGTATGTTAAATAGTCATATCTATTATTTGTTTGGTGGGACTCTATTAATAAACATGGATTAGTCTAGGACCTGGGTATGTCCTTAAACTGCAACCAGACCCACCGGAGGACGGGCAGCAGCATCCTCTTGGTTAACGGTGGTGACCATTCTGCGATCCCCAAGCCGCCTGCCAAGCGTGGGGATTATGGCAACACCCCTCTATAAAGGGGAGGCCTTCGTCCAGCAGTGGACGTTTTATGGCTGACGACGAGTCTAGGAATAATCAATCCGTCATTAGTATTTTCCTTTCTTTCTTTTTTACTAGGCGGATAAAGTTAAAAGACGGATTAAGTATTCCGAAGCTACTCCACGTTTATTAATAATAGGGGAAGTGTAACATGTCAATCAGATGTCAATCACCTTTTAAGTATTTTACACTAAGCAAGTTCTTGGTAACAAGGTTCTTGATACGGGTCAAGTTGGTTGAAATAGTTTAAAAATTACCTTTCATCACTTGAAGAAACACAGGAAAAACAGGAGTCACTGGAACTTCTCGTATCAGAATTATCGTCATCATTATATGAAGACAGATTAGTGGCAGACAAACTTCGTCTATACAATACACTGTTCTTCTCAATATTAATAAAATCTATGCACAATTCTTTAGCGACCTGGCTTGCATCCGGTTCATGTATCACAAAAGACGGAATGACATTTTCGGTCGGCGATGGAGTGTTCAAAGACTCTATAGAATTTTTGTTGCTATCAGAATCTAGGTTATTGTTATTTTCTATCGAACTTCTACTTTCCTCTGATAGATGAGAGATAAACTTTCTAGATCTATCGAATTTCGTCTGGACTTGATCTTGTATGTCGTCCATTCGGTCTTGAATCTTTCCTTGTATTTTTATTAAGCCTTTTTTAATCCGCTCAATTTTGTTTTCTTTATCTGCCATGATTGGATTGTCTTCGTTTTTATCAATATCACTCGTCGCACTGATAATTTTCACCACTTTTTAATCTTAGTAAATGCTTTCTGCTTTTCTAAGCTGCTAATAAAATACGTCTATCTTTATCGACAGTACAAATACAACTGAACTAAATTCATTTTGGAGAAATAACAATAAACAGTTTGGCGTTCAAAGCTGCTGTTCTATAAGACATTGTTATTGTTAGCCTGAATTCTAAGAATACCTACTTATTCTGTGGAATATCGAATCTGGTCTAATCTACCTTTTTTCTTTAGAGTTAAACGAAACATTTGCCGTAATTCCTTTGATTGGTTTGGAGCGATATTCTCGCAAGCGGAAATTACGGGAAATAATTAATTTTGTAAGTACTATTCTATATTATTTTAAAAGCTTTAGTAGCATTACCTGTATTTTGGTTCTAGTAAACTGTTTATGTAATTATCTATCGTCTATTTTCGACCGTTTATCGGGCACTAATGAAACAGTTTACTACACTCAAGTTTTACGAAGAAGTGTGTGTGTTAATTGATCAGGCGTTTCTATTTTTACACGACTGCCCAAAAAAAGGAGGGTAATGTTTTCAGGGCTCATGTATGTATATTTGTGTGTATGTGAGTTTCTTTATTCAGCCGAAAATAATTTAATTTAACCGATCATCGTGAACAACTTTTAATAAGGAGCTGAAAGATCAGCTGTTTTATAGAAAGATTACAAACTGAAAAAGCAATTTTTTTTCGCGAATTCACTGTTGGCCATTTATAAAAAGATGTTCACAATGGTCCCTGTACGACCAGCAGGCTTATCATGTAACTGTTCGGGATCGCGATTCGTCACTTGTCACTATCACAGCTTCACGGTATCACGGAGGGATTTCTCTCGCTATCGTTATCGAACAAATGCATTGATTTCCTTAATTAAGTTAAGCAAATATTTTTTTTTTTTTTAATTTAATTTTCCTTAATTACATCCGTCGGTCTTTTGGCGTTTCGTCCTGCCCTGCAGGGTCAAATGAGTTTTGGCAGTGACAGTGAAAAGTGTCCATTTTTGGCAACTCGTATCCGAATCGCGATCCCGAAAAGTTACATGATAGCCTCGCTAGCTTCGATTTCTGCATACGAATACTGTTCCGCTTAACCCTGTATATTGTGCTTATCGTGCAGTTTGGACTCGTGCAGTAATATTTTCTTTGTTCCTGCTAATGAAACAATCATCTTCCTTATCTGTTCATGCCGTACAAGGACTGTGGAATTAGCAAACAACAGCGAAATATTCGCATCACTGTACTTAGCGAGGCTGTTCGTGCATAAGGCGACAAGTATCGGTGACTTAGTGTTGTGTCTATAAGGCACAAAAATGTGGAATTGGGAAAAAACTTGGAGTAAGTACCTACATTGATTGATTTGAGAGAAGTTTTTTTTAATTTATTTTTTCCCGATTACTATAATCTGGGTGTCTTCAAGTCGCGGGTGAATGGGTATCTTCTAGGCAATCGTGCTCCATCGTAGGCTGCATCTTCGTTTAACATCAGACATGATATTATGGCAGTCAAACGCAAGCCTATAAATAGTTATAAAAGGAAGAGTAAATAAATGTATCGGATTTATCCTGGATACGAGCTCAATGATTTATCTTCAATAAATAATATTTTAATTAAGACCATGTAGTTATCCTGTATACGTTATGAATTATTGCTATTTATCTACGGCTGTCTTCAAAAACTTGCAAATTAAAAATTATTTCATAGAATTACTTGCTAACAAAGTGTGAATTTGCTTAGCGAGCTTTAGCAAAACAAATGAACACTAATGAAATTAGGGTTAACTGCTCAAGAAATTGCTTGGTTTTGCGATTTGTAAAAGTTGCTATGTCTAGTTAAGATGTGGGTTTATTTGGGTTTCTCCTCGTGGTCAACCTAAATAGTCTAAAGAAGTGATTTCAATACAATATGCAACTCAATATGCGTAATATGACCATGTAACCTGATAAATTACTGAGTATGAACTAATATCTCAGGGTGACGAGCGCAGTGCAGTGAGGCGCAGGATTGTATTCATAAGTTCACAATTCTGGCATTGCTATTGTTATGGACAGGTCTGACGCTTACCACCAGGTGAACGTCCCGCTCGTCTCGTCACTGTATTGTATAAAAGAAAAAGATGAAAATCACAATGCATTTCCTATATACAGTAGCGGCGTTTTGTAAGAATCAAAATCGCAGTTTTTGGCAGTTAGCTGTCTACCAAACTGTTATATTTCTCTAGAACTTGTCTTTGCAAAAAAGGTATCAATAATCTTCTTCAGTAATATCTCACGGCTTTATCAATAACTTCTCGCCTATCAGAACAGCACCAAAATGTAGCAAATTCACTCCATTTCTCTTTCACTTTTGTTGTTTTCTACTCAGCCGTAGATTTGCTAGCAATTATCACTAAAACGGAACTATTTCAGCACAAACACAAATAAACATTGTAAAACAAACCACTGGTAGTTAAAATTACTGGGAAAACACTAGAGGAAAGTACCGAGTACTCGGAAAGCGTGTGGTTTCAATCACTATGTTTATTTCGCAGCGGTTTAGCAACAGCGCTCGCGCACGATCACGCGTCGATGCGTTTGAACGCAAACTGGTATTGAGGATTGGTTAAATTTTGCGTGTTGCCGTTGCTTCACTTTTGCCTTGATGCATTGAGGGCATTGTCCCGCATGTCGGTTTGCCGATTTTACCGCATCAGTGTCTCAAACCGGAGAGAAGGTGGAAGTAAAAACAATAGTTTTCTATCAAAGACCTTCAAAGTTGTTGATATTGCAGCATAGGTACTTTTTGCGTATGACAGGCAAGGGACCGTCTACAAAGCAACTACTGATGTGTTACTGAGGCTTTAATTGGAATTAGCTCTTAAATGAGGTTGCTGGAACCTCATACAACACACTCATAAAGTGCTTGTTAACGGATAAGATAACCAGGAAGTACCCTACCATCATATTACGATTACCTAGCTATGTTTCCCTTCACTGATAGCTGGAGATAGTTAAGACTTTTAACTGCTATGGCTTTATGGGAGCAGTGATCTATACTCGTATTGATCATCATGATTATTGTCACTTAAAGGTATCCTAGGCGTAAGTTTATTTCACATAATCATAGTACAGACAATTTTAAGTTTCCAGACTCCGTTTGCTTGTCCAAATTTATTTTTATACTTGAAACGACTGATAGACTTTCGGCTCTTCGACCGTCTAAGCCCTGGCTATATGATCTGTGTCGGGGCGATTCAATCCCTGGGAAATCATGAACCATGATGATCATCATAATGTTTTCGATGCGAGTACCCGCTAGATTAATTGGTTCCAGACACTTTTCGTTAGGAGGAACTTTTCCAGGCATAGCGAGGGAGGAAGAGGAGTCAATGAAAAAGGACCAAAAAGAAGAATAATAGATTGTTATAAGACGAAACAGAAGAATGAAAAACAATAAAAGAATGTTATCAAATCTGTGAATGCACAAATATCTTTGGCCAAGCGATGTTATGGTTTACGTTCCAGTAAGATACTACAAAAAGGAGTAATTTTACGTACCTTCCTATTTATGTCGCATTACGTCATCGTAGCAACTATTGCGTGAAATAACCTTGGCACTGTGAACTCCTTATCATCTACTCATGCTACTTTAATGGCAAATATGCGACCAGTCTACCCAATTATCTAATTCAGGTCTTTCCACATAGTTACAACTTAGAGCATCGGTGTCATCATCATCGTAATCAACCTACCATGCTGGGTATATGCCTCTTCCGAGGCACGTCCTCGACAGCTTACCGTTTCAACTGCACTGTGATTACACATTTTAATTTAAAAAAAACATTATGACGTATTTAGCGATTTTGTTTTTTTAGATTGGTACCTATCTATATCCTCCAAGGTACCTATCGTAGACAAAATTAACATTATAGTGGGTATTTGGATCATCTATAACTATAAAAGGCTTTGTCCTGACTGACTGACTGACTGACTGACTGACTGACATATAGACAACGTACAGCCCAAACCGCTAAACGTAGAGACTTGAAATTTGGAGGGTATGTTTTTGGAGAGGTGTAAACGCCCACTAAGAAAGGATTTTTCGAAAATCAACCCCGAAGGGGGTTAAATGGGGTGTTAAAGTTTGTATGAAACTTTTTATTCTCTGGTTCGATTGATACAAAACTTGGTATACGTATTCTACTATAAAAATAAGAAGATACGGGTGTCACAGTTTTTTCAAAATCAGCTCCCGTTAGAATAAAAAAAAAAACTAAGTTTTAGTGATAGTACGTTTGTTTCTCCTTAACTTTGTAACGGCTGTACATATTAAAATGAAATTTGGTATAGGGATGGGGATAGATGTGGGGATGGGGGTGGGGGTGGGGGTGGCGATGATACTGGGAACGGAGACGGGACGGAGATAGGCATGTTAATATTAAGATTACAATTGGTATCGGGATGGGGATGGGGATGGGGTGGGGATGGGTGGGGATGGGGTGGGGATGGGGGGGGGATTTGGTGGGGACAGGTGGGGATGGGATGTGGATGTGGATGAGGCTGGGAACGGGGATGGGCGTGTCCATATTAAGATGAAATTTGATTCGGGATGGGGGTGGGGATGGGATGGGGTTCGGGATGGGGATGAGGGAGGGAACGGGGATGTGGACGGGGATGGGCGTGTTTATATTAATCTATAACTATAAAAGGCTATGTCCTGACTGTCTGACTGACTGACTGACTGACTGACATATAGACAACGTACAGCCCAAACCGCTAAACGTAGAGACTTGAAATTTGGAGGGTATGTTTTTGGAGAGGTGTAAACGCCCACTAAGAAAGGATTTTTCGAAAATCAACCCCCAAGGGGGTTAAATGGGGTGTTAAAGTTTGTATGAAACTTTTTATTCTCTGGTTCGATTGATACAAAACTTGGTATACATATTCTACTATAAAAATAAGAAGATACGGGTGTCACAGTTTTTTCAAAATCAGCTCCCGTTAGTATAAAAAAAATACTAAGTTTTAGTGATAGTACGTTTGTTTCTCCTTAACTTTGTAACGGCTGTACATATTAAAATGAAATTTGGTATAGGGATGGGGATAGATGTGGGGATGGGGGTGGGGGTGGGGGTGGCGATGATACTGGGAACGGAGACGGGACGGAGATAGGCATGTTAATATTAAGATTACAATTGGTATCGGGATGGGGATGGGGATGGGGTGGGGATGGGTGGGGATGGGGTGGGGATGGGGTGGGGATTTGGTGGGGACAGGTGGGGATGGGATGTGGATGTGGATGAGGCTGGGAACGGGGATGGGCGTGTCCATATTAAGATGAAATTTGATTCGGGATGGGGGTGGGGATGGGATGGGGTTCGGGATGGGGATGAGGGAGGGAACGGGGATGTGGACGGGGATGGGCGTGTTTATATTAATCTATAACTATAAAAGGCTATGTCCTGACTGTCTGACTGACTGACTGACTGACTGACATATAGACAACGTACAGCCCAAACCGCTAAACGTAGAGACTTGAAATTTGGAGGGTATGTTTTTGGAGAGGTGTAAACGCCCACTAAGAAAGGATTTTTCGAAAATCAACCCCCAAGGGGGTTAAATGGGGTGTTAAAGTTTGTATGAAACTTTTTATTCTCTGGTTCGATTGATACAAAACTTGGTATACATATTCTACTATAAAAATAAGAAGATACGGGTGTCACAGTTTTTTCAAAATCAGCTCCCGTTAGTATAAAAAAAATACTAAGTTTTAGTGATAGTACGTTTGTTTCTCCTTAACTTTGTAACGGCTGTACATATTAAAATGAAATTTGGTATAGGGATGGGGATAGATGTGGGGATGGGGGTGGGGGTGGGGGTGGCGATGATACTGGGAACGGAGACGGGACGGAGATAGGCATGTTAATATTAAGATTACAATTGGTATCGGGATGGGGATGGGGATGGGGTGGGGATGGGTGGGGATGGGGTGGGGATGGGGTGGGGATTTGGTGGGGACAGGTGGGGATGGGATGTGGATGTGGATGAGGCTGGGAACGGGGATGGGCGTGTCCATATTAAGATGAAAGTTGAAATCGGGATGGGGGTGGGGATGGGATGGGGTTCGGGATGGGGATGAGGGAGGGAACGGGGATGTGGACGGGGATGGGCGTGTTTATATTAATCTATAACTATAAAAGGCTATGTCCTGACTGTCTGACTGACTGACTGACTGACTGACATATAGACAACGTACAGCCCAAACCGCTAAACGTAGAGACTTGAAATTTGGAGGGTATGTTTTTGGAGAGGTGTAAACGCCCACTAAGAAAGGATTTTTCGAAAATCAACCCCCAAGGGGGTTAAATGGGGTGTTAAAGTTTGTATGAAACTTTTTATTCTCTGGTTCGATTGATACAAAACTTGGTATACATATTCTACTATAAAAATAAGAAGATACGGGTGTCACAGTTTTTTCAAAATCAGCTCCCGTTAGTATAAAAAAAATACTAAGTTTTAGTGATAGTACGTTTGTTTCTCCTTAACTTTGTAACGGCTGTACATATTAAAATGAAATTTGGTATAGGGATGGGGATAGATGTGGGGATGGGGGTGGGGGTGGGTATGATACTGGGAACGGAGACGGGACGGAGATCGGCATGTTAATATTAAGATTACAATTGGTATCGGGATGGGGATGGGGTGGGGATGGGGATGGGATGAGGATGGGGTGGGGATGGTGGGGATTTGGTGGGGACGGGTGGGGATGGGATGCGGATGTGGATGAGGCTGGGAACGGGGATGGCCGTGTCCATATTAAGATGAAAGTTGAAATCGGGATGGGGGTGGGGATGGGATGGGGTTCGGGATGGGGATGAGAGAGGGAACGGGGATGTGGACGGGGATGGGCGTGTTCATATTAAAATGACATTTGGTATCGGGATGGGGATGGGGAAGGGGCGCTTATAGGGATGAGGCTGGGAATGGGGACGGGGATGGGCGTATTTATTGGTCGGCTGAACAGATGGAGCTGCATTTTTGGATAGGTAGTTATAGCATAAGGTTCGGAAACGGACATAGGCTATTTTTTGTAGGTCCACGCAGACGACTGTTTGACGGACATAATTATTAACTTACTTTTAAATGCCTAAACTAAATTTTGAGTGGTGTAAACTTACACTCAGCTCAAGCTGTGGTAGCTTCAGTGAGATCAAGCTCGACTCACATTCTTGGGGTCGCGGGTTCGAACCCGGGCGAGCCCGTTCCAATTAGTTCTTTGAAACTTACGCATGGATAATACCACTGGCTTTTCGGTGAAGGAAAACATCATGAGGAAACCATCATATTTCAGGAAAAGAAATACGATAGTGTATGTGAATCCGCCAACCTGCACTGGGCCAGCGTAGTGAATATGGCCCAATCAGGGTAGGCCGATATACCATTAGTGTTAAGGGCTGATGCAGAGAAACGCACACTCAGCAACGATTTTGAAAAATTCGCAAGGGGTTCAATGTATCATTAAAATACCATTTTGCCGAAACCATTCATTTAAGGCTGTTACGTTTTTTGACTTAAGAGATACGATAAAATAAACATAAACATGTTTCAGAATTTTCAAACAATTTCAAAACTGGAAGGCCACGGGTCAGTTTTTCATTTGAAAAAAAATGTTATATTTATAGATTAGCTAATCGAGTGTTTATGCATAAGAAGATAAATATTTTAAACACATGTACTTGATCCGGTGCACGCACCAAGCACAGCGCTTTCGAAACGTCCATCCCGCGTCGGCTCAGATACGTTAAAACCCGTGTATGACGCGCTGTACCTCGAGCGCGCCCCACTCCAACCCACACCGAGTCTACCTAAGCGATCAGTGCAGCACTGTATTTTATCGAAGTTTCGTAATTCTTGCGATATTTTGGTGATCTTTTTGCGTTTTTTGTTATCATACTTTTTCTGCTTAAGCTTATTTCATTTCATTGACTCTGTTGATACGGTATGCAATAATGATGATGCTGTAAACTATCCAGTTGAGTTTTTAAATTCATTAAGACCAGCGGGGCTACCATATCAGAGGCTTATCCTGAAGAAAGGTACACCCGTTATGCTCCTTCGGAATTTAAGACCACCCAAATTGTGTAATGGAACCAGGTTACAAGTAAAAATGCTGCATCGTAATCTGGTTGAGGCCATCATTTTGACTGGGTGTGCCCATGGCGAAACAGTGTTTGTGCCGCGTATTCCCATGATTCCCAGTGACTTACCTCGTGACTCCAAAAGGCTTCAATTTCCTCTAAAAGTTTGTTTTGCCATGACCATCAATAAGGCTCAGGGTCAAACTTTAAAATACGCTGGTATTGATTTAAGGCAGGACTGTTTTTCGCATGGTCAGTTCTATGTGGCTTGCTCGCGAGTTAGCTCCCCTGAAAGCCTGGCTATTTTAGCACCTTCCAACAAAAAAAACAAAAACGTTGTCTACAAAGAAATATTGTAATCTTTCGGGTCAAAGGCCCCGGCAACTATAGCGTCATTAGCAGACATTTTTAGAGTTCCGTAGTACTACGAGGAATTCTTATAAGTTTGTCATGTCCATCTGTCTGTCTGTTTAAAATTCAACAAGACGGCTTTGTTTTGAAGTAAGTATTGCAAACGCGACATGCCAAATTTGGTCATCCTCAAGAAAACTTAAAGACTTGCAAGCGGCTTGGAAAAAATGCAATAATATACGTATTTTAGTGATTCAATTGAGTTGGGCCCCGATTTAACCGAATTCCAGTATTCAACATTACTACGCGGGCAAAGCCGCGGGCAAAAGCTAGTAATACTATACATGGCCAATTTACCCATCGTTCAGGATAATTCAAGTAAGCATCGTTACCAATGGTCTTTATCTGGCGATGCTTTGGTTGTCTCATGTACTAATATCAGGGTTTATAGTCTTTAAGAGTACGAATACCTACTTGGATAACATTAGAGTTAGGGCTCGCTCTGATGTCGTGATGAAAGCTGAGGCTGGGCATGGTTGAAACTGGGGCTCTGACCTTCCGTTAAAGAGCCTAGAGAGTATGACGTCGTTGTTTGGCCCACGTTGTCGTAGTATGCGCATTCTGAGACAGCACGCCTATATCCTGGCGAATCGCAGTGCTAGGAGCTCTGGAACGCTCCACTAGGGAAGCCAAAGCCCTCCGTTAAACGTTTACGCTATAGCAGGCTACCGTGGTGCTTTAGTAGATGCAATCCTACATAGCCCGATTGCACCCCAGCTGCGTTTGGGGTATCTTTAGAAGATCATTTATCCTTAGAGACTGGAGAGCAAGACAATGTTGGGTGGCCAAAGTTGTCGTAGGCTGTTATGCATTTTCGGTACAGTATGCTACTGTCTTGATTGGACCCAAAGCGATGTGCTAAGACCTTGTAGATCCCAGAAGCAGGTTTATGTAGGTGCAATCCTACATTACCCGACTGCACCTTCAAGCAGTAGGGTTTATTTTTATTGTTATCACGACGTAATAAGTTTGCGTTCGATGATGAAGCACGCAGACTAAGTAGATACCAATTCACTCTGACCGTCAAAAAACCTCGATCTGGAGCTCTCAAGTCTTCGATGAAAGATTTTCCTAACATCTCTCTTCATCAAGAAAAAAAGGCGGCTAATTTCCGATGCTTTGGTCCAGTCGTATACGAACCGCTTACTGCCTATGAGACCGTAGAAAATACTAGACTAGTACAGTAAAATTACCATTTCCATGCAGACATGGGCGTGGTAGCTGTGAGCATGACACAACACGGCACGCTACCATATTATTACCATGAAGTTGGGCGTGTTGTCCGGCTACAAACATTTAATAACCATGTAAGTACAACAAATGTAATGTTAGCTTAGCGATATAGGCATAGGCATCATCATCTTCCTGCCATTGACCATATTCAAAACCAATCTAAAAAAAACGCCTGTTTTCCATTGTTTCGAGGAAAATGAGCAAGTTGGTATTCGTCAAAGTTGGTGAACAAGATTATTTAAAAAAAAACGCTCATGAACGTAGAAAAGCGAAATATGGGAGAATGATGGTGCTTACCTCAAAGAGAAAATGGTTTGATTGTTAAGCAGTTTTTTAATAGATAAGTACCTGTTCTTTATCCTCCTGCGATTTCGGCCATAGAGTCACATTAAGGACGATCTCTCCCAAGTCTTGCGTCGGTTTGTTTGGGTCCTTCAGACACAGCACGAGGTCCTGAATCCGGCCCAGCTCCAACGCAGTGAGGTCCATCTGGCAGGAGCCCATGAAGTCGTCTTGGAGACCCCAGTCGTAGTCGAAAACCTGGAGATTGAATGTATATAACGGGACGTATTTTTATTTAAGCGCAAGCCGTGATTGGCCGCCAAATCACCTGGTAGTAAGCGACGCCAACGACGGTGTGGCCGAGAATGAAACAAGTCCAACCAGAAGACATTTACTCGCTCTAACCTTGTAAAGTTATATTATAAGGGCATGCAGGTGTTATAACACTCTTGCTAAAGAACTTGATGTAGATCTATTTAATACTTCTGCATTCAAATTGAAGCAGCTTCTGAACGCAAACTATTTCTTGTAAACATGTTCCAATCTGTCCTCTATTCTCTATTTATTTATTTTTTCCAATATATATTTAGTAAACTTAACTTCCTATTCTCTATTTAGTGTTTTTATTGTATAATTATGTGCAAGTCCGTCTTTTTACACATTTTTTGTATTCTTCTTCTTATCTGTGAAAACTTTTAATTGGCCTTCTATTCTTAATAACTATATCTAACTGTGTACATAGCTGTAAGTTTTCCTGTGAAAATAAAATACAATAAAATAAAGGCCCATATTGCAAGTTCTCAAGAAACAGGAAATTTAAACTGCTGAACAACAGCCTCCCCTTGTACTGCCACACTGTACGACAACCTGCAATTTGCATCCACTGGTTGCCCGCGACTTTCACAATGTCTTCGGTCCACCTAGTAGGAGGCCCTACGCTGCCTTTTCAGGTTTGTGGTCGCCACTCAATAACCTTTCAAACAGCAGCATGTCTGAATCAAGCTACCTAGAAGGGATCTATTTACTCCAGACTTGAAGACAACCATGTTAGTACATAGTGGTGTACGAGTATATGGGTTGTATTCTATTTTATTTGTCTGCTGAATGCCTCTAACATGCTTTGACGGTTGTTGTTATAGAATTAAAGAACAAAAACCGGGACCAACAGTTTAACGTGTCATCCGATCCACGGTAGCACTCGAATGTAAATGCCACTCACGGTCACCCATCCAAAGGCTAACCGGATTGTCCGTTGCTGAACATCGTTGATCGTTTAGAACCACCTAGACAAGCTACGCTAAGAGTGATTGACAGTGATTGATTAAAGTTACAGATTTATGTGAAGCAATAATGAATTTTGAATATTTTTGTATGAAGTGATTCCACACTTATGGTATTTCTATGTTTTTAAAGCTTAAACAGGAAGAAAAATTATGACCAATAATGAATTGCTCCGTTTATTTTGCTATTGCTATTGCAATATGAGCTATTGAGTTTACAGTTCAATTTGCAAGTGCTCAGTGTTCCTTTGTGACCTCTAACGCCACAAAACTGATCATGCATTTCCGACACCCACTGCTTATAAATTATGGAAATGTTCCAACATGCTCGTGGTAAGTAATGTATATTACAGGCGATATTAAAACGGTAAGTACCTACCCGTTACAACCGACCCTTAATAAAATTATTTCAATGCCCTGCCCTCCGCAATGCCTAAAGATACCTATAACATCCATCTACAATCTTCCATCTCGGTGAATTTGAATAAGTTGAAAAGGGTGCTTTGAAGTGCCTTAGTAAGTACTAAAGCTACGTTTTTAGTGTACATTTTGCTAGAAAATAAATATAGGAATTCTTATACTCGTATATACTTGGATAGTTTTTGTAAGTACTTTTATGCGTGAACGAACGGTTACTTGCTCGAATAATATGATTGCAACCACTGAAGAGAGAAGTAAGTAGAACGGAAATGTGACGGGCCGCGCTAGCCGGCATTAGGTGCAAATGCGCTTAATGACAATTCTGCCAGTATGCATGTTTTTAGACTGAGAATACTTTAAAAGGCAATTTAAATAGACGCGTAGGAAACCAAACCACATTGCATCGTAATTAGATAAATTTTAATCTGTTGCGAAATAGCATTTCGAGCGTTTTACTTCAAATGCGCGATTATTGGCATTTTTTCGTCGTAGTTTCTATACGAATAAGTGTAAAACTGGCGACAGCGGTTTTCTATACAATTGCTTTAAAACATTGTTTTGACAGCCGTTCTAACCTAAGAAGTAGGGCTTTCGCTTTTCTGTGATTGCAACCATTAACGGACCCGGGTATGTCTTCAAACTGCATCCAGGACCACAGGAGGACGGGCAGCAGCGTCATCTACGTTAAGTGGTGAACATTCTGCGATCCCCAAAGCCGCCTGCCAAGATTATGGCAACCCGTCCCTATTAAGGCCTTCGTTCAGCAGTGGACGTCTTTTGGCTGGTGATGTGAGGTGTGAACCATTGACTTTACTGATCTGTATACCAAGAGACAAGTAGCATCCATATATCCAAGAGCATACAAAACATAATAACAATAATCTAAATTCATCACTCAAACATCAGTGCGAACAGGAATCATATCCTCTAGGTTTTTCAATTCCGGGTTCACCTGGCTCATGGATTTTTGCGACCAGATATGTAGAAGTATGATTGCTGTATGTTATTTTTTTCTAAATTTTATATTCTTGAGATTTACCGCCAATTAAGCGGCGATGTGGTTAAGCATACTTGCCTAAAGGAAACCGATACAAATACTGGAAACTTTGAATAATACTGGAAACTTTGAATTGATCTATCCGACACCCATTCAGGCAGTACTGTATATCAATTGAAACTTGGAATTTACGCGTCTCCGATACTCGTGGTTGTAGGTCTGATAGGGACCTACAACCACGAGTGTGAAGCATGAAATTCTTAAGCCTCAGATTAAAAGGACTAAACTAAAATCTAGGCAAGTCAGTAAGGGCTGAGGTTGGTGGTCGTCTCACTATTAAATTGAAGATGGCAATGAGCTTGTAGAGTGGCGTTGTGTAACACACTTGGCCAGACACGGTGATGTGATGTAGCAATGTGAAGGTAAGCGCAGCCGCGTAAGACTACGTAGTCCAACGGTGGCGGGGTTCTGTTAAAGCACCTGGACAAGGTTGGCGCTAATATCGTACAAAATAGTAAGATTACATGTTCCTAAGGAGTGAGGAGGGAGGGAGGGAGTGTGGGTGTTCCAGGTTTTCCGGAGGACGGGCAGCAGCGTCCTCTTGGTTAACGGTGGTGAGCATTCTGCGATCCCCAAGCCGCCTGCCAAGCGTGGGGATTATGGCAACACCCCTCTATTAAGGGTGAGGCCTTCGTCCACGTGGACGTTTTATGGCTGACGACGACATGTTCCTAAGTAGGCTACAATGGGAGTGGCATGGCCGAATATCGACCGAACACTATTACAAAAAATAATTGAATAAAAAAACAGGGAAGATTGGCAAAATAAGGAGGAGTCTTATGCCGCATAGGGAGCTGATTAAGCTGTCAATGCTGATGATGACGATGATGAATGAGTTTGTATGAAAACGCTTATCAAAGTGGAGGAAGCGAGAACTGTGTGTCAAGACCATGATCTTGGCATGTGGAAAGATATAACTCTTTATACCCTGACGACTAAAAAGGCGTGAATTGTAAGTATATAAAATCTCACCTTAATCTGCACCGGTTGGAAAGGATCTTCAATTGGCACCGTGAAGCATTCGTCCCACACCGGATTCAGGTCTCTATACACTATCCTGGACTTGTGGAGCAGCCTGCCTCCAGCCTTGAACTTGACGTAGGGGTCGCTGGTTCCTGACAACAGACCTGGCGTTCGAGCCCATAGGAGCAACGTTAGAAGAAGCGAAAATAAAAAGACAAGCGGGCGCTAATAGAGACTAATATAGGGCAAAGACAGGGCTGAAATAGAGGACTAGTTGGGGCTAATAGAGTCAGAACTGCTAAATGAAGCTTAAAAACTGGAGGATCTAAGATGGCATCAAATTAGGGGGTAAATGGGGGTAATAAAGACGTAATATAAAGGGTTACGGGGGACTAATAGAAAGAAACCTGCTACGCGAGATTTAAAAAGAAATTTATTAAATTTCCAAATGCCTCAAAACGGAAATAAGCTTGGGTTAAGAGATATCACAGATTATATAAGACAACACCTTGTTTACGGAGGTTAGCTGTAAATGGAAACTTTCAGAGCAAAGGGCTAGAAATGAGAAATGGGGGTTCACGGGCATTACTTTGTGGTGAATTTACAATGAACCAATTAGTTCGAACGCTGAAGGTAGATTAGACTAGATTATGGGGCTATCGAAAAATATAAGGCTAATGGGAATATACATTCATATAGGCTAAACGAGACAAGAACTAACACAAACTATAAATAATCAAGAGGATAAAAGGTAGGTACTTTAGTGATGATGTAAGTATAGCTATAATTAGGTTTTGGTTTTCTGTATGAGCTATGTAATTGTGTATACCATACATTTAAGCTATTCTCATTCGAAAGTATTGCTCTTAGTGCTATCACAGATTAAATAATATTATACTACGTCCTATATTGACCAAGATATTTACTCATTCTGCGTATGATGGAGCTTTATAGGCTTTCTCATAGATAGGGCTAATGCCGACATTCATGGACAATGACGTATCTCGAAGTAGGAACGTGAGTAGAATGCTTTATTGCTTTTCCTTCTCTGAAAATTGGCGAGGATTGCGAAATATAAGCTGTGCTCCGCTTTTCTAATATTCAAAAGGTTTTTTTTGTGTTTTCTCGGTATGAAAAGTATCTGTTAGGGTGTTAGGTACAATTTTATAGACAATATTCACATCTATTTAGACGTTATGAAACCTAACGTAATAAGCTAACCCTATGATAATTATAAACTATTGCCATAATCCCCACGCTTGGCAGGCGGCTTGGGGATCGCAGAATGCTCACCACTATTAACAAAGAGGACGCTGCTGCACGTCCTCTGGTGGTTCTGAGTGCAGTTAGGACATACCCAGGTCCTAAATGTCACTTCTGGTTGCCACTACACGTGTTTTACAACTAGATTCTTATTATGAAAACTGACATGGTTTTGACACATTTTTGTTTTATTTTGTGGTTGTTTTGTTGTGCTAAGCAGGACGCAGCTGCACGCGCGTCGGGCTCTGTTTTCACTCTTTGAAAAAGGTCACCGGATGTGATCGAAACTATAGTCGGAGTATCCGATTTAATTAAACGTGAGTATTCCCGTATAAATAAAACAAAACTAGATTCTTGTATTATTTATTCCTACACCTTTTTTTATAATGGGAAAAATGTGTTCTGTTCTCTAGACATAAATTGGCATTGTCAAGTCGTGCCAGCGTACGCTGCTGTAGGCAGCCCATTAGTTCCTATGCTAACCCTTGTCTGTAAGTCTGGTTGGGCGGGTAGGTCATAATTATGATAATGCCTTCCGTTTTCAGCTTTGGTGTATCAAATTATTGACAATCTAATTTTGATTAAAATTGTCTTAATCTTTATAAGAGGTTATTTCTAGCCTATAGTACTATAAAATACCTGAGCACATAATTAAAAATACAACAAACATTAAATAGATTTGCAAAAATTAAGCTATGCATGAAAATATGAAAAAATAAATTAAGTACATGCAAAATAGACGAAATAACTACACTATCGTAATCTTATAGAGAAAGTGTTCGTGTAATAGTGTGTTCAGTGTTAAAAGCATCAATATACATTAAAATACTAATTGTATATATGTCGCAGTCAAATTGCAGAATACGGCGTATTACATAAAGGCTAGCCATTTTATAAAGCGGCGTTTAAAGTTTAGCCAAATTGTATTACGGCTGAAAGTAAGGCCGCCGCATACTATGCGTGCTTCGCGTTCTACAACACGGCTAGCCATAATGTAATTTAGCGGGTCATGATTCGAAATTATAATTCGAATTCTACAATTGGGCTGCGACATAATACACTATCAAGCGTAGCCGAACGCGTTGCATACTCGAAGAATCAGCCTTCGTCAATTTTCGAGGTGCTATGAAGGATTTTGGTGACAGATCTAAGCTTACTAAACACATAGCTGTCACTTTTGTTACGGTCTATTAGATAAGGACCGTAATATTTTTTAGTAAGTTTAGCTCTGTCAATAAAAACCTTCGAAATTGCCTGTAATTAACTGATACACGTCAGTGGGGACAACAGGAATAAATATTAATTATTTTTATTGAGTTCCGTTGTCCCCATTGAATGGGGACAGCGTCAATGGGGACAACGGGAATACACCGTAAATACTAGAGTAGAGAATGAGTGTAATAAATACATTATATTGCGGAATCTATCGTCCTAACATCATTGCACATCAGATACTGTTGATCCTAACAAAGAACAAGGACAGCTATAGAATCGATAATATTTTTGTTAGTCTCATTTTAGCGCTCGTGGGGTAGCTTGTCTCGGTGATTCTAAACGATCACCGATGTTAAGCAACGAACGGTCCGGTCAGTTTTCGGATGGGTGACCGTGAGTGGCATTTATTTCTGAGCGCTACCGTGGATCGCATGACACGTGAAACTGTTGGTCCCGGTTGTTTGTTCTAGTTTCTATAACAACAACCGTCAGCCATGTCAGAGGCCATCGGGCGGCACATTAGCTCTGACACTAGCTGACCACTCAGCCTATACGAACTTACTTATCTCATTTTGTTTAGGGAAGTAAAAGAAAAAGCATCTTACATGTCTTCATTACTCTATTTTGCGTCTCTATCTCTCAGTCGGTCAGTCTAAAAACCAACGTAGTATAAAAGGGACGGCATCATTCACCAGCTGCCAATGGCGCCACATTCGTATTATTCAGACCCACTCTATTTCATTGTAAAATTGAACTCATTGCTGAATTTACAATGTGTTGTTTCATCTAGACGAAATGGATCGCTCGCGCGTATAAATTTTTTCGAATATTTTTGTACCTAATACAGCTTCTAGTGTATGCACAAGATATTTAATTTACGGAAAATATCTTCAGGAAAATATCTGCACTTTGGAAAGTAATGTTATCTGCACTCAAATGGATTAAAATTGCAAATTCAATCCTGAAGCCGTTGAATATTTCAAGAAGTTATGTTATTTATGATCTAACTAGATTCCAGCAATCTGAGTTATGATCATTGCGCTATAAATGGCTTAAATAGAGCCAACCCATTGTTTTTACCCGACTGGTCATGGGGAGTGATATTTTCTGGTTGCTTATACAGATCATTTATGCATGAGTTTCCGACATTTTGTATGTCTTCGTGTACAAACGGCTTAAAAGGCGTTATTAAATACTTTTCCTCACTGGTTTTCTAGAAAACTCTTAAGGATAATATCAACTGATATAGGTAGTCGTTGGGGAAAAGTCGAAAGCTTTTAGGTGTCTTGCTAAAAGTTAAAGACGTGATTAAAATAAAAATGTGTCAAGATACTGGTGAGTGGTGAGAGAACGTGCGTGAAGCGTACCTATATCGCAGACATCAGTTTCAGCTAAGGTTCGGTATCCACTTACGTGTTTGATAAGATAACTTTTGACTCTATCAAATACTCAGTTAAGTGCGAAATATATATATAAAAGCTATGGATTTCGGGTCAGGACTGAAAAAGGCCACGCCCCTCCCCGCCACCCCTTAGGGGTCGAATTTATAAAAATCTTTTCTTAGTACACCCCTACGCATCGAGACGAATACACCCTCCAAATTTCAATTCTGTATGACCAGCGGTTTTGGCTGTGCGTTGTCTGTCAGTCAGTCAGGCCAGAGTCTTTTATAGATATTTATAGATAGATTTTAGAGCGGGCGAATTTCTTCCGTACGCGGACGGAGTCGCGAGCGTCCTCTAGTAAATATATAAGCTCACATGAAAGGCTAGTTACGACACTGTTGCCATCCAATTCTAATTCTGATTGAACTAGTAAGTCCACAGCGGCATCCTGTAATCTTCTGCTTAAACTCTACTCTACAAGATATCTGCGATAGTTGTGAGTGTGTGTGTGAGTGAGGATTGTGAGTGTATCTGTCGAACTTACCATTTTTGTCCATAGCTATCAGGTTTTGTCCCCTTTTAAGATGTATCCTCAGCTGGAAGAAAGCGTAGTGCCGTAGATGCTGTTCTCTCAACTTCTGCCCTTCATCTGGTTCCTAGAACGAAGATAGATTTAGTAGCCTTCTAAATACAGGCGCAGTAGTCTAATAAGGTACAGTTAGCGCAGGCCAAAATGGCGTCGGACGCGGACATGACACGGACGGCTAGCCATTCCAATCAAATTTCGTACTAAGCTCTTTGAACGTTGATGCACTCCCGATGAACGTCGGTCGGTGTATTAAGTAAAAATAAATTGTGTCTAATTGCTATCTATTTAGTATGAAATCTGAAAGGAGCCCACAGAAAAGCGAAGGCCCTACTCTTAGTCTCTCTTCAGTGATGGAGCCCGTGCCATGTCCGCGCCCGATGCCATTTCTGTGTGGCCTGCGACTTGGCGTCGTCATAATATTGGCTAACGATCGGACAAGTCACCGGATCGATTTCGTCGCACGACGAGATTAAAATACTTAATTCTCTTTAGTGTCCTAATGGGGAACATTATCAAAACTTATCAGGCAGAGAGCGCTGTGTGTCTATTACCTGTGTTGGCTTAGTCCCAACCAGTAGACACTTTTCGGGAATTTCCGTTTCGCGGTCGCCACTCAAGAACCTTTCTTCCCCATTGGTTGTCAGTTCTTCGAGCGATGTAGCGCCCATTGCCACTTCAACTTGCAAAACTTGCGAGCTATGTCGGTAACTTTGGTTCTTTGGCGAATATCCTCGTTCCGGATTCTATCGCACAAAGTAACTCCGAGCATAGCTCATGGAACATGGAATTATTATAACAAGTAAAAAAGTATCCACATACTAGAAACAAATGCTGTCCTGCGATATTTTTTTTATTTTTTATTTTTTTTTAAATGTCAGATAGAACCCTCCGATACTGAGCTGAAATGTAAAATACCTTAGAGATTCAAACACACAAACTAAAATTATATTTCTTAGGAATACATAACAACACTAGACACATTGTTGTAACCTTATCAACATGATAACAATGTTACTCAATTAAAAGCTAACCCAACTTAGTATCTGTTCCATTTCAACTTAGAACTTGAATGTCTAAAGCTAAATACCTATAGGTACGGTGGTACCTATACTCGTATACAGAGACGATGATAAAATGAATGGACGGGAAATAAGCGCACGGATTTTGAAGACTATATCAAAGACTCGCGTCAGTCATACTCTGTCTTTGCGGCATGCGAGCCGTATGATACAACAACACAAATAAATCCAAATTAGCCTTCATGTGCATTCCCCAAGTGTAATAACGATACCAACATACGCAATAAACATTAGGGGATCACATAAAAAAAAAGAATAGTTTGTGATGTTTTACTAGATGGCGTAAGAAGCACAACACTGTTCTGTCAAACCCACTTTAAAAAAAAAAAAAAGACGCCTCATTAGTATCAATAAAAAAAATATGCTAAGGTAAACGCCATTTTGAGACGACTGTAATGTTACGAGACCGAGAGACTTCGAGAATCCTTCGTCAATACTCGTGAATGTTCGAGATTCGAGAGCATTAGACAAATACATGTGTTCTCTTTTTGCCATGCAGTAATTCGATTTGCTATCTCTATTTTCCGACAAATGTAATAATTATGCATACTTTTAGCTAAGTATGCTTGATTGTGTTGACTTGTTAATTTTGAGCGATGTGCAAGCTCTGGGCCCGTCCATTCCATTATCACCGTCGCTGCCTATATGTATCAATCTATCTAAGTATATGTTCAGACAGCCAGATGACCTTTGCTATTTTATTGGTGGCTGGTTATTGGATTTCTCTTATGGTCGTACTTTTACTTGGTTTTCCCGGTATTTTTTTCGATTCACCAGATATTATATTTTAAAAATTCACTTTGTATTTTTGATAGCTATCTGTATAAAAATAAAACATAAATTAGAATAGAACGTTTACTGGTAAAATTGTACAAGCAATGTAGTGACGCTACTGCTATAAAATTATGCAGGCAATTATCTGGTAGGAATTTTCTTTTGAATATTAGCCATGTGTCCCACTGCGGACGAGCAATTAGCTATAGAATATTTTCCCGCTCAAGAAACTTACAACAGATGTAAGTCCCGTGTCAATTGTAACGAAATGCTTATTCTAAATAAATTAATATAAACATCCCATCAAGTGGTTAGGTTAGGTTAGGTTTTAATTTATTTAGAATAAGCGGTTGGTTACAGTTTAAATGTGGGGTCCGAACCCACGACCCTGAGATTAAGAGTCTCATGCTCTACCGACTGAGCTAGCCGGGCACGAAGACCAAAAAGTTTTGATAGAGTAAAAAAGGTTACATAAGTTGGATATGAATGATAATGATGATGAAAAGAAAATAACACTACACAATAAAAGATATACCTACCTACCTACCTTATGTACTCGTACCTACTTTTATAAACACCATGTACTGAACGGAATGGCAATAAATATCTGAATCTGACATTGTAATTATAATACATTTTACAGGTTTACGCGAAACTGTACTACTAAGCCGAAGGAGATCATTGTTAACAACTTTTACTAAGAGCAACCCCTGAAAGCTTGAAAAGAAAACAAAGTCAAAGTCAAAGTCAAAGTCATTTATTGATAAATAAATTATTTACACGTTATCTGCTGTTCCATACATACTTACATTACATTATGTAACTTATCTTTGCTTTTCATGTATGTGTATCTGTCTTTTTGTTTTGTATAAATTATTTTGTATTGTATTGTTATTGTATATATTTTTTTTTTTTTTTTTTTATAGTACAATTTAGTTTTTTCGCGTATCAAGGTTGACGCCATAGTAAAACTTGTTTACAATTTATTATGAGTAGGTACAATAATCTACTTGCGGCTGATCGCTGAATCTTCACTCTGCCGCCGCCGCCGGCGAGAGCTAGTTTGTCCTAGCGTCAAGAAGAATGAACGAAAAAACTCGCCTATCATCTTGCTTGTCGCATGTCAAGCAGAACAGTAGCTGAGAGGCTCTCGCTTGGTACATGAGCATACCAGCAAATGCGTAGAGCGAGTAATCGCCCGTCGCATTCGCGCGCTCGCTTACATCATCATCATCAGCCCGAAGACGTCTACTGCTGAATGAAGGCCTCCCACTTAGACCGCCACACTGTACGACAACCTGCCATTTGCATCCACCGGTTGCCCGCGACTTTTACAATGTCGTCGGTCCACCTAGTGGGAGGCCTTCCTACGCTGCGTCTTCCGGTTCGCGGTCGCCACTCAAGAACCTTTCTTCGGTTGTCAGTTCTTCGAGCAATGTGGCCTGCCCATTGCCACTTCAACTTGCAAACCTTGCGAGCTATGTCGGTAACTTTGGTTCTTTGGCGAATATCCTCGTTCCGGATTCTATCGCGCAAAGTAACTCCGAGCATAGCTCTCTCCATTGTCCGTTGCGTGACTCTGAGTTCGCTCGCTTACAGCCCAGCCGTAAAACTGTTAGAACTAACTACGTACTCGTATACTGGTCGCTGCTCGTCAACACGTTTATAGTAACCAGCTATACTTCTAATCGCTACGCTTATCGCTCTTCGTCAGCGGTGGGACCGGAGCTTGTTCGCTAGCCCTTTAGCATCGCTACGAAGCCTTGAGATTAGAATCTGGAACCCCTAAAAATGGTATTAGGGGTACCAGATTCTAATTTTCTTTTTTAAATTCTTATTGCGCTTGCGACGTCAATTTGTTAGTTAGGAATAATATAATATCAAGGCAGATTCATCTCCATCGAAAACTCGTTTTAAACGTAGATACCTACCTTTAACAGCTACAATATCATATTAAGCGCAAGCTTATTTGTGCTTTATTTGTAAAAGATAGTGTCGATTGTCTACTACAGCGCTTGGCTAATTGAAGTCATGCGGCTCCCGCCTCGGTACTACAATGAAATATCGACACTGTTCTATACAAATTAGCTTGCAATCACACTAATGTCATAAATGCGAAAGTTTGTCTGTGTGTGTGTAATTGTTTGTTCGAAGAATTGCGAAGATGCGAAGATTTGTCTACGTTTCACGATTTCTAAGTCGCAGGCCACACAGAAATGGCATCGATGTTTGCCCGTAGAACGGCATTCATTCGGTGTGTCCTAAATTGTGCCTTATTTCAAAGTGTTTAGTATGAAATCTGAACGGAACCCGTGCCATTTCCGCGCCCGGTGCTATTTCTGTGTGGCTTGCGCCTAAAGCAGTGAATCTGCCGTCTAACTAAGGATGCATTTATTTATTTTTTAATTTGAAAACGTTACCAGTTGCAATAGTTCTGCAGGCGGTGGTCGAGGATAGTGCGCGGGAGTGCCGGAAGTCGACGGAACTGGCTCGTTGGACGATTGGCGGGTCATTTGTAAATCTGGGAACAAACATACAATGCTTTATGGATACGCTTCTGAACAAACATCTACGAAGTCAACGTAAGAACTTTCATGAACGAACTAAGTATCATGATCACATTTGTATCTTGGCAAAAAGAATAGAAAATGAGCGCCACTATCGCAATATTCCGAAAGACTTGCTACTCTGTAGTAAGAACCACAGATAACGTATAGTACTACGTACCTATTGAGAAGATTCACATTCATAGAAACAAAGTTGAACCACATGATATACTTAATATTATTCAGTGCAAGCTAATTTGTGTTCTATTTGTATGAAATATTTGTATCGATATTCCACCGTTGTGCTGAGGCGCGCGCACGCAGCTGGCGGGAGCCGTGTGACGTCACTGAGCCAAGCGCTACAGTGGAATATTTACACACTGTTATACTAGAAATAAGAGTACAAATGAGCTTGCATTGAATATGATATGATTGTTGTAGATCGATCGTGGTTCAACTCTGACTAGAGACGTTTTCTATGAGAGCATTTCTTCTGTATTTTTAAATATTTTCTGTGATCTGGGCTATACCGGAGAAGGACCTGGGTATGTCCTGAAACAGCGTCCAGACCCAACGAAGAACGGGTAGCAGCAGCCTCGGAAGTTTTTTTTTCAGAATCGGGACAGAAACTTGATAGTGGCGCCCCCAATTTCCAGCGTTTGAGATAAATTACTTTAATACTCAACTCACACTACTTTACACAGTACTTTAACTCACAAATACAATTATTATAATGGTTGGATAAAAAACAACCCTTAAATAAATTTGTAAAAAATAAATTAAACGTAAATGCCAAATAGTGATGTGAAATTATTGTTAAGTACTTTTTTATATAGGGAAAATGTGTAGCTATTTGTGAGGTGGCAACACCCAGGTTATTAAGAAATAAACTCTCTCTCTCTGCCCAACTCACACTAATCAAGATATTTACAACTATTATTATTTTTTTGCTAGGCGCTTTATGGAGCAAGTTTTTTATTTTCAACCATATTATATATTATGATTCTGGCGCCCCCTGAAACTGTCGCCCGGGGCGGGTGGCCAGTCTACCCCCCTAGATCCGGACCTGGGTAGCAGCGTCCTCTCAGTTAACGGTGGTGAGCATTCTGCGATCCCCAAGCCACCTGCCAAGCGTGGGGATTATGGCAAGTTGTAGTCCGATTTATCGAACCACGTAGCCACAGCCCCTTTTAATAAGAGGTATGCGTTCGTCCAGCAAGGGACGTCTTCTGGCTGATGTAGAAAAGCTAGGCTTACCGTCTTTCTTCCGGAAGAGGCGCATTTTACGCCACTTCCTAACAGTCGCCTTGAGATGCTGCATCAGCGCACAGTTCAGGAGCGCACGCACCGCCCGCCGGCGCCATACTGAGCACATCTAGCGCGACCATTACTGCTCCACTACCACTCGTGTCCGTACAACTCTGACCTTCCCATTTTACTTTTATATTACTGCTATAGTATTATTATTACCGGGTGTTAGTATGAACACCGTTATCCTTCTAGGATATCATTGTACTCATCATTATGATCAACTTTTACTATGGGGCCAACCCTGAAATCACGAAAAAAAAACAGCTGTTCCATACATTTTGTCCAATTTCGATGAACCTTTTTGTATGGAACAGCTGGTTTTTTTTTCGTGATTTCAGGGTTGGCCCCATAGTAAAAGTTGTTCATAATGATGAGTACAATGATATCCTAAAAGGATAACGGTGTTCAAACTAACACCCTGTATAGTGGTAGGACTCTATTGCAGAGTTCGCCTGGAGAATTACCACACCTTTGCCATTTATTCAACCACCAGTCAGTAGAATGCAAACTTTACTGTGTTTCGGTTGGAAGGGCAATGTTACCAGAGAATTTACTGGGATGAAGAGATTTTATATTATTACATGTAAAATCTCTTCAGGGTTATTTTTGGGTCACGAGCGCAGTGCAGGGTTTTGTTCGCGAATACAAAATTCTGGCACTCCTTATTATTGGTAGGCGTGATGCTTACCACCAGGCGAACGTATTGCTCGAAGAGTCAAACAAAAAAAATATATAAAATGTATTATGTAAAACCTAAGATAAGCTCAGCGGCGGTATGTATATCCTGTCCGGAGAGATAAAATAAAGTACGCGCGTTAACTAAGTATTGCAAGGTCAATGAGATAAATAAACATTATAAGTAATTTGGACCTGGGTATGTCCTAAAACTGCATCCAGAACCACCGGAGGACGGGCAGCAACGTCCTCTCAGTTAACGGTGGTGAGCACTGCGATCCCCAAGTCGCTTGCCAAGCGTGGGGATTATGGCAACCCCTCCCTATTAAGGGGGAGGCCTTCGTCCAGCAGTGGACGTCTTCTGGCTGATGAGTGAGTGAGTGAGTGAGTATAGGTAGTAGGTACAGTCAGTCACATGGCACACATGGCTAAATACTTTGACACTAATAACGAAAATCCACACAATGCAAGGCTGAAGTCAGTGGCCGCCCGCACGCTAGCCTCGTCGCACGTAACTAAGCATACGTGATAGAAAGAGAGCGGTATATCTAGGTGAATATAGCGAGCGGTATCCAGCGCTGTGCGAGTTGAATTGCTACTTTATTGCCTAGTAGGTAGAGTCCTTATTTATTTCAATTCCTTTGCGGAGTGAACTTTCTGTACGTAGTACTATTATTTATTCTGTGGTAATGTGCTCGAACCTTCTATGATGATTTAATCATTTGTTTTTACCGTAGGTACATTCTCTTAGTTTTTGTTGCTCTAAGTATATAGTTAATTTGACCAAGAAGCCCTCAAAACTCGAAAGAAAATCCTGATTAAAATGCGGTAGTTTAACCTCGTTTCTTCAATCCCAGTGGAAAAGCTTTAAGATAAATGTAGCCCAGAAAATCTGCGAGAAACTGAGGAAAACTCAAAGCTTCGAGAAAGGCTTAATTTTCCTGGTAAGGTCCTTTATGCGAGCCTTCTTTTTCGTCTAACACTAACAAAAAATGTAACGTTTTTCACAGATTAATAATTATTAGCTCACAAAGCAAGACCATTGATTATTGCATAAATATGACAACAATTAGGTAAGGTAGTACCATAATTGCGCGTGAGCTTGTGCACAAATGATTCGCTCTTACACGAAAAAATAAACAAATATGTAAGTTTGTATGTTTTCATATCTGGACCTGGACGGTTCATCAGGACCTGGGTATGTCCTTAAACTGCAACCAGACCCACCGGAGGACGGGCAGCAGCGTCCTCTCAGTTAACGGTGGTGACCATTCTGCGATCCCCAAGCCGCCTGCCAAGCGTGGGGATTATGGCAACACCCCTCTTTTAAGGGCCTTCGTCCAGCAGTGGACGTTTTTATGGCTGATGACGTGACGTATGTTTTCAACCGACTTCATAAAATGGAGTTCTTAATTCGACTGCATGTTTCTTCTTTTATTTGCTACGCGATTACACCGCCGATTAGGAATTTACTTTAATGATAATTTTTTGTTTGGTAGGTGGATTCAGAGGGCCCATATAAATTTCATCGAAATCGGCTCAGTAGTTTGGTTTTTAATTCAAAATTAATGGAATAAATCAAGAGAACTGAAAAAAATATATGAACATTTCATTCCATCGAAATTGAAGTCGGTTGTTTTTGTAAAGGGTGTTGTTTACATGTTAAATATTTGATTTGATGCGTGATAGATCGCGCAAAAACAGCTGAACAGATTCGGATGTAATTTGGAACAGAGGTAGCTTATATACATACTTTCGAACAGCACAAGCTATTTTTTATCCCAGGATTCGCTTCACGCAAAAACGTCTAGTGGTAGGACTCTACTGCAGAGTCCGCCTGGGGAAGTACCACACCTTTGCCAGTTATTCAACTACCAAGCAGTAGTGTGCAAGCATTACTGTGTTCCGGTTTGAAGGGCAATGTTACCAGAGAAATTACTGGGTATGAAGAGATCTTAGGGTGACGAGCGCAGTGCAGTGCAGCGCAGGATTGTGTTCGCAAGTTCACAATTCGGCACTGCTACTGCTAGTGGTAGATGTGACGCTTACCACCAGGCGAACGCACTGCTCTTCTCGACACTTCATTGTATAAAAAACTACTTCTTATCATAATCATCATGTGAGTGAAACCACGGGGCACAGCTAGTACCCATTACAATAATACTGAATTTTAAACTCTACAATGAGGAGAATTCTTCAACGAAAACTCCTTATCTCTACTTGATTTCCACCCAAAAACTGTTAAGAGGGAGGAAACTAATGAACCCTTGAGGAATGAGGTCGCAGTACAGAGCTACCAACTTATTAGTTCTGTTGGTCAAATTGCAGAACTAAAAAAATCAACAGGCAGCTGTTAGTTTTGTTCAAATATTAGGATGGTGGCTCCTTCGCTCATCTGCACAGATAGGTTGGTCGGATTTTACCTACATTATACATGAGATATGTGATATGGGAATCTAGATCTTGGAGACGAGGGCGGCCAAATGTGCGATACTACTACGTTGACAGATATAGGTAGGTACGGGATAGTTTTTTTTTCTTCTTAGTTATTGGCATCGCACGTTATGCATTCTGCCAGTGTCAAGTTTATGAAATTAAAATCAAGTCAAATATGTCATGAAATCACAGATAGTCACACGAAATTAGTCATAGTCGAGTCCAAGTCATGCCCTAGTAAAGTTATGGCGGCTTTACTATGAGCTTTGAAAACAACACGAAAAGACATGTTTCACCACATTATATCACTTGCCCACACTTGTGCATGTAATTCAACACTCAATGAATAAAACACCACTATATTTAATCATTATTTCGCGATAAAACACAAGTTTAAGAAAATAAAAGAATGCAACGACATGATTTTTCCGTGTTCCCGCCAAAACTCCTACGGGATAGATTAAGGTGATGTTTTGTAGTTTTTTTCTTCTTTCCTCCTTGGAGGATTATGGCTTCGTACTCTGTGCATTTGCCAGTGATAACTACCCGGATAATACCTATTCACCCAAGTTTAGAAGTGTAATCTCTATCGACAAACTTCCCTAGTATATCAGAGCCTGCCAGACCGTGGGCCTATCAGACCGTGTTATCAGAATATCCGGGGCACAGTCACAGGTTAAGCTATAATTACTATGGGTTAACTCAAAGCTGGTATATAAGTAGTCGGTGGGTTGCAAGTAGATTAATAATCGTTTCTAACGAAGAGTTTTGTACAGAATACTTTGAGGCAGTTGATTAAGGATACTTAAGGATCAAGAATCTTGATTTATTAAATCGAAGAACTTTAAGAACAGAAATTTGATTCCTCTTTTTATTGTGCTAACTGCTTCAGTGGAATGTGCTGCTCGAGTGGTCCCGGTAGTTACAATCCAAAAATTTACCAGGGCCTGTTTTATAAAGCTACAAGTCTTGTAGTTTAGTGAAAAACTGGCAACACCGCAAATAAATATTGAGTACGGCGTTTTCAAAAGCTACAAGACAACCAGTGTACAACTACAAGTACAAGCACTTGTATACCGGGTGTTAGTTTGAACACCGTTATTCTTCTAGGATATCACTGTACTCATCATTATGAACAACTTTTACTATGGGGCCAACCCTGAATTCACGAAAAAAACAGCTATTCTGTACATTTTGTCCAAGATCGATGAACCTTTTTGTAAGGAACAGCTGTTTTTTTCGTGATTTCAGGGTTGGCCCCATAGTAAAAGTTGTTCATAATGATGAGTACAATGATATCCTAGAAGGATAACGGTGTTCAAACTAACACCCTGTATAAGTTAAAGACAAACCATCTACCTGTAACTGGTAACTTGTAGTTACTGGTACAAGAAGCTAGTTCAATTGTAAACTTGTACTTGTAGTTATAAAAACAGGGCCGTTGATCGTTTGTTGCTTGAACCTGTTTTCTGTACTCTAGTAAAGAAAGAAAATTATAGAACTGACGCACAAAACATCTCTAAAATATGACAATATAGTCCATTCTATAGAAACTGTTCTTGGATTTGAAACTGAGCCAAATGTGCCAAGGATCCAGAACTCGACCAACTTATCTAGAGATTAGGAGTAGGGGAGCCACCAGAGCATGATCCAAAAAAAACTAGCAGTTAGCCGTAGATTTTTTTAGTTCCGTCATTTCGTCCGCATAACACGTTAAGTCGGTTACTCTATATTTCCTTTTACTGCCTTCTCTGACTTTGATGGGTGATCTGTCATTTTACTGTTGTGTAGGCAGGTAGGCTAAGTGATTGCTGTTTTATTGACAAAGAGCTTTAACCAGTGTGTTTTGCGAGTGTACACATTTATAAAAATGGTGGCGTTTTTATAATGTAATCAATTGTCACATTATATCATACACATGGACCTGGGTATGTCCTGGCTGCATCCAAACCCGCCGGAGGACGGGCAGTAGCGTCCTCGAGTGAGATAGCTAAACCATAGTTATCTATTTTGGACCAGCTTATCCGAAGTTCAAGTAAAGTAAGTTCGTATAGGCTGAGTGGCCAGCCCTAGTGTCAGAGTTAATGTGCCGCCCGAAAGCCTCTGACATGGCTGACGGTTGTTGTTATAGAAACTAGAACCAACAACCGGGACCAACAATTTAACGTGTCATCCGACCCACGGTAGCGCTCAGAAATTAATGCCACTCACGGTCACCCTTCCGAAGACTGACCGGACCGTCCGTTGCTTAAACATCGGTGATCGTTTAGAATCACCTAGACAAGCTACGCCACGAGCGCTACGAAACACTAACTCCAGCGAATCCCAGTACCTAATTCTGAATAACATAAGTACTTACCTAAGTTAAAAAGCTTTTTTTAATACTCTACCCCTATTGTCCCCTATTAACTGTACAATATTTTATGCCTTTACGAAATATCTTCTACTTAGGATACATAGACAAATTAATAAAAGCAAATGAAGGGTCATACCATTGTAAGGGTGTCCTAGCGAGGATTTGCCGCTTAGGAGTTAACAACCTTTTATATTGGGTTAGTGTTTGGCATTGAGGTATAAAGAGAATACTACACGGATACTATAATAATTGTAAATACATTTCTTAAAGAAAAACTTGTACAAACTTCTACTGATCAATGAAGTTCACATGATTGATGCCCATGCCATTCACCCATGCAAAAGTGACGACAAATCAAGAAAAGACGTCAATACGAGTTCTTGCGACTCTGATAACGAGGGTTCTGTACCACCACAAGTACAAAATAAATCCGCGACAGTACCTATCTAAGTAACGAATATTCTATGAAAGCAACCGGCTATCAAATATTAATATTTAATATTATTAAAATAATATTTTTTTTAAACTTTTTGATTAGAAGTCAAATATACTTATTATATTATATATATTTTTTAACGGACATCATGCTGAGTTGGGGTCGGTTTGTGGCAAAAGGGTAAACATTTTTTTATTTATGTTTTACTTTTCCGTGTTCTGTGTAACTGCTTTTTTGTTTATACTTTTGCCACGAATAAACTATTGTCTATTGTTTATCTTTTACGATTTACGAGATATACTTACATCGTTATAAATCAAAAACAAACGTACTAACATAATTGACAAACAGACGGATTGCTTAGTCATAGGGTACAGTTGAACACCCTTCTGGTAAGGAACCCTAAAAAAGAGGAAGGAACGTTCGACAAGATGTTTCAGTTTTTTATTTTTTTCTATCATTTACGTACTCCATCCTTTTCTGTAGTTACTATGAATGTGATAAGATTACTTATTGATGCCAGTCTTCAGATAAGTGAAACTACTTTTCAGCCTTAGGAAGTACAATTTTAATGTACGCAGCATGTGCCACCTCCAGGACGAATGAAACAGTTTCGATAAAAAGAGTCGCGCAGGCAGATTTTCTCTGTAGCGCTATCTAGTTCAGTTTTGAAATAATCATTCAAGTTTTGGCTTGAAAAATTACGATATATCTAAAAATTATACATTTTCAGATTTTTTCTACAACCAAACGCAAGGTCACATACCTTGCGTCTTGTCAAATTCCGTGATTCTAGGTTGACGGGAACTAACCTATGAATTTTGATTTACTTGCGAGTCTAAAAAACACTAAAAACGCTAGATAAATGGCTGTAATTTTTGATTGCGTTGATTTAGAAGCTTGATTATCGTACAGCTCTAAGGGACCTTGGATTTACGTATTCAATATTAATTTTAACTGGATACCTCCACTAGTTTCAGAGAAAAAAGGCCTTAACAGACAGACGGACAACGGAGTGATCCTATAAGGGTTCCTTTATTCCTTTTGAGGTACGGAACCCTAAAAAACGATCTAAATGTAATGTACATGCCTGTGGGGCTAAAGTGGCTACTTTAGCTCCGCTACGCGGAGCGAAAGGAACCACTACCTCTCCGCAGCGGCACGTAAAATCGTATGTATCACGGGAGCAAGTAACGAAGCCTCAGACCTTATGTTGATCACGATCTGAGACATTCTTTACTTTTGCTCCCTAGGTGAGTAATCTAGTATTAGATACCTGCTATTTCAATGTAGGATGATACTATGGGGGAACTTGGCCCATGTGCCCGTCCCAGAAATAAATCCTGGATCCGCCCTTGCTGAAAACAGTTTATTTATTTATTGAGATAGGCCAACAGTAAAAATATTACACATTTTAAAAGTAGGTAGGTACATAACACAAGGACACGATCACCTTTTACAGGCGTATACAACATTAGAGTTAGAGAAAATGGCGCAAACCCTTCGAACCCAAATTACCCTGACGCGTAGGTATTGTGCTAATTCACCCGGGTGCAAAAGAATAATGTTTCCGCAAATAACCTGTCCATTCTGAATCCAGGGCAATGATAAAGGTACACCCGGGATTTGGTATTTCGGGCAGAGGCCTCAATTTCTGACATTAACCAGAATAATATTATAACAGTTGTGCCAAATAAGTTATTTTTAATGACATCTATTCAAAATGACCTAGGTACCTACTTTGTTCCCGCAAACAGGGCAGATACGTGCTCTTTTCCGCCCGGAGGGAGGAAAACTGATTTGAATTAGGAATGTGGATATTGTTAGTAAAAGTTCCAATCATCAAAGAGATAAACCACGGACATTGTATGAACCAGCGACAATGATAAGATGAATGGCCGGGAAATAAGCGCACGGATTTTGAAGACTATATATTGAGCGCCGGCTCTCCAATCCCTTCAGTCATACTCTGCCTTTGCGACATGCGAGCCGTACGATACGACAATACAGACTTCTAATACATGTACATGTGTTCTCTTTTTGTCATGCAGTAATTAGATTCGCTATCTCTATTTTCCGGCAAATGTAATATGCAAACTTTTAGCTAGGTATGCTTGATTGTGTTGTCGTGTTAATTTTCATCGATTTGCAAGCGCTGGGCCCGTCCATTTCATTATCACCATCGCTGGTATGAACAAGTAACAGGCTGTTTGAAAAAGGAAAGAAAGAGCTAAATCCTCCAAGAAAAACCCAGTTGCACCTTTTTTTATACCTATTAAGGCCAGTTTGATTTTATAATAAACTCAAATGTTCGGGCATTTTCTATGCTAAGAGTAATGACAAGTGACTCCAATTTTGAGTTTCACCAACTGGACACACGCGTGTCCAGCCCCTCGAGTCCAGTTGGTGATTAACCCAGAGTTTCACACGAATTTTGACGTTCCAAATTTAAATCACATCATAGCCCATGGGATATAATGTTGTATACGTATGAAACTCCCTTGGGATATAATGAAGTGCTTTACGTTGAGATTGCGTAACATGTAATTGGACATTGTCGAGCAGGTAATATGAAAAAGTTATAACTCGTGACGTAGGTTGACTATGTGGTTCTGAAAGATCAGCAACGGACGATCTGGTCAGGCCTCGGATGGGTGACCGTAGGTGGGGTGTATATCTGAGCGCTGCCGTGGGTCGGATGAGACGTTATATTGTTAGTCGATTTATAGGATTTATCCAATAAATCCATGTACGCGTACATAGTTTTTTAAGATAGGCCTTGGTATTTAGTAAAAAATTCAATCTAGGTGATATAAAACCTCCGAACGATCCAACTAAAGTTGAGTTTTTGTAACTCTTTCAAAACCGTTCGTTTGACAGCGGTTACGTTCCAGCTGCGTTCGAGTTGCGACTCAACTTTCGGTAAAATAATTAGCGCGATAGGTACGAAATGTAGAAAAAGTTGCGATGCGGTTAAAGTTCAATTGTGGTTCAGCTGTAATATTTTAGTGCGATCGACCTCCTGGTTGTTAGTTCTATATTTCTGTAACAACAGCCGTCAAGATAATACATGTCAGAGGCTTTCGGGCGGCACATTATATCTGACACTAGGGCTGGCCACTCGGCCTATACGAACTTATTTACTCATTATCATCATCAGCCAGAAGATGTCCACTGTTGGACGAAGGCCTACAATACGGAGGGGTTGCCATAATCCCCACGCTTGGCACGTGGCTTGGGGATCGCAGAATGCTCACCACCGTTAACTGAGAGGACACTGCTGCCATCCTCCGGTGGTTCTGGATGCAGTTTTAGAACATACCCAGGTCCACGAACTTTCAAACTATAACCTAACCTCTGTAAAGGAAACCGACCACCTTTTGATATCATGCACGTTCCTATGTTCCACTGCCCTTCAGTTTATTTACGATAAGGGTTACTTTACTACGAACCTTGGCCGAAACGATCGTAAACGTAAATATCCGTAGTGAAAGAATAATTGAGCCGTTATTTCATACATAGGCCAAGGAAAAAAAAATTGGGCGCGGTGTCGCGTTTTTTGCGTCGCGTAATTTAAGCTGCATGCAAACGGTACGTCGGGCAAAAATCAAAGATAATATATTACTACTAGTATAATATTATATTATCTTTGATAATACTATACTAGTTGTTTAAATCAAATCGATCATCATAATATTAGACCATTGAGCTAATATCTAAAGAGTCACAATCTCTGAGTGAAAACAGTCAAAAAACGTCCGAGTGCCGTTGTATATACCTATACGTGCATTATATAGTTCACAATTGTTCGAATTTAGACGTTATGTCGCTAGTATTCAGTGTTCAATGTATGCTACAGCGCTTGTGTCTTATCGTAGTTCAAGTCGTTCGAAAAGTTATGGCGCGGACATTTTTTTTGCACGTTTGTGACTCTATAGATATTAGCTCAATGTATTAGACCCGCGAATTTGCGTTACCGCCAAATTTAAATCCGCTAAATATGACCATATCTCCTAGAGTATATAATATATAAGATCGATCATCGACTACAGTAACAAACGTGGTTTAAGGTCGTCTTGAAACGTGGGACAAACTTGCTCTAAAGAGCTATTTTGAAGGAAAATAAAAGGGATTTTTGATTATATTTATCTCATTAAGTTAATGCGTGTATTAATGAGGGTATTAACATAATATAATTATTTCTGATTCTAACATAATATCCTTCGATAGTAAAATACGATGAAATTACAATATATCGATATATTATATTGCTGAAAAAACTCGTTTCACATACATATTTCACATATTTTTCTTTGTAGCTCTGATGCACATTCAAGTGATTAGTACTCGTACGTAAGTAAATTGTGTTTGCTTTCGGGGTTTTGTCGCAATCAGCATTTATGTTTTTTTTACTAGAGCGCGAGACTCCTTTTTTTCAACCGACTTCAAGAAAGTAGGTTCTCAATTCGACTGTATGTTTTTTTTGTATTTTACGTGATTACTCCGCCAACTATGAACTGATTTTGATGATTCTTTTTTTGTTTGGTAGGTAATACTTTAGAGGTGGTCCTGTATACATTTTATAGAAATCTGTTTAGTAGTTTGGTTTTTAAATCAATATTTAGCCGGCATTAAGTGTAAATGCGCATTCTACAAATAATAGGTCTTTACCTATGAAATTGCCGTTCTTCAGTACTGGTCATTCCAAAAAAAAATATAAGTTTGGAATGGCTTTGTATTCTGAATTCAAATTAATTTTGTCTTAAAAACATGACATTATTTTTACAAACTCAGTCTTTTGTTTATTGATTAGCGTTGTATTTTCATTACATTTGAACAATGCCCTAAACCAAAAATGACCCCTAAAAAGGTGATGGTCACAGTTTGGTGGTCTAGTGCGGGTGTGATTCACCACAGCTTTTTACAAAACGGCATGAGCATTACTGCAGATGTGTATTGTGAAGAACTGGAGACAATGATGGAGAAGCTTGCACATCGGCAACCAGCTTTGGTCAATCGGTCGTCCCCACTGCTCCTTCACGACAACGCGCGACCCCATACTGCACAACAGACAGTCCCCAAGCTGCAAGAGCTGGGGTTGGAAGCTCTCCCTCATCCGCCATACTCACCAGACCTTGCACCTACCGACTATTACTTTTTCCAATATTAGGACAACTTTTTAGTGGGTAAAAATTCAATTCGCGAGAGGCAGTACAAAATGCCTTTGAAGAGTTTGTTGCCTCCCGTCCAGCTGATTTTTACAAGAAGGGCATCAATAAACTGCCAATTCGTTGGCAAAGATGCGTCGATTGCATGGGTGATTACTTTGAATAACAGAAATAAAAAAGTTTAAAAAAAGAAGTACTTTCACTTATTCCATACAAAACGGCAATTTCATAGGTAAAGACCTAATATACATGTCTTTAGACTGAGAATACTCAAAAAGACAATTTAAATAGACGCGTAGGAAACCAAACCACATTGCATTTTAATTAGATCAACATTAATCTGTTGCAAACTAGCATTTCGAGCGTTTTACTTCAAATGCACGACCAATGATAGACATTTTTTTGTCATAGTTTCTATAAAATTTTCTGTGAAACTGGCGACAGCGGTTTTCCATACAATTGCTTTACAAAATTGTTTTGACAGCCATTCTACCTAAGAAGTAGGGCATTCGCTGTTCTGTGGGAGAAAACGAACAATGTTCTTGTTTTCCTCTTGTATTCCATTTGTCGGATAAACAAACTAAACGTTTTCCGACAATATTTTAGATAAACAGTTTAACGGAAACAAAGGGGTTGCTAATACAAAAAGAAAATTGTGTTCTAATGAATTAATTAAAATTAATTAATTACTATAATTTCTAATGAATTACATCCTATTATTTTATTTCATTAATTTGTACTCGTCTACCTCAGGAATAATGTTATTGGAACAGTTGGTTGTGTAACCCTATAGGGTTACACAGTAAGATTCACTAAACCGCAAGGAGGTTATTGAATTCGTCGTTTTAACCGTCCTGTATCTGTTTCTTTATGTCTCGAGGAAATGTAAACAAGTTATGTGAATAGTAGACCCCACTTAGAGAGCACACAACGCGGTATAAGGATTCTACAGTTTCATAGATTTTTTGTCGCCGGAGAATTGGATTTTGTTTAGCAAAAAAAGTGGAAGTTTGCTGCGTCGCCGCATTAAACTGGACACACGCGTGTCCAGCCCCTCGAGTCCAGTTGGTGAATAGCCCCATTAAATTTAACAAAATCTAACTTCCCCAGCATATCTACTTCCAAGTTTCGTAAAGTTTTTATTGAATAATACGTAATGTACGCGAGTACAGGTCTAATCGGGAGACCGATTGACTTGTAATCGTGAGGTCGCGGGTTCAATCCCCGGCCCACACCAATGAGCTCTTTGGAGTTTATGTCCGGATACTCAAACTCATACCACTGGCTTTTTGGAGAAGGAAAACATCATAAGTCATAAATCATTTATTGATAAATTGTCAATTTACATTTCAATTATTAATAACCTATTTGAATAGGGTTTAATCTCATACGGGAATATAATAAAATAATTATTCATACAATGATGAATTAAAAATATTACAATTAATAATCATAAATTAAATTAAAATAATAATACCAATTATTCAATTCATATGTTAAAATTATAAAACTCAAACTTGTCAAACTTGTAGAACGATTCATGGTGAGGAAGCTGCATATATAACCGGAGAAGAAATTCAATGACTAATGTGGTTTCACCAACTCGCAACTGGCCAGCGTGGTGAATATAGCCCATTCGCCCTTCGAGGGTATGCCAAGTCCAGCAGTCATCATTATAAGCCAGCAGGCCTAACATGCGCACCGCGAGAAAATTTTCTCGATTTTACAAAACAGGACAAGGCTACGAATCTGTATAAGTTTCTCTCGTTTTCGCACGACGTAAAGACACGACAAAATTTTCTCGCGGTGCGCATGTTAGCCCTGCAGGAGACGTCCACAGCTGGACGAAGGCTCCCACCTTAAGACGCTGACAATAGCTGAATTGATCCTCCGCGCGTCTGTGGTCTCTGTCTAATTACATAGGTAAAAAAGAGAAGCCGGCGCTGGCGCCACGTTTCGTACAGTAATTTTGTTGAAAAATAATTAATTGCAATAAAGTTATTGCGTAAGAAAAAAATCTAGTTCAATAGTAAGATAGATTAAAGTATTACTCGTAACCTTTACTAATTTTGGTTATGTGTCTTTATACAAAAATACAAAGAAAAAATTACTTAGAAATACATTTTAAGAGGTTATTTTACGATTTTTTTCTATCGAGAAAATTATTCGCCAACGTGTTTCGAAACAATAGCCAACTAGGAAATATGATCTAGATTAACATAAAAAAACAGTGCTGTCGAATTTGTACATTTGGCAAATCATTAACCCGAATGAAGCCAATTTTTTTATATTTAATTTTTTATATTAATGGGTTCGCGTTTGACCTTGCCCCGCCGAGGCGTAGACAAGGTCTAAGTTGGAGCACGCTTGCCCAGAAGATACCTAATCCCTCTTCGTTTGAAGATCCCCAGATTATATGAGCTTGGAAATTTGGGTGTACTCATCCTCTTAATAGGGAGGGGTTGCCATAATCCCCACGCTTGGCAGGCGGCTTGAGGTTCGCAGAATGATCACCACCTTTAACCGAGAGGACGCTGCTGCCCGTCCTCCGGTTGACTGAAAAAGTTTTAGGCCCTCCCCGAGTCCAGCAGTGGACATTTGAAGAGGCTGATTATGTGATTATGCACGCGGGTTCCTCTACAACCGGCCAGAAGAAAGCGTATCTTGCCTGCTGTTGCAAAGACTTCGCTTGCTTCACTTACTAAGTCAAAAATTAGAAAATCCCGTGGCAGGACCCATCTAAGATAAAGATAAGATAAAAATAACTTTATTGCTAAAAAATATACACAAATGCTAGAATCATCATCATCATCATCAGCCCGGAGACGTCCACTGCTGAACGAAAGCCTCCCCCTTAGACCGCCACACAGTACGACAACCTGCCATTTGCATCCACCGGTTGCCCGTGACTCTTACAATGTCGTCGGTCCGAGTGGACAAAAAAAATTAAAAATTAATGCTAGAATAAAGACAATGTAATACGCTTTTTAAAAAAAATACAACCGACTTCAATTTGGACTATCTGGATGATCTTTATATTTTGCAGATATTTTAATTAATCCAGTAATTTTAATTTTAAAACCAAACTACTGGACAGATTTCGATAAAAACAAAATATTTAAATCATCTAAATCTATTCATAATTGGCGGAGTAATCGAGTAAAATACAAAAAAAAACATACTGCCGAATTGAGAACCTCCTTTTTTGAAGTCGGTTGAAAAAGAGTAGGAGCTTGTTCACAAACTACTCTATCTGAGGCGTAATCTCTTACGCTGAGTTGGGATCGGTTTCGTGACAAAGAATATAGGTGCTCACTATTTATTTAATATTTAAATTTATTTCTTTTGTATGAAATTTTGTGTGTATCTGTTTTTTTGTCTCGAATAAAAAATAAAAATAAATATTTCTTTCTAATTCTAATCTAAGTAACTAGGTAGGTAAAAAGCGGACACGGCGGATTCCCTACATCTAGTCTAAAACAGATAGGAACAAAAGCCAGACATGAGACGAATATCGGCGTTTGTCGTGTCGTGACCCCAGTGACCTCACCCATAACCTTGGACGAATAAAACGGGACTTACGCCTGAATAATGAATGAAATCGCGTTGAGCTTTTCTGAACGTTTCGAAACTGCAATTCAGAGGGACAGCGGTATATTGATTATCTGTTTATAACTGGCTGAAAACAGCAGGAGTCAGAGAGTGTGCTTCAAGCCTTTATGATCTAGTTCCCATCTGGCCGTTCTACTATCTGACAAACAGGGACCATGATCATGAACCATAGACATACATGGTAGGGACAGGTTAGACGCCATTTTGAAATGTCGCCCATTCGTCGGTGTCAAAGAAACGCAGTGACACCGATGCCGGCACAGTCTGCGACGCAGGTCCGACGTGATTACTTGAGATCAAATTGCCAAACTGTCTAGTTAAGGGCTGTACGAATTACATTTCAAAGTGCAGTAAACAAAAGGTGGCGTTTCTTATGACCTTATGTCAACATTTAAAGTTAAACTAAACTTGCTTTTACACAAAACCTTTTATTTTTAGGTAATAGGTAAGTCGTTTCTAGTTTCGCACAGTTTACGCTTCTTCTACCATGCCTTACTGGTGCTGCACGTAGTGATCGCGAAATCCGAGAGATGGCGTTGTTCTTTTGTCAAAGAGAAATTAGACTTACGATTTCTTAACTATGGCGAATCTAGACATAGAAATCTTTGCCATGAACGCTTATTCCGGGATCGAATACGCTCAGCTGCCGACGCTGCGCGACTGTGAACTTTATCGCCTCGCAATAAGGTTTGCAGTGGCGCAGTATCGGCAGCTGAACCTATTCGGTCCCGCTATAAGAGGTTCACGGTACGGCCCCTGGAACTCGAAGAAGCGACATTATGCCATGATTGATTTACCAAAAACATTAACGAAACGGTTCCAAAAGTGGAATCAAACCGTTTCGTTCAAGTTTTTGGTTTTGGTTCAACGCGATTTCATTCATTAATTAGCTATCATGTTATTCACAATCACAACGATCTCAGGGACCGCGGAAGTACTCCATTGGGGGGGGGGGGGGGCAAACTTCTTTGGAAGTTGGTCACCCGTTGCGTTAAATAAGTAGTCATTTGTAGTGGTAGGACTCTACTACAGAGCCCGCCTGGGGAAGTACCACACCTTTGCCAGTTTTTCAAACGCCAAGTAGTAGTGTGCAAGCATTACTGTGTTCCGGTTTGAAGGGCAATGTTACCAGAGAAATTGCTGGGTATGAAGAGATTTAACATCTGATATCTCAGGGTGACGAGCGCAGTGTAGTGCGACGCAGGATCGTATTCGCAAGTTCACAATTCTGGCACTGCTACTGTTTGTGGCAGGCGTGACGCTAACCACCAATTGAAAGTCTTGCTCGTCTAGTCCCTTGAACTAATAAAAAAAAAAAAACATTGTGTAATATTTTTTTTTTATAAATATGTAATTTATAATACCTCTAGTTTAAGTATCTCTCTGTTTATAATGTCTTTCTGGGGTTAGAAAAACTGAGTACGACAAAACGGTCCAGTTGCCCCTGGTCTGTTATTCCAAGTTTGACACAGCAATAAACATCGATTCTACAAGTTCTGATTGCTTGGGAGCGGCCCGACCGGCAATGGCTATAGTTTTAGCACGACCAACGTTATGTGTAGTGTTGGATAAATATTGGAACTAAAAGTTTCTACGGATGGTTTTCGGGTAATACGATTGTGGCTCCTTCACTCAAATTTAAAGATTCATAGTGCTGTCACATACAAAGATACAAAACAAATTGATGGAAATGACAGATTTTAGGCTCTATGTCCACAGATAAGCGAATGCCCTACTTTTATTTCACTCTTTCAGTGTGTATATCACACCTACAACTCCGCTCAAAGAAAATGATTGATTGATTGATCGATTAATTCTTTATTGTTCAAGAATCACACAGAAATAATTTAATAAACTTAAATATTGGAACAAGTGGCGGCCTTATTGCTAAAAACAATCTCTTCCAGGCAACCTTTGGATGGAGAGGTTTTTTTATATTTATAAAGAAATAGAATTGTTGAAAAAATTATCAAAACAGCATCGTTTAGTTAAAATTTACGTTTATTCTTGTCTCCAATTACTGAGTATATTTATACAAAGCCATTTTAAAAGCATCATAACTTGAAAGAGGAAAGTTTAATGGTAGAATCAAATGTCTCTGTTTGTTCAGAAGACATTTGATGCAGCTATCAAGTTTTCTCTAAAGGCCTATTCAAATGTACGCTTTACTACCCAGCGTGGCGGTAAAGATCCTTTATATACCGACGGCTAAATTAATTGCTGGTACCGTGGTAAACTTGCGCAATTTGCATGAGGTCACGAACTTATCAGTTGATCAGTTTTTACCTGACTTTCTTTTAAACAGAATAATAATAATTAAATGTGTTGGTTTTTTAGTATGTCAAAGAGTGATTGAGTGTGTATTTATGTATTAGTAACTTACGTTTGTTACTAATTGTTCTGTTTAGAACGGAGATGGGTTATGGCTTGGATCGATACTAACATAACTTAGTATCTCGCAAAAAACCGCAGTAAGCTACTACTATGGCTTGGATCGATACGAACATAACTCAGTATCTCGCAAAAAACCGCAGTAAGCTACTACTAGCATTATATAAATCAGTGTGAGTAGTGCTTCGAGCATAACCATCCGAGATGGCATGCCAAGGCGTACCTCTCTGTGAAAAGGTATATGGTCAATGGCCATAATACCCTTTTTATGTGTTATGTTTTAGGTAGTAATATTATTTATTCTGTAGTTTTAGTTAGGAATTTGATTTACCAGTGTTGAGTAAAAGCTTACTTAAAGGTTTTATTCGAGTTTACACGTCCCACGTAAAAATTTACAGGATATTCCTTACATTGAGGCATCGCCATTGACATTTCCAATGATATATATGTTATATGGACCTAGGTATGTCCTAAAACTGTAACCAGAACCACCGGAGGTCGGGCAGCAGCGTCCTCTCGGTTAACGGTGGTGAGCACACTGCGATCCCCAAGCCGCCTGCCAATCGTGGGGGTTATGGCAATCCCTCCCTATTAAGGGAGAGGCCTTCGTCCAGCAGTGGACGTCTTCCGGCTTTTGATGTATGTGTATGATATGTTAGAAGGCGCTTATAAGTATTATGATAAGTTCGTCATTTTTGTATCTAAACATAAACACGTATGATGGCACGTACATGGCCAGAACGATCAGAATCCTAAATCAAAATTATTATATGGATCCATTACAATTACAAATAATTATTATTTACACATCAGTGAGGCATTTTATGTTAAATTTTGGTCTCTTTGAATGTTGTCTCATTTATAGAATATATTTTTATTTTTCTCATTTGTCGTCGTCGTGGAATCCCGTTATAGGCAAGTTTTCATATCGCGGTAGGGTTTCTGAGAAATCTGCTCTTACCGTCAGTGTAGTGTGCCGTGGAAACAAACCTACGTTTTAACAAGACCAAATGAGGGTAGGACACCACAACACCCTCATTTTTCACCAAGATGGCCCGCATTCTTCGGTCAGCTCGTGACCACGGCCATTGGAACATGGTCGAAACGTCGAGGTAAATAAAAATAAATTTATTTGTGCGCGATTAAGTCCCGGTGATAAACATAAGTATGTGTTCAAATCGCGAAAGTTTAAAAGTTTAATTTATAGAAGTTCCGGCGGAATATTCCGTTTATTATTTTTGTAAAACGTAGCATCGTGTATCAAGTTACTCTGAATAGAACTTTAGAGGAAAAATAAAGGATTATTTTCTGAGACAAAGCTACGGGGACGGGTCGTCCCGACAATAAATTTCGAGTGAATAAGTAAAAACTAAATTGGGTTAAGTATAAGATAAGGAACTAAGAAAACTAAGTTTATTTATTTTGGCTCTTTAGTTTTTGTGTCAATTTTCAGAGTTTCCTACGTAAATTAGAATAAATATTGCCTAATTACAATAACTGAATATTTTCTGAAAAACAATGGAGATTAGTTAGTTAAGTACCTACTGGTCAGTACACTGAAGAGAGAAGTAAATACATTTACAGATGGCGCCACCAACGCTTTAGTTGGTAGCTTGAAACAGTTTGAGAAATTTGCCATCTAAGGCAGAGACTTCTGTAGCTTAATTGGCAAAGCAGTTGGGACGAAAACCCATAGAGACTGCTCGTATGCAGGTTCGAGTCCTGCCGGAGGTCATAATTTTACTTCCTGTTTAAATTTTAACATAGAAGTAAATTCGCTTTTCTGTGGTTCAGTAGGTACACTTCATTTTATTTGTTGCTAAAATAGAATCTATCAAAGAACAGCGAACCACGCTAAGTATAAAAAAAATACAACAATAACCTAACAATAAAATATGTTAACAATAGACAATAGACAATCGTTTATTTGTGGCAATAAAATATAAACTAAATAACAATTAACGTTGAACACAGAAAAGTAAAAAATCAATAAAAAAAATGTTTTACTTATGTATTTATGTAACAATTAACATAATTTTGGACTCACTAACAAATAATTATATTACGTAAAAGAACGGAACCTACGGTGGGCAGTTTTATAAAAAAAACGATCGCTCATTATTATTGTCCCGATAGAATGACAGGTATTGTAAACAACGTAAATATCGCGACCTTCTACTGATCGGAAGTACGAGCTGAAGGCATCATGTAAAATTGGGTCAACTTTCTCTATACCTGTACTGTACACAGGTGTACTAAGTATCTAGTAGGTGTAGGTATAGGTATAGAAGAAGTGCACGTTAGTACCTAGTATTAGAGATGATCTCATAGCAATTTATGAATATTAGGTAAGTACTCATTGAAGAAGTTCTATTTTTTGAGAACCGGTGAGTTTCACTATCCCTGTAATTTTGCTAGCTACCTTTCAAGCCGTAACACAATAAGATGAAAGTATTTATGATCAGCACAAAGCAAAAAAACTACGAGGGCAGAATGACTAAAATGCAGAAATAATAAAAGCCAGAAATACTAAAATGCAGAGACTAAAACACAGAAAGACTAAAATTCAGAAAGACCTTAACGCAGAGACTAAAACGCAGAAACAATAAATGCTAGAAATACTAAAATGCAGAGACTAACATGCAGAAAGACTAAAATGCAGAACGACTAAACTGCAGAAAAGGCTGAATAACCAGTAAATCATAATTTTGAGACACGTGTAATATAATACACCCACATACATACATACATACATACGGTTCAATACGATGCCTACAAAGACCCGTTTCGGATTAGTAACTATTATTAATACCCTTTCGCATAATATTATAAATCTATGAATACATAATGAAGTCTCAAATAAATAGCTGCATCACTGCAGTGGCTGGTATTCGTAAATATTAACCCCTCAGACTCAAACTAGAAAATTATAATAATAGTTATAGAAATACTTCGCAGGGTTTACAAAGTTAGCTGTAACGCCGGAGTTTTAAAGCCGACCGAAGTCTCTGACATGATTTTAGATAACCTAAGATAAATAGACCGGGTGCCAAGTTTGTATAAACATTTATATAGATATGGGTAGAGGAGACCTAGGAGAGTTGAAACAGAGGTAAGTTGAAACAGCGTCAATTTTTCGGTGTCTATGTACGTTGGAGAGCTGGCAACACCGCCATTTTGGCTTTCAATTAAAGTGCGTCCCCTATCAGTGCGCTCCGGTTCTCTTACGAAAGATGCGGAGACACAACGAAAGTCGTGCCAAAAAAACTACCAAAAGTAAGTTACTGCCGTATTTTTTTTATCAAGCTTTACTTTACTTGTTTACATGTTTAATGGTATATGACGTGAATTATTTGAAAGCTTACTAATTCAGCATTCTATTTGTTAAATTAATTTTCTTGGTTTACATTGCTTTTCATCATTATGGAGTTCTTTTTACGTATTTTTGGAACCTAAGAGAGTTGAAACAGCTTGTTTCATCTCACATAGGAGAGTTTTTTTTGTTTTTTTTTTGTCTTAGAGTATTAATTACATAGCTCAATTTATAACTCTGCCAAACTGCATAGCAGTTTGTAGGCAGACATCGACTCTCATATTCATTACTATTTACTACGAGTATGTAGGAGTAGGTATTGACATTTTAGCGATAAATAAACTGTTGAAACAAGCTGTTGAAGAAAGTGAAGATGAAGAAGACTGTTTTTGCGAATGCTGTATGAAACAGTACCTATTCCACCCGCAAGTCACATGAAAAGTGGGTGCAATGCCTGGAATGCAAAGCATGGGCGCACGAAGCATGCACTGGTGGAGAACTTTCATATATTTGCCATAATTGTTTGTCAAACTACTATTTTTCTTTTTCTTTTATATCTTGATAACTATCTGTATTTATATACCTGTCCGCAAGTTATGCAAGTCGGTATAATAATAATATTTCTGTATGTTTAAATCTTAGCTTCAAAACAGCGTCTTCTTAGCAGCTTGATAAATTTTTTTACATGTATTTAGTAATCTGTGGATGGGGTGGTTGGCTGTGCATTTACTAAGCTTAGTTAACCTATTATTTTTATTGCATATTTAATGTACAGCTGTTAGCATTCCTAAATAAATACATAATAGACTAACTAATTTTTAATTTGTATAAGTATGTTCTGCGTTACCTAATTAATATTTATGTTGATTTTCCTAATATATAATAAAGTATTTCTTAATAAAACTGTATTTAAGATCATTGATTACCTTATTTAGTGCAAATTCTGAGGCGTTTCAACTCTTCAAGGTATCTGTTTTAACTTACCTCGGTACGAGGAGACTTGAAACAAAATGACTTGTTGTAATTTATTAGAGTTTTAAAGATAATATAATGCATAGAGACTTTGTCAGTAAGAATTCCATTAGTCGATACAAAATACTACAAAGCGACATTAGTTTCATGCAAATCTGCCTTTTTGATTGCGAGATATGGGGTAAAACGTGAGAATTGTTTCAACTCTCCTAAGTCTCCCCTGCGTTAACCGTTTTTGAGAGCAAATTACGGATTTACGCAATGATTAGCATATCTATCGGATATTATACTACAATTTTGAGATGCATTACTTATAGTTATAAAATAGGGGCTCGGGGGCTTATTGAACGAATGTTATTTAATCCGTCAAAAAACTGACTACATCGCCCGTTTATTTTTAATTGTTCTGTGATACCGGCATTTATTATTGGACTTACAGGATAAAGTAATAGAAGTCAATACTAAAACTTGAAGTATGTGTTTGTTTGTTTTGGAAAGAAAATATATATGTAAGTATACAAATGTAGATTCATTTTAGATACTTAATGCAAACAATCTTATTATCGCATGAATTATCCCAGCTTCAGTTAATATTTCAGACATATCTCAAAAGCCTTTATCACGAAAAGCTTTTCGTGCCGTCACTTTTATGAAGCACCGACATAATACCACGATTCATTCACCAAGTCACGTCTTCCTCCATCACTACAATTCTATGTCAGAAGTTCTACCATTTTCGATGAAAATTTTATCCTTAAGCATGGCAACACTTTTCACACTAGACACACGACAAGTTCGGCCAAAAATAAAAATAAAAAACGCGCCAAAATTTCAGCGTGAATTCAATGTTCGAAATTGGAACGCGACCTTCTTTCCCGGGCTGTGAGCGGTTACTGGCTAGGGATGGGAAATAAAGTTGGAGCGATATACAGTGCGATAATACTCTTTCGTGAACATTCGGATGAGCAGAGAAAAAATAGAAGGACAAACCGTTTAGTTAAATGTTTTATTGTTTAGAATTTCAGATAGAGCAAAATTTATTCGGGCAGAAACGTTCAACAGTTTGCCTTAGGTAAATAGTGGACGAAATACGTATTTGTTCTCGATTCAAAGTTAATAAGAATTCTTAGTACTTAGTTCACGCGTAACTATGTTTGGTACCTACATACTAAATTACTTTTCAAATAAACCACTGATCTAATCGAACGTTGGAAATGGAAGATCCATCTTATAGATCTCGATCTTCGTGTTGAGCGTCGAAAATTTTACATTAAGACTAGGTACAGCTCTAGTACATTTCCGCTGTACTATCGTATCAATACTCATAGGGATAGGGGGCTAAATAACCAGTTTGCATAAAATATTAACGTGATAATCTAATCTGTAAAAGAATAATTCATAATAAATCACATATTTCACATTAAGAAAAGATCAAATCAAGATGAGACAGTTTGAATTGTTGCATACTTTTTTTTAACCTGCATAATTACGTATATCACCAAACAACAACTCATACCAATAAAAACTTACTAACTAATGGTTACATGGTTGTTTTTTTAACGTAACTGAGTATGAAATGCTTAACCCAACGTGGTTTTGGTGCTTTATTGATCGCTTATATTTTTATCACGTTATCATACAAACTTGTATCACAATTCGTTTCGACGTCCTTGGCGTGACTTGCTATCTATTATAATATATGACTATCTTTATTTTTAAGTAGGTACCATGCTTACATATTATTTCGTGCTGAGTTTCTTCCGAACCCGTTTAGCCGTTTTGGCGTGAACAGGTAGCAAACACACACAATACGTGTGTGTGTTGTCAAACTAGTTACTTAAAAACTATTACTTAATAACTACTTAAAAAACTACAGAATGTAATGTAGTTATGTCAATCTCGAGGGTTTTTTCTTAGTTTTTGGCTTCGCACTTTGTGCATTCAGCCAGTGTCAAGTATTATGCATTTTCAAGTATATAAAGTATCAAATGATATATATATATATCATCAAAACACATTCAATTACACGAAATTAGTCACAGTCGAGTCTAAGCCATGCTCTAGTAAAGTTGTGGCGACTTTAGTATGGGCGTTTACGAAGTTTTGAAACACACAGCATGAAAAGACATGTTTCGCCATATTATACCACTTGCCCACACTCGTGCATGTAATTCAGCAGTCAATGAATAAAACACCACTATTTTTAATCATTACTTCGCGAAATAACGCAAATTTAAAAAAAAAATGTATGCAGAGACATGATTTTTCCGTGTTCCAGCCAAAACTCCAAATCAAGGGTTTTCCTCCTGACCTGTAGGAATCAAATTGTGTCTCATCAGGGTTAAATAACTTTGCAAAAATGACATTAAACGGAAACGTTTTTTTATCTCCTGGCAATACCGTGAATAATCACGTCGGTCGTTCAATCAATTTATCCAATTATCTTCCCGCAACCCTGTAACTTTCTACAGGGTTGTAATACTTAGAAATATTAGCAATTGCGGCGCCCGTATTATATGGCGCCAAGTTTGGCAAAAAATAATAGCACTAAATATAGCATTATAATATTACCTATACGAGCAAAGTTTCAAATCGATACGACATTAACTAAAAGTGAGTAAGTAGTAAGTGGATTGGACCTGGGTATGTCCTAAAACTGCAACCAGAACCGCCGGAGGACGGGCAGCAGCGTTTAGGCATTCTGCGACCCCCGAGCCGCCTCGTGGGGATTATGGCAACCCCTCCCCATTAAGGGCTTCGTTGATGTGAGTAGGTTAAATGGACCTTTTTTATGCAATCGAATAACGAGACTGGCGCGCCAGTCTCGTCCGTTCGAGGCCGTTCGCCTGGTAGTAAGCGTCAGGCCTGCCCAACAGTAGCAGTGCCAGAATTGTGAACTTGCGAATAAAATCCTGTGCCGCACTGCACTGCGCTCGTCACCCTGAGATATTAGATGTTAAATCTCTTCATACCCAGTGATCTCTCTGGTAACATTGCCTTTCAAACCGAAACGCAGTAATGTATGCACAGTACTGCTTGGCGATTGAATAACTGGGAAAGGTGTGGTACTTCCCGAGGCGGACTCTGCAGTAGAGTCCTACCACTACAAAAACATCTTCCAAGATTTTTTTACGTACACACTTAAAAATGAAGCTGATAAATGTTCAAATTTAATAACACAGGGAGACCTGGAGGATCTCGCTGGTAGTATAGATATTGTATCCATCTACATATTACATTACGTGTACTCCGTAATTTTTGCTTAAATAACTCATAAAACAAAATTATGTTTCTGTATTATACCAGCCTACATAACTCGCTATCGCACTCCCTACTTTTTTAGTGTTAAGTACATATTTTATGAAAATTTGTCAGTTATGAGCGTAATGTTTTTTTTCTTTTTTCAGATTTATAGTCTGAACATAAAAGCCGCCAGCATTGTGGCCAATTTTTTTTTATTTTTTTTTAATAATAGCCTTGCGTTTTATTGCCATCTCGTCTGATGATAAACGAAAATGCAGTCCATCTACGGGGCTTTTAGTTTAAATTTTAATTTTTGTAATTTTTATAGGGTTTGTTTAGTTGTTAATTAGTTTTAATTTAATGTTAAGTACTTTTCTCATTTATAATTTAGAGCAAATTATGATAAATAAAAAAGTTATAATTTTTTCATGTGATTTTATTTAAGGTGCCAATTTGAGGAAAGTAAAAAATAAAGATCATAATTCAAACAAAAATAAACTAAAGATTTGGGTTTGGTAAAAAATAGTTCTTCGATTTCGTCATTTCACTTGAATTAAGGAAAAAATCCCTAAAATATCCCAAATGGCAACTCCAAGTCAGTTCTAGTCAAAACTAAGCTAACCTCAGCGACAATGATAAAATGAATGGACGGTAACTAAGCGCACGGATTTTGAAAACTATATGGTGAGCGCCGGCTCTCCACTCGCGTCAGTCATACTCTGTCTTTGCGACTTGCGAGCCGTACGATACGACAATACAAAGTTCTAATACATGTAGATGTGTTCTCTTTTTGTCATGCAGTAATTAGATTCGCTATCTCTTTTTTTTTCTTTGTGGTGTGTGTGTCTTGTTTGTGTGTTTATGCATACTTATAGCTAGGTATGCTTGGTTGCGTTGACTTATTAATTTTGAACAATTTGCAAGCGCTGGGCCCGTCCATTCCATTATCACCGTCGCTGGGTAACCGAATCACAATAATAGAGTTTCGAAATAAATGAACAAATATTTTCTATTACGTCTATCATTGAATTAATCTTTCATGAACTAAACCTTTGTTAGACCGTTGAGGTTGTTGCTAGAAGTAAAAATATATTGGTTTAGTATAATTAGCTTACTAACTTTACCCCGCGGTTTCTCTCGCAATTGCTGGAAAAAAATTGCCTATTTTGTATTCCAAGGCACCTCTGCACCAAATTTCATTCATACCATTTTTTGTGTGATTGTTTAACAATAGTAGATTATGCACTAAGGGAATAAAGCAGTGTCTTACGTTGCGGGCGGCATATTGAACCCTGAGCGTAACGAGGGAGTCTAGAGTTAACTCTCGAGCGTAGCGAGGGAGTTATATAGAGTCCTGAGCAGGGCCGGATCGTCCATAGGGCGAACGGAGCGGCAAACAGGCAGACAACAGCGGCAACAAAGACAGGATTTATTCCAGAAGAGTATACTCTACTTTTCACACCTTCTGCAAGCCAATAAAAAGCCAGGGCTCCAAATTCACTGACAATCACAGAACCAAACGCCGTCTTTTGTTTCACATTCTTTGTAAACGCACCTTCATTTTTTGAGTTCTGCTTGTGGTGGCCAGTTCGATTTTCTAACAAACCTCTTTACAATGCCATATGGGCATCTTTTTACTTAGAGTTATTCACGAGTTTCCACACGAATTTGACGTTACAAATTCAAATCACTTTATTCCTTATGAAGTTGGGAGTTTCATACAACTTTATATCTATTAAGAGATAATGCTATACTTTATGTTGAGGTTGTACGATATGTAATTGGACATTGTCGAGCAGGTGGTGCGAAAACACCTAAACGTCTACGAGTAAACATTCAAACATACAAAATTGCATTTTTTTTATTCTTACCGTTTATTTTATACCTACTATTTATTCGTTCGAGTCTATCATACATTTATTGGCACAAGTATACTATGATAGTAAGCAGATTAAGTTTTGTGAAAGTGCAAAGAATAAAACATTATAATTATTTGATTACTTTTGAAATCGAACTGTAATTCATCAAAATCACCCTGGAATTCGTCGTTCAGCTATAAATAATTATTATATTATACTCATATACTGTTCTAATAGGTTATAATAATTGACTAATTGATTAATAATATTATATTACTTATAATAGCTTATAATAATTATTTAAAGACTGTTATAATAATGACTGATATAACAGGTTAATAATAAGTGATTATAGCTGCCATTACAAAGAAAATAAACCAATAACCGTGATACGAGTATAACTAGATAAAATATAACACGCTTCTTAAATGAAACATAAAGTTTAATAGAATTTAAAATCGATTTCAATAGAGATCAAAGATTAGAATGAATATTGCGGTATAAGACCCACGAAATAAACGAAGCTCAATTGAGCGAGGCCAAAAGAGGTAGAATTTATATCAGTAAAAAGTTCTACAAATACAAATATAGTCACTAAGTTCGTCCTATTTCCATTTATATAATATATTTATTTATATTTTAAACTAGTGCTATGTGTATATAAGTGTAACAAAAAGGTTCAACAATACTGAAGGGTATGTATGTACTCATCATTATGAACGACTTTTACTATAGTGTCAACCCTGAAATCCGCGAAAAAAGTATCTGCTGTTCCATAAATTTGGTCCAGGTCAATGAACTTTTTGTATGGAACAGCTGATATTTTTTTCGCGATTTCAGGGTTGGCCCCATAGTAAAAGTTGTTCTTAATGATAAGTACACACATACCCTTCAGTATTGTTGAACCTTTTTGTTACACATTGTATGTTTAGGTTTAATTTCTTTAATATTATTTTGTGTTTAATTGTTTTTGCGTATGTTATGTTTTTGTGACAAATAAAGTATTTTATATTTCATTATATTCTATTTGTTCACATAATATAGTTTTTAGTTTTCCCCATAATAAAAGTGGGATTGAGCTTTAATTCTCAAAGCTTTTATAATAATTAAAGAGCGTAAAATAATATTAAATCATTTGAACTGTATTCTCGAATGCAAAAAAAATAATCAAAAAGTAATAAAATATGCAAACAAATCAACTTACACATGTTTTTAATTGTAGTTAGGTATAGGATACAAAGCCCAAGTAAATACGAGCAAACTAAGTATGTTTTTTATTTTTACTAAAGTATCTTTGTAGACGTGCTACGCGACCCTACGAGGCTACGAACTGCTGAGAAATGCTACGAATAAAACATAAACATAACAGAGCTTTTTTAGTTTTTTTTAAAACTTTAAATGAATAAACAATCATTAAAAAAATCCTTTTTTATGTTTTTTTTAAATTAAAATGGCAACATCGGCTAAATATTGCTTAAAGGACCCAATTCAAATTCAAATTAATTTAATGCCGGTAACAAGACCAATGGGAAAATACAATTAACATGTCTAGAAATACAATAAAAATTTCCATATACAATAAAAATAAAACTATCCAATGATATAAATAGTTTTTTTAATGCTAAATTAGAATGATAATAATAATATCAAATTAATTTATACAAATAAAGTCAGTCAATGCTCAACACTCATAAAACCCACTTTTTACAGAAAATTAAACCAGATTTTAATATTATACCAAGTATTATGTGTGTGAATCTTATTTTTAGAAGGTTTATGTAAATCCTTTACTAACAAAAGTATTTGAATTTACGTTTTAACCTTTCATTCGACCGAAATGGCTCTCCATTGTTCTATCATTTATTTCATTGCCTTTACAAACAGCACATATTCCGAAATCTTGTTTCTTATTCAAACACGTACCCTATATGATGTTAGTAGGAATACAACCGGTGAAGTGTGTGTTGGATGCACGTACCGAGGGTTCCGTTCTTAACTACACAATATTGAGTATTTTTTGGTTCCGTTTGGAATCTGTAGTAGGAGACTGATGCAATCGGTTATCATTTGTTGCTGTTGCTTTATTTTAGTTTTTTTTTTGGATAAATTAACACTATGTTTGGAGTTTTTATCTATTACCGTTTTAACAATAGAGCAAAACAAACAAAAAAACTAAATAAAAACTGTTCCTTGTACCCCTTTGAAATTATTTTTTCTATATTTTTTTATTATTTGTAGGGGATTCCGCCATGGTAATTCAAATTCAATTACATTTAATTAAAGCAGTTTGTTGGTAAACTTAGATTTTACATACAGAATAGGTATATAATATGTTCTTATAGAGCTTGAAAACAAACTTGTCTCTAACTTGACAATCAATATTAGCGTTGGCATATTCATTATTCAATATGTATATGTTATTAGTATTGTATGCTAATAATAAATAATGCTTATTGATCTAGAACAATAAGAAATCGTGAGTTTGCGCTTAGACATGGTGCAGCAGTTGCATGCACCTAAATATTAGGCTCTCGTTTCCACAACCGTAAATATTCCGTAAATGATCATAATAATTATGTAGAATTGAAATTGAAAATTCTTTTGAAAATTTCAAACTGCCACCTAGTACGGTTTAGAAAATACCGTTCATGCAATATGTCGGACGAACACACAGACAAACAGGCGACATGTGCTAATTATTAATATCGTACTAGACACCTTTTGTTTGTGGTACGGAACCCTAAAAACTTTACCACCGTAGGCGGCTACAGCTGATGTATGAACCACTCAAAGATGTAATAGGTACGCGAAAATGGCGAAAATACGAATTCGTTATCATACTTTCTGTACGGAAGAACTTCCCGCATAATGAGCGTAACTTGGTATTTTGTTATTATTACTTGTCATAACTTTATGTTAATTTGTTCCTAAATGCCGTACGATCGATGTAGACCACATTTTGGCCCAGTTTTATCGGCATAGGTATATATATATGCAAATGCGGGCAATGGAGAGAGCTATGCTCGGAGTTACTTTGCGCGTTAGAATCCGGAACGAGGATATTCGCCAAAGAACCAAAGTTACCGACATAGCTCGCAAGGTTTGCAAGTTGAAGTGGCGCAGGGCAGGCCACATCGCTAGAAGAACTGACAACCGATGGGGAAGAAAGGTTATTGAGTGGCGACCGCGAACCGGAAGACGCAGCGTAGGAAGGCCTCCCACTAGGTGGACCGACGACATTGTAAAAGTCGCGGGCAGCCGGTGGATGTAAATGGCAGGTTGTCGTACAGTGTGGCGGTCTAAGGGGAAGGCCTTCGTTCAGCAGTGGACGTCTCCGGGCTGATGATGAGGTATATATAATCAGTCTAAGCAGGTAGTCACAGAACGGTGACAGCGGAATGGAAAGCGACTACCGGGCAAACCACAAGCTCGATGGTCGGACTATATTGTTAAGGCGGCAGGAAATCAATTATTTCATCAAAATGGCAGTCAATAACAAGCCTATCTAATACTTTAATAAGAATCTCTGTCCTGACTGACTGATTGACTGAATGACAACGCCCAGCCTAAACAGCTGGTCGTACAGACTTGAAATTTGGAGGTTGTATTGTCTTGATGCGTAGGGGGTACTAAGAAAGGATTTTTCGAAATTCAACCCCTGAGGGGGTTAAAATGGGTATCAACTTTTGTATGAAACTTCTTTGTTTAGAATTTTTAATCGTGAACATTACAACCATGCGGAAATGGTGCACATCCCTGGTGCGCAGGGTGCGGGCCAGCTCCAACAATTTCCTAAACGTATTTGCGAATAGGTTTGACTGTCAGTACATGAACCACTGTTACAGGGTTCATGTACTGACTAATAAGCAAATAAATAGATTTAATTAGTAATTATATTTTAATTTTATTGTTCTAGTAAATTGTATTATTTTTTAATTATTATTGTTTGTGACTATGTGATATGACCTCTATGTCGAAATAAATGAAATTTGTATTTTTTGAATTGAATTAGTATTTGGATAGTTCGCTTGAAATAAAAAAATGCTGTTTTAAATTATTATTTTCACGGATAATTAAAGGGGATGAAATTTTGTGTGGAAAGTTCTATGTTTTTGAAGTTATGCTGATAAAAATTGGTATTTTGATAGATTTTTAAAAACAAAATCAATAATATTTGTTGCTAGGGGTAATCTGAAGTGGTGCATAATGGGGAGGAAAATAATTAGTAATGATAATGAGTTAACCCCGCGGTATGGATTACGAGTATTTGGGAGGGGGGGAAATTTCTTCCGTACGCGGACGAAGTCGCGGGCTACCTCTAGTAATACATAAAAATTAAACGACGAGACTGTCACAGGGCCGAAAAATTTCGCTCGCTTAAGAGGATACCTCAGAATAGTAGCTTGTCTAGGTGATCCTAAACGATCACCGATGTTAAGCAACGGACGGTCCGGTCAGTCTTCGGATGGGTGGCATTTATTTCTGAGCGCTACCGTGGATCGGATGACACGTTAAATTGTTGGTCCCGGTTGTTTGTTCTAGTTTCTATAACAACAACCGTCAGCCAAGTCAGAGGCCTTCGGGCGGCACATTAACTCTGACACTAGGGCTGGCCACTCAGCCTATACGAACTTACTTACTTACTTACCTCAGAATATATGAATACTAAGCAGTGGAAGGAAAATGGGTGGTAATTGATTGACGAAAGTGTTATTCAGTCCTGTAAAATTCGTAAAAGAGAACATATGAACTCAGGAACTAAGCCATAAAAATTTTGAAACAAAAACTGTATTTACGTTTTGCGTCTGGACTTCAGTAACACCGAAACACACACAGAAAAAAACTATATTAATCTTAAGTGAAAACAGCAGTTCTAAATCGCTGTGATCTTTGAAATCAGTGTTACAGAGTTCACCAGATTCCAGAGGTGATTTTCTCCTAACGTTCCAATTTTCCGCTTCGTGAGTCAGGTGACGTGAACACCGAATTCGTCTTGATTAGATATACCTACACAACGACCTACAACTAGCTCGGCGATTATTACAACTCGAGTCTGAAACTGAGACTCTATCTCCGTGGTCAGTTATACGAAGAAGCGTATAAACAATCTGAACCTAAGTAGTTTATTTTAGGCGAGTCATCTAAGCTATCATAGATCGAAATTCTCCTTTAAAATACTTGTTGTAAGATGACATTTTATAAAACGTGAATTTGCAAAACAATCTAAATATGAAACGAAAAATGCACAAAAACGAAAAATTGCATTTGACACATTTTATAAGAGAACTGTTTTCCAAAAACTGTTTGTGAAGTGATTGTTTGTAAAACAAAATATTTGTAGAACAACATGTTTGTTGAATGAATATTATACGAAACGTTGGTTGTCAAGTAATATTTTGTCAAAAGGTTTTCGGTAAAACATTAGTGAACCCACTTCGAACATTCTATTGTCAATTTTTCTTAAAAAGTTAGTCGTAGTTTTAGCCGTGTTTCTAGCAGAATATCGGCTCTATAATATATACCTAATACTCATTCTATGAGGAAAGGAAGTTGTAGAACAACAACAACAATATTAGAAGTCTTCTCCAGACGTAAGCAGGATTCTTCACAACGGTTTCCTTCACCAAAAAGCTATGATGCTATGATGTTTTTCATCATCATCATCAGCCCGGAGACGTCCACTGCTGAACGAAGGCCCTTAGACCGCCATACTGTACGACAACCTGCCATTTGCATCCACCGGTTGCCCGCGACTTTTACAATGTCGTCGGTCCACCTAGTAGGAGGCCTACCTACGCTGCGTCTTCCGGTTCGCGGTTGATGATGTTTTTAAATCTGTTCTATTCAACCTTATTATTACGAGATACGTGTCATATCCCAATGGGGTACCAAGGCATTACATGCATGTTTGTTGAACACAAGAGAGCTAGATCCTCCAAGTATCGTTGAAGCGTTTGTTGGCGGATTTTCTACGCATATGTATCTATCAATCTTACATTCACATGTTACGTAGGTACAACTTTAACATATAGGCACTATATAATATCTGAGAACAAAGCTTGCTCTTTCAACAGAACTATAAGCGCAATTTCCTCAAATCGTTGAAGCTGGCTGAAGTAACGAGACATTCTGTAAACTCTCTGAGCGTGATGTCGTGACCTATTTAGAACTACAACTTAGGAATTATATCAAGAACTGCTTCGAAAACTAAAATAGAATACTAGCATTGATATATAATTGGCTTGATTTTGGTAATCGGCAATGGTTTGTTTTTTGGAGATGGAGAATCTTCAAACAAAGTGCTCTAAACCACCGCTGGATTCTCTTTTTAAATAACACCAAAGAGATAAAGATTCTATTATGAAAACTGACGTGGTTTTGACACATTTTGTAAACACAAACACACACACACATTTTTTTTTTCGAAACTTTAGTCGGAGTATCCTATTTAATTAAACGTGAGTATTCCCGTATAGATAAAGATTCGGCTAGATGTTTTCTGGATTTATGGCATATTCGTCCCGAGTCTTCGGCCCAAAACATTAAAAAGTGTAACTTTGGTGTTATCAATAAAATATTAGTTCAATGTTGTGCTTAGGTATTTTGAATTCAAATAATCAAATAGCCCGGAGCTAATTGAATTTAATTGCTCAGAAGTTTGCCGGTTGCCTGGCTTCTATAAAAGCGGTAATGAGATCATAGCCTATGTAAATGAAGCGTGCGAGCCTTAGAAAGTGTACAATTTCACTAGAACTCCTCAGGATAATAATAAGTTGGTGTAAGGCATATTGAAAAATACAGCAGCTATTGTAAAATTAAATGAATCGGTGGACATTTTTCACACAGCTCTATCTAGCCACAAATTAAGAAAACCTTGTAATATGGAAACTATAGATAGCTGATAGAATACTTATATACATTTTTTTTTGTAAATAAATAGTTATAATACCTGTTTATTTAAATGTTACACCAACAAAGCAACCACCAATACAAATTCATCAACTCATTCAATGTTACACCCAGACACAGAACAAACATCTATAATCGTTACATAAATGTTTGCCCTGGGTGGGGATCCAACCCACACCCTACAGCCCTGAAGGCAGACATGCTACCAACCGTAAAATTCGCGAGATAAAAAACAACTGTTTTTTTTTCTTCTCCTTAATTCAGCCCTGTCACAAAATCTGTAGCTGTTCTTAGCTGACGTCTCCTACCTATATACTACCTACCTGCCAAATTTCAGCTTCAGAGATCAAGTAGTTTTCGAGATTTCGTGTTTAGTCGGTGTATAAGTAAGTGATTTTTGCTTTTATATAATATATAGATCGATATAATATACCACCTAGTCGGTTCTATTATCAATCATGACTATTGCCTATCTAATATAAAAATAATAATGAATGAATGAATTTCTGTCAGTTCCTACCTTTCATTCCAGCTATCAGATCCAAAGCTTGCAGCTCAAATGCTTCGTCAGCGTACAACATCTTCTTTGACTTTTTATCTAAATCTGATGAGACCCGAGCCTGGCTTGCTTAGCCTGACCCGGCTTAACTTCACCGATCAAATCACTGCATTTTCAAGATACAACATTGTAAATACACACTACTTTTTACAGATCGTGTTCTGAAAGTTTACTCACACTCTGCCACAAAGTATTTTGAAATCAAACACTCCTTGCTAAGACACGAAGTCTTGCAGTTTAGACAGGTCTAAAATAACGTAGGTACATTACAACGTATGCCTGTTATCTAGAGTACCTTAATGCGTATCAGTTAACGTAAAGTGGACTCTAGTGTGTCCACTTAGCTTTAATTCACACAATTAGGTCCCGTTGCAGCGACGTAACTTGGTATGGTATGATGTCATGGAATGCTCGATGCATAATTAGTTGTAAAGAACACAAGAATACCGACAAAATCGTCTCTGAATCTACATAAGGTCAAACGTCTGCTAGATAAATTGAACAATAAATGATTTATAAACAGTTTCCATTAATTATTTTCACCTTAATGACAAAATCATGATTGATTTATATAATTACTAGAGGTCGCCCGCGACTTCGTCCGCGAACGGAAGAAATTCGGCCCGCTCTCAAAATTCAACACTTTAAATCATCCCGAGGATTTTTTTTATCCCCCCCCCCCAACTCTAACAACTGTACCGACTCTACCGACTCTACCAACTCTACTCACCGGAACTGCTACTGTTAGTGGCAGGCGTGACGCTCACCAACAGACAATCGTCTTGCTCGTCTTGTCACATGAATGGATAAAAAAATATGTCTGTTTTTGAAACTGGATACTTTATGTAGATAATGAAATGCGCATCTTTTCTTGACTTACAATCGTAGGTACTATAAGTACCTACCTGTAGGTATAGGTCAATCAATACCTTAAAAAATAGCTTAAAAAGAGTAACTAATTGTAGTACTTAAGATGTCTTTACGACTTAATTAAGTCTCTGCCAACGATCAATGTACACAGGCATCATGTTTAACAACTCTATGTCTGTAGGCAGACTTAACGACAGTTAAAACAATTAGGGGGCGACCTTACAGAGCAGTAGCGGCGCAAGGAGAGGGAGAGCTGGGCCATTCCCAAGATTGTGAAGTTCTGTGCTCTGTGAAGAGCACGCTCCTGGATCATCCGTCGCAGAACGAGGCGAAGCGTGAGCCCTTGCCCCTTCCCTTAATTTTTTCCTTTCTTTCAAAATCAAAACACAATTATTTTCAGACAGAGAGATCCATAATAGTACAAATTATTATTATTATCGTCTTAGAAATGAATTAATTCATTAAATTATTAAAATTAAATAAAGTTATTATTATTATATTCAATTATTATATTTTAATTTTTATTTGTTTGTCGCCACAAAACTTCATTATTACTGAACCAACGCGCATACACGTTGCAATCCAAGAGCCTCGCCTCTAAAATGTATGCAGTGATCTCTTCGAAATATTAAAAACTTTTAGCTAGAGGCACTAAAAATTATGCAGTCATAACTTTTACTGCTGATGCAATGCAGATTAATTTTTGCTTTACCCATCATTTTATCGTCTTGCAAAGGAACTGATCTGGGGCAGTAATTTGAAACCCCAAATTCGAAAATTGTGACATCTGTAATTATATTACCGAGAATATACAAATGCGACTGCGTTAGTGCGATGCCATTTTTAATCGATGTTATCTTAGAAAAAACTACCACATTTTTATACTCGCAGTTCAGCAACACCATGGGGAATTTTTCTACATAATCAAGACCAACTCTCGCAACTATAACAGGTCCTCAAAATTATAAGTTGCCCCCATTTATTTTGGCCTAGCGCTGGCTCTGGATTAGTTGACCCGTCTAGACACAAAAAGATGAAATACTTACACGGGTCAGGACACACAGGATTGTCAGGCTTACAACCCAAGTTGTCGACCAGAATTACAAAGAATTTCTTGCTCTAGTGATTTTCCTTTTAGGAATACTAGTAATGGAACATACCGGCCTCTAACAATAATTGTAACTAATTGGACAAATTGCCTCGTTAAATCCATTCTTTAAAAAAAAGAAAAATGGGACTAGGTACGTTATTAAAAAAAAAAAGTATAGAACTAGTTTTTATTTGTTTTTTTCATTCACGGGTTTGAATTGGAACAAACTCTTTTTTATGAAATGGAGTAACGAGACGAGCGGGACATTCACGTGGTGGTAAGCATCACGCCTGCACATAGCAGTAATTTCTCTGGTAACATTGCCCTACGAATCGAAATACAGTAATGCTTGAACAGTACTGCTCGGCGATTGAATAGCTGGGAAAGGTGTGGTACTTCCCGAGGCGAACTCCCGGTAGTAATCCTGTTAAGGCAAACATTACAGAGCCCTCTCTAGCTGAACTGAGAGAAACGAGACAACTTTCAGGGCGATATCACAGCTACTATCAAAGGCTGGAAAATGTAAAGAGAAACTTTCGCGGAAAATGAATAGAAGCTTTCACCAACCCCAATTCAACTTAGTACACAGCCTGGTACAAAGATGGCGTTGCAATTGTTAACTTCTCAATTCGTCAATAGATGGCGCTGCTCTAAAATGCCAAAAGCTTTACCACAAAGGTTTCAACAGCAACAGTTTTATGCAAAGTTGATTAAAATGCGACTGGAATCATGCTGAAAGGTATTTTTTTTGACACGCAAAGTGTGTATTATGTATGTAAATGCAACATTCGTGCTTATAACTAGTTTATTATAGGCAGCGTAAGTGCGTGCAACGTTTTTACAGCGTTTATTATCGTCAGGTCATCGCACTTTTGTTACACGCAATTTTTTACACAGCACTTATTTGTTTTGTCGGCTCAAGTACCTATACCTAGTAGTATTTATAATTTTAAAAAAAAGAGTCTGGCCAGCGAGGCCTTTTCCAAGAAGTAGAATCCATCAGAATTAATGCAATAAAAAAATACAATAATGAAAAGGATTTGGGTTCGATAAAACTTTAGATAAAACCTGAAATCGCGAAAAAATATATTTGCTGCACGCCTAGCACGCGAACCGTGATAAACGTATATCCACTCTTTTTTCCCCGCGAAAACTAGACAGATGTATCCATATTCTGGCTTTATCACGTTCCCGCGCGGGGAAAGACCAATTAGTCTTCGGCGCGTGCTTGGGGGCCTGGTCCACACGTTTTGTCCAATGACAATGAACTTTTTGTACGGAACAGCTGTTTTTTTTCGCGTATTCAGGGTTGGCCCCATAGTAAAAGTTGTTCATAATGAGGAGTACATATGTATCCTTCAGTATTGTTGAATCTTTTTGTTATATGTTGTACATTTCAAGTGTGCCATGGAATGCTGAAAATTCAGGAATAATACATATCGATGTTGACGAGGAGTTAACAACTTTACTTTATTCCGTTTTTTAGGTGACAAAATTTGTCAAGGACCTATCGGTTTTTTTGGACCTTGGTATGTCCTAAAACTGAAGCCAGACCCGCCGGAGGACGGGCAGCAGTGTCTTCTCAGTCAACGCATTCTGCGATCCCCAAGCCGCCTGCCAAGCGTAGGGATTATGGCAACACCTCCCTATTAAGGGGGAGGCTATATTGTTTAGGAGGTAATAAAAATACAATATCATAGCAAATTGGTTTAGTTTTCTATATACAACATGTAACAGAAAGGTTCAACAATACTGAAGAGTATTTATGTAATCGTCATTATGGACAACTTTAACTATAGGGCCAACTCTGAATTCTCGAAAAAAAAACAGCTGTTTCATACAAAAAGTCCATTGAGCTTGGACAAAATGTATGGAACAGCTGTTTTTTTTTCACGATTGCAGTGTTAGCCCCATTGTAAAAGTTGTTCATAATGATGAGTACATTCATATCCTTCCGTATTGTTGAACCTTTTTGTTACATGTTGTATATATTTTATCTTTTCTAGGTACATTGGTCTAAAAACGATTTAAGTTACGATAAGTTAACGATAAGTTTAGTACTATTATGATTATAATAAAGTAGAATTTCTAAAACGTGAAACGGAACAACACTGGAGAGCGCTGATTGCGTTCAAAACATGGTGTTGTTTCTACAAGTCAATAGAAATGGCAACCCCGAAGGAGGCGTTCGTCCAGTAGTGGACGTCTTCTGGCTGAGGAGGATGTACAGATTTTGTGGGTCTTTGTCTATTTAGTAAAATAAAAAATGGATTTTAAGTAAGACTACTTACTTTAATAAATCTCTCAAATATTAGTAACGGCATGGTTCAAGTGGACAGAGCGAGAGCGATGGAAGCTAGCACTGACACTGAAAACATAGTCAAACACTGAGAATCGATTTTGAGACGATATTATCATTGTAATAATCCACAGCTACAACATACCTAAGTAACGTCGAGGCGTTCACAGCACGTTAGATTTACGAAGTAATGAAAAGAAAGAACTGGTAACCCCGTCGCACCGTCTCGTCAAGTCGGAGAGGTCAGTGTATATTTTGGGGCCGGCGATCTACAACCGCATACCAGCTTCCATTCGAGGTGCTCCTTCCACCGCGTGCTTCCAAACCAAGCTGAAAGCGTGGTTACAGGAGAATTTGTTTTATGATATTGAAGCTTATTTTAAAATAAGAGATTATTAAGATAGTTTAATATAATATGTACTCAATAGTTTGTAGGTAGGCACTTTTAAGATTGCATATGGCTTTATAATGCGGATTGCCATATAACTTCAATTTCAAAATATCCACCTACAGCCCCTTCATCGCATGAATGGGTCGGTATGAATGGAATCCAATCAGGGTTCAGGTCAGGTCGAAATATTCTTTTTACAACCTCAGCGGTACAAGTTTATATTTTATATAAAGCTTTATATGAATTTGTAAATAGAAGGTATTGTTATCTATATTTATGGAAGAGAAGTGCAAACCTTTATTTATTTATACATTCCCTTAGGTGAGTATAAAAAAATCCTTTTAATATTTTGTACAGAAGTTAGAAAAACATATTAACAAAACCCCTTTAAAATGAACAAGAAATAATGTACCGAGCTTTCAAAATTTTCCACAGAATTATTAGCACTTTATGTTTACGGATCCCTATTTTTCCGTTGAGGTTACGAGCGCTACGAGTGCTACGTGAGTACGTAGCAGTGTTACGTGGCTACGTCAAATAGAATAGTGAAGCGAAAAGTTCAACGAAAGTGAGGGGAAAAACGTTAGTTTTTTTTTATTCGTTTAGGTAATTTCATATTTATTTATGTATTTTTTTGTGCTTCTACAAAAGACTTGACAAAGTTTCAGCCTAAAAGTGTGACGTAGCAAAACGAAACAAAGTAAGTGTTCTCTCATAGATTTATTAGTATTGTTCTTTCATAAACCACGTTCCATCTGTTAATTGGATCTCACAATTTGGACAAGTGTCGCATTGGAAAATGTAGTTTTATAAATTACTTTATCATAAATATGGTCTTTGATGTATTATTTTGTTTTAAGTACCCATCAGCAAAAAAACGTCCACTGCTGGATTTAGGCCTTCCTCTTAATAGGGAGGTGTTGCCACAATCCCCAAGCTTCGCAGGCGGCTTGGGGATAGCATAATGTTCACTGCCGTTAACAGAGAGGACGCTGCTGCTCGTCCTCCGGTGGTTCTGGTTGCAGTTTTAGGACATACCCAGGTAATTTTGTATTACGTAGGTACATCACATGAAAACTCAGATTTGTACAATAAAATAAAAAAACAGGCTATAACACTGTTCAAATTCTGAGAGTACTTACCGCAATATAGCATCTTAGCCCGGCGTTCTATACAATTATTTTTACCCGACTGCGTTGGTTGTTTCTTAAACGACTTCAACAAGGAGGAGGTTTTCAATTCGGTTGTATTTGTAAAACTTACTACTGTATTTCATCTCTCTGTGTATACAAAAAACTTTTTTTTAACACATACTTCCGGAATCATGCTGTTGGTGATTCGATTTGTGTTATGCTGGCACATCACATATCACATGGCCTAAGTTTGTCGAATAAAAAAGGGCGTAGAATGAAGGGTCTTAATCTAGATTAATACGCTGACAATAGCTGATCCTCCGCGCGTCTGTGGTCTCTGTCTAATTACATAGGTAAAAAATAGAAGCCGGCGCGCTTGCGCCACGTTTCGTACAGTAATTTTGTTGGAAAATAATTAATTGCAACAAAATTATTGCGTATGAAAAAAAACTAGTTCAATAGTAAGATAGATTAAAGTATTACTCGTAACCTTTGCTAATACTTGTTATGTGTCTTCATACAACAATTCAAAGAAAAAAATACTTACAAATTAGTTTTTAGAGGTTATTTTACGTTTTTTTTCTATCGAGAAAATTATTCGCAAACGTGTTTTCGAAACAACAGCCAACCAGTAAATATGATCTAGATTAACATAAAAAAAATTCAGTGCTGTCGAATTTCTACATTTGGCAAAACATTAACCCGAATGAAGCCAATTTTGGGTGTTATCATCCTCTTAACGCGGTAGCTAGGGTGATAAACAGAGCGGCACAGGTGATCATGATGAAGCTGCGTCTTTCAGTCTGGTAATGCAATTTGGTAGCTCGTTTCTACAGAAGTTTTTTTTTTTTTTTTTTTTTTTTTTCACAGGAAAACTTACAGCTATGTACACAGTTAGATATAGTTATTAAGAATAGAAGGCCAATTAAAAGTTTTCACAGATAAGTAAGTATACAATGTAACTCACTCCTCATCCGGTGGCGCGGTGAGTTGGCGGGCGTGCTCTGCTCGGAGCTCTGGTCGGCGCCATACTCCGTCCCGCTGCTGTCTGGTGCAGTAGCAAGTGAGAACGTGGCGTGGTGACATCGCTCTCGACTTCTGCTTCGCTGCCAACGGCTCTGTGGATGAAGAAACTAGAAGTTAAAGCTGTTTTTCAAAATCCTGTTCTGTACAGTGCAGACTCCTTGACAGGCACCTAGTATCAAGCCTCTTTACTGCTCTACCTCTCAACTCTACTGTTTGTTTTAACTATAATGTTTGCACACTACTGCTTTAGTCATTCGTCATGCTTCAATATTCAAGACTAACTAACCTATTTTTGTGCCATGCCAGTTTAACATTAAAAAAATACTTTATAGCACTGCAGAGCCTTGACAATGAAAATACAGTACAATCTACAAACTTCCCTGCCGTCGATAAATCAATGTGCATTAATACTTCAGCGCATAGATTTTGTCAGGAACATTGGATTTCAAGATAATTATAGAACATTTCTATTTAATATTTACTAAGAGTTCGTAGGCATCTATAGAAAATAGTACATTATGATACAAGTGTGCAATGTTGGTCATTACACTAGAGGCGGTATAATGCGCGCGAGCCGCAGGCGAGCGCGATAAAGAAGCCGAGAGTGTAATGACCAATATAGCACAAGCGTTTCATACGACTGTTTTCATCACACTTGCGAGGAAAAAATAAACTTTTTTGATAATATCAACCACACAGCGAAAACGTCAACAAATATTAGCGGAAAATGGCGCCCAAACCAGCAATTCGCGCGCAGGTTGACAGTTACTTCAGCCGCATAAAAACTCTTTGTTGGTTACAAAAAAACTGTAAATATTACCCGGCTATATTAAGAATGCTTCGTATACATATATCTAATTGCAGTCACGTACAAACCTAACTTTACCGGGTTTAGGTATAACCCGTTATATTTATAGTTATAGCACAAGTGCTATAATGTAAAGTAAAAAGCACGCGTGCGTAATAGCTTGGATTATGAGCCTAAAACCGATGTAATAAGATCCACTTTACGAGCAAGTGTGATGAAAACTGTTTTATTCAATTTAACTTGGTACCTATGTCCTATTTCAGGGCATAGATAAATCTTCTCCAGTTCTTGGTCTTCCTAATTAAATATAACATAAATCATAATAACATTCTGAACAAAACATACACAAATGTAAACAGCGCACCACAACTTCTTTCAACTATAGGTAAGTCCTGAAATCTAATTAACTTTACAGAAATACTCTGAAATGTTGTGGAGTCAGTCCTATTTTAATTGTAATTTTTTCTATAATTATTTTTGTTTCTGTTTGCTTAGATAATATTTATAAAAACTAACATCTGTGGAGCTAAGATGCCTTAGCGGAGCTGTGCTACCAATTTTCTTATAGTGAATTTTCGACATAATATCGTCTAGTTTGTAGAAATTAGTTCGTGTTGATTTATTTGCCTAGTCTTTCGAAATTTGGATAAAAATAAAATTAAACTCATAAATGTAAAGCAAAAAAGAAAACATAAGCTTTCCTGGATATATCCAGCAAAACTATAGAATTCTATAGAATAACCATAATTATATGTGATAGAATTGATTCAGGCGTTACTTTGCGGAAGTTCATTTTGACCCAAATTGAAATAAATAGTTTATTTCTACTGTATTTCCGCTTACATAAAAAAACGCTTTGATATAGCGGAAATACACAAGAAATAAATAGTTTATATCAATCTGGGGACCATAATTATGTATGCATGAGAATCTTTGAGGATTTAGATTTTGGGCTCTCTCTAGCTCTCTCTCATGAGAATTTACATGATGACATTTTTAGCTCACTGGTATTTTACCTATTTCAGATGCATCTTCGAATGTTATTTTAATAATTATATATGATACTAGTGCGGTAAGTTGGTTTTTATAAACGAGTAGACCGTGCAGCATTTACCGTAGTCGCGAGTATGGGAATACCAATTTCCGCACGTGTGTCATACAACGGTTTTCAACACATTTGCGAGAAGACAGATATCAGAAGTACAACAGATAATGAAACAAACACTTATTATTTTGCTATTATTTTGGTTTCGTGGTATGGTATGGTATGGTATGTAATGGTTCGTCTACTCGTTTATAAAAACCAACTTACCGCACTAGTATCATAAATAACTATTGTTTCTCCCGTACAGCTAAGAGCATAAATATTAGACTTCAAAGCGCTGTGATCTCAAAGGTAAAGCTTTGCCTAGAGGCGCTTACATCTAAAAGCTTTACAGAAGACATAAATTACAGCAGTAAAATAAGATTTAAATTTATTTCTTTATTTTTTACAACTGGAAAGCAGATTTTAATGGTGAGCGAGACGATCGTAATTAGTAAAAGTTGAGTATTGATATATATATTTTTTTTTTTTTTATCAATAAAATGTTGAGTTTTATGCTCTACAAAGGCAGAGCACGTAGTGTTGAACATAGCGAGAGAAATCACAACTTTGAAAAAAGGCAGTTAAAGTATGGAAGCTGGGTTAGCTGTAATGTAAATGTTATAAAAATAAAAATTATTACCTTGAGATTAGTAAAGAAATGCTGAGTCCTATGCACTACAGACAGCGGGGTGTGATGGTGAGCGGAGCGAGCGCGCGGGGGAGGGGAGGTCGGGGCAGTACAGGACAACTCCGACGCTGACTTCGACAGCCGCCCGCTCAGCGCCTCAGAACGTTCTGTGGACAATAGACAATGAATATCACACTAATGAATATTATTTCTACAAGTAAGTACCTACATCAACTCGGGCACTGCTTGCGGGAGCAGGACTACTCGGAGTAAACAAGCAAATCTAGCAATAATTAGTAGGGGAATGTGTACGGATGACCCCGTGTGGTCAGGCCTAGTCGTCCGATAATAGAAAGGGGCAGGTGGAATAAAGTTCTGCAGTTACAAGGCACACTCTCCAAAATATAAATAAACGATACTTACTCTAACGGTTAAAATATTGAATCTATTTGCGACAGTCAATATGATTTTAATATTAGATTGCCAATCTGTTTTCTGATTGAATCAATTTATCGGAGAGCTCTCAAGGACAGAAAGTTATTGGTTATTAAGAGGATTTAGCTCTCGTTATTGACATTTAAATAATTAATGGAGACCGTTATAACGTACTTTGATTAAAACGGATACTCAGACTATAGTTTTGATCACATCCGGTGACCTTTTTCAAGGAGTGAAAACAGAACACGGTGCGCGTTCAGCCACGTCCTGCTTCGCACTGAAGCATCCCTTTTCATTTCAACATTCAATATCCAAAGATACAATCCAAAGTTTTTTTTTAGTGGTAAATAAAATTGTATCTAGGCTTTCCTATGTTTCCTCGCAATGTTTTTCTTCGCCGTCAAGCTTTTGACTAAGATGATGATGATGTAGTGGTAGGACTCTACTGCAGAGTCCACCTGGGGAAGTACCACACCTTTGGCAGTTATTCAACCACCAAGCATTGGTGTGCAAGCATTACTGTGTTTCGGTTTGAAGGGCAATATGTTACCAGAGAGATCACTGGGTATGAAGAGATTTAACATCTAATATCTCAGGGTGACGAGCGCAGTGCAGTGCGGCGCAGGATTGTATTCGCAAGTGCATAATTCTAGAACTGCTACTGTTAGTCTATATCGTGTTAGATAGATAGATAGATTAAATCTTTATTGCTCACACCAAAGAAACATACACACAAAGGATTAAATAAATTAAATACTAGTGCACAAATGGCGACCTTATCGCTAAAAGCGATCTCTTCCAGGCAACCTTAGGATGGAGACAAAATATGAACACGAAAAGACGGGGTGTGCTGTAAAGAAGAAATCGTAGATTGTAGTCGCAAGTTACAATTCTGGCACTGCTACTGTTAGTGGCAGGCGTGACGCTTACCATCAGGCAACCATCTTGCTCGTCTCGTCACTTGATTGTATAATAATAATAAAAAGAAAAGGTCTAAGCCGTCAAGTCAAGCTACTTAGTAGGTATTCGTTATTTTACTAAAATGTTATGATGGATGAAAATTGTTCATAACAATCATAATAATTTCATTTCCCACGCTGTCTGACGTATGTTATTATTGAATAAGGTAGAAATAATATCCAAATTGTTGGAGCTACGTGTTTTCGAAGCTGAGAAGTTATTTTAAGTAAATTGAATAGTAAATTAGCTAGAACTAAATATACAAAATCTAAAATTAGAAATTAATAAAACCTTAATTTCCGACCCAATACAAATTGCAAATACTTTTAATAAATTTTTTTCATCAATAGGCGACACCTCACAAACCGTATTACCCCCCTCCGCCACGCAAAACAAGCCCCGCGGCCTCCCGGTTATAAACCCTACTCAAAATACCTTTTTCTTATCTTCTGTAACACCATACGAAACGTACAAGCTGATCAAAAACATAAAAAACAAAAATAGCTACGGTATCGACGAACTTCCGCCTAGTCTGCTTAAACAATGTGCAAGCGAACTGACCATGCCCTTTCATCTGCTAATAAATCAATCTTTTGAGCAAGGAATTTTCCCAGACAAACTTAAAAAGGCTGTAATAAAACCAATACACAAAAAAAACTTAAAGACTGACCCTAATAACTACCGACCTATAGCCCTTTTGCCATCTGCGTCTAAGATATTCGAAAAGGCAATGAGTAATCGTGTCTACGCTTTTTGTGAAAAATACAATGTCTTTGACGATTGCCAGAACGGTTTCCGAAAAAAAAGGTCCACAACCCTGGCAGTCTTCAAATATATCCAAGAAGTGTTCAATATACTGGAGGATAAGGGATATGCGGTAGGCATTTTACTCGATATGACAAAGGCATATGACAAAGTTTTGTTCGAAATCCTGTTAGATAAACTATACGGTATAGGAATTCGCGGGATAGCGCATGACTGGTTCAAGTCCTACCTAAAAGACCGAGAACAGCTCGTAGAAATTGTTCATTTTGACCATAAAAACAAAACAATTCATAACATTCATTCCGATATAACTAGTATAAACGCCTCCATTCCCCAGGGAAGCGTCCTTGGGTGTTTACTTTTTTTAATCTACATAAATGACCTTCCAAAAATTATAAACGAACCTTGCATTTGCTTTGCGGACGATATTTCCTTACTAACTTCAACAAAAAATAATATTAACATACATTCAAAACTCAACACGATGCTCGAACAGGTAACTGACTGGATGAATAAACACAATCTGGAATTGAATTTGTCAAAAACTAAGTTAATGACCTTTCACCCATATCAGAAAAAACCGCTTCAATTAAATTATTCATTTAACGGCACAAAGCTAGATATAGTAAAGGAGTTCACTCTGTTGGGTATAGTGATTGACACTCATTTAAATTGGCAATCACACGTAATAAAGCTTAAATCCAAGCTATCGTCTCTCACATACGCACTCCGCGAAATAAAAAAGAGTACTGATTTGAAAACAGCAATCACGACATACTACGCAAACGCTCATTCGAGGCTAAGTTATGGTATTATACTATGGGGCAACAGCAGCGCCGCTAGTGAGCTGTTCATTATCCAGAAAAAACTCATCCGCATCCTGGCAAACATACAGCAGACCGACAGTTGCAAACCTTATTTTATTCAATACAACATTTTAACCTTGCCATGCATATACTTGTTTGAGATTTGTAAATTCGTACGGAATAACTCGCATTTATATAAAACGCGGCGGCACGTGGGTACACAGTGTACTCTGCGGCACGGGAACCGGTTGTTGCTACCCACGTCGCGACTGCACATGCACTCAGCTAGCACGTTATCTATGTCGGTAAATATATTTAATAAGTTACCAAATGAAATTAAAAGTGAAATAAACGACACAAAATTTGTAAATGGTTTAAAACGACTTCTCACTAGTAGGGCTTATTATTCAATTGACGAATTTTTAAAAGATACGAACTAATGATTATGTTTTTTACGAAGCGTTTTTAATTTATTATTACTAGTATTATTGACACAATTTATTATTAATTTATGACGAACCTCCTAAAATACCTCTATTTAATAGGCATCTTATTGTTAAATGAAGTCGTCCTCCTCTCTTCTACTATTGCTGCGCCCGACAGGGTCCATATGAAACTTCTTTTTGACAATATCTATGTACACTATGGAAGCAATAAATATCTGAATCTGAATCTGAATCTGAATCTGATACAGGTTAATACGGAATCGTAAGTAGTAGGTACTAAGCCAAAAAGAAGTCATTGTACTTTTCATTAAAAACAGCTTTTAGCTACCATATAATCGACTCAAATTAAATCCCAAAAACATTGACCTAATATCTAAAGAGTCACAATCTCTAAGTGAAAACAGTCAAAAAACGTACGAGTGCCGTTGTTTATACCTACCTGCATTATATAGTTCACAATGGTTCGAATTTAGACGTTATGTCGCTTGTTTAGTGTTCAATGTATGCTTGAGCGCTTGTGTCTTATCGTAGTTCAAGTCGTACAAAAAGTCGGCGCACTGTAGGTATGGCGTGCGACGAGTTTTGGCGCGGACATTTTTTTTGCACGTTTGTGACTCTATTGTTACTAGCTCAATGCCCAAAAAAACAGATAAAAATACAAATACTTTTAAAAAAACTACTTATTTACATACAAAAATTTCATTGTCCTTGGGCTAATGTAAGAGTCGGTATTTTTGTATGTTTTCCAAAGTCACAGAATTAAAGTTGTTCGGTTTAAGTAGGGAAGCCGCCTTTAAACTACAAAAACTACTTAGCCTACTACACAATAAAAAAAAACAAAGGTTTGTATCCAGACCGATGAAAGTCTAGAGACAATCCAAATGCTCAAACCCACTACCAGTCGGCAGCGTACCCAGTAGCTGGCGGCATTGCCACGCTGGATGGCATTGCTTATGCATTGAGCCAAATAAACGCCAGCATTTTGAAGTAAAAAAAACTACAGAATAACGCCGGACCCCGCGTTATTCTGTAGTTTTTTCTAGGTTCAGAGAATACAAACATACCTACACACTAGTACTTGGAAATTAAACTCTACTTACAGGTCTGCCAGTAATAAAAACACGCGAAAAATTATAAAGTTACTATTTTATAAGCACGCAACGTCGCGTGCAGTGAAAACCTGAAAATGCCCAGTAAGTACCTTATTTCATAGAACACTTCACCATTGCTAGTATGGATGACGTTATTACCTACTTTTTTCTGAAAATATTTTTTTCTTGGTCATATTAGAATTCAAGTTTAGTAGGCGGTTCCTCCGCTATCCTATGGAATCGGTATATTTTTCCGGGATTAAACATTTGAATCAATGCAAAATATAGGCAATTTTTTTTTTTTACACATCGTCATCTAGCCCCAAACTAAGCATAGCTTGTAATATGGAAACTAGATAGCTGTTAGAATACTTATTATACTTTTTGTTTTGTAAATACATACTTATAATATATACTACACCCAGACACAGAACAAACATCTATGTTCGCCACATAAATGTTTGCCCTGGGTGGGAATCGAACCCACGCCCTACAGCTCTGAAGGCAAACATGCTACCAACTGAGATATAAGGCTGTCCAATATGTAGAAAAAAAATAAAAAAATTAAATGTATGCACGGAGCGCCTTCGGGCGAAACCGGACGGTTTTTCTTACGGTTTTTCTCGTCGTATGCGCCCGGCTATATCAAGGAGGTATTTAAAGCAGGCCCCGAGATACTAATATTATAAATACGTAGGAATTGGTAGAAATTATAATAACGAATCAAAAAGGCTTACACGATTCATTCGACTGTCTTATTATTTTTCTTTCGTTATTTTTTTCTTAATAGCTCAATTGGTAGCATGTCTGCCTTCAGAGCTGTAGGGCGTGGGTTCGATCCCCACCCAAGACATAAATGTATATGACGTACATAGATATTTGTTATATGCCTGGGTGTAGTATGTATTATAGGTATCTACAAAAAAAGTATTAAAAGGCGCTTTGTGAAAATGACCACCGATATTTTATCTCTAAAACATTTGTGGAAAATCACAGATAAACCCGCAGGTGTTCCTAATTTTCCATATTTCACACGTATTCATACATCTTTCTAACAAAACCCGATCCTGCTAATTCAATCAAATATGTCACATCCTACAAAGCCTGAGTGATGTGAACCCATAAAATACCAACCAACCAATTTGCCTTGAGAATCGGCCAAACGATAAAACTAAAAATGTTTTACGCGTGTATGTGAGCTGTGTTCAGAAAACGCGATAGTGGCTCTCCACTCAAGTGTGTGGTATGTATAGGTATGTCGGTTGTTTTATAACAGAGTATCCGGGTATTCCGGCATGAATAATGCATTGTTTCTGTCATCTCTTTACTCGATGGGATCCCGGGAATGACGTGTTATCGGTTAAGTTTGACGAAGGGAGAATGGCCATAAGCCTCGCAACACAATTACGAATATCACACTCAACTAAATTCAATTATATCCTTAGCTACGTCGAGTATTGTATAATCTCTAGCTCTATTTAATAGTAGATTGTTTACCAAGGGAGGAAAAAACTATTTTAAGGCGAGAGTGTTTCTTTGAATCGAGAGCGTAGCGAGGGATTCTAAAGTAGAATCCTGAACGCAACAAGGGATTCAAAGTACTCGAGCTTTTTATCTCCCTCTATGAGAAAATAAGTAAGTGCAGCTTATGAATAAGAATAGTCCCTACGTTTATTTCATTCTCACTTCTCAATTTTTATTGAGGAAGATACACTGAGTTAAAATAAAACAAAGTAAAATCCGAATTTGAGTAAACAATTACGAAGACGAACGAAGACTTGCATTTCGCGCGCCTTCCTTTTTCAAATAGCCTATTACTTGTTCTTACAATGTCCGTGGTTGATCTCTTTGGTGATTGGAACTTTTACTAACAATATCCACATTTCAAATTTAAAACAGCTCATTTATGCCATGTTAGCTAGGAACAAAAAAGGTATTTTTGAAAAGATGTGACAAAAAATATATTCATTATCAGCCAAAAGACGTCCACTGCCGAATAAAGGGCTCCCCTTTTGACCCCCACACTGTAGACGACAATCTGCTATTTGTATCTTGGTCGCCCGCGACTGTCGCAGTGCCTTCGGTCCACCTAGAGGGAGAAAATTCTGCCCAGGGAAGCAACAAATGTGACGTGAACTTCTGTTAATAAATTTGTTAATAAAGAAGAGTTTTTTACGAAAAACACCATACCTTAAAGGCCTTCGTCCAGCATTGGACGTTTTATGACTGTAACGTGACGTGACTATACCTACAATGTAATATAGATTCTGAAATCTCATAAACCCACAGAATGATATAGTTTTTTTAATACTCTCAAGTGACGAGACGAGCACGACTTTTGCCTGGTGGTAAGCGTCACGCCTGCCACTAACAGTAGCAGTGCCAAAATTGTGAACTTGCGAACACAATCCTGCGCCGCACTGCACTGCGTTCGCCACCCTGAGATATTAGATGTTAAATCTCTTCATACCCAGTAATTTATCTGGTAACATTGCCCTTCAAACCGGAACACAGTAATGCTTGCACACTACTGCTTGGTGGTTGAATAACTGGCAAAGGTGTGGTACTTCCCCAGGCGGACTCTTTAGTAGAGTCCTACCACAACAAAAAAAATACAATAACTCTGGAACGACACCACAAAAAGAAACCTAAAACCCAGTTTCTAGATAACATTTTTGTCGACTAAATCACTCTCGGGCAATATTAGCTTAGGAGTGGAAAATATCTGCTTTTCACGCAGCTAACATTAAATCGTGTAAAGAAAAAAACATATTTAATAACAACATAATCAGTATCGTATAACGAAGAATTTTTCTTCTGCCGTAACTGGTTACGAGCCTCCGGTTACGTACGGCCGAAAGGTATCAGTTTAGAGGGAAACATTATTCTTGAAGATGTGATTTTGTACGCTGTTTTTGTGTATCTAAGAGAGTCAGATTTAAGTATTTTGTATATGTTACAAATATATTATATGTTTATAATTTTATATGTTTTTAATAAACTGATCAGTTCTGTCTCGATGATATTCCACGATGCATCCGACAAGGCTTGGCTCTTTACCCGTATCAGCAGTTGTACCCGTGTGTTTACATTATGAGCTTTTTAGACTATGCTATATTTATGCAGGGCTACTAAGAACGGTATTACTAAGCTGAAAGGAGGTTATTGTACGTGTCATTGTGTTTTTTTCCCAGTTGTTGCAAAGACTTTCTCTCTCTCGCTTCGTTCACTCGATCAATGGGCGATTTTCTAAACAGGAATTTAAAAAAGTAGTTCTCTTCAACTCGATAGATAGCGCAGACTACGTGCCAGTCAAAAACAGCATAATATTTTTGATTTGTAGCACATGAAAGATGAATATTTGACAGCCTTATAGCACAGTTGGTAGCATATCTGCCTTCAGAGCTGTAGGGCGTGGGTTCGATCCCCACCCAGGACAAAAACGTATGTGACGTACATCGATGTTTGTTCTGTGTCTGGGTGTAGTATGTATTATAAGTATGTATTTACGAAAATAAATGGTATATAAGTATTCTATCAGCTATCTGGTTTCCATAATACAAGCTTTGCTTAGTATGGGGCTAGATGGCGCTGTGTGTAATAAATGTACCACTATATTAAAAAAAAAAAAAAAAAAACCTTGAAAAGACAGCCACGTCTGGTCTACGCAAAGTCCGAGCCTATATCTACAATGAGTTAAGTACACGGGGACAACAACAAAACAACAAAAGATACAAATACAAACTCAATAAATTAGGAAACACAACAAAATAAGAAAACAAAAACAAGACAATATTTCAAGATTAAAAAAAACAAACACAAAAGCACAAGAAAAAAATTACAAGTGTTTCTACATCACAGAAAAGCGAAGGCCTTTACTTCTCTCTTCAGTGAGAAACATGACTAGAAGCTACAAGAAAAGCTTATAAACTTTTATGCAATATAAATAATATAATATATATATATATATATATATATATATAATATGCTTTTTTTTTATGTGGAAAAATATTATCTATAATTTTACTTACTACTATTACTACTAACACTACTTATGGATAATTTGTCCGAAATAAAGTTTTTTTTTTTTTTTTTATATCGTAGTATGAACAAGCTTCAAAATAAAAGCTTCCAAAGAGGTACAAGATAAATAAATTAGAAAAAATGTTTGACAAAGGAAAAAAATTAAGGATAACTGCGAGCTCTTTTTCTAATGACATCGTATAAGGATAATATTAAAGGAAAGTAAATTCATTAGATGTGAAAAGTCGACATTATACAGGACTCGGATAATGTGTTTTTTCGTAGGAAGAACATCGTCATCTGTGGTTTGTCTTTCGTAATTGGGCAATGGCATTAATATAGCGTAGATAGCTGGCTGGTATGTGATAGAATACAATAAGTTTAATAAAGAACAACATAATCTATAATCTATCTAGCATCTACACTAACATTACAAAGAGGTGAAGTTTGTGCCTTGTAGTATCTTAAGGAATAATGGTCTGATTTACATGAACCTTAGACTAGTACAAAGCTACACCATCCTTAGTGCTAGCTAAATTTAATTTTAATACCAAATTCATTTTGTCAGCCACACCAACGCGTAGCTGGGACATAGAAACATAGGGACATAGGGAAATTGTCGAACAACTAGTGAATCTACAGGATTAGCCCTAAGTTAGCATCCTTTTTAAGGCATATTCTGCATATCAAAAATTCGCGATTTCAATGTTGGCCCCATAGTAAAAGTTGTTCGTTTTGATGTACAGAATATGCCCTTAAAAGGATGCTAACTAATTAGGACTAACCCTGTATACTGAAGAAATATAGTTTAAAATAGAGGTCGCCCGCGGCTTCGTCCGCGTACGAAAGATTTTTTTTTTGCGCCGTTGGCAAACCGTTGGTCGCGCATTTCAAGTCAAACGCTCGAAATGCCATTTTGCAACAGATTAAATCAAATCAAATCAAATCAAATCAAATATATTTATTGCAGTTTGTTGGTAAAACTAGATGTAACATACAGAGTATAATCTGTTTTTAAAGAGCTCCGAAAACAAACTTGTCTCTAAATAGACATGCAATATTAGCCCTGGCATATTCATTACTTGCTAATTATAAGTTATTAGTATTGTTAGTGTACAAAGATAATGTCATAATATAGTAGTTATGTCAAGTTAAATACAATGTCCACAATGTTATAATGTCATTATTAGTTAGTCAATGTTAGTATTCCAATTAAATCCCTTATCATTAATAAATTCTTTTACGGTGTAATAGCACTTAGTCAGTAGTATTTTTTTTAATTTCAATTTGAACAGATTAGTATTTAGATCTTTAAGGTTTCTTGGCATCTTATTATAGATTACCGGTCCCATACAAAAAATGCTATCATTTAATAATTTCTTATTGCGGTTTACTATGAGAAGCTTGTGTTTGTCACGTCTATTACGTTTAGATTTATCATTTGTAAGAGGAAAATAGTTCGGGTTATTTTTAGCAAAGCATGCTACTTCAAAGATGTAAAGTGACGGAAGTGATAGAATTTTATATTCAATAAATTTTGGTCTACAGCTATCAGTGCTGTTAAGTCCAAACATTACTCTAATGCACCGTTTCTGTGCCTTAAATACACGTTCCACCTCTGTTGAATTGCCCCAGAAAATCAAACCATATCTCAATAGTGATGCGACCAAACAATGATAAGATGTTAACAATGCATCTGTTTTTACAACTGAAGCAAGTCTATGGAGAGCATATGCCGAGCTTCCAAGCTTTTTGCAAAGCTCCTCAACATGTGCCTTCCAGTTCAATTTTTTATCAATTGTAATACCAAGAAATTTGGCAACATCAACCTCCTTTACTTTATTATTTTGATAATGTATGTTTATGTCATTTATGTAATTAAATCTTTGAGAAAATTGCATCAAGTTTGTTTTATTTATATTAATTTTTAAGTTATTAGTATTTAACCATTTGATGATTGAATTTAGAGCATTGTTAATATCAGTTTCGTATTGTTCTTTATTTTCACATGCAACTGTAACAGTGCTATCATCAGCGAACAGTGACATTGGATGCTGAGTAGCTTTTGGCAAATCATTAATGTAGGAAATAAATTGATCTAATTACGATGCAATGTGGTTTGATTTCCTACGCGTCTATTTAAACTGTCTTTTTGAGTATTCTCAGTTTAAAAACATGTATATTGGTAGAATCGCCATTAAGCGTACGCTTAATGCCGGCTAGCGCGGCCCGTTACATTTCCGTTCTTGTTCAGTGGTTAAAAAAAACTGACTGTTGCGCCCGCAGAGCAACCGCTGTCATCACGCGCGCGACGCGCAGCGGCCCTCAGTGCTAAGCAGGACGCAGCTGCACGCGCGTCGGGGTCTGTTTTCACTCTTTGAAAAAGGTCACGGCTGTGATCGAAACTATAGTCGGAGTAATCCATTTAATTAAACGTTAATATTCCCGTATAAATAAAACAAAAATGGTTAAAACCACTTGGCGCAACTAATCTGAAATAACTTCATCCATTCCTAAGGTTATAAAATGGCGACATAACCGCTATCCCGCTGTCTCCGAGCTAATTACGCGGGAAAGGTTTCATTAATAGGTTCCTACATCTAATGAAGCCGTTTGACCGCCATCTATACTGATACCATCAAAAAAGCAATCACGACGTAGCGCAGAGATCTAAATAATTAAGGGATGAGATGTAACTCGTGGATGTGAATCTAATTTAAGGCTATTAGTACACAGAAAAATAAATATGTTAAGACGTGAAGCAGAGTTATTTGAGTAAATACAAAAAGAAAAATTAAAAAAAAAATTAAAAAAATAAATATTAATGTATATTCTATTCTTATAACAACATTTTTTTTTTTAAATCATAGTTATTCATACTTCTTATTTATTTTAGTTATGAATAAATAATTTTGTACTGTATCGTATTTATATTCATACGTAAATAGTAAGATATTCTAAAATTAAAACATATAAAAGTCTAAATTGAGATATTGGTTATATCAAGTGAAATAATTCATTCTTATAATTTCCATTTGGATACTTTTTTTATGCAATCAAGTGACGAGACGAACAAGACGTTCGCCTGGTGGTAAGCCTGCCACTAACAGTAGCAGTGCCAGAATTGTGATGAACTTGCGAACACAATCCTGCGCCGCACTGCACTGCGCTCGTCACCCTGAGATAATATAATATATGTTAAATCTCTTCATACCCAGTAATTTCTCTGGTAACATTTCCCTTCAAACCGGAACACAGTAATGCTTGCACACTACTACGTGGCGGTGGAATAACTGGCAAAGGTGTGGTAATATGCTAGTTTTTTTTTTTATTGTCCTATTAAAATGTGGCCCTTAAATATAGCTGATTAATGAAAAGAAAATTAAAATCTGATCAAAAATAAGCAACTTATAAGCATTTTAATATCATGCTAGACAGAGAGGCGAAACAGCAAATCGTGACGTCACTTTTCTGTACGCCATTCGGACAAGTAAGGCGTGACGTCATTTTTTGTTTTAAGGGGAAAGGGATAGAGGTGGCTCTACCAAAAACTTTAAACGCTTATATATCAGAACATTAATAACCGACATACTATATTTACTTAAATTCTTCATCAAATCTATTGGTTTCAACGATTTAAACATCTGTCATCTACCCTATTCCCCAGGCGGACTCTGCAGTAGAGTCTTACCCATACTAAAACTATATACTTCTCCCTTCCACTACAAGACAAGTAGAAGAAGACGGCACACTACCATCCGTTCCTCGTGGACATTCCAAAAATCCGTACACTGATGTGTTTGGCTCCACTTTATTTTTTTTTTTTCGTTAGATTGAGACGAGCAAGACGTTCGCCTGTTGGCAGGCTGATAAATAATACGATGCAAATTGTATTATTCCATTATTCATTGACTATTACAATTTGCCACTGGCATCAACAACTCACCCCTTTTTGTTAACCCAGCTACTTAGCTATATCCCGTTTATATTATTACCTAGCACGGTACCTCGCGTGATAATAGTAATTATACTATACGTAAGTGCTGTGTGTATTCACGTTCTGAGGCCTTATTTTTGAATCGAGCGCAAAGTTGCGAATACGAAAGGAGCCGACTTTCAAACGATATTGAACCTTATTCCAAACAGTATCGTTCGAAGGTCAGCTCCATTCGTATGCGCTACGCTTGCGTACGATTCAAAAATAAGGCCCCTGGGCTACTCATTTATTTTTTATGCTGTTTAATCCCAGCTGTCTTGATGTTACTGTGTAATAACAAATATCGGTGGACATTAATTTCACACAGCGCCATCTAGCCCCAAACTAAGCAAAGCTTGTAATATGGAAACTAGATAGCTGATAGATGAATAGAGTAGGAATACTTTTTTGTTTGTAAATACATACTTATATTGATAATACATACATAAGTACACACCTAGACACAGAACAAACATCTATGTTCGCCACATAAATGTTTGCCCTGGGTGGGGATCGAACACACGCCCTACAGCTCTGAAGGCAGACATGCTAGCAACTTAGCTATAAGGCTGTCAATTGTGTAGTAGAATATAGTAAGTATATTCAGCTTGAACGGGAAAGTTGCGCTGACTAGATGGAGCTAGTTACTCTTTTCAACAGACTTCATAAAAGGAGGTTCTCAATTCGATTGAATGTTTTTTTTCTTTTTGTATGTATGTTACGCGATTACTCCGACAATTATGAGTTGATTTGATGATTCTTTTTTTGTTGGGCAAGTGATACTTCAGAGGTTGTCCCATAGAAACTTTATCGAAATTGGTTCAGTAGTATGGTTTTTAAATCAAAACTACTGGAAAAATCAAAAATCCTGGAAAATATGACAATCTCATCTGGGTATCGAAATTGAAGACGGTTGTTTTTTTTAAAGCGTATTATTGCAATAGGTAGTACACTAGCGGACGAGTTGATCGATAGGAAGTAACCACCGTCGCCTATAATAGTAAGTAAGTTCGTATAGGCTGAGTGGCCAGCCCTAGTGTCAGAGTTAATGTGCCGCCCGAAGACCTCTGACATGGCTGACGGTTGTTGTCATAGAAACTAGAACAAACAACCGGGACCAACAATTTAACGTGTCATCCGACCCACGGTAGCGCTCAGAAATAAATTAACCTATGAATATAACCAACATCGAAGATAAATGTCCAAACAACAAACTTGGTAAAAAAACATGTGCGTTGAAAAAATTATTTTTACAAACTCAACTGAACTTTTAAACTCGCGGTTGATAGCCATTGACCGAGTTTACCCCGGTTTGAAACTGGTTCAATTTTCAAACTTTTTACATGTTTTCGTAAACATTGCATATTTAATTACTTATATAGGAGCGCGAATGAGCCAAAAATAACTTTACATCGACCGATTTTACACTAACTTTTTAATGTGCATATTCTACAATACTAGTTTTAAAAAAATCGTTCTGTAAAATGAAGTGTCCCTGCAGTTAATTTCCTATTTCTAATCTGTATAAAATGTATGTATTATCTAATAAATGTTATTTACATACATACAAAGAGAGTTATATAAGTTATAGTTATGTACTTTAGACAAGCTATGACAGGTTTTTGAAAAAAAAACCTTAGCACTAAAAATAAAAACCCAAAAGTTTGTGAGCCCTGTAACGTATTAGAATGCAATAAGGAATTAAAATACATTGTACATATGTACCTAAAAACATAAACTTTGTAAGTCTTGAAAAGTACACAGTCCTCACAGGATAGTGAGTGAAACCGCATGGCGCTGTTTATTATTCCATAAAAAGAAAAAAATAATGTTTCAAAAAGAGCATTTTAAACAACTACCTGTTTGAATTAAATTAAATTAAAAAATAGATAAAGAAAAGATTTTAGTCTGTACCGTTTTAGGCAACATCTGAATTCTACGACCAAACTGATTGAGAAACCTTGACTACTCGTATATTAAATGCGGCATTTTGAACACTACGAGCATTTGTAGCACGCGCTACGAAATAGCTACGACTACTACGAAACAGTTGCCAGTACTAGGAAACATTATTTTGGATGTTGCAATACAAAATAAATTATGATCAGTAAATAAAAATCCAGTAAAAAGCTGTGGTAGTCCATTGGGAGACGACACGCCTCAAAATCGTGTGGCCGTGTGTTCGATTCCGAGCGCGTACCGATGAATTCTTTGGAAATGTACTTACTTACTAAAATAAGAATACCACACCAAACTGACCCTTATGGGGGAATCTGGTGAGTGATTCTCCATACAAATGTATTCCTCTATTTTCTTCCTGGGTAATGTCTCCATAGCATTTTTTTTAATAAGTCTAGGTATACTGTAGACAGTCATGTCTCTGTCGTTTCCTTTTTTTTATCAACTAATTGCTAAAATAAAAATAACCATTTAAGAATTTTCACTATGCCCTTTTTTAATATGCCCTGAAAAGGATGCTGATTAGAACTAACCCTGTATAAGTATTTCATATTAAGCTAATACAAGTTTTGCTTAGTAGGGGGCTAGATGGTGCTGTGTGAAATGTCCGCTGATATTTATTTATCCTTATATGTTATTTATTGTGTTTATTTTTCATATTGAACCCACGACCAATATAAAATATAATATCTGCGCTGAAGGCAGACATGCTACCAACTGACCTATAAGGCAGTCAGGCTAAATTTATAAATAGTACTAAGGCAGTATGGACCAGGTTCACCTTGAATACCAGGCCCTAAATAAGAGTATACTGTTGTAATACCGGGTGTTAGTTTGTACATCCGTTTGGACCTGGGTATGTCCTTAAACTGCAAACAGAACCACTGGAGGTCGAACAGCAGCGTCCTCTTGGTTAACGGTGGTGAGCATTCTCCGATCCCCAAGCCGCCTGCCAAGCGTGGGGATTATGGCAACACCTTCCTATTAAGGGGAGGCCGTCGTCCAGCAGTGGGCGTTTTATGGCCGATGACGATGAATATGGCAGTGTTCATGTCAACCGTGGTATACTCACTAGGTTTGGGCTGAGGCGAGTGTTTCTTGGTGGACATTACGTCGTTCAGGTCATGTCAGCTGTCGCAGCGCACGCACGCGATCATGGAGTACGCGGCTCGCGCCACGCGCCTGAATCTGTGCTTGTATCGAGCTCGCTGTTCAGCTCTTCATTGATTCTGTAACAACAAGACACTTGTGAATATTTATATGAAGTGTTTCCACACTTGGTATCACACACCGGGCAGTGGAGAGAGCTATGCTCGGAGTTACTTTGCGCGATAAAATCCGGAACGAGGATATTCGCCAAACAACCAGAGTCACCGACATAGCTCGCAGGGTTTGCAAGTAGAAGTGGTAATGGGCAGAACACATCGCTCGATGAACTGATAACCGATGGGGAAGAAAGGCTCTTGAGTGGCGACCGCGAACCGGAAGACGCAGCGTAGGAAGGCCTCCCACTAGGTGGACCGACGATATTGTAAAAGTCGCGGGAACCGGTGAATGCAAATGGCAGGCTGTCGTACAGTGTGGCGGTCTAAGGGGGAGGCCTTCGTCTAACCGATCGATACCGCTTTAATAACGTTTGTTTATTTTTTCATAATAAACAAGTAATTTCTCATTATTTAAGCTTTATTATAAGTATTTTTTTAAGTTAGTCTTGTAAAGGTGGGTTTAGACTAAACGAACAAAGAGCTAGAGCTAGAACAAGAGCATTCTTTCTTGATCTTTTAGTGTAAACGAAAGCTCGTTTCAGCGTTTACACCAAAATAACAACGAGCAGGAATGAGAAGCAAGAACGTCTAATGTAAATCGGCCTTTAGTCTTTGAAAAATAATCGATCCCCAAAATAGCATACGACAATACTATGGGGGAACTAAGCATATGGCCCATGTACCCCTCCCTGAAATAAATCCTGGATCCGGCCTTTCATAGGTACATAGATTATAAAAAAATTACACGTCTGGCAGGACTTGAACCTGCATATAGCAATCTACCGGGTTTCCGTCCTTTGCCAATTAAGTTACAGAAGTCTCAGCCATACCCGCCACGTCTTAATCAGTATGTACCGTGCGAGTCCCTCTGCGGTGCTTTTAACTGCGATGAATACTGAGCTCATTTTTGTTTTATTTATACGGGAATACTCACGTTTTATTAAATTGGATACTCCGACTATAGTTTCGACCCTCAGAGACCCTGTCTTCATGGGGCCCGCGAGAGTGGACGCGTATCTGAAGGCGACGTGGTGAGCTCCGCGTGCTGGAATATTCCCGACACCTCACGAGACGATTCCAGTGACGAAGAGCTCCAGAGAGCGCCGGCGCAGCACGACATTCTACCTGCCCCCACCCCCTCACCCGCAGAGCAACCGCTGTCATCACGCGCGCGACGCGCAGCGGCCCGCAGTGCTAAGCAGCAGGGCTAACATGCGCACCGCGAGAAAATTTTGTCGTGTCTTTATGTCGTGCGAAAACGAGACAAACTTATACAGATTCGTAGCCTTGTCCTGTTTTGTAGAATCGACAAAAATTTCTCGCGGGGCGCATGTTAGGCCTGCAGGACGCAGCTGCACGCGCGTCGGGCTCTGTTTTCACTCTTTGAAATAGGTCACCGGATGTGATCGAAACTATAGTCGAAGTATCCGATTTAATTAAATGTGAGTATTCCCGTATAAATAAAACAAATGTGTCAAAACCACGTCAGTTTTCATAATAAAATACTGAGCTCCTTTCCTCCCATTACTGCCGTTCCACGTAACCCTTGTATTTCCCACGTCGTAGATAATTAATGAGTACGATGGATGTTCCCTGTTATTTAGAATTTGACACTTGAAAGGACCGTCGTCGACACTAATCTTATCGACCGACCCAAACTGTCATTAGGTAGTGTGCCGTCTTCATAGAGCTAATTGAATCGTGTTTTATCTGACAAACAAAGAACTTTTAATTGTGGTGCAGAGATATCAACCTCATTTTAAGCTTTTCATGGTAATTAGTGATAAGATAAATAAAACCCTCTCATCATGGTAGTTAAGAGATAACGTCTAGGCCAGAGGCTGCAAACTTAGTTTTACCTATCTTAACAACATCCCAAAAAAACAGTACGGTGCAACAAGCGACCTAACGCGTTTTTTTGTCTAAGTTGACTAGCCTAGTCTGTCCGACCATTGCGACGGTATTAACAAACTGTAAATAATAAAACTTATTGATTCTAATTTAAATATAATATTATTTATAATAAAACTTTGCAAATGTGTGTAATTTTGTAATAAAATAATTTTAAAATAAAAGCTGTTAAATTAAATACTGGTGCAATATCACCAGTTAATTGACCTAATGGTTTTTTTTCTATAAGTATATTATTCTAATTAAATTATTCCAACTATATTATTATAAGTATATTAATTAAAAAAAAACCTTCAATTTTAATTACCTGGAAGACAACTTTTTTCCTGTTATTTTCAGTTTTTGTAGTGGTAGGACTCTACTGCAGAGTCCGCCTGGGGAAGTACCACACCTTTGCCAGTTAATCGATCGCCAAGCAGTAGTGTACAAGCATTACTGTGTTCCGGTTTGAAGGGCAATGTTACCAGAGAAATTACTGGGTATGAAGAGATTTAACATCTAATATCTAAGAATGACGAGCGCAGTGCAGTGCGGCGCAGGATATGTATGTATTCGCAAGTTCACAATTCTGGCACTGCTACTGTTAGTGGCAGGTGTGACGCTTACCACCAGGTGAAAGTCTTGCTCAAATAAAAACAAAAAAATACATGCGCATATAAAAAAAAATAAGTTCAAAATGTCGTCATGCGCATGAAACCACAGGTCGCGCTGAGTTAAATAGGTTAGATTTTCATCTCCATCCCAGTCAGGGAATCAAATGTGAGTCAGGTGTGAGAACTAATTGTATTTGTACGCAAATACGAGTACCTCAGTAAAGTTGTAGAGAGCGCTGAGACCGAGAGAAAGGCACATAGTTTATGTAAGCTGCGTGTTTTTTTAAAATTTTCAACAGGATGAAAAAATTATGACCTCTGGCAGGACTCGAACCTGCATTCGACCAGTCTCTATGGGTTTCCGTCCCAACTGCTTTGCCAATTAAGCTTACTAGCTGCGTCCCGCGGTTTCACCCGCCATTCCTGGAATAAAAAGTAACCTATCGTTGTCGTCGTCAGCCATAAAACGTCCACTGCTGGACGAAGGCCTCCCCTAAGAGGGGTGTTGCCAAAACCCCACGCTTGGCAGGCGGCTTGGGGATCGCAGAATGCTCACCACCGTTAACCAAGAAGACGCTGCTGCCCGTCCTCCGGTGGGTCTGGCTGCAGTATGTTTTATCTAAAGTATAATAGAGCATACCCTAAGCCGAGCCACAGACCAGCCCCCCCCCCCCCCCCACCCCCTCTTGGCTCCGTCAGAGCCTCTCTATCCCCACCTAAAATTTTAAACGCTCATATCTCAGAGATTTATCAGCCAATACAATTTATTTTTTCAGTATGTGTGTATGTGTATTTAGTTATATTCATCACTAAACCTGTTATTAGTTATAAATTTAACATTAGGCCACACGCCTATTTGACTGTAATTTTTTTTTGTATGTATGTTACGCGATTATTCCGCCAATTATGAACTGATTTTTGATGATTATTTTTTTGTTTGGTAGGTAATACTTAAGAAGTGGTCTCATATACATTTTATCGAAATCGGTTTCGTAGTTGGGTTATTCAATCAAAAATACTAGAAAATATTTGAAGATATCATCCAGGTATTCGAAGTTGAAGTCTGTTGTATTTTTTTTTAAAGCGTATTATCTTCAACTCGATAGATAGCGCAGACTATACGTGACAGTCAAAAACAGCATAATATTTTTGAGAAATCGCACACGAAATAAATAAATAACTTGACAATAACAGCCACGTATGGTCTGCGCAAAGTCAGAGCCATCTACAATGAGCTTCTTTTTTTTATTACCTGTCAGAAAATCTCCCATCAACCCAACTGTTGTTTACACTCCACATTTTTATTGACAAACTGGCTAATTATTAACATGAAAAAAAAAAGAAAAGGTTCAACTATACAGAATGTTTGTTTGATCACCGTTATCCTTCTAGGATATCATTGTACTCATCATTATGAACAACTTTTACTATAGGCCAATCCTCAAATCACGAAAAAAACAGCTGTTCCATACAAAAAGGTTCATCGATCTTGGACAAAATGAATGGAACAGCGGATATTTTTTTCGCGATTACAAGGTTGGGCTCATTGGATAACGGTGTTCAAACTAACAGCCTGTATAGTGCAACATTCTTCCAAAAAGTTTTTACACGCCAATAGTTCGCAATTGCAAAGTTCGCAAAGTTGAATTTCGAACTAAGTTCGAACATAACAACTACACTTGAAACAACTGGTGCTTTGCCAACAATGCGAGAGAGAGCTAGATCCTCCAAGGTTACAATGAGAACCTAATCGCTATTGATCTTTTGGATATAGGAGAGAAGTTTCGAAGCTAGAATAGGGTAGATGACTGATGTTTATATCGTTGAAAACAATAGCTTTGATGAAGAATTTAAGTGAATAGTAACTAGAATAGTACGTTTGTTGAAAAAATAATTTAAATCGGTTAATAATGTTCTGATATATGAGAGTTTAAAGTTTTTGTTAGAGACAACTCTGTCCCTTTCCCACAAAACAAAAAATTACGTCACGCCTTACTTGTCAGAATATAATTTATATGGCGTACTGAGAAGTGTCGTCACGATTTGCTGTTTCGCCAATCTGTCTAGCATGATATTAAAATGCTTATAAGTTGCTTATTTTTGATCAGATTTTCATTTTCATTTCATTAATCAGCTATATTTATGGGCCACATTTTAATAGGACAATAAAAAAAACCAGTCATCTAACCTATTTGTACCTATAGAAGTAATAAATCTGAACTATTTTCTTCTGTCTTCCCGTGGACCAAAAAAGTTCTTCAAAACGTGTGTTAACAATTTAAAAGGTCAGCAAAATATTTGTTGTGACCCTGCTGTTATTGTGCAGATATGTTGGAGGATCTAGCTCTCTATATAATCAAAGGCAGATAGATATCCTTAAAGGCGACGGAGTTTTTTATTTTATTTTTTATTTGTTATATAAAAAAAGCATTTAACTGCCATCCAGCCTGGTGATTTAATCTTATAATCATCATTAATGGATTCAATATTAATTTATTTATGTTAAATAAACATAATTTTTTTTTTCATTGCTTTAATTGTTTAATTTTGAAGGTAATTTATCATTTGAAAATTTAGGTTTAAATGAAAATAAGTCATTAAAATAAAATAGCTTCTTTATAGGAACTGATATATGTTTAACTATAATTAAACTGACATATTATTAACAAATGTAATATGATAAATAGATACATCAACAAATAATTAAAAAGATGTGCAATATTCCTTTATAGTTTAAAGCCGCTGGCTCACTGCGGCGCACGCTGTGCACGGCCACGCGGCGCATTTTGGCTGCGTGGCTTCTTTTGTTTAGAATTGGGTCTATGTTTCCGCTGCAGCACACACTATACATGAAAATGTACCCACGAATATGTACGACTGTAGCGCCGCAGTGAAGCTACGCACGCTTTCGTGTACCGCGTGCATAGCGTTGATAGCGTTGAGCTGCGTGGGCGCCATATTAAAGCAAGCCACCAGATAAATTACTGGGAATGAAGAGATTTAACATCTCATATCTCAGGGTGACGAGCGCAGTGCAGTGCGGCGCAGGTTTTATTCGCAAGTTCACAATTCTTGCACTGCTACTGTTAGTGGCAGGTTTGACGCTTACCTCATCTCATGACCGTATAAAAAAAATGCCACGCGTGCAACAATGAGTCTCGTGTTCGTGCGTAGCGTGTTCGTGGGTAGCAGTGGACGTTATCACATACATTTTCACGCAAAGCGATGCTGTGCACGGAGAGCGTGAGCCAGCGCGGCTTATGGCAAAGTCATCTACGTTTTTAAGATAAAACCAAAAAATAGAAGTAGGTAACGTTAGTAACCCTCGTAACGCGGGAGTATTTATTTACCAACATAAATCATTGCTGTGATGTACGGATACAGGCTGTTCAGAAATAGAAAACAAAAACAGAAGTAAGTATTCAATGATATCGTAATTTTTGCTTGCAGGGTAAAGAAAAATATGAATACTGTTAAAACCAGTGGAAATTGGAGTTCAGTAGATATTTTGGATGGCGAGGGTAACCTTATTTTTCACTTTAACAATGAAATTCAGTTAGACCTTGACTCTGTTGACCTCTGTTGTCTGTATCTAGAGTAATAATATAGGTACGTAAGACACGACGTCTCATGCGTAGAGCTATTTAGGGAGCTTCAGATACTGCCCTTGCCGTGTGAGTTTATTTAGGTACCAGGTAGCCCTGTTCACCAATGCAAACCTAGAACCATTCCAACGTTGGGGCGTTCACAGAACGTTAGATTTACGAAGCAATAAAAATAAAGACTCAGTCAAAAGTGCTTTTGACCGATTTTGCTAGTCAAAACTACTTTTGACCTAAGATTTTTGATTGAAAAATACACGTTATGGACCTGGTGTCCTTAAACTGCAACCAGACCCACCGGAGGACGGGCAGCAGCGTCCTTTTGGTTAACGTTGGTGAGCATTCTGCGATCCCACATCCGCCTGCCAAGCGTGGGGATTATGGCAACACCCCTCTTTTAAGGGGGAGGGCTCCGTACAGCAGTAGACTTTTTATGGCTGAGGACAGGACGGATACACGGTCTACAATTTCGTGTAATTTTTTGTCGTCAGCTATTTTCGATTGGAAGAGTATTTCCTCAAAAAAGTTTGGAAGTGTGCTAACGAGGTCAACTGTTCGCAGAACAGCTTTTATAACGCTTAGTTAAACCTTTTACCTAGTCAAAGAGAATTGTTTGTTACACGATAACATTCAAAGGTAAATCCACCATTTAACTGAACAGCCTGTATACGAGTCCACTACGAAGGTAACGGAGATAAAGCGGTGCCATTCAAGCCTCCTTATCTCTACTGACTCCGACATGGATATCCATTGTGCGCGTGGTAACATAAATCCTACTTTGTATCGTGATACATACCTATATGGCAGTGAAGGAAACGAAAATTACGCAACAAAGTCATAGTAGAAAAACGATCAAACGTTTATATGGGGCATAAATTAGGAAAGCGAATTCCTATCCTTATACTAATGTGAAGGTTAGGAAATTTTCTTCCTAACCATCACCACCTATCCACAACAGTGTGACAGAGTTTTGGCGGGAACACGGAAAAATCATGTCGTTGCATTCTATTATTTTCTTAAACTAGTGTTTTTTCGCGAATGTTGTTTTCGAAACTCCGTAGAAGCTCATAGTAAAGTCGCCACAATTTTACTAGGGCATGATTTGGACTCGACTATGACTAATTTCGTGTGACTGACTGTGATATCATGACATATTTGACTTGATTTTAATATAAATACTTGAAAATTCATACACTTGACACTGCCAGTGTCAAGTTTATGAATTTTCACATTTATTTGTTATGATCATGTCAAATAAGTCATGAAGTCACACGAAATTAGTCATAGTCGAGTCCAAGTCATACCCTAGAAGTTAATTCATGATCAACTGCTGTACGATGGCCTCCTCCGTAATGGGGAATAGATCCCCTCCTAGGTGGGGGATTTGCCATAATCCCCACGCTTGGCAGGCGGCTTGGGGATTGCAGAATGCTCACAACCGTTAACCGAGAGTAATAACTGGTTTTTTTTTTTTTTTGATTATCTTAATCTATTAGAGGTTCGTTCGTTCTACCACAAGTGTTACACTTGTGGTCGAAAACACTCTTAACGCAAGTCCGTCTCGCATTTGTCGGTTTCATTAAATGAGGTCCGTAACACTTAGGTATCTTGAATGGCTTAGAACATAGCATTTAGCAATAAACGTGGCATTTACCGAGTTATATTGCTTCTCTCTTCCACTGGAGTGGCTATTTATCCTAATGGTCATTGGTTATTGATATTGGTGTGGCATTTGATTTTATTCGCCATAGTGTTCGGTTTTGTGACTAGACAACTAGATATTTGCAATTCATTACTTCAGCAAGGGCTAAGTCTTCCAAAATATTTTTTCAGCAAAATGAAGGGCAAATAGCAAAATATTAGATTAGGTTAGGTTAGAACCTATGAAATTGCCGTTTTGTATGGAATAAATGAAAGTACTTATTTTATTAACTTTTTTATTTCTGTTATTCAAAGTCTGAGTTTGTAAAAATTATGTCATGTTTTTATGACAAAATAATTTGATATCAGAATACAAAGCCATTCCAAACTTTTTTTTCTATTTGAAATGACCAGTACTGAAGAACGGCAATTTCATAGGTAAAGACCTATTATTATTCAAACTATAGACAATAGACAAAAGATAATCATTTATTTGTAACAAAGAATAAATAATAAACACTGTTAACAATTAAAAACAACGGTTATAAACATACAAAAAAATATTTGTGGATCATATAATTCTGCCACAAAACTGACCCTAACGAACTACACAAAATTAGGAACCAATAAAGGCAAGTGCGAGTCCGACTCGCGCAACGAGGGTTCCTTAAACCAAAACCACTGAAAATTGTTATAGGTCAGACTAAAAAATAAACTTAACATCAAAAAAATTCTAAATTCTAAATTCTTTATGTAAGTCAACAAAGGTCCAGGTTGTTAGTAAAAAAACTTAGTATCTTATATATTAGTTTTAGTGTTATTATATTATTATTACTATACTAATACACCATATATTTGCGAGGCATATCTTGCGGAATCATTGTTCGCACGAAATACCGTCGCAATGGTGCATAGAAATCCTCAGCTATGGCTTTCAGGATAATGTTGTTACTTTCTCGCACTTTCGCTATCAATGACGCCACTTTTTTTCCTAACAATGGCATAAAAACATCATAGTTGGAAATTTTTGCCGATACTAAATCGATCAATTTATGATTTTCTGATTTTATTCTTTACTTGTGCTAAGATAAGACACCTTACTTTTAGCCAAATTCCATGATTGTAGGTCAACGGAAAGTAATTTCTATTTACTTGGCAGTACCAACAATTTAGGCAAAATTTGCCTAGTTTCAGCTGTATTTTTTAGGTAGCGTTGAGTTAGAAGTTCGATTGTTTTACAGCGTTAAGAAACCTACGTTTCTGATATTTTCAACTTGACATCTCCACACATGAGCAGAAGAGTATTTACAGACCGACATACAGACAGTCTGACGAACAACGAAGTGATCCTATAATGTAAGTACGGAACCCTTAAAAAAAGAGATGCCACCTAGTTTTATTCATGCAGAGAAACTAAGGTAAAGAAAAATCCAGCGAAAATTCATCACTCGAGTTTCCCGGATCGTTGGGTTACGGCAAATCACGAGAACTGGTTAAACTTACACGTCCTCGTACAAACTTTGATTGCGAAACCTCGTATTTGCCGTCAAAAAATTTCGAAGGGGAAATGGATTAGAATCTGAAAAAGGCTCTTCGAACTTCGTAAATATTTTTTTTAAAGTTTTTCCGTTGGCCTGATTTTTATACCACTAGCTTTTCGGTGAAGGATATCATCGAGAAAAAACCTGCTTACATCCAAAGAAGAAGTTCCAACCAACCTGAAACTATTCCGTGTATTCAATAACATCCTGTATTCAATGACACCTATATTCAATAACACCCCTGTATTCAATAACAACCTTTATTTAATAACACTCTCTATTAAATAACACCTGTATTCAATAACAACCTGTTTAGGGTTACCATTATAGACATTAAAACCGTTTTCTTTGTGATTATCGCAGCTTACTACTTACGTGACTTTTGTAGCAAAAAATATCTTAATATAAATACTCTTATGATGGTAAGAGATCAAGTTAACCCAATAACTACTGTGATGTGCCGATGTTTTTTTCAAATGTTGAAGTTGTTGAAGACATGCTGTTTTCAGCCGCTTCTACTATAAAAACTGTAGATTACTCACCTAGGGAGCAAAAATAAAGAAGCTTTCAGATCATATATTGACAAACAATAGAGGTTTCTTTACTTGACGATTTCACGTGTCGCTGCGGGGACAAACTGGTTCTTTTCGCGTAAAGTAGCCGCTTAGCCCCGCAGGCACGTAAAAACCTTTAAAATTCATCATCCCAACCATTCTACATAAGTACCTTTTGAACAAAAGCTTGAATTGCCGTAAATTCACAAAAACTTTGCCTGCTTACCAGCCAGCCTTGGTAGATTAACCATTACCTTACACAGTTGGCCAAATGACGGTATTTACGCAAAAAAAAATATCTTGAAGAGAAACCTTTTGGTTTCGCCACGAAAATGTGACAGTGGCTCCCTCATACGATTACACAAATAGGTTGGCCGATAAAAGAGCCAAGTTCTGATGAATAGGCATTGTTTGCTAGCGTGTAACAGGCTTTATCGCTTTCTGAAATTCCGAAACTTAGGAATTCGTAAATAATTTATTAGCAAGTTTGGTTCCTGTTGATCCCTCAATTAGTTAAGTAAGTGACCACGTATTTATTGATTCGTGATTCAGACTCAGAAGATTAATTGTTTCGATATAGTTCAAAGTGGTATAAAATCAAAACTGAAGATTTATTAGTCAAGTTTGTCGGCTGACCAAGGTCACCTGGTCGGTCCCCAATCTGTTTGACAGTGAGGATAGTTAGTTGAGCTAGTAAATCTGACGTGACCTTGGCCCGTTTGTTGCCCATGGTACTACCAGTGTTACTACCAGTAGTACCACAGGAAAAAAAAACCCGTAGTACTACCAAGCGATCCAGTACCACAGGAAGTTTTTTTTCGGTGGGCGTGCACGTGTGTAAGCTTGGTCAATTGACCTACCAATCTGACGGTGTGGAACAGGAGCGGTCGGTGACCAGCCAAGCGACCTTGGTAGTTCGTACAACCAACCTGACTGACAAAATTAAAAAAATAATAATTACGTACTTATTGCGTTGTGGTCAATTTTGAAGGCTTTAGTTGACAGTTCTAAACCAATTAAAATATTGCTGTCACTTTTTTACTAGGCATGTTAGCTAGGGACAGCAATACTTTAGTTAGTTTAGTTCTGTCAACACCTTCAAAATCGACCATATTAAGCCTGTGCACACTTTTTTTTGTACTTCGTCAGTCGCAACATTTTACAAATAGATAGGGGGGAAAGAGAAGAGGTGCGTACCACTAGTTTTAAATTCAGTGCTCTAAAATGCAATCTAAATAATCTACTCTGCAGTTAAGTGTTTCTGCGATCAAAGAACCTACGAAACATATGAAATTGGAGTGTCTATAGAGCGATCAAAGTCTAGAGACACCCTACATTTGCCCTACATGCTCCAGCCTACTGCCCACTACCCACAGAAAAGTGAAAGCCTTACTTATTATTAACCCGTAGGTACTTTCAACAAACAGACTACAGTGTATCCATAAAAATACGTAATTGTCTCCCATTCGATTGAAAAAAAATAACTTTCGGATTAGATTTAAGTTTTTTTTATATATAGATATACTGTATAGTGACGAGACAAGCAAGACGTTCGCCTGGTACTAAGCGTGACGCCTGCCACTAGAAGCAGTGCCAGAAATGTGACTTTTGGAACACAATCCTGCACCACATTGCACTGCGCTCGTCACCCTGAGAAATGTAATGTTAAATCTCTTCATACCCAGTAATTTCTCTGGTAACATTACCCTTCAAACCGGAACACAGTAATGCTTGCACACCACTGCTTCGCTGTTGAATAACTGGTAAAGGTGTGGTACTTCCCCAGGTGGACTCTGCAGTAGAGTCCTACCTCTACACGTGGCTGTTCTAGTTTTCTTTTATCTTTCAAAATACGGAAGTATGAATATTTGTAGAGTTTCTGTGTTAAAAAAAACTCGAAGAAGACTCCCTAAAATAAATTCGCTTTGAAATGAAACTCAAAATTCCAAGCAAATGATTATTTTAAAAGTAAAATACGTCACAAACAACACTCTAATTTCTCACGTTATAATTATGGCATTTGCATAATCCCGCTTATAATCCTAAGCCGACGCAGTACCGTTTAATTAATGACAGATTACTACAGCTTTTTAGATTAAAACGAACTCGAAAATAACGTAAATGTTGCGTAAATGTTTTTTTCTTATTGTAACTTCTTCTTGCTAAAGACTACCCTGTTTTTACTTTTTGCAATCTAGACTACTCTATATTAAACCCTTAGAAAGTTGAATTATTCTAATCTCTGTTGGGAACAAAACTAAATTAAATTTCTTGAAGCAGCATAACTCTATGAGACTGTTGCTTAAAATTAACTCGTTGCAGTTTTTTTTATTAATGTAGGATACCTCCTATCTTAAATTAGTTGTATTTTTTACATTTTCTTTTCAATTCTTTAGAAAACTTGAATGAACCAATACCATTTAAGCAACTCTACAGTTACATGGGAACTGAGGGCGTAACAGAACGTGACGAGCGCCGAGCGTATAAAATAAATGATTAGAGGCGACAGACTGACGGAAAGATAACGTAATACGAAACGAAAAATGGGGCTAGACAGAGACATAATATATTATCAGCCGAAGAGAATTCAGAGACACAAGACTTCCTAATTTACAAATAGGGTGACGAACTTCAATAATGAACACCCAGGGTTATTCTTGCCAAGAAATACCCCTCTATCTAACAATATACATACGTAATACATACGACGCTCGATTTCAGTCGAATCTGAATACTTGAAATAGTTCTTGGATAGGTGGGTCTTACAGCCCATCCTACCCCACGGCGAGACGTGAGCAAAAACTAGTTTTTATAAATAGACCCAAAGTAAACCAACTAAGTAAATAAATAATAAATTAATAAATATTAGGGGACATTTTACACACAGCGCCATCTAGCCCTATACCCAAAGCTTGTATTATGAAGACCAGAAATCTCATAGATTACTTATATACAATTTTTTCTCGTAAATACATACCACACTCAGACACAGAACAAACATCTATGTTCGTTGCATACATTTTTGTCCTGGGTGGGGATCGAAGCCACGCCCTACAGCTCTGAAGGCAGGCATGCTACCAACTGAGCTTTTAGGCTGAGAAATGGTTTAAGTCTTAACACCATTTGTCCTGTCTGGCAATTCCAGGGAAAACGACAGTTATAGTTTTTACCCCTATCACTCTAACGGCAAACTAAAATGACAGATGACAAAAGCACCACATTTTCTGGGATAGCTCCGCAGATCCAAAACCAATTTAAATTTTTAAGTATCCACCAACCAACCAACCAACCAACGACCAACAAACCAACCAACCAACCAACCAACCAAGAACCAACCAACCAACCAACCAACAACCAACCAACCAACCAACAAACAACCAACCAACAAACAACCAACCAACCAACCAACCAATAAATATCTGAATCTGAATCTGAATCTAAACCAAACTACCAACCAACAAACAAACAACTAACCAACCAACAACCAACCAACAAACAACCAACCAACAACCAACCAACAATCAACTTCCATTTCGACGACCTCGATGACATCTTCATATTTTCCAGTTATTATTCCAGTAATTTTGATTTAAAAAAAAAAATCATGCTTTGACATTAATAAAAACTAAAAAACTAAAACTACCTAAAGAAAATATTAATTATCTATTATTAATTGAAAAAATAACGGTGTCCGTGTGGTAAGGTCCCAAGAACGCTGGCTACATTCCCGCGTTGAATTGCTAAAGAAATTCTCTGCGCGAGGAATGAGCCAGCTCTCTTGTCACCAGTGGCGTCGACCAAGCGTGGTGATATATATTTAATAAATTTTTTAGTTGTTGGACCCCATGTGCCAAACGTTTCGACGCCAAGCGGCATGAAAATGTATTCGTTAGAAAGAGAAGAATACTTGTGCCGCTTGGCGTCCTCTGCAGCCTCCGCCGCGGCTCCGGCTCTTTGTGCTGACCCGCTGAGACGAGAAGGGGCTAACGTATCAACGCATGTTGCGTCCCATACGAGAGCCCTTCCCCGCTCCCAGGGGATCAGAGTTAAGCCATCAGGGAGCTTGCCATCATCCCGGGCAATCCCTACTGGTTCTAAAATAGCCGGGATGTTTATAACGGCAAGCGACCGCTTGATGATGTCATTTATGGAGCCGTGACGGGAAAAACGACCAGCACTCCGTTGGCAGGATAATCCATGAAGTCCAGTTCTGCCGACGCTACTACCACACGGACACGTATGGGCTTCGACAATGGCAGCTTCTAATCGGAGACCGGTAGCGACGCGGAAGCTGCCGTTGTCTAACAGTATTAGTTTGATTTAAAAACCAAACTACTAAACCGATTTCGATAAATTTATATGGAAACACCTCTGACCTCTAACCTACCAAAAACAAAAAAAGATTTTTCAAAATCAAAAGAGACAATTGACGGAGAAATCGGCGAACATATATAAAAAATAAAAATAAAAAACATACATACAGTCGAACATAGAACCTCCTCCTTTTTTGAAGTCGGTTAAAAATAGATCCAACTAGAAAGATAGGTAGGTACAACTTTTCCTAGTACGTATGTTATGTAGGTACCTAGTATGTTAGATAAATCACGCCCTCACTCTAAGAAATGTTCATTTATTTTCACACCTACCGACATCTACTGGTAATAGAAAACCAGTGATAATATAAACTCGTGTATCTTTCCCCCATTTTCCTCATTTCAACTCTATTTGCTATAAATCTCAGCACCAAAGTATCTGTAGGCTCTAGAGCCTAGCTGAACTAAAACTTCTCTTTCCCTCCCAGTACGTAATATAAATCCTTTCACTCTAACAAATGTTTATAGCTTCATACGACAGACCCAGTCAGGATCTCTGCCAAAATCTTAGGGTTAACGAACTGTAATGCCTACAAATAGGTTTTTGTGGAGGACATAAAATATCATGAAAAGCTTCTTCATTTCTCGTAAGCTTTTGAGAGATCTTCTCGGATTACTAAGTTAAGATATACAGATTTGTAAAGCTAAGCAATGCGTTTAAACTTTTAAGAGGCTGTTAAGTGTTTTAGCAAGGTTTGCAAGTTGAAGTGGCAATGAGCAGGCCACATCGCTCGAAAAACTGACAACCGATGGGGAAGAAAGTTTCTTGAGTGGCGACCGCGAACCGGAAGACGCAGCGTAGGAAGGCCTCCCACTAGGTGGACCGACGACATTGTAAAAGTCGCGGGTAACCGGTGGATGCAAATGGCAGGTTGTCGTACAGTATGGCGGTCTAAAGGGGAGGCCGTTCAGCAGTGGACGTCTCCGGGCTGATGATGATGATGAAGTGTTTTATTTTAAATTTTTTAGAGGCTGTTATTTGCATAGTGCTTGGAAGATCTAGCTCTCAGCTGGGTACTTAATCAAAAAGAGAACAGAGAACCAAAACTGTTATAACTCACAATCTCTCACCAGTGGCTCCAAGCAGCTGCTATGCATTATTATTATTATTACTTAATCAAAGGCATAGTGACAATACGATTCTGCGTTTGGATGTGTGAAACTGGCGACAGCGGGTTTTCAGCTGTTTTACAACATATTTACAACACATTTGCTCGAAAAATGCACTGCACTTACGAAGCCTGTATACATCGTTCACGACAGTTGAACATTACGCACCATACAACTAGGCGTGTGGTAAAATAGCTAGGCGTGCGCAAACCTATTTTACCACACGCCTAGTTGTATAGCGCCGTGCGTATCCTTTACGGTATTTTTTTTATTTCTATAATAATATAAAAGAATTCCACCAAGGAGTTACACATTACGAGAATAAATAAGCTGAATTATCGAACCTCCTTGGAAACGCTTTTGCTCAATACGTTTACTTTAATACTAAAAAAAAAAGACGAAAGATGTAGTTCTAATTTTCACCACGCGCACGTAGTGCCATTTGTTAATTCGCGCCATTTCATCTTTCCTCCTAGGAGGATTATGGCGTCGCACTTTGTGCATTTGCCAGTGCAAGTCCTCCTCTCTCCCTCTCTCTCCTCCTCTTCCCCCTGGACCGCTGAGGTAGTCAGACGTTAAAGCGAAGACTCCATGTTAATTTAAATAGCGAAAATTAAATAAAATCGATTCAGTAAATCCGATAACAAAAATAGGAGCGCATATACGGCGAAGAGCTCGGAATACCGCCTATCGTCGCAACATACCGTGGACAAGTGAGTCATTAGTGTTATTACATTAGCTAATGAGACGCGGGAGTGCACGCAACACCCGACTGGCTAGCGTCCTGCTCACTCTTGCATACACCGCTCACTGATAGTGGGTGGAGCTTCTAATGAGCGCCGTGCTTACTCCTCGTGGCTTCTGATTGCCTAGTACTTTTGCTGAATATAGGTACGCTGGCTTTTGCGTGTGATTTTGGTCTGCTTGTTGCTTTGAAGCATTTTTGAACCTCTCTGTGGTTCATAACAGCCTAGTACAATGGAAGGTAAAATGGACAGATCGTACTCGGATCCAGACGTAAGTCAGACAAATTACATCGATAAAACTCCTACGGGTTTCGGTATGTCTCGCTGTAAGAGAAAGAGGCGTGATGAAGATTTTTCTGAATTTAATAATTTTAAGGAAGAAATAAGAGCCATGATGCTCAGTCTGGAACAAAAACAACAAAATCAAAATAAAATCCTGAAAGATATTCAACTGGGAAATCACAACATACAATCATCTATAGATCTTCTGACATCACAAAATGAAGAGTTTAAAAAGAAGATACGCGAACTAGAGAATGTCACACAAGAAGATAAAAAATATATAGTATTATTAGAGGATAAAATTGAAGATATGCAGATGGCGAGTCGTAAAACAAATTTTGAGCTAAAAAACGTGCCAAAAAAGCAGTCTGAAACAAAAGAAGACTTGTTGGATATGGTGGCTTCTTTATCGAAAAATGTTGGCGGAAACTTGAGCAAAAATGACATCAAAGATATATATCGGGTGCGCACTAAGAAAACAGAGGTCAAAAATACCCCAATTGTTGTGGAAACTACCTCCACTCTGCTAAAGACTGACTTACTAAAGATGTGTAAAACCTTTAATGTCAAACACAAGATGAAGCTGCGTGCTCTTCATTTAGGCCTGCGGACGTCCGAAGATACCCCTATTTATATTTCAGAGCAATTGACAGCAAGGGGCTCTCGACTGCATTTTCTAGCACGAGATCTGGCAAAGTCAAAGAAATATAAATTCTGCTGGACTGCTTATGGTAAGGTCTATATAAGAAAGGATGAAAACTCGCCCGTAATTGCTATAAAAACTCAAACTCAAGTACAACAGCTGTTACAAGAACAATGACTAGGTTGTATCGAACTTTTGAAGAAAATATTGTCACTACTTTTTCTTTTCTACTTTATGTTCAATAACTGTCTTAATTTGAGTTATTTACTTACGAGATTGCCTACTACCTACACTACAAATGCTACATTTTACACACAATTCCACTTACACATTGAAATACTACACACAATCAGAATTCAAAAAACTATGTTCATATTATCTGAAAATCATGACTTACCTCCAAATACACAGTTAACTAGCCAGTGCAAATTAAATTTATTGGTTTGCACAAAGCACAAGATAAACACTCGCAGATTGTTTATATTTTGTTATGGATAGCTCTCTTTCCACATTAAATGAAATAGACGAGATTGAAGTTGCACTAAGCTTTCAATGTGATATTGAAGATCTCTCCCGGAAAGTACCTATTACAGACAATGGCCTTAATGTTTTCTGTCAAAATATTAGAAGCGTTTATAGGAATATAGATGATTTATTTATAACTTTAAGTACAACCGATATAGTTCCAGATATAATTATTTTGACCGAATGTAGAATAAAAACGGATAAACCAATTCCTTCTATAAAAAATTACACATCCTTTGAAACTAGTCATCATCTAAATCAAAATGACGGAGTTGTGGTGTATATAAAAAACGGAACTGTAACTACTAACATTAAAGAGGTAAAATTAAATCATGCATCATGTGTGCAAATAGATACCTATAACAGTTCGATTTTGGGTATATACCGTTCTCCTTCGAACATTAATGCTGATATTTTCATTGACTCTCTTAACTTACACTTAGAATCATTAAAACATTATAAAAATATAATAATAGCGGGAGATATTAACATAAATCTAATTTCAAGGGAAGCTGAACAAGGTTTTGAAAGGACAAATAGACTAAGTTACTTAAATATGCTATCTTTGCATAGTATAATGCCAGGACATGTACTTCCAACAAGAGAAAGTAACTGTTTAGATCACATTATGTTAAAGATCGAGAAAAACAATGCGTCTGCTAGAATCGCTGTTTTAAACACTACTGTCACTGATCATTCCATGTTATTCTTAAATTTATCTGGTCAATCCACTACTAACCAATGTAGCAAAACAAAAACAGTTACTGATTTTAATGCAGCTTTGATAAGCTTAACAAAAAAGAATCTAGCAGAACTTATATATTGTGATGACCCCAATTCTTTGATAGAACAATTAGTAGATAAAATCATGGAATCTTTGCGAGAAAATACCAATACGGTACAAATTTCAAAAAACAAACGTATTATAAAGCCCTGGATAACTACTGGAATTTTACGATGTATTAAAAACAGAAACAAACTACAACAAAAGGTACGATTAGAGCCTCAAAATGAAATTCTAAAGATTACTTATAAAAGGTATCGAAATTTCTGTAATAATTTGATAAAAAAACTAAAAATAAATTATGAACGCACGCAATTAGCAAAATCAACGAAAAACTCTAAAACTCTTTGGAAAAACATTAGATCTATAACACATTTAAATAAAACTAAAACAGATAATACAAAGTTATTAAATATAAAATCTTCTCCAATTGAGTCTGTTAATTATGTAAATCACTATTTTGCAAATATTGGAAAAAAGCTAGCTGAAGATATGTTAAAATATCATAACATATCAAAATTTTCAGGTGACATTCATAACGCTCAATCTAATTCATTTGTTCTCTTAGAAACTGACTTCGAAGAAGTGCATAATGTGCTCATGACCCTCAAATCAGATAGTGCTGCTGGTTGGGATAACATCCCAACTAGTTTCCTCAAGCTGGCTAAATATGAAGTAATCCCAATTATTTGCCATTTGTCTAATCTTTGCTTTACACATGGAATCTTTCCACTATTGTTAAAAAAATCTATTATAACTCCAGTGCACAAGAGTGGTGACTTAGACGATGAGAATAACTATAGACCTATATCGGTGTTACCTTGCATTTCAAAAATATTAGAAAAATTAATAAATAACAGACTAACAAAATACCTTAACAAATACAATCTAATATCTGACTCACAATATGGCTTTCAAAGTGGAAAATCCACAGAGGACGCTGTAACAGCTTTGACTTCTTTTATTGTAGACCAAGTAGATCAAGGTCAAAAATGTGTGGCTGTATATTTAGACCTCAAAAAGGCCTTCGACACCGTCTATGTCCCCGTTCTTTTGCAAAAATTAAATCACATTGGGATTCGAGGTACACCTTTAGCACTTTTTCAAGATTATTTGAGTCATAGGAAACAAAAAGTCAAAATAGGTGAATACACCAGTGACGACGCAGATATCACCTTCGGCGTTCCTCAGGGAAGTGTCCTAGGACCTACTTTATTTTTAATATACATAAACAATTTGTGTAACCTTAAACTTGCAAATGCAAAAATATTCTCCTACGCTGATGATACTGCTGTAGTTTTTTCAAATGCTACCTGGGACAAGGTACGGGAACAAGTAGAAAAAGGTCTCGTTGAAATTTCTCATTGGCTTAGACACAATCTTCTTACCCTAAATGCTCTTAAGACCAACTACATGTGTTACACTATATATAACAGAACCCAACCCAAAACTGAGTTTAATATTAAGCTCCATAATTCGGACACCATACACAATAATGACTGCAACTGCACTATCTTAAATAAAGTAATTACAACTAAGTATCTGGGCGTTCAGATTGACCAAAGATTATCTTGGTTTCCTCAAATAGACGTCATTAGCTCCAGAATAAGAAAATTAATATGGATTTTTAAAACGTTACGACATGTGGCACCAGAAATGCTACTAAACAAAATATACATCGCCTTAGCTCAATCTATTATAAGTTACTGTTTGCCAATTTGGGGCGGTGCCGCTAAAACCAAATTTATAGAGGTAGAAAGAGCTCAACGAATTTTATTGAAGGTTATGTATTTCAAACCCTATAGATTTCCTACTACTAAATTATATTCATTATGTCAGTTACTAACCGTGAGAAAACTTTATATCATACATTCAGTCCTAAAGGTTCACAAGAATCTACCATTCGACACAGACATTCTCAATAAAAGAAGAAAAGATAAGGCAGTTATGATCAAATCAACTAAGACTTCATATGCTAGTAATCAATTTGTTAATAAGTCAACGCGTTTATATAATGTTATAAATAAGAGTTTAGATATTTATCCAAAGAATTATCATGATTGCAAAAAACTTATAACTAGCTGGATCATTCATAAAAACTACGACGAAACAGAAGCACTGCTAGGAATATATACTTGAATAAGCTACAACATACTGTAAACAATCTACGCTAGACATCTTTATTTATGTTTTACATGTATAACATATGAACATACATGAACACGAATCACCCACCCGCCTCAACCACACCCACACACACACGCGCACACACACACACACACACACACACACAAACACACACACACACACACACACACACATACACACACACATACACGTACACACAAACACCACTTTCAGGCAAATTGCATAAGTTGAAGATTTACTTTAATATATAAGAAAACTTAAATAAACAAATACTTAAATATATTAAATGTTAGTAGGTATATGTAGGTATACTAACTATTTACTTGTTTAATGTCTGTAATCATAAAATGAATGTAATGGTTATGGAAGAGCGGGACTTTCTGTTACAAGTATTTTATACTTACTAGAAGATCCCAACCTACTTTTTGAAGCGTAATCTTGGTTACAAAAAAAAAAAAAAAAAAAAAAAAAAAAAAAAAAAAAAAAAAAAAAAAGTATTTATTTGTATCAAGTTTTTGATAAGTTGCAAGTTGAAAGAGTCTAAGTCACACTTGGTAAGTCACAATCAAGTCCAGTCATGTCCTAGTAATGTTGTGGCAACTTTACTACAAGCTTATTCGATGTTTTGGAAACAACACGAAAAGACACTCATATTAGAAATGTTTTAACGAAGACGAACTTCAGAACGAAGTATTTTTTCTTTTTTCCTCCTAGGAGGATTATGGCATTGCACTTTGTGCATTTGCCAGTGTCAAGTATTTAGTTGCGACTTTCCGACCGATATTTATAAACAAAATAATAAAGTTTGTTTCATTATCTGTTGTAGGTACTTCTGTTATCTGTTTTCTCGCAAATGTGTTGTAAAACGTTGTATGGCACTCGTGCGGTATTGGTTTTTACAAACTCGTGACTATGGTAAGCCCTCGACTTCAAATAACTTACCGCACTAGTATCATAAATAACTATTTTACCTACTTTTAGGTTAGAAGGGCTTTCGCTTTTCTTTGGTTATCTGGATGACCATCGAATTACTCAATGATGGTTAAATTTTCAATCCGCAAATGAAATTGCCTTCTCTACCTGCAAAATATGAGTACCTAGCCATCATAAAAAGCAACACAAAAGCAATGGACTTAAACCAATTTTCATTTGTGCCCCAATATCCCCATTGAGCGGGGGTGATAACCTCGCCCCACAAAGGTATAAAATTCAAGCGTCAATCAATTGTATTGTTCTTGAAATTGAATGGTAAAATAGCTACCAAACTTCTATCGTATCGGAAACATTTGTGGGTGCTCATGACACACATCGCCGGATTTAAGGGAGGGCACCAGGAGCAACCTCCCGGGGCCTCCATAAGAGAAGGGCCCCATAAATTGTATCTACTGTAACTTACTAAAATAGTTTGGTAAATCCTAATTCTTTTGCTGAAAATATTTGATTTGTCTCGCAATACATTATTGAAACACTTGCAAGAAGCTTAATTTAGAACCAAATTACTTATTAACCTAATTAAACTAGATTGTAATAAGTAAGTTAGTAAGTTCGTATAGGCCGAGTGGCCAGCCAGCAATTAGGGTGTTCATATAAAAGGGCAACTAAAAAAAAATACTTGCAATATTTGAAGCCAAGCGTGGAGATTATGGCAACCCTTTCTTTTTAAGGGGGAGGCCTTCGTCCAGCAGGACATCTTCTGTCTGATGATGATGATGATGATTGCCCCATGGCCTCCAGCCCTCTAACTCCGGCCCTACATATACAGATATAGCCATAACTAAACTAAGTAATTAAGTGTTACATACAGACAGATAGCGACGCGCAATATAATAGCATAGCGTTACTAGTATAGTATTATAATATTATCTTTGATAGTATAATCAGCTTTTTTACAAGACTACAGGATTATGTAACCAAAAAAGGAAAAATATAAAATAATATTTTTTTAGGAGTGTAATGTGTTTTCAGGGTTTATGTATGTTTGTTTGTGAGTATATTCGTTCCACCATTACTTCTAACCCTCCTCCTCCCCTTACATACGCCCATGAACGCTTACCTTAGTTGGTGGTAAAACAACTTATTCGCAATAAAAAAAGGTTTTAATAATCGCGTAAATAAAGCTACAGAATTAAGTATACATAAATCCAATTCCGTTCGCATGATATAAAACCAAAGTAAGCTTCTCCGACAACTGAATGAAGTTTACGAGCAGCCGATATTTGATGGCCATATCCATTGCGCAAAGCTCCTTATGAGGTGAGATACGAGTATAAACCTTGCAATGTATTACTTTAAGTAAGCTATTTGTTTGCCAACATTGATAACTTAATAAGTGAGTTTTACTAAAATCGTTTGAGAATAAAACCTCTTTAATAGTAGCATCTGTGTAGTTGGACCTGGGTGGGTATGTCTTAAAACTACATCCAGAACCACCGGAGGACGGGCAGCAGCGTCCTCTCGGTTAACGGTGGTGAGCATTCTGCGATCTGCGAGACATGTGTGAGGAATATATTATAGCCCAGGAAAGTTAAGGTTTAGGTTTGAGGTTTGGTTTTGGTTTGAGTTTTGGTTTGGTTTGAGGTTTGGGATATAAAATAGTCACGCGTTCTGATTACTGAATGTTATACTAGAACCTGCTTCTCGTATAAAAAGTAAAAAATTAAGGAATATGAATGCCTTTCTGAAAACCTATTTTTTCAAACTTTGCGATTAATTGAATTATTTTCAGACCAAAAATATTAACGGTAAATAATGACAGTGCTGCAATTCTTTAACCTACCTAATTTAAGGGTTAATTATATTTGCCTTCTTAGAAATGAATAAAAAACACATCTAATTTTATTTATAAGTAACCCATTACGACTTTTTGAAAATTCCTATACCAATGTTTATTACTGTAAATGTACAAATTAAAATCGGTCCTGCAGTATTTTTGGATGATGCATTTCAGTAATATTGTTTTTTTTTTCATAAGGCAAGGTTATATTTCCTTAATAATATTTTTTACTGTTTCTCCGTCAACAAATTAAACCAACGTCAAATAATATTAAATAACAAATTTATGCGAGTATCGTCATACTAAGTCTCGTAGATTGATTGGGCTAATTATGGCAACCCCTCCCTAACAATAGCTGATCCTCCGCGCGTCTGTGGTCTCTGTCTAATTACATAGGTAAAAAAGAGAAGCCGGCGCGCTTGCGCCACGTTTCGTACAGTAATTTTGTTCGAAAATAATTAATTCCAGTAAAGTTGTTGCGTAAGAAAAAACACTAGTTCAATAGTAAGATAGATTAAAATTACTCGTAACCTCTACTAATTTTGGTTATTAGTTTTCATACAAAAATACAAAGAAAAAATTACTTAGAAATTCATTTTTAGTGGTTATTTTACGTTTTTTTTCTATCGAGAAAATTATTCGCAAACGTGTTTTCGAAACAATAGCCAACTAGGAAGGTTTATTCCACTTTGTTCTAAATTAACATAAAAGAAATTCAGTGCTGTCAAATTTGTACATTTGGCAAAACATTAACCCGGATGAAGCCAATTTGGGTGTACTCATCCTCTTGCTTCGTCCAGCAGTGGACGTCTTCCGGCTATTGATGAATCTATTTCGACTAATATTATAAATGCTGACTAATAAAGTTTGTCGGTGTGTGTGTGTTTGTTACTCCATCACACTGAAACGGCTGAACAGGTTTGGATAAAATTTGTTATAGTGGTAGCTTATACCACACCTTGGAATAATAAGTAGCCTATTACTTAATTTCCCTAAAAATGCGGGTAAAACCGCGGGGCGTAGCTAGCAGATAACCTCTTTAATAGTCGACTGTTCTCCTACCCTGGAAAGGTCATTCAGCAATTTTTATCATGCTGGCCCTATTCCGATTTGGTGAATTTATCGCGAAAAAAAGTCAACTGTTCCATATATTTTTTCCAAGGTCAATTAACTTTTTATATGGAACAGCTGACTTTTATTTCGCGATTTCAAGGTTGGCCCCATAGTAAAAGTTGTTCATAATGATGAGTACATACATACCCTTCAGTATTGTTGAACCTTTTTGTTACACATTGTATACGCCGTTGAATTTCTTCTCCTCTCTTCGCCAATGGTATGAAAATTGTTTTTGGAAACATTATTATGAACTAAGGATGGTATATATTATACCCAATAACATAAGAGACAATCGTTAAGGCATAGGCTAAATAATAAATATATATATAAATAAATAAATAGGAGTTCTAGTTCGGTCTTGCATGGAATACTTACTGCTCGCACTTCAGACGGCTCTGCTAAGTACCAGCTAGAGTATTTGGAGTCTATAGAGAAGCGTGCCAAGCAGCTCATTAGCAATGACACCCTTTAAAAGGCTAAGCTACAAACTCGAACAAAAGAATTTGGTTTGTGAGTACCGCTAAACAATGGAATGCGCTGCCCGAGTTGTTTCCCGATAGATAATAATCCTGGTGTCTTCAAGTCGCAAGTGTTTTCTTCTGAGCAAGCGTGCTGCATCGTAGATCGAACATCAGACGAGACGGTAGTCTAAGGCAAGTCCAATAAAATATTTAAAAAAAAAGGATAACAGAACAGGACACGTTTCGGGAACGGAACCCTAAAACAGTAACATAAAGGAAATCGTGGGTGCTACAAGCTGTTTCATCTCTTTAATTTGCTTAAAACAAACACAATTTGCCTTCTTATTGAAGGTTAAACTACTCTTAAAGATACCCACGCATAATGAAAACAATCCCATGTTATTAAGTACTGTTTATTCTATGTCAAAGGCCTGAAGACAAAGGAAATACGAGCCTTTTCCAAGAACTAACGAGCTTGTTTGTCACTAGTACACGTTTGATCCGTACAAGATCTGTGTTTCAAACATACCTATTCGTTCTCTCTTATGTAAGCCTCTTTAATTTAAAACCCGCAACGTTTAAAGCCACCGACTCGCTTGCACTTAAACATTTTTGAAGATATAAAATCACATAAATGTATGTAAAATTGCAAACGGTGACGTTGCTGAGAAAAACGTAACAAACAATCAGTAAAATCATTTAGATAATTTGTTAATATTTTTTTTTAAATGCCTGTGAAGTATGAAAACTTAAAATTATTCTTCTTTCAATTTGTACATTTCCAAAAAAAAAATATTAACTGGTCATGTGACTGGTCGTGTGGTTCGTAGGGTCAGGGTTATGAAAATGGATGAATTCGTAATTAAGAAAACGTAAAAAAAAAAAGGAGTCTTGTTTGATAACTAGTTATGAAACAGCGAAGAAAATGTATTTTTTCATGGTTATGAAAAAAATAATTTTAAGTTACGAATATAGATGAAGGGAAAAAGCTTTGTACTCGTAAGATTTTTTTTAGCCTTTTAGATGTCGCTGCGGGGCCAAGTCGGGATAAGGGGATTTTCACTTTTCTCCCGCTTATCACTTTCTAATGCCAGCTAGGACCAATTTCGGCGAATTTAGGTAAGTCATCCGTCGTCCTACCATCGTTCGCGGCCTTTCTGGCACCCATTGCGTCAAGACCTTCGCTTAGTAAGGTTGTCCCCAGTAACTTTTCATGAATGTTTATTTGATACCCTTTAATTCGTCGGGAGTTGTACAAAAACAAGTTCTATTATCTGATTTCTCTAGTTAAAATGTTTTTTTTTGATTTCGCGTACAGTGACATTCAATGCCTATTTAATTTGAAATTCGTGATCAAGACAAAGAATCCGAGGGCGCAATAAAGAGCCTTAAAATCTGACGTTGTAGAGTTGTTAATTGTAATCTAATTCTAAATGAGATTTTCTCCAAAGGGACACAAGTTATGAAGAAATCCGGTGAGCGATTCACCATACAAACGTATTCCCCTACTTTCTTCCTGGATAATGCCTCTAGAGCAATACATTTATTTTTTGTATAAAGTCTAGGTCTACTGTAGACAAGAATTTATAAAAAAAAATGATTGCTCTAGAGACATTAACATTATCCAAGAAGAAAATGTATTATTAAATTTGTATTTAAAACTTGTATACAATTTTCGATTGCTGGTCTAGAAATTTAGAAAGGTCAGAGCTCTTGACCCACTCTCGTCGCATATTCGTACATCAATAGACATCAATCAATCTCGTACGAGGCAAAAATTAGCGAACAGGATTTACGAGTTTTCGAGACTATAGCGTGTTCCTGTTCGGTAATGACTTAGGTTGTTTGTCCACCGACGGCGTCACCGAGACCAGGAGGGTGTCACTCCGCAGTTTAGGTATGTTCGGCCGGCGCTCCGTCCAGGTGGACAATGCAAGGCAGAAGTCAGTCGCCGCCCGCACGCTAGCCCCGTCGCACGTAACTAAGCATACGGTGAATATAGCGACCGGTATCCAGCGCTGTGCGAGTTAAATTGCTACGTTATTGCCTAGTAGATAGAGTCCTTATTTATTTCAATTCCTTTGCGGAGTTAACTTTCTGTACGTAGTACTATTATTTATTCTGTGCCGAGACGTCAACGAGAACGAGATCCGCCACAGCACGGCACCCAGGTGACGGACGTGCGGTGGACACGCGGCTATAGTAATCTTTGCTTCGCTACTGAGGCGACGTCATTTCTTTCTCATTGAAGTCTCGGTGACGGCGTCGGTGGACAAACGGCCTAACATGACTGCCCAAAATGGAGTGCTATGTCTTCAGGATTCATGCAGCTGTGTTTTCAGGGTTCATGTATGTGAGTTTATTTACTCCACCATAACTTTTAAATGCCTGAACAGATTTAGATGTTTGGGGTATCGTTAGAATCCTTGCATTATCCCGAGTGACACTGGCTGTTATTTTGGAGTGCTGTCGTGTTTTTTTATAAAAAAATATATACTGAATTATGACTCGACGGGACGTTCGCCTGGTGGTAAGCTTTTAGCCTGCCCATAATAGTAGCAGTGCCAGAATTATCAACTTGCGAACAAAATTCTGCGCAGCACTGCATCATATTTTAACCGAAACATAGCACTTACTGCTTGGCGGTTTATTAACTGGCAAAGTTGTAGTACTCGTAAATAAAATAAGATCAGGAGGAATTTCGATACCCACATCTCTTGATCGGGAAATACTTATTACATTTCTAATATAACGCCACGTTTTCCCACTAACGGCACCATACAGCTTAAGTTACACAAATTACGGGAACAGCCCTTAGGCAATTTTCCCTTTCTGAGGAATAAAAATGTTAAGGTAATTTATGTTTTTGCTGCGGTTAATACTGGGATTATAATGAACTTGGTAATGGTAGAAATGGTATGGGTGATGTATAATGACTTGGCGTGTTTTTCTTCTGTCGACTGGTATTTTTCTTGCACTCTTGCATTAGCTTTTGAGTCTTTTTACGTATAGAAGCAGTCTATAAGGACAAAAATCCAGTTGGCTTTCAATAGAAAAGTAAATCGAATTCCCAGCAAAAATTTTTTTTAAATATACGAACAAAAGCGGCCAGGTCGAATTATTCAAATACGGAACCATAAAAATACTTTTTTTTTAATTTACAACTAAGTGACGAGACGAGCAAGACGTTCACCTGGTGGTAAGCGTCAAGTTTGCCACCAACAGTAGCAGTGCCAGAATTGTGAACATGCGAACACAATCCTGCGCCGCACTGCACAGCGCTCGTCAACCTGAGATATTAGATTATGTTAAATCTCTTCATACCCAGTAATTTCTCTGGTAACATTGCCCTTCAAACCGGAACACAGTAATGCTTGCACACTACTGCTTTGCGTTTGAATAACAGGCAAAGGTGTGGTACTTCCCCAGGTGGACTCTGCAGTAGAGTCCTACCAAATTGATTGCTACGAGTACTTCTTGTCGGATCAACACGATTATATAGAGTCCAACGATTTTATATTTTATATTACTTCAACCCCTAAAATCTCACCAAAACCCATACTTCACTTGTCGTCTTTTCAATAGCTTTCAATACTTACTTGGAGTACAAAACTTAATTTTAACCAATAGAGTGCCAAGACGAAGGACACGTTCACCTGAGTGGTATAACAATCACGCCTTAGCCCAGTCGGGATGTCAAAAAAAACCCCGAAAAAACTAGGAAAATAAATAATTTCACCAGCCTTTGGGGGGTGTAAGTTAATTAATAAATTATGAGCATATATAGTTATAATATATAATTATGATCATAAGTAATTATGATAATAGTGCGGTAAGTTGGTTTTTACAAACGAGTAGACAAATGTAACTTAGCATAGTCACGAGCTTTACCGCATGCTCCGTTGTATGGTGCGTAATGTTTAACTTTCGAACGATGTACAGAGGCTTCGTAAATGCACTTTTTGAGCAAAAGTGTTGTAAAAAATTAAATTAAATAATTCTTAAAAAAAAAAAAAAAAAAACATAAATAAATTATTAACAATTTGATTAATTAATTATAAAAAGTTTAATTAATACACCATTAAAAATTAAATACATTAATTACTAATAATAAAAAATTATTAATAATTAAATTAATAAATTAATTTATTTTATTGAATTACATTATTTGGCCTTCGTCCAGCAGTCGACGTTTTATGGCTGACGACGACGAATGAAATTAATTTAATATTAAATAATATATGAATAATATAATTAATTAATTAATTTTAATTAATAATAATTAATAGTTGCCTAGCGCAGCGCTTGAATTTGGTCGCGATATTGATTTTACGCACCCAGTGACCAAAGGCGAGCGCAAAAGAAAGCAAAAGCATAGGAGAGCGATCAAGGCTGATAAAATTTGGGCCTAGAGTTATTTCGGGGCTCAATGCTAACCCGACTGGGCAACCTGCCCATAACAGTAGCAGTGCCAGAATTGTGAACTTTTATTACTTCCAGTCCAAACGTCGATATTTTATTCCGTTTCTTAGTAACCTAGACGTTTACAGCCTCAAATGCTCACGAGAACTGCCCGCCGTAAAAACCCAACAATCATTGTAAAAAGAAATCACCTTGTCCTTCGAAACCTTTTGCACTTTGAATGGTCTCCTATCTCGCTCTAACGCATAACGATTATGTGTTGCTATCTCATTCTAAATAGCCCATTTTGCTCTCCCGTTAGCCTCTTTGAATGATACTTCGGAGAGTCGGAAATGTTAAAGTTTGTGCCTAAAAGTAGATATATTGTCGGAGCTAGTCGGTCAGAATTAGTAAGATGTGTTTCTAATGAACTTGTCATTTGAACAACAAATATTATTTATAAATTTTAATTTTGATTTTATGATATTTTCTGAGCACTCAATAACTAGTGATATGCAGTGAACTGAAACTTCACGGTCCCTATATATTCCAAATGACTTGAATAATTTGGCTCGTATTACAACTCAATAATTTTAATTACATGAACAATTTATTCACAAAATTTCTTAAATACCGGTTCAACGATTAGCAAGTTATCGTCGAACAAAAATATACATACAAAACAAAAACTTACAAAAAAAACGCAGTCTTGTCCTTTTTGTCTCAGAGACTTTCACTTGTTTAAAACTTAAGTTTGTATAAGCTGCCAGCCAGAACTCAATGAAGCAGAATACTGAGCAATCGTTGTTTATACATTTTCGTATCAAAAGTGATATTATGGGTTAATGGGTCGTATTATACTATACATATACTTTTCCATACACCCATTTATATAATACAAATACTTTTGTAGAAAAACAATTAATACATACAAACGTTAAATTATATGATGTGTTTTCAACGTGCACATAAATGTTTGATTTAAGCATAATTTGTTTGTGTTGTACGGAACCAAGCAAGTTAGACTGACACACCGAGCTGCCAGTCTGACTCTCTTGTAGTATGTTTTCTGTCAGTTTATATACAAAATGAACAATAAACAGAGCATCGCGCTACACATTTAGTAAACTTCTTTTGAAAGATATCGGTACTAGAGCTTTGTTCTCCCAAACATCTTATTCTCTTAGACAAACACCTCTCCAAGGCAAAGTTTTGTCCCCAAATGGCACTTAAACATATTTACGTACTTAGATATATATTTGTCTGTCCGTACGTAATTCCGACTGAATTTCCCTTGAGAAAGCATTTGATATATGTCGATACATACTACTACAACTAATAAAACGTTTTTTTTTTATAAAGTTACATCACGTTACGTCACGTTACGCCTCAAACTGTGACGTCGCGACCTCTTTATGTACACAACAACTTGGTGTAGGTATTTGAATTTGGAAAACGTGTTTGGTGCAGCGAACTGATAATGGAACTGCTCAATGTGTTATAAGAAACCCCTCAAGAACTCAAAAGATAGTTCATTCTATGGGTTAAAGGTAATTATACCAAACAGTCGTTTCAGTCTGCCTGAACATGGTGCATGCATCATACATCATCATCAGCCAAAAGACGTCCACTGCTGGACGAAGGCCTTCCCTTTAATAGGGAGGGGTTACCTTGCCATAATCCCCTTGGTTGGCAGGCGGCTTGGGGATCGCAGAATGCTCGCTGAGAGGGCGCTACTGCCCGTCCTCCGGTGGTTCTGGATGCAGTTTGCGTTGTGACAGGACATACCCAAGTTGAACATGGTGCATGCAATTGCGCCGAAATATCGGGAGCTCGTTTCACAACATAATCACGGTAAATATCCTGTAAACAATCATAGAACTGATGATAACATTGTGAACACACACATCCATTTCTAAGTTATAGTACGATGTCATTTGTATCATTTTTTTTTATCGACACAATTAATTGATTATTATCACCTGGATTTTGACATCCGGAGGTCGGGCAGCAGCGTCCGCTTGGTTAACGGTGGCGAGCATTCTGCGATCCCCAAACCGCCTGCCAAGCGTGGGGATTATGCATCTTCGTTTAACATCAGACGAGATGGCAGTTATAATATAACGCAAGCTAGATGGCGCTGTGTGTAAAATGTCCCTCAATATTTACTTATTTATAAATTGTAAAAAAATAAAATAAAAATGCCAACCGGGGGTTGCTATCACTGAAGAGAGAAGTGAATAGAACGGAAATGTGACGGGCCGAGCTAGTGCAAATTAAATTAAGTGCAAATGCGCTCGATGACAATTCTACCAATATACATGTTTTTAAACTGAGAATACTCAAAAAGACAATCGTAGGAAATTAAACCACATTGCATCGTAATTAGATCAATTATAAACTGTTGGAAAATGGCATTTCCAGCGTTTTAAGTACTTCAAATGCGCGACCAATTATTGGCACTTTTTCGTCGTAGTTTCTATACAAATAAATGTGAAACTGGCGACAGCGGCCTTCCATACTATTGACAATAGATTTTATTAATGGAAAAAACACATTTGCACACATGTGCACACATTGCTTTAGATTAGAACATTGTTTTGACAGCCGTTCTAACCTATAAGAACTAGGCTTTTCGCTTTTCTGTGGTAGCTATAAATATTATTACCTTATAGGTACTTTTTTTGCCACTCTTTCTAGGAAAAATATATTTTGTTTTAATAATAATAATAATCATCATTTATTCATCAAGTATCAAGTACTCATATATACATCATTAAATTAAATTAAATTAAATTTGTAGCAGTAGCATTAATAACGTACATAAACACAATTAAATTAAAATTAAGTTTGAACTTAAAATTTAAATTGTAATCAAAATAATCCAATTATAAATAAATGTCAATTCAATTGTATTAAGTATGTCAAAGAAATAAACAGATTAATAAAATTCAAATGAAACCTACCTCCACTACATTTAAGCTTCAGTTAATACACGACTGCCCAAAAAAATAAGAGTGTGAATGTATCCAGGATTCATGTATCTATTGTATGTGAGTATCCTTGTTCCACTATTAATTCTAAAAGCCTGAACACATTTAGATGTATGGGGTATAGTTAAAATACTTACATCATATAGGCTATATTAAAAAAAACAATATGGTGACTGTACGGCGCCATTTTCAAATTTGAAATAAAATCGTCAATTCTTTTATATTTTAAACCGATTTTTGGCACGGCAGTCATGTTAATTTCTTTAAATATTAATTTCACGGCAGTGACTATTTCTACTTTCTTTCTAAATATAAAATCAATTACTATTTTTACCCGGGTTCAATAAACTATTTGGGTGGGACAAGGTACTTGTGTGAGGTATTTTTGTAAGGGTCCGTACGCTTGATCAATGGCCCGTACAGGACGGGTATTGGATCGGGTTTACGATAACATAGTTGGATTTGTACTCGTAAGTACCAGAGCGAGGTAACAAAAGTACTGTCTGTAGAAATACGAGTATTGTGTGTAATTTTAGTATCATTATAGGTGATCAATGAGGATCCACACTGCGTTTTTTTCCGCTAGGTGGTGCATCGTCAATGCGGCTATATTCAACTGTCAATGTCATACATTTGTTGTTTTTTTTCTACGGTTTTACTCTTATTAAACTCGGATTACCAGGGAAAATCTGCCTATACTAGTTTGTACCAATCCTTGGCCTTGCTAATTAAATATCTGGCCAACATAAAACGTAATATAACCAACAAATCTATTTTCAAGCCGTCAACAGCTGGCCATAAATTCTTAAAACAAGGCTCAGTACCCAGTATTTTTCCTTGTACTAGATTATCGACAACGCCCTCATCAAGAGCAGATAGATATAAGCAACGATTAACAATAATACTTGATTGCCACATCCGGACCGCCGCTAGCGACATCTGCGAAAAGTTTTAAATGTGGAACCTCATTATATGGAAGTTATGGTGCCTAATCTGGAGACCGCTCAACTTGGAATCCCGAGGTCGAGGTTTTAAATCAATGAGCTCTTCAGAGCTTATGTATTTTAAGACCATTGCCTTTTCGGTGAAGAAAAACATTGAGAAGGAATTTGCGTACATTTGCGAATTTGCGTAAATGGCGGTTATGTGAATTTGGAATCCATTACACCGCAACTGAGTCGACTTGGTGGATATGGCCAAACGCCTTTCGAAGAAAGACCCAAGCCTAGCAATGGAATATAGTATTATGCTGTGGTTATGCTTACTACTTACTTAATGAATAATGTTTATGCCCTAACATAAACAACAAAATATTCTTGGTGTTTTAATTAAAAAACTTTCAATGGTAATTTCTAACTTCTGGAATCTTAAACCTTAAATCTTAAATAATTATTTAATGGTCTTAACAATTGTGTTGTCGATCAGCGAACAACCTTAATCTGACCCTTCAATTTAACAGAGCTTCAAAAATAACTTTTAACTTCTGCGTTTCAGAAAGTTGTTTAAAGTTTTTCACGAAAATTTACTAGCGAAGTTTTAATTTGTTTGATAATTTAACAACATTTTTTGGGATTTTGTAATGTTAGAGAACTTTAATAATTCAAAAGAAAGCTGATGTCTGGAAGCGAAATAAAGCTAAGACGAATGGCGTGCCTTAGGAGGTCTATGACCAACATTGGACTATGATCACACTATTATTATTAATGAGAAAGTTTATCGGTGTGTGTGTTTGTTAAATCTTCAAGCAAAAACGGATTTGGATGAAACTCGAAATGTAGATACCATATTACTCGGAATAAGCTACTTTTTAACCGACATCAAAAAAGGAGGAGGACCTATGTTCGACGATATGTATGTTTTTTTTATGTTCACCAATTTCTCCACCAATTGTGGACCAATACCAGGGGGGTGTCACTCAGCAGTTTAGGTATGTTCGGCCGGCGCTCCGTCCGGGTGGACAATGCAAGGCAGAAGTCAGTCGCCGCCCGCACGCTAGCCTCGTCGCACGTAACTAAGCATACGTGATAGAAAGAGAGCGGTATATGTAGGTGAATATAGCGAGCGGTATACAGCGCTGTGCGAGTTGAATTGCTACTTTATTACCTAGTGGATAGAGTCCTTATATATTTCAATTCCTTTGCGGAGTTAACTTTCTGTACCCCATAGAAAAAGTTGTTCACAGTAACCTCTTTTTGGCTAAGTAATACCTTTACACGTAACCCCATACAACTCGTTGACCTAGAAATTGGATGAATGAACGCAATTTTCCGTCTGCCGTTTGAACGTCTTTGTCTAAAATTCACCTCAGATCTCATACAACTATTTTCTTTTAACATTAACAGTAGAACTAGGGCTATTGATTTATGGAAATAAGATTCAGTTTTTATAGCGCTAGGGATCATATTAGCATAATGGTTGGTAAGCTCGAATTAGGTTCCCTACCCGTTCATAATAAAAACATAATATTCAAGAGATACTTACTGTTTACCACGCATCCATTCCGAAAGCCCATTTTAAATTCATAAAACACAAATGTCCGTGAAAAATAACCTTATCTCACGCTAGGTCACTTTTACACACTCACAGTCACACACTAACACTGAAATTTGACACAAATTGAAACTAAAAACGTTATTACATTACCTGTTAATGTTTTTGTTAAGAGATAAGATAGTTTTTCATAAAAGAAACAAGAGATATTGGAATAGAAGAGAAGGAGAAATTTAGTAACGCGGCCGTTAGCTACGCTTGCCGCTACGGACTGACGTAGCGCCGTAGCCGCGTAGCCCAGTAACGGCGTAGCTTTGGAGGGAAATTTGGGATGCGCAAATAGGTAGGGATTATTGGTAGGGGATGATATATAAAGGGCTGTTGCCTGATTTTGTCCCTGCGGAGCTATTTGTTCGCCATTGTACGGAATGGTAATAGAATCGATGGTCGGATGTGTTGGTTAAAGGTGATTTAATATTTGGATAGTGATCACTTGACTGCCCTTTGTCGTGATTAGCCTTTGTACAATAAATAAATCTAATACTATAAGAATCTCTGTCCTGACTGACTGATTGACTGACAGACAACGCACAGCCTAAACCGCTGGTCGTACGGTCGTGTATTTGTCTTGATGCGTAGGGGGGATGCTATTAAGAAGTTGCATAAAAAGTTCTTTGTTTTTGAAGTTATAATGATTAAAATTGGTATTTGGGTATTTCATACAAGGGGAGTAACGGGGGTAAAAAGAAATGCTCGGGATGATATAAAATGGAAAATATGAGGGAAAAAAAAATAGTAATTAACCCAGCGGTATTTGGGAGCGGGGCGAATATCTTCCGTACGCAGACGAAGTCGTGGGTGACCTCTATATATCTCTGTATGCTTTATAAAACAAAAAATCGTTTCTATTTTAAACACATCTAGACACCGTGCCCCGTTTCGTCGCTCGGATCTCCGCGCTCACCTAGTTTATGACTAATTTATTAATTCAATCATTATCAGGGCCGGATTTAGAAGTTTGGAGGCCCTGGAGCAACAAAGGAGTCATCATCATCAGCTAGAAGATGTCTACTGTTGGACGAAGGTCTCCTTAACAAGGAAGGGCTCCCATAATATACACGCTTGGTTTTAGCAGTTAATTAATATTTTTCATAATTTTTTTGCTAGGCAAATTAAATCTTCTCAGCAAACATTAGGGTTTACCAAACTTTTTTTAGTTAGTACAATTTATGTGGGGGTGTGTATGTCACTTGTGGAAGCCCCAGGCAGTTGCCCCGGTTGCCCTCCCCTTAATTCGGCGATGATCATTATACAACACAAGTAAATTAAAAAAAAAAACAACCGACTTCAAATTAATATGGAACCACCTCGAGAGTATACCCATTCAAATAAATAAATAATTTTCAAAACACATAAAAAAAATACATACATACCGTCTTATTTATATGGGAATACTCACGTTTAATTAAACAAAATGTGTCAGAACCACGTCAGTTTTCAAAATAATACATATACCGTCGAACATAGAACCTCCTCCTTTTTTGAAGTCGCTAAAAAACACGTACGTTGTGTAGTGGTAGGACTCTACTGCAGAGTCTGCTTGGGGAAATACCACACCTTTGCCAGTTATTCAACCGCCAAGCAGTAGTGTGCAAGCATTACTGTGGTCCGGTTTGAATGGCAATGTTACCAGAGAAATTACTGGGTATGAAGAGATTTAACATCTAATATCTCAGGGTGACGAGCGCAGTGCAGTGCGGCGCAGGATTGTGTTCGCAAGTTCACAATTCTGGCACTGCTACTGTTAGTTCCAGGTGTGACGCTTAGCACCAGGCGAACGCCTTGCTCGTCTCGTCACTTGATTGTTTAAAAAAATACCTATTTAGTAAGAAAATATAACTATTTATATACGAAAAAAAATTTGTAGTTAAATCCCAGGTGCACATTTATATACTTTGACCGGGTTGTTATCTGTTTAATTAAACAGTTAACCCTAAAACAAACTATCCCTTCGAGTAATTTACCCGTAATTGTCAAAGTAGTCGAACCGCGTGCGCTTTGCGAAACAATTGTTTCGAACTTCCGTAGGCACGTAGGGAGCAGGGGCGCTCAACATGCGGCCTCAACGCAAATATTGCGTAATAAGCTGAGTTTAGCTGAGGTACAAGGTATCACCCGCACAGTGATGAAAAGATGATGATAGCAATGAGTAATGATGAGTGATAATGAGTGATGATGGTGATTAGTAATTGTATTTTAATTTTATTGTTATTAAAATTGTATTATACCTAAATAGTTTTATTTTTAATTATTATTGTATGTGACTATGTGATATGACTTATGTCGAAATAAATGGAATTTGAATTTGAATTTGATAGCGGTACAGGAAAATTTTAAGTTCGTCGGGCATAAACGAAGAATAGGGCATTCAACCTACTGTGGTCACTTTTGTTTCAGTCAATATCGCCAAACTGATAAATACGTTTGGACGAGGAGGATATCAGCAAATAGTAGCAGCGGCCCCAGTTTCACCCTATCTTACAGAAACTGGTACAGGAAACCGGAAACGATATTTTTTCCGGGACAAAAAGTGCCTGCGTTTTAATCCAGGGAGGCAGGGCAGGGGGGTTTTTTTTCGAAATGTTACTGAAATTCATTGAGCAGTGACAATATGAAACAGAAACAAACATACACACACTCACTCCAAATTATCGCATTTATAATCCCATAATAACATAATTCATAATGGTTCCCGTAGTACACAAGCTTTGCATTACATAGTTTGAGGCTAGATGGCGCTTTATGAAATTTCCATCAATATTTTGTTATTAAAATATCTGTGATCTGTCTATGAATATTGATATTAATAATAATAATAATAATAATAATATGATTCGACGATCATTGTCCCGATAGTCGTTTCGGCGAATGGTCTCATAGCGAAGAGCCTCGACCAATACCTCAAGAGGCTCTCGCTAGACGGTTGGGTCAAGGGTCAGATACAAAAGGCAGTGGTACTTGACACGGCACGCATTGTCAGGAGGTTCCTCACTCTGCAGCCCTAACCACCGGCAGCTTGAGCCCTGCCCCGCTGCCGGCGGCACTCTAGGTTTAGGTTTTTTATAATATTTATGTTTTTAAATTTATATTGTAAAAAACTTAGATTTAAGAAAGTAAATAAATAAAGTGAATAATAATAATATTTATTACAGACATTAAAAAGTCCATATCAATTAAATGATTAAATACATTAAATTAAATTATCAAATTAAAATTACACTATAACAAAAGAAAGAAAATTACATTACATTAAATATCAAAAATTACATTACAACATTTAAATTAAATTACAAGACTAGCAATTGTAAAAATTAAAAATGTCCTACTTATCTTAATCTATATCTTTGTTTGGATCCAGAATGCTCAATGTGCACCTTTGTCCAGTATTGCATCATTGGGCAGTCCAGATCCATCCGCCAGGCGAACAACTGTAGGTAGCTGTTGGAGCTGCCCCGTACCCGGCGCACCAGAGACGCGACTCGCTTAAACAAACTGTTTCGAACCCCTGACCTACTGTCCGATTACAGCCGCGCTTGGAACTACAACATGCTACCTTACCGGGTCACCGGTGTGGTGAACGGCTAGCTCGAGGGGTAGTGGGTTCTGTGTGCGCTCTGCGGGCCTGCCTCTGGCGGGTGAGATGGGGTTAGACCTACCTAGCCGAGATAACTAATTCTAACAAGGGCGCCACCAGCACGATAATGCTGGGAAATGAGACAAGGAATTAGCGTCCAAATCTTATGTATTGTAAAATACGTTCTTCAATTTCTTACCATTGTACATCGATGACGGTTCTGTTAGTTATAGGTACATTCTTTAAGATATTTCTATTATGTTAGTACATTTGTTAAACAATGTAAAATCAAGTACTTAGGTACTAGGTTAAGTATAGATAAGTTAAACCTTTAATATTGTAGTTCTAAGTTTTAAAGTTACACCAAAGGATTGAGACAGAAGGGCCAGTTCTGCTCGTTGAAGTTAAATTTACAATTCTTGATCACATAATTTCTAGTTAAAGTCCAAAAACATTCTAGGTTCTTTCTTCGTTGTAGACACTTGACTGACGTGAGAAAATTAAGAGAAAATTGACATACCAAATGCGCGTGGCATTAATATTGATTAATTGAGCTTCACCAAGACATATTTCTGCTTCTAAATGTTATTGCGACGTATTCACGTCGAAATCAAAATGGTAGGCTACGAGTCATTTCGCAGACATGGACGCTTTACAAGCACAAACACTAAACCAAAACAAAAGAGCGGCGGAATCTGCAACAATGAGACGACGTTACTTCTAATTCTACTATAATTTAGGTACGTGGATTTGGAAACAAGACGAGATGGGTTTCTTACCAATCCACCGCTTTGGACCTCATGGAATTGTTGGCCGCCATGCGATCATCATCTGCACGGCAATCATCCCAAGTACTGTGGAAATCAGTGAAAATGATAATCCTCGCTTCAATCTCCAGCGGGCAACGAATCAGGTTGAAAACCAAGTAAAATAACTTACTATTCTGCGGTGTGGTATTTAATTCACAGGAGCGGATTATTCGCCCGCTTACTCCATCAAAAACCAAAGTTAAAAAGGATGTTGCCAGGACTTGCCGGCGTAAAAACAAACAAAACTTTTCTTTCTGAATCGATAAATCAATAAAGGGCTGTTTACACGCTGTCCGCGTTGGCAACGTGTGGAAAGACCTAATGAATTCTGTTCTCAATGAAAAAATTACAGGAATCTACGAAATGTCAATGTCAACGTTATTACGTTACTTACTCTATGGTCAACATCTCAAACGTCATACTGTCAAGCGATATGTAAACAAAATCATAAAGGATTCTAAAACGAAAGCTTTATAAAAAGATGTGTAAAATATTGTGATATCCCACACAAAATGATAAGCCACTTCATATTTAACAAGTTATTATGTTCCACCGGCGTTCTTCAGTGAGGAAGGACCCCTGAAGATACGAAGCAAATGACAACAAAAATGTTTCTAGATTCTCTTACTTCTTTGCCTGAAGAACCCCTTCGACTGATGGGAGAAAACCCACAGGATACGTCTGATCGTCGAAGAACACAAAACAAAGGTTTGCAACAAAAAACATGATAAGGTTTTTGCAATGCAACAAACATAGCGGCCCGCAATTAGCTAATGAAAGTATTTTGTGGCGGCCTCTATAAGCGGTGTTTTTTTTGTTTGTGGTTTCCTCTCCTGTCCCTTTCTTCACCTAATAATCCTATATCCGTCTTCTTCATATTGTTTGTGTGTATGCACACATCATTTATTTATACTTATCTATAGAGGATACTCAGTACTCGATTCTGGTACGAAATAAGAAAAAAAAGGTACTCAAAATGTGAACTATATAATATGTGTATCTTGGAGAAGAAATAAACGTGAAATCCAAAAGTCGTTTTAATATACATTTATTCAACTGCACGTCTACTCAAGTATAATAAAGTAATTAATAATTACTTAACCTAATAACTACTACAAAATTGTAATTGTAATCTTACCATGGGCTAAAAAAATATATTATAAACTCAAGCGAATAATAAGAAGTACCTAAACACTTTGAATGAAGAAAATAGTATCTTTACATCGATCAAATTGTTTACTTCTTTTATTAATTATTATAATATTAATTAATTCTCTATAATAATATATAATATGTCTATAATAATATAACTCGATCCCCAAGCCGCCTGCCAAGCGTGGGGATTATGGCAACACGCCTCCAGCAGTGGACATCTTACGGCTGAGCTCAAATAATATATCTATGGCAATGTCGATTCGTGGACGTACGGAAACTGATCGCCCAATCAAACCCCCGCCCACCTAGCCGGTTTAGCCTAGCCGCACATGCAACACGCGCCTCAGCCACAATATGCCGCCACCGGGCTGGGGATTCTAGCTTTCATAAATTTTATATGAACTTGTAGCACACAATGGACTGCCCCGGCGCCGCGACACCCGCCGCGCGCTTCCGCATATCAGAGGAGTTTTGTGGGTGTGGAGGTGTCCCGTACACTTAAGGGTGGAAATAACCTAACTTTCTTGAAAATTTATTTATAAAATATGATTTTTGTCCATATATTGTTGAATGTATCTGCCCACAACGACCATGGGTCGTTTCTGCCACTCTTTTAGCGTCGCTTTACTCGGCGTCACCTGCAAATAATACAAAAATATATATAATTATAAATCAGTACAAATATTATTTATTATTGAAAACAACATTTTAACAGTAAGAATGCGTTACTTGAGAGGTTTTTTTTCTATTAAATACAGTCTGGGCGTAGTCAAACACGAGTGATTCAGTTTCTTACAGCCAATCGTGCCAAAATCCCCCAGTGTCTGAAGACAATGGTTTTGACCAGTGTGTGTTGCCAGTAGTGATGATATATGGCACTGAAACGTGGTCTTTTACTGCTGGCCTTTTGGAGAAACTTAGAGTCACGCAACGGGCAATGGAGAGAGCTATGCTCGGAGTTACTTTGCGCGATAAAATCCATAACGAGGATTTTCGCCAAAGAACCAAGGTCACCGACATAGCTCGCAGGGTTTGCAAGTTGAAGTGGCGCAGGGCAGGACACATCGCTCGATAAACTGATAACTGATGGGGAAGAAAGGGTCTTGAGTGGCGACGGCGAACCGGAAGACGCAGCGTAGGAAGGCCTCCCACTATATAGGTGGATCGACGACATTATAAAAGTCGCGGGCAACCAGTGGATGCATATGGCAGGTTGTCGTACAGTGTGGAGGTCTCCGGGCTGATGATGATGATGAATCGTGATCTATACTCTTCTGTAGACTGCATCTTTGCAAGGCGAGATGACGGTCAAAAGCAAGCCTATTAAAATAATTATTTAAAAAGAACGATAATCGTTGGGGTAGTTTTTTTTGTTACTGATTACACGAACTAGACGTTCGCCTGATTGTAAGCGTTACGCCTGCCCATAACACTAGCAATGCTAGAATTGTGAACTTGCGAACAAAATCCTGCGCCGCACTGCACTGCGCTCGTCACCTATATTCGATGTTAAATCTCGTCATGCCCAGTAATTTCTCTGGTAATTTGACCTTCAAAGTGAAACACAGTCATGCTTGCACACTACTGCTTGGCGGTTGAGTAAGGAGCATAGCACTCTGCCAGGGTCGAAGCGGCAGCGTTGTCCTCTACAACGCCGCTTCGTGTGAAGGCGAAGGCACCAGCGCCACCGCCTTGACCCCGCCCCAACGCCGCACGACTGCGCTGCGACTCTGGCAGTGTGCGCTGACCAATTCGGTAGGTAGAAAACCTAGAAGACGCGCGCCTCTGTCTTCCCCGGCGGACTCTATGGTCTTAATATATTTTTTACTAGAGGTCGCCCGCGACTTCGTCCGCGTACGGAAGAAATTCGGCCCGCTCCCAAAATTCACCACTTTAAATCATCCCAAATAAAAAAAATATAAAAAAATATAGATTAACACACCTGATCACCGTGCAATCTGTTCAGTAGCGTGACACACACGTCTCCCGCCCGGACACCTGCCTCTCTCGTGTACGCCGCGAACGCCGTAGCTTCCATCTCTATGTTCTTCACGCCGAGCTTAGTGAGCTTGTTCAGGAACGCCATCTTATCGGCCTCTGTGTAGTCGCAGAACGGACCGTCTAGGCGAGCTTGGCCTGAAATAGGGAAGATTACTGATTTTATACATAATCTATATATAATACTATAAGAATCACTGACCTGACTGAATGACTGACAGACGGACTGACAGGCAACGCACAGCCGAAACCGCTGCTCGTACAGACTTGACATTTGGTGCATGTATTTGTCTTGATGCGTAGAGTTCTGTTCTATTCAGGTCTGTAGTACTGTCTGTTGGCGTCTTGTGTTCTGTTCTTTCTTATTTCATTATGTCTGCTTCTAGGGAGCGTGCTCCATCCGAAACCACGTCATTGCTTAATATCAGGTAATTATGTTAATCGCCAGGACTTATCACGCCCAAACAATTTATTTTATTGTTTTATGCGCGAGTAAGTTCCGGTGATAAACATAAATAATGTGTCCAAATTGCGAAAGTTTCAAAATATCATCAGGTATGTAGTCAAACGCCAACTACTTCTTAAATGAAAAATACCTCTGTAAAAGTCATCAGCGGCCATAGTTCCTCCGAGATAAGTCTTGAACCCGTCAGACTCCGTGACCAGCGAATGCACCTCCTGACTCACTCGACTGTCCAGTAGAGCTGGCAGTTTGCGCATCTCACCTAAAACTGGCTGAATTAAAAAAACGACTTTAAATCGAGTTTTAAATCGTCATCATGGATGTAGTATGATGTTGTTACACAAGCTGGGAGGAGAGTAACTAAGTTTCCTGTTTAGCAATGAGAATCAAAAACTGGCTCATGTAAAAAAATCTGCTGTTGTTTCTTTTTAATAAAATTTTAAGTACGTCAAAATAGATTAAATTTCGCTGAACTATTAAACGGAACGGGCAATGGAGAGAGCTATGCTCGGAGTTACTTTTGCGCGATAGAATCCGGAACGAGGTTATTCGCCAAAGAACCAAAGTTACCGACATAGCTCGCAAGGTTAGCAAGTTGAAGTGGCAATGGGCAGGCCACGCGCTCGAAGAACTGACAACCGATGGCGACGAAAGGTTCTTGAGTGGCGACCGCGAACCAGAAGACGCAGTGTAGGCGCGGCCTCCAACTAGGTGGACCGACGACATTGTAAAAGTCGCGGGCAACCGGTGGATGCACATGGCAGGTTGTCGTACAGTGTGGCGGTCTAAGGGGGAGGCCTTCGTTCAGCAGTAGACGTCTTCGGCTGTACTTTAAGAAACACTTTCCTGACTGAATGACTGGCTGACAGACAAAGCACAGCCTAAACTGCTGGTCTTACAGGCTTGAAATTTGCATGATGTATTTGATGATGATGATGATGATGAACTAATAAATAAAAGAAACATAAAAGATAGTCCAAGACCTGTGCATGCTCTGAAAGGATGTGGGCTAAAATTCTATGTCATCCTGTAGAAGGCCCCTAGAGGTTTCTCGTCAGTTAAAAGGCACCTCGTGTACTTGTACAGAGTACTGAGGAGACTGAAGTAACCAATAACACGAAATACAAATAGCCTTTTCATCACACTTGCTCGTAAAGTGGATCTTATTGCATCAGTTTTAGGCTCATAATCCAAGCTATTACGCACGCGTGCTTTTTTCTTTTCATTACGGCACTAGTGCTATAATAGGTATAACCCGGTAAAGTCAAGTTTGTACGTGACTGAAATTAGACGTATGTATACGAAGCACTCTTAATATAACCGGGTAATACTTATAGTTTTTTTGTAACACTAACAAAAGTTCTTATGCCGCTGCAGTAAATGTCAACCTGCGCGCGCATTGCTGGTTTGGGCGCCATTTTCCGCAAATGTTTGATGACGTTTTCTCTGTGTGGTTGATGATTATCAAAAAAAATTTGTATTTTCCTCGCAAGTATGATGAAAACAGTCGTATGAAACTGTTGTGCTATGTTTCAATACACTCTCGGCTTCCTTATCGCGCTCGTCTGCAGCTCGCGCGCATAATACCGCCTCTAGTGTAATGACCAACACAGCACACTTGTATCATAATGTACTATTATTACTCACAATTTCATAAGTCTTGTCAAGCGTCCCGCTGAGTCCAAAGCTTGATACGACGACTGAGCCGGGCGGGATGCCAAGTCCTCCACTCGTGCCGATGCGGAAAAACACAGGATCCTTTGCCTTGGAGTAGGAAACCAGCTTGATCACCTCTTGGAGCAGCGTGGTCATGGAGGGTATGCCGATGCCGTGCTGAGTTAAAACATAAACAAGATAGAGATAATAAATAAAAATAACTAGGAATAAAAGAAAAAAAAGAGATGAATTGCATTGGTGCATGAACTCTATTGCAGAGTCCGCCTTGGGAATTACCGTACCTTTGCAAGCTATTCAAACGCCAAGTAGTAGTATTTTGGCAATGTTACCAGAGAAATTACTGGGTGTAAAGGGATTTGACATCTAATATCTCAAGGTGCCGAGAGCAACGCAGTGTGGCGCAGGATATTGTCCGCAAGTTCACAATTCTGGCACTACTACTGTTATGGGCAGGCATGATGCTTACCACCAGGCAAAAACAAAACCCACGTCTCGTCTTTGCACAAAAGAAATCAGCATCACAATCAGACACTTTTCTTATTGCATGTATTTACTTGCATGTCGCTCATTCTTTTCAGACGTTCGATGGTATCTTATCTCAGCAACGTAATGTAGCCTATCTATGTAACCTATCTAATGTAGCCTAGCTCATAGTTCACAGCTTCAATATATAGGCTACTCTCAAAGCACGCCAGTAAGACCGATCATGAGCTTTTCGCTTCTCTAAAGATAAGATCGACCGAGCCAGCCGACGACATCCGAACATTCAGCCGATAAAAGTAAGCTCGTATAGGCGAGTGGCCAGCCCTAGTGTCAGAGTTTATGTGCCGCCCGAAGGCCTCTGACATGGCTGACGGTTGTTGTTATAGAAACTGGAACAAACAACCGGGACCAACAATTTAACTTGTCATCCGACCCACGGAAGCGCTCAGAAATGTATGCCGCTCGCGGTCACCCATCCGAAGACTGACCGGACCGTCCATTGCTTAACATCGGTGATCTTTTAGAATCACCTAGACAAGTTACGCCACCACGTCACGCCGTTACGCCGTTACGTTATCATCATTATCAGCCAAAAGACGTCCACTGCAGGAAAAAGACTTCCCCTTAATTTTACATAATTCCCACGCTTGACAGGTGACTTGGTATCGCAGAATGCTCACCATCGTTGACCGAGAGGACGCTGTAAAGAGGACGGACTGTGTGTAATTCAATAAAATTAACCTGGGAATGTCCTAAAACTACATCAAAAATCACCAGAGGACGGGCAGCAGCGTCCTCTCAGTTAACGGTGTTGAGCATTCTGCGATCCCCAAGCCGCCTGTCAAGCGTGGGGATTATGACAACCCCTCCCTTTAAAGGGAGACCTTTATCCAGCAGTTGACGTGATCTGACTGACGATTATGATGATAAATAAATGAATACTCACGCTGACGGACAACACCGGGCCGACTTTGTACATGGCGTACCGCTGCGAGTGTTTCGTCAGGTTGACCAGCTTTCCTCCCTTGTTCTCCAATCCCAGCTCTGAGACCAGGTACTCAGCGAACTCTCGCATGCGATGCTTTGTGCCTCCCATGCACACAAACTAGAACACAACAATTATTTTACTATAAAGAAAGTTTCTAGTATTTTCCAACTTCGAGTCGCGAGTGAATCGGTTTCTTCTAGGCAAGCGTGCTCCATCGTAGACTGCATCTTCGTTTAACATCAGACGAGTTTGCAGTCAAACGTAAGCCTATTAATAATTTTAAAAAAAAACATTCCCATCATAGGGTAAGCTTTGCTTAATTTGGAGCTAGATGCTGGGTGTGATTTCGCGTTTTTACGAGAGAAATTGAATGACAGTAAAAATATATTATACATATGAAAAATATACTATTGTATATAAATATATAATTACTAGCTAGCGCCCCGCGGTTGCTGGAATAAAAAGTTACCTATGTTTTAATCCAGGGCTTGAGCTACCTCCATACCGAAATTCATCCAAATCCATTTAGTAGTTTTTGCGTGAAAGAGTAACAAACATCTATAAAAGTTTGCGTCGCCGCTGTGGCTTAGTTAATGTAGAGTATTTTTTTTGTATTATTTATACTAATCTAAGCTAAACCTACCTCCCCAAGTAGACTCTACAATAGAGGGCTCCGTATCAAAAGGACTTTTAGGTTAAATAACGATGTTTGTAAAACGTCGGCATGTTAAAACATCAACGTGATGACAAGATCTTGAGTAGCAAAGCGACTTAGGTACTAGTAAAACGACCAAAACACAGAGTACCTACTAACTCAACATGTACTATATATGATAAAGAAATTATGTAATGTTACCTTGACATCACCGAACAGCGCTGGCAGATCGTAATTGAGCGTGTCCAAGCCCAGATGGTACAAGACGTCAACATCTAACTTAGCAAGGTGCTCGTTGGGAAGACGAATAGTGCCATCGTTGTTTCTGTAAGTAAAACATCGTTATCACCAGGAGACGACCGTCGACCACTGCTGAATAAAGACCTTACGCCGCCACACTGTACGACAACCTGCTATTTGCATCCACCGGTTGCCCGCGACTTTCGCAAAGTCGTCGATCCACCAAGTGGGATGCCTACTACGCCTTCTGGTTCGTGGTCGCCATTCAAAAACCTTTCTTGCTCGTCGGTTATCAGTTCTTCGAGCCGTGGCCTACCCGGTCGCCAATTTAACTTGCAAACCCTGAAAGCTATGTCGGTGACTTTGGTTCTTTTGAATATTCGTTCCAAATTTTGTTGCGCAAAGAAACTCCGAGCATATATCATTCTCTCTCGTGTAAGTTCCAAAAGTCATCACTGGCAACACACACTGGTAGAAGAACCTTGTATTCAGGCATTGCTGGTTTTTGGACGAAAACAGTAAAACAGTGCAAAAAACTAACGTTCAATGTCAGTGTTGTCAAACAATATTCAAAAACATTTTTGTATCTCTATAAAGGGGGAGGCCCCTTTATAGAGGGGTGTTGCCATAATCCCCACGCTTGGCAGGCGGCTTGGGGACCGCAGGATGGTCACCACCGTTAACCATGAGGACGCTGCTGCCCGTCTTCCGGCGGGTCCAAACCCAGGTCCACTTACATTAGATAATTAAATTAAATGTTATCTTATCTTGATACAGTTACAGATTTCTTACTTACTTATACTACTCTCTTCAACGTATCCCGTAAACACAATCTGTTCCGACAAATTTCTGACGTCTTTTTTAAATTTATACAACTTTTGGTTGAAGATATCAATGGAGCATATATATGGAGAATATATAATGATCTTTTGATATTTCATTGTATAGGCGACACATTCTATCTACTGGGTTGTAAAAGGAAGTATTATTGTTGTTTACACCTAATACGAAGGTTTTCGCAAACCCTTCGCGCATTCTGGGCTTAATATTAATATTAATACTTGACAGAAGAGAAAGAGAGTCATTTATAGAATGAATGATTTTGTGTAAGCAAACTAGGTCAGATTTTAATCGTCGGGTTTTAAGAGTTTGTATTTTGAATTTTGCCAATCTTTCTTTATAAGATTTGAGTTTTCGTTTCAAGCCCTGTCTATAACTTAAGATACTAAGGCACTTACTTTGTACACGCTCTATACGTTTCGTATGTACGTTTAGGTTACTTTTAGGTTTAGATGTACCTACGATTTATCAGCGATGTAGCTTAGATAGGTCTAACGCCGACCTCCAAAATACAGATATACATATCAAACAGGGTAGGTATTTCTTATTAGGGGTGTAGTGTATTATAAGTAAGTATTTACAAAAAAACTGTATATACGTGTTCTATCAGCTATCTGGTTTCCATATCGTACAAGCTTTGTTTAGTTTGGGGCTAGATGGGACTCTACTGCAGAGTCCGCCTGGGGAAGTACCACACCTTTGCCATTTATTCAACCACCAAGCAGTAGTGTGCAAGCATTACTGTGTTCCGGTTTGAAGGGCAATGCTACCAGAGAAATTACTGGGTATAAAGAGATTTAACATCTAATATCTCAGGGTAACGAGTGCAGTGCGGCGCAGGATTGTGTTCACAAATTCACAATTCTGGCACTGCTACTGTTAGTGGCAGGCGTGACGCTTACCACCAGGCGAACGTCATGCTCGTCTTGTCACTTGATTGTATAAAAAAATATTATTATAATAAAGGTAGGTAAGATAGGTTTATAAATATGAGCTTACTTTGATGAAATAAATAAATAAACTAACGAAATTCTTACTTAGCGGGTCTTTTGTCAGGGTGCTGCTTGTGCCAGGTAACTCTGCAGTTGTCGTAATGAGCCGGGAGGTTCTCCCGCCCTGTTATGATGAAGTCGCAATCACACTGCATTTTTAAACACCCTGTGAACACAAGTACCTACTTTTAAAAAACCGACTTCATTTTTAACCGACTTCAAAAAAGGAGGAGGCTCTCAACTTGACTGTTGTTTTTTTGTATGTTTGTTACGCGATTACTCCGTCAGTTATGTACCTATTTTGAAATTATAATTTTATGTTTGGTAGGTCATACTTCAGAGGTGGTCCCATATAAATTTTATCGAAATTGATTCAGCTCATTCTGAAAAATCTACAAAAACAAAAAATATATACATAGGTGACGTTATGATTGTTGCTCGCCCCCATCTGCAGGCGCTTGACACAATTTGTTCATATCCACAACAAAACTCTTGGGAGCGATGCGTAAACAAAATACACTTACTTCACACTAAAAATACAAATATAAAGTATTTTTTCTGAAAACGTTAAATGGTGTTTTTTTTTTACTATTTTCTACTTATTTACTTCTTCTAATTACATACATTATTATGTCAAATAAATTTAAAAAAAACTACTTTTTGTTTAAGTTTTTATATAAAAAACTTATTTATTCATTACTTGGATGACATCTTTTTTCCAGCTATTTTGGTTTAAATACCAAACTACTGCACTTATTTCGACGAAACTATGAGACTTATCTGAAAATTTATCTTTTCAAATTAAAAATAATTTTCCAATTTCAATATTAATTTATAAATTACGGAGTTCCGAGGTAACAAACATTTAAAAAAACATACATCTGAATTGAACCTCTTCCTTTTGGCAGTCGGTAAAAAATAGAGTACGTTTGTTGCCCGTAAAGCCAAACATTTGAGCCAGAAATTTGGTTCCCATAGTACAAGCTTTACTTAGTTTGGGGCTAGATGGCGCTGTGTAAAAAACGTCCATATTATTTATTATTTATTTTCATAACCCCCAAGCTTGGCAGGCGGTAAAGATACCATTTTTTAAGCGTTTTCTGTAGAGATAATAATATGCCTTCTTCACACACCTACTTTAATTCGATGACTCACAATGAGAAATAACTAAATGACAAGATCACATCACACTAATCACACTATTAATTCGAAAGCTTTATTAATGTGAAAGCTAATGAAAGCTTAGTTCGTATTTTTTGTAAATAAGTACGATCTTGGTAAAAAATAATAATAATAAATAAATAATAAATATTGGGGGACATCATACACACAGCGCCATCTAGCCCCATACTAAGCAAAGCTTGTATTATGGGAACCATATAGCTAATAGAATACTTATATACATTTTTTTTCGTAAATATATACTTATAATACATACTACACCCAGACACAGAACAAACATCTATATCTAAATCTATCTTAGTATCTACCCGTCAAAGACTTAAAAGTATTTATTAAATTTTAACCCTCAAAGCACGGTGTTTGTTAACGTGTATCTGTGTAAAGGTTTTGATACATTTTTGTTTTATTTGTACGGGCGTATAGTGGTAAATTTTGAAGGCTTTAGTTGACAGTTTTAAACTTGGAGGATCTAGCTCTCTCTCTCTCTCTTAATAATCAAAGGTTTTAAGCTAATTAAAATATTGCTGTCACTTTTTTACTAATAGGCATGTTAGCTAAGGACAGCAATACTGTAGTTAGTTTAGATCTGTCAACCAAAACCTTCAAACATTTTGAAAGTTCTTTCAGTGAGAAGCAGGACGCAGCCACACACACGTCGGGCTATGTTTTCACTCCTTGAAAAAGGTCATCGGATGTGATCGAAACTATAGTTTGAGTATCTGATCTAATTAAACGTAATTAATCCCGTTTAAAAGGACCTGGGTAATGGGTATGTCCTAAAACTGCATCCAGAACCACCGGAGGACGGGAAGCAGCGTCCTCTCAGTTAACGGTGGTAACCATTCTGCGATCCCCAAGCCGCCTGCCAAGCGTGGGGATTATGGCAACACCTCCCTTTAAGGGAGAGGCCTTCGTCCAGCAGTGGACGTCTTCCGGCTGTTGATGTGATGTGCATCCCGTTTAAATAAAACAAAAACTTTTTTCCTTGTATAAAAGATGACTGGAAAAAAGATTTTTTTTTTAAATTAAATAATACATTATATATTTTTAATTTATTACAAGCATATACAATGTAGATTTTACTAATAATATTCCAACAATAAAATTAAGAACTATATACAAAACAAAATAATAAAATTAAATACCTATCCTGAACTAACCAAAACTTAAGGAATTAATAAATAAGTAACAAAAAAAAAAAAAAAAAAAAATTATATTAATTGCAAACTTACCAAGTACCAAGTAGCACGAGTGATCCAAATGCCGGTCGATCTAACACTAACTTGTTGTTAAAGGACCTACGCAGTAAGTGCAGTCAATATGTTCAATTAAAGTTGCACGTATTAGTGAGCAGATAAGTAAACATGAATGCATTTTGCGATAATATCTAAGTGGTGATAAATTGCTAGTATAATCAGTCAGTACTCTCATAAATACGCATTTTAATCAACCTTTAAAAAGTCCCAAGCCGCCTGCCAAGCGTGGGTTTTAAGCGGGAGATCTTCGTCCAGCTGTGGGACGTCTTTTGGCTGACGATGATGATGATGATGACAATAACTTATTTTAGTATTTAATCATTTAAGTAATTGGCGTTGCCGTGTTAATTAAATTTAAAAATAAATTAATAAATGACCACCCCGTATCGGAATATTGTTCCGCCAAGAAATAGTGTTGTAGTAAAAAACTATCGTTCTATTATTTGAAAGGTACATTAGCTAGCGAACTAACTACATGTTAAAATCTGATTAGACCAAGGATTAAACTCACTATCGAAAACTTCAAAAAAAGATTCTGCAAACAAGTATGTAATGAGAGCCGCAGTGAATGCATTCATGTTCGCGTAGATTCCTCTCATATCTTCAACACGATTTAAAAACTAGACTCTTTTCTAAAGATACACCTACTCACAAAGATTACGAAGGATGCGCCATCGCGTAATAAAACAACGTTTGAAAATGACCCTCGCGCCGTCATGTTTACGAGTTGCGCTGGAGTGCGAAAGAAGATAGCACTTTTATGAGAGCAAAAGGGATAGCGCGCGTCTCGCTTAGTGAGCGCAGCCAGGCGAGACAGTCCTTAGGGCCGTCTTCACGGGGCCATTTTAGGGCGCGATATGACATATCTCCTTCCTTATATATATAATATCATTGCCTACTCATAAAAACTTTTTGCTGTATCTGTTTACTGAACAAAATTTAAAAAAGGAACCGTTTCGAAGACATAGATTTAATTTTTTGAAACGTCACAAGTGATATATTTTTTCACAAAACCTGCAATTTTTCTATCCATTTTGTCTGAAATGTTTTTATAAATTTAAATCAGTTTAATTTTAGATTAGGTTTTAATTTGTAATTTGCTTTTTATGCAGTGTTTTTTGATTAGATTGTGATTTTAAGATAAATTATGCCTGAGTAAGTACCACTATTTACATTTTATGACGTCCCTATGAGGCTTTTCCAGCGCTTTAGCGATTTCATAAAAGGGTTTAGACAGCATCGAGTTTTAACTGCTTTTAACATAGCATTCCTGACAATTGGGTTATGCCTACAATGCCATTTTCCACTCCATTTCCACCACCGCTGATCCGCATCAGATTAGCGCTTTAACATACGCCATCAAATTGACCAATTTTGTCAGGTTGGCCCTACACTGCAAGTGTAGGCCGAAAGCCAAGCTTTACTAGTAAACTACGCTAGTAGTTTGCGGCGTGCTAAGACCTCGCGAGCCCCATATCTTAAAAGTCCCTTAAGCGACTAATGCCAAAAGTAAGTAAAAGGTGTATTTTTAAACACATAGTTTAATGATAAAGAACGTAAATATTCAGATTTAAAAAAATACTACAGGTAGGAGAAAACCCTAAATAAGCCGAGTAACCGAATAGAATTTTGGAAAATAACCTGGATTATATAAAAAAAAATACAAACAACTTACCAACAAAAAAAACTGTTTTAATTCAAATGCTGTAAATTATCAGCGACAGCACCACATTATTTTTTACGAATTACATTGCCAAACTAATGTTTTAGCACAGTAGCCGTTTATTTTTTTAATTACATGCCTACATTTTGAATAATTAAATAAAACCCCACCTAAATTGCTCAAACCCATCATCATCACCAATTGTATCATGCGATTTTCGACTCTAAAACGAATGCAAGACGCGCGGGTGAAATCTGTTATTTTTCTGGCAATAGTCGCACTCTTAACCAATTTGTTTCATATTCGTTAGGTATTTGCACTTGCTTAAAAATAACATAAAGATCGTATCAACACCGTCATACGTCATATCAGATATCGTAAAAATAACATAAAGATCGTATCAACACCGTCATACGTCATATCAGATATCGTCGAACAGATATACATACTAACATACATCCTACAACCGCCGACCAGCCCAAGTAGACTTGAAGACCTTCGCTTCGCTTGGTGAAAACTAACTGAACTATGAAATCACGCGGGGATCAGATATTGTTTACTTATTAAATGATAACACTTTTTATTTAACTTAAATGGTTTTACTAAACTAAAGGGGTCCATATACTAACGCATAAAAACAAATGTCATAATGACGATTAGCAACTTTACGCAGAAAAATCATTGCGCATAAAAAGGTAGCCGCATAAATCATTGCGCATAAATTTTATACGCATAGCAAATATCACCATAATCATCAAAAAGCATAAAGATATATCGCCTAAATCAAACAACCATAACTACAAATATCCCTAATAAAAAAAAGAATAAATAAATAAAAACCATAAATTCCATCAAAAAATACCAACCTAACCAACTCAAATTTGACTCCGTGTGGGCTCCAGAAGCTCTAGTGGTCGACACTGAGGGGAGCGAGCCATACGAGGCCGAGTGGAGCGAAGCGGAGAGGTGGCGAGCCGGCGACCTCCGTAGCGTAACGAAGGCCCTCAAGAGCTCCCTTGAGCTTCTGGCTCCCGCGCTTTTTATATACACTAGGGGTAGGGACCACAAGCCTAGGTGGAGTCGGGGGGGCTCTGATTCGGACCTGTCACTAATTTCAAACCTAACCAACTCAAATTTGACTCCGGGTGGACTCCCAGCTCCGGCGCCGGCTCTTGCGGTCGCCCTTGAGTATCGCTTCGCCACACTCGGCCTTTGCTTCGCTACGGAGGTCACCGGCTCGCTTCGCTCGCCCCTCCTCCCTTCGCTACGCTCGGCTTCGTATGGCTTGCTCCACTCAGGACCTCTCTTGAGCGTCTCGCTCCCGCGCTTTTTATATACACTCTAGGGGTAGGGGCCACAAGACTAGGTGGAGTCGGGGTGCTCTGATTCGGATATGTGACGCATTTCAAACCTAACCAACTCAAATCGGGCTAAAAAAACTAACCCAATGCTTTTTATGACAATAAACAATACAAGCAATATTATGTGTAATAAATCAATGCTAAACTAATAACATGCTAAATAATTTAAGGCCAAACAATAAGTATGCCTAAAAACATATACTGCAAAGAAACCTTTCTGCTAAGATACCAGTATACAAAACAAATTTATGCCGAACAATGTCCGCCAAACAATTTTTGGAATAAAAAGTTTCTGCGTATCAAGGGGCACCCAAAGTATAGGTGTTTACCAAATATCAGATCATTCTATCAACAGGAAAGGGGTAAAGTTTAAATTACTATAATTGACAAAAAAAACAAACAACTATTATAACAGGGCATACATACATCAACAGCCGGAAGACGTCCACTGCTGGACGAAGGCCTCTCCCTTAAAGGGAGGTGTTGCCATAACCCCCACGCTTGGCAGGCGGCTTGGAGATCGGTAACAGGGCAATAATAATAATAATATTTATTTGACTAAGCTTAGCCTATTACAGGTTATTAGTAACTTATTAATATTATGTAATGTACAAGTACTTACTTATTTATTATAGTTTTGTTGCTTATTGTTGCTTCAAACGAACGAAGCTGAGTATTTTATTAAAGTACCTAGGTATATAGTAGTAGGTATGTAGTAAGTACGTTTTTTCTAAGACGTCCAAAAAATAAACAATTCAAATAAAATAAAAAATAAAACGTTCGAACCTGCTTTTGTTCTAACACTAAGCTGCAAAATATGCAACTAATTAGTCCCAACTCTACACACTCAAAATTTGTTTATAAACGCACTTTATTTCTTGAATTACAAAACAATTTTATATCCTCTAATCTGACTATGATAGTCTGGGAGTTAAATGTGAACTGACATGACTGACCCAGAAATTTAATCGTATTATTTAAAACAACATTGTGCTGATAAAAAGTAGAGGCTTGTGTACACAAGCTCTCTACTAAGAATGTAATTTCATACTAGGAGACAAGGGGGCTTTGAAAACGCGTCTCACATTTTCACAAATTTTCTCTGTCCTAAGGTTGCCTGGAAGAGATTGCCTTTATCAGTACCCCGCCTCTTGTTACTTTAGTTGTTATGGTTATTTAAAAAAACTATGTTTAATTTTTAGTGTGAACAATAAAAATGTAATCGGTCAATTAAATATAATTATCGTTACTGTTTTCATCAAGCAAAACGAAATTGTTTGAAAAACACTGTTTTAAATTATCACGGCTATTCTATGATTATTTTAGAATAAAATAATAATAAAAAATAAAAATTATATTTTTTTTTGTTCGTGATTATTTTGTGAATCGAGCTCCCAATGTCATGGTATATTCTTTATAAATATTCCGTAATATCATAAATATTATAATAATAAATTGATTTGATTTTGTGACGCATTATATTGAATATAGGTACGTTTTCCTTCCCTTAAATTCACATAATTAATTAATATATACTAACCGTCTTAAGCATAAAACAATAAAACATATTTAAAACCAATATAGTTAAAAAGTGTATTGTCTTCTTTTTTTTAAACATACAATTCAAAACACTTTTTAACTAAAATAGGTTTTATATACGTTTTAGCGTTTTATACATAAATAAGATTAGATGGTAAATAATTAAATTTAATTTTAATATCATAACTGTTACAATAGGGTAGATGACTGATGTTTAAATCGTTGAAACTAATAGCTTTGATGAAGAATTTAAGTAAATATAGTATGATAATTGAAAACATTATTTATATCGGTTAATAATGTTCTGATATATGAGCGTTTAAAGTTTTTTTTAGAGACAACTCTGTCCCTTTCCCACAAAACAAAAAACACGTCACGCCTTACTTGTCAGAATATAATTTATATGGCGTACAGAGAAGTGACGTCACGATTTGCTGTTTCGCCTCTCTGTCTAGCATGATATTAAAATGCTTATAAGTTGCTTATTTTTGATCAGATTTTCATTTTCTTTTTATTAATCAGCTATATATATGGTCCACATTTTAATAGGACAATTAAAAAAACCAGTCATCTAGCCTATTATGTGCATAATAATAATGTCGGTGGACATTTTACACACAGCACCATCTAGTCCCAAACTAAGGAAAGCTTATAATATGGAAACTAGATAGCTATATTTTTGGGCCACATTTTAATAGGACAATAAAAAAAACCAGTCATCTACCCTATTACTGTACATGGCTTGGTCGATCACTCGACTTTGGCTAGTTTAGAGTAGTCCTAACTGCATAATAATATCTCTCTGTTCCTGGCCATGACAGTGATAAATACAAATTATGATGTGGCAAGTCAAGGGTAAAACGATAAAGCGCGGTTACATCATTTGATTTTATGACGCATTAAATTAAATATACGTGTTCCATACCAAATGTTTTTTATTTTAATGTTTTGCTCTGTTTAAGATAACTTTTATATTATTTCTTATGGCCGTGTCATATTATGGTATATTATGGCTAGAAGGTCGGAGAAGACATTCAATGACGTATGTGGTTCTACGAACTCGCACTGGACGTCGTGTAATATCTTACAATCCCGTCGTGTCTCCCAAAATATCTCCCAAATTTGACACCTTTCTCACCGCCGCCAGCGAGGAAGCGATTTGCTATGAAAACTATTTGCGCGCTCAAGAAACGTACAATAGATGTAGGTCGCGTGTATAATAGTTACCATTAAATTAGTCGTTGGCTGTTCAACTCCGGGCGAGAACTCTCTCTCTCACATAGTTTGTCGCACCGAAAAGAGCTATCAAAGAGAAAATTCGCTCTACGACGCTCGTATGGCAGCTAAACACTCGCTGAGAGACTCTAGCTTAGTTTATAATAAGCGTGACAAGTAACAAGTGAGTAGAGCAAGGGATTACTTGTGAGTAGAGCAAGGGATTACTTGCTCTACTCACACCCGTCTTATTTGCACACTCGCTGAATGATAGCCAGCTCGTTTCTAAGCAGCCTGAAGACGTCTAGGTACTGCTAGATGAAAGCCTCCCCCTTGATAAAGAGGGGTTGCCATAATCTCCACGCTTGGCAAGCAGCTTGGAGGTCGCAGAAAGCTCACGAGGACATACCCAGGTCTAGATTGCTCTACTCTTTTCTCCCTAATCGATGACGGTCGGGAAAGTGGCTTTGAGACGTGCCATGAGATAATAATGGCTGATATAGAACGTTTCCTCAGGTGTGAGCCATGTCCGGCTGCGGCGCCGTGCGCGCTGTCCGCGGGCATCAAGTCGGGGCTTCGCGATGGGAAGCCGATCGACGGCAAGCAGGAGCATCCCTGCCCCTGCCGCTCCTGCTGCTGTGGGAAGCCACCCATCGCCAAACCGGTAACTGAACATGACAAAACTTAACAAGTCTAGTCTATGAGAAGTCGAAGTGTGTTGAGGTGCGTTATTCCATACGCCCTAACACGCGACCCGTCATAAAATGCGATAAGTCCTCTAGCTGGCTAGCTTTCACTCTCAAGTTGGAAATCAGTGAGTCCCCCAGCTAAGTACACAAGATAATAATTATGTATATCTCGGCATAATCAGCCCCTATTGCAGTCCATTTTCAATTATATATAAGGGATTATTCTCGATTGATTACAGTCCACTGCTGAGATATTATAGTATACCTATAACAGTGGGGATAAAAAAGCAAGGCAAAGTAACGCCTGAATCAATCACATAACAAAATTTGACTTCTTCCACACCACATTTTTGATTACAAATTGTTACATAACATACTTACATAGACTGCTGAAATCGTATCGTCACCGTATATTTCCAGTGCTACAAACAACCCCGTATCCCAGACTCGTACGCGCCGCGACGCTGCTACGCACGCCCCACGGCGCCCGTGGATGCCAACACCACGTACAAGATGTCCTTCCTGCCAATGGACGGTTGCAAGAACCTGCGAGGAGTCATGAGGAAGCCGCCACCCAACTTGGTGCCAAGCTGCGAACCCATGGAGGGGTGCACAGTGCAGAAGGTATGTGGCCTGTCCACTTTTATCAACCCTTTTAATTAATTTAATCAGGTGATGTCATAAAAAGTATGAACCTAAGGGTATGTCCTAAAACTACATCCAGAACCACCAGAGGACGGACAGCAGCGTCCTCTCGGTTAAAGGTGGTGAGCATTCTGCGATCCCCAAGCCGCCTGCCAACCTTTGCCCGTGCTCCCATGCAAAATCCCAATGTGTTCCCATGCTAATCTGGTGCATATTTGACCCGCGATGGTGACGATATCGTCGACCCACCTTGCAGCAGCTGGAAGACAGCTGCTCCAGAAGATTATAAATCGTATGACATAAGTTGCATGGTGTAAGATGATAAATATGGCCTTCTCCCCAGATGTCATTCCTGCCGAACCCCGTGTGCGTGACGCAGCCGATCCGGCCCTGCCACCACGACATGTGGGGTCAGGGCCCCATGCAGAACATCACCACGCAGCGGCACGACTTCGTGCCCAAACCATGCGTGCTCAGGGAGAACTTCAAGCCCGCGCCCAAGTTTCATTGCGTCGAGCAACCTTTTGAAAGTAAGAATACTCTCATCTTATCCTTCCTATGACCACAAACGCCAAATTTTAAAGCTGCTCGGTGGTCTACCACAATATCGTCATCAGGCGAAAGGGTTTATTTGCGGGATTCGTCAAAACAAACCAAACTCGAAAGTACATCTCGACCGGAAGTGAAAGGACGACGATCGGGCTGAGTGGTGTAAAATTGTAAGAAGCCTATGTCCAGCAGTAAGCTAAGAAAGGCTTTTCATTTTGTAGATGATTTCGTAGCTCTATGAAGAAACCTTGGGGGGAAGGTATACCTATTGCAAATCTTACAATCGCAGTAAAATTATTATCTGAGTACAACTTTTGCATTAAACATAAGTAAAACATGAGCATACTTATAAACGTTGCTTAAACTTAATTAGTGCTTAAACATCTCAGTCTTGTACTTGCACGTGACACTTCATCAGTCAGTAGTTGTCAGAGCATCTTAAGCAGTGATTAAGTTTGAGCGACGTTTAAGTAACGCCGTTAATCTGGAAATTTCTAAAGAAAATTTAATTGTGCCCTACCAGATGTTTAACCTTTTAGCTCCGATATTATTATTTTGTATGTCAGACTTAGAGTGATGTTCATTCCCCAGACCGCACCGTCAACAAGTTGTCCTACCTTCCCCCCGAGCGGCTCGAGTTGACAAAGTCCTACGCTCCTCAACGTTGCTACGAGAGACCAGCCGCCAAGATGGACTCAAGCACTACGCATAAGATGAGCTTCATGCCTAACAAAGTTAGTAGTTTTTGTGTCTATGGCGTCTATGTTGCTATATTTATTAGTGGCTCCGTGAAGCCATCGAAGCTCATTGCATTTCGGCGGTGTTGGACCACAAATAAAAATCTCCACTTCTTGAAATTACCACTTCTTAAAATTACCACATCTTTGAATAACAATTACTTGAAACGACCACTTCTTGAAATGACCATAGTACCGCGACAACACACTGGTGCGCATGTGCGGGTAAAATAGGCATGATGACTACTATTTTTTTATTACCTCATAAAAAAGCTGATCATCAATAGAGCCTATCGACGAAAACAAAGTTTAAAATAATTCAAAAATTAATATATTCTAAGTATTTTAATTTCAAGCTAGACAGAGAGCGCGCTATACTGAGCTATGACGTCAAGCCTCAGGCGCGGCATACAAATGCTATACTAACACGTGCTTTGCGAGAAAGGGATAGAGCATCCCTCTCTCCATCTCTCTATCCCCACCTAAATCTTTAAACGCTCATATCTCAGAGATTTATCAGCCAATACAATTATTTTTTTCAGTATGTGTAATGTATTTAGTTATATTCATCACTAAGCCAGTAATTTATCATAGTTTAAACATTAGGCTACACGCCTATTGCCATTCTAAAAATAAAAAAAAGTCGAAAAGGCAAAAGACAGTCTAAAACCAAAGTGGTCCAAAATCGTCGAAACGCCTCATTGGAAGCCATGATAGCCCAGGAAAAGAAGCGACGGATGGCAGGGTGATGAAGATGATGAAGACTCACTCGCTCTGTGATGGTGGCCTTTGATTAATGCCAAAAATCTGATCTGCTGCGTAAAGTTCAATATCTTCATCCTATTGATAAAGGGACGAATATTTGTTTCCAGATTTGTCCTAAGGAACCTATGCCATGGGCTTGTAAAGGCCAATATCAGAAACCCTGTCAGAAACTGGATATCAACACAACTTACATGATGAGGTAATTAAACTGCTTCGCGTACACTTACCTATCAATCATCATCAGCAGTCTTTTACTTTTCTCCGCTGTCTCTCCTAATGTTTGCCACTGACTTGGCTGGCAGCTCTGCATCCGGGTTTTGCCCGTCGCTTTACAAAGATCGGCACTCCATCTTAACTCATTATAATTTTCAGTGAATAGAGGCCAAACAAGGGGTAATCGTTCTCTCACTTAGTTTTATGTAAAGTGTGCAAGCCTTAAATTATGCTAAAAATACAACCATAAGAATTTTGTCACTACCAATGTTTTCTCCGTAACTCGTCTCTTCTTTCAAGAACGTGTCTTTCGACTCTTCGTAAGACAAATTAAAGCCCGGTTAGAAAATGCGTTGGTGTTATACAGACGAAAATCTCAGGAGTAGCTAAACTTACGGTAAGAACAGCATAAAGCAGACCGTTCTAGCTGGGACATTACCAATGATGTTGATGCGTTGCCAACACGCAGAAATTTTTGAGGACGGACGGACGGGTTTTTGTTACCTACTTTGCAAGAGACTCTTGCAACTATGAAAGTTTCCTGATAAACTCTTCCTCAGCTACCTGGATGCGTCCAGTGACTGCCGGCGACGCGCTATCATCCCGGATTCCTGCATCAACCCCGTCACAGCAAACAGGGCCTTCGAGTCGGCCACCGTCTATAAGAACAGGTGTCTACACATTTTAGCATCTTATAAAACTTATGAAACTTATTAGCAAACTTATGATTTGACTCTTATAAGCCCTGAAATATATTTAAGGTAAGTATAGTATACCTATATCTTAAAATTGAAAATGTATGACGTCGCCAAGCGCATAAATTATGTATACCAAAGGGTCGAAATAAATTGAATTGGATACCAAAAGTATTCGGTAGGTACCACAGTTTATATTTCTATGTTCCATTTGATATTTTATGGCGCCTTTCAGTTTTACGCTCTTTTAGTTGAAAGCTTCATTCACAAAAAAACCCTAGTATCTATGTAATATTTGCAGCTTCACCTATTTCAAAAATCTCCACAAAAGTTTACAGATTTTATTATGGAATTGAGTGACGAGACGAGCGAGCAGGTCGCCTGGTAGCTTCACTATTTCTCGAAAATCTCCGGTGAAGTTTATAAGCATAACTTTTTACTTTCTCAAATATCCCTAAATTACCGGATTCACATTTCTCAGAAATCTTCAAAAAAGTCAGTAAACTTTGTTGGGGATTTCCGAGAAATGTTCTATCCTTTTTCAAAATTCATCAGTAAAGGTTACGTCACTATTTCTCAAAAATCTCCAGTGAACTTTATAGTTTTATCTTTCTCAAATATCCCTGGAATATTGCAGATTCATAATGTAAAGTTTACTTAATGAAATATTAACTTTTCTAGCTATCTGCCTACGTCGTCTCCCATCCCGTGCCCAATAAAGCCGCTGCCGAATCTTGTTCCGTCTACAGCTCAAATGGAAGGGGAAACTGTTCAGAAGGTATACAACCGTATAGGGTTTTATAATCGCAGCTTACATTGTTATTGAACAGATCCAGCCTATAGCTGTGCTATAGCAGTCAGACGCCATCGAGACGTGAATTCTCTCTGTACCTTCTAGAGCTCGATAATAATATGGAAATCCGAGTCCATACAGATTTGGCGCTCGTCATCAGCCATAAAACGTCAACTACTGGACGAAGGCCTCCCCCTTAAAAGAGGGGTGTTGCCATAATCCCCACGCTTGGCTGTGGCTTGAGGATCGCAGAAGGCTCACCACCGTTAACGAAAAGGACGCTGCTGCCCGTCCTCCGGTGGGTCTTTGGGAAGTTTGACGCTCATTCCCGAATAATAATTATGTGGAATACCTTCCCTATCGTCTTTCTACTGAGTTACAACATGGAATTTTAGAAGACTTTTTTAGATACGTTGTCACATTGACATCACTAATGTCGCAGGCGTCCATCGGGGGCGATTCGATTACCATTATGCGGATTTTTATGCCATTTTTAAGGAGCAAATTGCTTTATTTTTTTATTTATTAAATTATTTGTGTAATTCTTGGTGTGAACAATAAAGAGTTAATCAATCAAGTGCGGTCTATCTGCCGCTCTTTCTATAAAAAAAACATTTTTGTCGTACCTCAGTCATCTTACTCGCACGGTTTTGTAGATAGGACCAACCAATCCATTGATTGATCCTAGTCAACCAACTACGAACCGTCCTAGTGTAGGCGCGGCCTCCCACTAGGTGGACCGACGACATTGTAAAAGTCGCGGGCAACCGGTGGATGCAAATGGCAGGTTGTAGTACAGTGTGGCGGTCTAAGGGGGAGGCCTTCGTTCAGTAGTGGACGTCTCCGGGCTGGTGATGAACCAACCAATACCTACCTCGTACCTTGGGACCTTGGAGAATAGGGACCCGGGTACGTCCTTAAATTGCAACTAGAACTATACTGGACGGGCAGCAGCGTCCTCTCGGTTAGTGAGCATTCTGCGATCCCCAAGCCGCCTGCCAAGCATGGGGGTTAGGGCAACACCCATTTATTATGGTCCAATCCATTACCAATGATCTGCCTACTTCGTTCCCGATCATCCCTCCTTTTCCTCTCCCAGCTGTCATTCCTGCCGAACCCCGTGTGCGTGACGCAGCCGATCCGGCCCTGCCACCACGACATGTGGGGTCAGGGCCCCATGCAGAACATCACCACGCAGCGACACGACTTCGTGCCCAAACCCACCTCCATAAGGGAGTCCTGCAAGCCACCTGCGAAATACCACTGCGTGGAACAACCGTTTGAAAGTACTTATGATAGTTTCAGTTTTTAGTTGTAATAAGAATGGAGCCACTTTCAGGGTTGGGTTACATTAATCCTCCATGAAAGGCGTTGCTCGCAATATTTTTAGCAGTATCACCTAGATGTTATCTTTTCTTTTTGGGTGTATATGGGACTTATTTTGGATTTGAATTGAAATATTCGTTTAACTTGACCGAATATTCCATATTATTGAAGATGCTATTTGTGATAGAAACTAAATTCATATAGGTACCTAATAATGCTCCAGTGTGTTAGTGTGGATTGTGCTAAGTGTTATTCAGAAGCTTATGACATGGTTTGACAGTTGTTGTTGACATTTTTTGATTTAGTTACCTGCAAGAAAATGTATGTTATTTTATAGACCTAGAAAATCGATAAATAGCTCAGGTACTCAAAAATGTTACTTGCTTGACGTAGAGCTTACTACAGTTGTGCGTCCAACAGTTAATTGCTAGTCAAGCTAGCGAAAGGTTTGCTGCTGAGATTTGTTTAACATGGGATTTTTTCATCAGATCGCACCGTGAACCGAATGTCATTTATAAACCCGGGCCGCATCGCGCCCCCTGAGTCGTACGCTCCAATGAAGTGTTATGAGAAGCCTGCAGGTAAATGTTATGCTATTTTAATTAATTATTGTCTAATTAGGTAATCGTTTTATTAGGCACAACTGGTAGAAAGAAATCCACAATTAATTATTATGTCATCTTAGTGTAGGCGTCAGGACTCTGTTGAACCATAATAGTAAATTATGATACAAGTGTGCTATGTTGGTCATTACACTAGAGGCCGAGAGTGAAATGACCAACATAGCACAAGCGTTTCATACAACTGTTTTCATCACACTTACGAGGAAAAATCATTTTTTTTATGATAATATCAACCACACAGCGAAAACGTCAACATATATATGCGGAAAATGGCGCCCAAACCAGCAATGCGCGCACAGGTTGACATTTACTTCAGCCGCATAAAAACTCTTTGGTATTACGAAAAAACTAAGTATTACCCGGCTTTATTAAGAGTGCTTCGTATACATACATATAATTGCAGTCACGTAAAAACTTGACTTTACCGGGTTATACCTATTATAACACAAGTGCCGTAACGTAAAGTAAAAAGAATGCGTGCGTAATAGCTTGGATTATGAGCCTAAAACCGATGTAATAAGATCCCTTTACGAGCAAGTGTGATGAAAATTAAAGAATACGTGTTCTGTTTAGGTATCATGTAGGTACCTATAGAATACCGTAGAATTGGAGTAACTGATTTAATGTAACGATTGAAATGTTTTCCATCAAACATTAGTAATAATATATTATAATGAACATCTAGCAAGATCACTGCTATAATATCTGCGTCCGAAATAAAATTCGTTGAAATCGGTCCACCCATCAAACCGATATGGCTACTACGGTACTTACTACGCTACAATCTCTTTGGTGTTTTGATCGAGTAGAATCGACTCGAGAGTCGGGAGTAGTGAAGTTAACAGCAGATTTTACTGTCGTGTTTGTAACGTCTGATTTCCTTCAACGGTGCAGCTAAGATGGAATCGAGCACGACACAGAAGATGTCGTACCAGCCGGTGTGTGCGCCGGCGCCGCAGCGCCCGCCCTGGGCATGCAAGGGCCAGTACCAGAAACCATGCCAGAAGGTACACAAACTACTCATCGTTGTTGTGCTTCTCCATTTTCAGAAGATGAGCGTCAAACTAGCTCACACTTCTCAGTGTTAAATCAAGCGAAAGCTGGTTGACGATAACATCGCTTTAAACGAGCATGATTCAGTTGTACCAAAACAACTTTTCTAGCACGTTTCTTTTAGGGGCACCGCACGTTATAAGAAAACCTGATACCGGAAGGCACACCGTGCATACATTTTGTACTAGATCCCGTACATCGTAAGAAATTTCTCGTGACGGCCGTCTCGCTCGCACCTGTCCACCAGCAAGCTAATCATGTAACTGTTCGGGATCGCGATTTGTCATAATTGGCACTTGTCACTGTCACAGCTTCACGGTATCACGGAGGGATTTCTCTCGCTATCGTTAACGAACGAATGCATTGATTTCCTAATTAAGTTAAGCAAATCCGTCGGTCTTTTGGCGTTTCGTCCTGCCCTGCAGGGTCAAATGAGTTTTGGCGGGACAGTGACAAGTGACATGTATGACAAATCGCGATCCAATCCCGATCCCGATCAGTTTCATGATTAGCCTGCTGATCATTATGGCCTGTTGTTGAGCTCGTGAACATATTTTTTCCTACAACTCACCGTTGCGGGCAGGGGGCGAGGTATCGTGCTATACTTGCGATTAGCCAATCACTGGGATGACGCAATCTGGGATATGAAAAACAATGAGATTCTGACGTACTCGCAGTGGTTTTAAAACTAAGTACTAATTTTCGTATGAGGGGAAGTCGGACGATCAGTCAACAGGATTTATAGGCTTTGGTTCGGCACCGGAGCGATATAATGTGCGGCCGGCCTTAACCTGGATCTAGACCATCATTAAAAGTTGGAGAAGTTAAGTATATTATAAATTTACAATGTCTTTTGTCGAAAGTCTCTCACATGATGTTGGTTATGAAGTCCTCGGGACGGCCCAAAGAGAAAGTCGCAACACACAGTTCCTAGATATATCAGCGGCGAGAGCCTCCGCAGAAAGACATGTGGTCTATCCACAGAGCTTGTTCCTCTCTCTCTCTCACCTGGCTTCTAAATATGAATATGAAACTCAATGGCGTGTGTGAATTCACCAACCCGTGACTGGGCCTGCGACGAATGGGCCACCATTCGCCCTTTGAGGGTAGTCCTAAGTCCAGCAGTGGACAATTAAAAAAGGTTGATTATGCTTTATGCTTATTGCTTTGTCAGCTGGGCATTCTCCTAAAAATTAAATATCGTTTCAGTTGGAAGGCACGACGATCTACCGATCCTCGTTCCTGCCGCCTGGTGAAGATTGCACGCAGTACATGGACCCTTGCCAGTATGGTGATTGCAAACGTAAGTACTCGTATCTGTTTTACCATACTCTACTGCAGATCCGCCTGGAGAAGTACCACATTTTTGCCAGTTATTCAAACGCCAAGCAGTAGTGTGCAAGCATTACTGTGTTCCGGTTTGAAGGGCAATTTTACCAGATAAATTACTGGGTATGTAGAGATTTAAGATCTAATATATTTTTTCATTTCTGGAACTCTATGGGTTGGCATTAATCGCCATAGAAGTACTAATAGGTACATATTTAACGTTGTGAACATCTCCAATTTTATTTGTACGACGAAGCGTTAATTTGAATCCATCACAGAGTACCTAAGCAATCAATCAATTCTTGATGTATGGCTTTTGTGAAGATGTTTCACAACTCCGCCACTGTCACGTAGAAAGATAGGCCATCAAACGCAGAGAGTTTGTTCGGTTATTTAATACTGCAATATTCTTTGAAGTGTAGTGCAGAGTTTTTTTATTTTTGTTATGTTCCCTGAAACCAAAACATTAAAACTAACTACAAAACACACACCAAGATAGCTAAGTGGGGACAGGGTATGTTATTATTAAATATATTAGATAGGTAATTAACTATTTACAATTTTATTTTATTTTTTTGGATATATTTACACAAAATATTTTCAAATGGGGTAAAAACAAGGGATAGGAGGCCTGTCATGGAAGTAGGACGAGGGATTTCGGGTGGGATAATATCATATAAAGAAAATTGTCTTAAAGGGCAACTAAAAAAGATATGGTCCACATTTCCTTCGTCTAGGCCACATTCGCATAGAGAGTTGTCCCTAATCCTCCGTTTGGCCAGAAAAACAGGCGTGCAGGAATGGTTCAAACGTAACCGACAAATTGTCGAAGTGGTCGTTTTATCTGCCTTTTGGAATTTAAAAAACCAGGGCCTCCTAAGAACTCTCTCTATTTCTCTGTCATCAAATGAAAATTGTCCATTAATATTGTAACAGTAATTACATTTAATATTGTGCACAATAAATTAAAGGCAAACAATGAAATATTTTTGTTAGCATGACATACCTACCTACTTACATCCATTATTCATCAATAGACTAGAAGACTGGTTTTTTTTTATTGTCCTATTAAAATGTGGCCCATAAATATAGCTGATTAATGAAAAGAAAATAAAAATCTGATCAAAAATAAGCACCTTATAAGCATTTTAACATCACGCTAGACAGAGAGGCGAAACAGCAAACCGTGACGTCACATCTCAGTCGCCATATAAATTTTACTCTGACAAGTAAGGCGTGACGTCATTTTTTGTTTTGTGGGAAAGGGACAGTGTTGGCTCTACCAAAAACTTGAAACGCTCATATATTAGAACATTATTAACCGATTTAAATTATTTTTTCAATAATCATACTATATTTACTTAAATTCTTCATGAAAGCTATTGGTTTCGACGATATAAACATCAGTCATCTACCCTATTGTCTTTTTATTTTTAATGGCATTATTCAGGGGCCAGTATAACAAAGGAGGATATAAGTAAACCTAACGTAACTAGGTACGTGATATCACATATGACGAAACGAAACGTAAATAATGCATGACAAGTTGCAACTTTGTTGAGACGCGACAAATTACCTACTACTAAAGGCTTAGAACATCGCCCATACGCGGGTGGCCTAGTGGTACAAGTAAATTCCCCATAATTCCTTGTATGAACTAGGCCGAAATTTATGCAAAATTACATGCCTTTATATATTTTTGGCACATGACCAATTAGAGTATTTATCTGCGTGACGAATATTAATAGTGTCCTAAGTCGTCTAACGGTTTCGGTTAGCCAGATTATGCAAACTACTGTCATAAAAATACACATACAATGAAACGAAACGAACCCACGACTAAAGCGAAACGGGACGATTTTGTTCGAAGTAAACTTTTATACGAGGATATTCGCTAAAGAACCAAGATCACCGACATTACTCGCAGGGTTTGCAAGTTGAAGTGGCGCAGGGCAGGACACATCGCTAAAGAACTGATAACCGATGTGGAAGAAAGGTTCTTGAGTGGAGAGCGCGATCCGCAAACCTGCAAATGGCAGGTTGTCGTACAGTGTGGCGGTCTAAGGGGGACGCCTTCGTTCAGCAGTGGGCGTCCCCGGGGTGATGATGATGATGATGAAACTTTTATAACTCTTGGGTTGTGATAGGCCCAAGAGTGGCCACCAAGGTGATATGACCTTTGCTTCCACAAGATTTACAACGGTAGTAGAGCTTCAAAGACTTCAGGCATACCCTACTGACAATGGGTGATGAGAGTAAGCCTACTACTATCGGGTGGCCTGTCAGTCTGTCTGTCACAAGTTTGCCGACCAATTCAGCGACAATGATAGCTCACTGATATTAAAGACTATACAGGGTTAGTTCTAATCAGTTAGCCTAATTTCAAGGGCATATTCTATACATCAAAACAAACAACTGTTTACTATGGGGCCAACATTAAAATCGGGAAAAAAATATCAGTTGTTCCATACAAAAAGTTCATTGAGCTTGGAGAAAATGTATGGAACAGCTGTTTTTTTTTAGAACTAACCCTGTATGTTGAGCGCCAGCTCTCCAATCGCGTCAGTCATACGCTGTCTTTGCGGCATGCGAGCCGTACGACACAACAATACAAACCAATCCAAATTATGCCGTCGTGTGCATTCCCGAAATGTAAGAAACACTACTAATATTCGCAATACAAATTTGGGGATCACATTCCACAAGTAAATACACATTAATCACTGTATTTTGTCACAACTGCAATTAATTTCAATAAATATGTTAGGGTAATCGCCATTTTGAGGCGATCATATGTTACGAGACAGACTTCAAGAATCCTTCGTCAATGCTCGTGAATGTTCAAGATTGGAGAGCAATAGACAAATACATGTGTTCTCTTTTTGTCGTGCAGTAATTAGATTCGCTATCTCTATTTTCCGGCAAATGTAATATGCATACTTTTATAGGTATGCTTGATTGTGTTGTCTTGTTAATTTTGATCGATTTGCGAGCGCTGGGCCCGTCCATTCGAATAACACCGTCGCTGGATCAGTTAACATATTTTGCAGAGTAAGCATACGACTGAGTAGGCTATACTTGCTCGAGAACTCCATATTTTTGTGTTTTGCAGCTTGCGATTGCATATGCCCGTCGACGTGCATCGCTACAGACCCATGCGCTTGCAACTTCCCAAGGGCGGAATGCTGTGGATAGCCGCCGCCATTTTGGAACGGATTCTAAATTCAAGTGTGAACAAGATGGCGTCTTGTCAAAATATCTGCAGGCAGCCATTTTGTGGCTTCCAAATTTAAACGTGAACAAGATCGCATCTTGTAACGTCTTTTTTTTTGAGGTTACGAAAATCTATTGTATAGGTGTACCTTAAATCATGATTTTTTGTATGTATTTCGTAATTATTACTTAATTTAATTCTAGTATGTATTTACTGATAAATTTGTGATAAGTAGTAGATTAAAATAAAAGCTTTTTTTTATAACTTTGCATCTCTTTATTCAAGGCTCATTTGTTTTACAAAAAGATCTTACATTTTCCTAATTGAAGAAAAAAAAAGTTGAATATTAACCGACACTCGAAAAAGGGTTTATCCCACCAGTCCCATCAACTTGTCAGAGTCATATACTTATAGGACTTCTGGGTCAAAATAATAGCAGTTGTCCCATCACGGGACAGTTTGATGGGACTAGTGCGATAGACCCTTTTTAGCTCGTCGGTTAATATTCTACTTTTTTCTAGTCTACGAACAATATACAACGCCCAGTAACAGAACAGTTTGTACTGGGTGGGAATCGTACCCACGCGTACAGGGCTCTAAAGGCAGACATACTAACAACTGAGCTATAAGCAACTTGATGTTGCACACGGAAAGATAATGATGATGAAACAATAGGAACAGTTTCCTGAACTACTTTCCTCATTGATGATGATAATTATGATGAAAGAATTTTTATTCTCATCGATGATGATAATCATGATGAAACTATAGGAAGTTTCTTGAACTAGTTTCCTCATTGATGATGATAATGATGAAACTATAGGAACAGTTTCTTGAACTATTTTCCTCATTGATGATGATAATGATGAAACTATAGGAACAGTTTATTGAACTATTTTCCTCATTGATGATGATAATGATGAAACTATAGGAACAGTTTCTTGAAATATTTTCCTCATTGATGATGATAATGATGAAACTATAGGAAGTTTCTTGAACTAGTTTCCTCATTGATGATGATAATGATGAAACTATAGGAACAGTTTCTTGAAATATTTTCCTCATTGATGATGATAATGATGAAACTATAGGAAGTTTCCTGAACTATTTTCCTCATTGATGATGATAATGATGATGAAACTATAGGAACAGTTTCCTGAACTACTTTCCTCATTGATGATGACAATGATGATAAAACTATAGGAACAGTTTCCTGAACTACTTTCTTCGTTGATGATGAAACTATAGGAACAGTTTTTCTCATAGAGTGCATTGTATGGAACTTGAGATTGACAGTTGACTATGACCGCATCGACGATGCGCCATCTAGCGCGAAAAAAATCGCAGTGTGGATCCTCATGGATGAACACAGGTCAGGCTAAATAAATACGGACACTGTTAAAGGATTACTGCTTTAATATGGACATTTACATTTTTATGGAATCGCATACGTTTTAACGTATGTAAACTTTCTTTCTTCGCTCCCTGAACACAAGCCGCCATTTTTGTTGACACAAACTAAAATAACTTTGTATACAACGTTCATTTTTTACTTTAGCCGCTGAAGTAACGTAGTGTTCAGTAGATTGGCCGACGCTAACGTGGCTGCAGGGTCGCTCAGCTCCTGCACGAAACAAATGATACGATTTTATTCAGCGATACCATTCATTGGCCTATTTTTACCGCACATTTTTTACGCTGCGTAAAAAATGTCCACCGAATTTTTATTTTATTTATTTATCAACAATACGTGACAAGCGATACAATGTCCTGCAGCCTTATCGTGGATGTTCCTGATTGTGATAGAGACCGCGCGCGAGCGAGAGCGCGTATGGCGCGAATAAGTCGATGCGAGCGGGATGGCATGCTATCACAATCAGAGTCATGAACATACAAGTTTTTTTTACAATCACTTGACGAGACGAGCAAGACGTCCGCCTGGTGGCAAGCGTCACGCCTGCCAGTAACAGTAGCAGTGCCTACACGCAGAGGTCCCAGAGGCCGCAGGTACCTTGCTCGGGAACGTGGTGAGCAGCACGAAGGCCTGCAGCTGGTAGGCGGGCTCCGCGCGCGCCACGTACTGCTGCAGGTCCGCCACCGAGTGGCCGAGGTTGAACCGGCCCGTCAGCCGGCTGCCGTCCGCGAGCCGGAACTGGAGGAACGATAACAACAGCCTTTATTGCTGATAACTTATCTAAAACATATATATAAAATTAACAGATTTCACATCTTATAACTCGGGTGGCGAGCGCAGTGCAGTGCGGCGCAGGCGTGATGCTTACCACCAGGTGACAGCCTTTCATTAACACTGCTGACAATGGATCAGTGACACCCTGACGTCAACACTGCTGACAATCGATCAGTGACACCCTGACGTCAACACTGCTGACAATCGATCAGTGACACCCTGACGTCAACACTGCTGACAATCGATCAGTGACACCCTGACGTCAACACTGCTGACAATCGATCAGTGACACCCTGACGTCAACACTGCTGACAATCGATCAGTGACACCCTGACGTCAACACTGCTGACAATCGATCAGTGACACCCTGACGTCAACACTGCTAACAATCGATCAGTGACACCCTGACGTCAACACTGCTAACAATCGATCAGTGACACCCTGACGTCAACACTGCTAACAATCGATTAGTGACACCCTGACGTCAACACTGCTAACAATCGATCAGTGACACCCTAACGTCAACACTGCTAACAATCGATCAGTGACACCCTGACGTCAACACTGCTAACAATCGATCAGTGACACCCTAACGTCAACACTGCTAACAATCGATCAGTGACACCCTGACGTCAACACTGCTAACAATCGATCAGTGACACCCTGACGTCAACACTGCTAACAATCGATCAGTGACACCCTGACGTCAACACTGCTAACAATCGATCAGTGACACCCTGACGTCAACACTGCTAACAATCGATCAGTGACACCCTGACGTCAACACTGCTAACAATGGATCAGTGACACCCTGACGTCAACACTGCTAACAATCGATCAGTGACACCCTGACGTCAACACTGCTAACAATCGATCAGTGACACCCTGACGTCAACACTGCTAACAATCGATCAGTGACACCCTGACGTCAACACTGCTAACAATCGATCAGTGACACCCTGACGTCAACACTGCTAACAATGGATCAGTGACACCCTGACGTCACCTCTGCTGACAATCGCTCATCATCAAAACTGAGTATATTCAATAAAAAGCTATAAATAATTTGAATCTAATGCTGCTTGCAATAGGCATGATGACTACAATTTTTTTATTACCTCATAAAAAAGCTGATCATCAATAGAGCCTATCAATGAAAACAAAATTTTAAATAATTTAAAAATAAATTAGTTCTAAGTATTTTAATTTCAAGCTAGACAGAGAGCGCGCCATACTGAGCTATGACGTCAAGCCTCAGGCGCGGCATACAAGTGCTATACTAACACGTGCTTTGCGAGAAAGGGATAGAGCATCCCCTCTATCCCCACCTAAAACTTTAAACGCTCATATCTCAGAGATTTATCAGCCAATACAATTTATTTTTTCAGTATGTGTAATGTATTTAGTTATATTCATCACTAAGCCTGTTATTTGTCATAAATTAAAAATTAGGCCACACGCCTATTGTTGTCAACGAGCGGTACTTTCAGCTAATAGATTGATGTAGGTGAAGTATATAACTGACCTGTATGGTAGTAGTGGGCGCTCCCTCGTCCAGTTTGACGGCGTCCTGCGCGGCGCGCTGGTTCGCCTCGCGGTCCGCGGTGGCGCTCGCTATCGGCACGGTCGCCCCCACCGTCGGAGGCGTGGGGCTGACAAACAAACAATCAAGTCAACAAACACATCGTCATCAGCCATAAAACGCCCACTGCTGGACGAAGGCCTCCACCTTAATAGAGGGGTGTTGCCATAACAAATAGCTTGGCAAAATAAATAGAAATTAATAAGGGCGCCACTATCGCAAGTACCTAAAGCTACCTAAGCAGTGTGCAAGTATATATAATATTTGGGTCAATCAACTATTTTTTTGCCACACTAGATTTTTTTTTTTAAATTCCTAATTGTTATGTTGAGTGTTTTTTTGTTGCTTGTTTTGGACAGACAGCCGTACTATGAAGAGATACTTTGCGTCCATCGGACAACTAACAAATTTAAAATAAATTTCAATTTATTTCATAAAATCTTTAACTTATTGCGTTAGTGAACAATATTTGCTGCGTTCCGTAATGCGCTAAAAGTGATAATATCGCTAATCCAACCAAATTGAATAGTCACAAAATATAAGGGCTTTGATTTGATCGAGTTATACTTGTCTTTTTGGTCGGATTCGCGATATTATCACTTTTAGCGCATTACGGAACGCAGTTATTGATTATTTAGTAAAAACATTAAATTTTCGGAAAAGCCACTCCACATTTTGAGAAAAATAAATAAATGTCTGGGACAGGGAATGAAAAAAAAAAGTTGATTGACCCATATATATATATAAATTCTTAATGCAATCTAGCGACGAGACGAGCGAGCCCATAACAGTAACAGTGCCAGAATTGTGAACTTGTCAACACAATCCTGCGCCGCAATGTACTGCGCTCGTCACCCTACTATTTACATCCTACCTGTGCTACGATAAAGTATGTTTTTTAATTTCGTCTCTAGGGGAAAAATCCATTCCAAATGAATGAATGAATGATTTATTGGTCTATAAAACCTAGGTAATTAGGTAAAAATACTGTAGGTGTTCATATTTAGATAGATAGATTAACTCTTTATTGTACACACCAAAACAAATGATAACAGTCATGATGATCACAACACAAAAAAGGAACTTAAAACTAGTGTTACAATTGGCGGCCTTATCGCTAAAAGCGATCTCTTCCAGGCAACCTTTGGATGGAAAGGATTCGAAGAACATATAGAAGACGGGGTGTGCAATCAATATTTCAAGGTCTGCTCTAGTTTCTACCTTGACAGGCTTATATACCTAATAAAATATACTATAGACCGGGTGTTAGTTTAAACACCGTTATCCTTCTAGGATATCATTGTACTCATCATTATGAACAACTTTTACTACGGGGCCAACCCTGAAATCACGAAAAATCAGTTCCATACATTTTGTCCAAGATCGTTGAAACTTTTTGTATGGAACAGCTGTTTTTTTTCGTGATTTCAGGGTTGGCCCCATAGTAAAAGTTGTTCATAATGGTGAGTACAATTATATCCTAGAAGGATAACGGTGTTCAAACTAACACCCTGGATATGTCTATAGACCTAAATTAAATTAAGGGGTACTTTAAAAAATATTTGGAAGGCTACAATAATCACTGCTACTGTTATAGGCAGGTGCGATGCTTACAACCACCCGAACGTACACCGACAGCTAGCCTGCCGAATATAAACTGGAGTGTTCCTCACCTGCCGAGCATCTGTCCCTTCCCGTGGAAGGCCTGCGCACGCGCCGCGCGGCGCGGGCACTCCTCGTGGCGGCGGTCCTCCAGGCTCACGCGGACCTCGCCCCCGCTCGCCAGCTCCGGCGGGATCTCACTGGAAATCATAACAAAATAGGCTAGATGACAGGCGTTTTTATATTGTCTTATTAAAATGTGGCCCATATATATAGCTGATTAATGAAAAGAAAATGAAAATCTGATCAAAAATAAGCAACTTATAAGCATTTTAATATCATGCTAGACAGAGAGGCGAACCTGCAAATCGTGACGTCACTTCTCTGTACGCCATATAAATTCTATTCTGACAAGTAAGGCGTGACGTCATTTTTTGTTTTGTGGGAAAGGGCTCTACCAAAAACTTTAAACGCTTATATATCAGAACATTAATAACCGATTTAAATTATTTTTTCAATAAACATACTATATTTACTTAAATTCTTCATCAAAGCTATTGGTTTCAACGATATAAACATCAGTCATCTACCCTATTGTATAGCGTTTGGCAAAAAAGAGTTGATATTAGTAGGGTAGGGTGGATACCCATACCGTATTTTTCCATTTTTATTCGCCAAGAAAATATATGTTTATGCTTAACAAATAAGTGTCGTTGGCTTTTATATTAGTCGTAATTTCCGGCAAAAGCCGGAATAAGCCATAATACGCTTTTTTTAATACAACCGACTTCAATTTCGACTACCTGAATGTCATCTTCATATTATCCAGATATTTTGATTTATTCCAGTAATTTTGATTTAAAAACTAAAGTACTGAACCGATTTCGATAAAATGTTTATGGGACCACCTCCGAAAAATCACCTACCAAACAAAAACGATTCATCAAAATCTATTCATAATGGGGATCCACGCGCAAAACTTTTCGCAGATGGCGCCAGCAGCGATCTAGTCAAAATGTCAACAAAAGCAACTGTCAATATATTTTTTTCTTTTACGTTGTTCGCTTCGTACATTCTTCCAGAGTCAAGTATAAATGCATTTTTTACATAGGCTACTTTTTATCATCATCATCATCATCATCACCGATTTTCATCATACGAAGAAAGTAGAAATGACTTTGCACTGAATATGGCTTTGCTTTGTAGGTAAATTGTAAGTTGCTGGGCATGTCCTAAAACTGCAACCAGACCCACAGGAGGTCGGGCAGCAGCGTCCTTTAGGTTAACGGTGGCGAGCATTCTGCGATCCCCAAGCCGCCTGCCGAGCGTGGGGATTATGGCAACACCCCTCTATTAAGGCCTTCGTCCAGCATTGGACGTCTTCGGCTGATTATGTTGATGATGTTATGTGGTTTTGTTTCCTACGCGTCTATTTGAATTATCATTTTAAGTATTCCCAGTCTAAAAATATAATATACATATTATATATCACATACGTGCATTTGCACGTATAGCCAGCTAGGGCGACGCGTCACTTTTCCGTTCTATTCACTTCTCTCTTCAGTGGGTATTACCACAGAAAAGCGAAAGCCCTACTTCTTAGGTAGAATGGCTGTCATAACAATGTTGTAAAGCAATTGTATGGGAAGCTGTCACCAGTTACACATATAATTGTATAGAAACTACGACGAAAAAATGCCAATCATTGGTCGCACATTGAAAGTAAAACGCTCTAAATGCCATTTTGCAACAGATTAAAACGACAACGATTGTATTACGATGCAATGTGGTTTGGTTTCCTACGCGTCTATTTAAATTGTCTTTTTGAGTATTCTCAATTTAAAAACATGTTATATTGGTAGAACTGTCATTGAGCGCATTTACACTTAATGTCGGCTAACGCGGCCCGTCACATTTCCGTTCTATTCACTTCTCTCTTCAGTGGGTATTACCGTACCACTTCGTATTGATAGAAGCACTCACCCCCTGCGGATGTAGTTGAGGAAGTCGACGTGGTCCGGGTCCGTGTACGCCCGCAGGGGCCCCTGGTCCACGGTGAACCCCTCGCGGTACAGCCGCAGGCGCACTGAACGCGCTTCCGTCTGAAATAACAATGTTTACACTGTTTAACTAAACCAAAGTAAACGTTGAAAAGAGAAAATTGTTCAAGTTGTGTAGTGGTAGGACTCTACTGCAGAGTCCGCCTGGGACAGTACCACACCTTTGCCAGTTATTCAACCACCAAGCAGTAGTGTGCAAGCATTACTGTGTTCCGGTTTGAAGGGCAATGTTACCAGAGAAATTACTGGGTATGAAGAGATTTAACATCTAATATATCAGGGTGACGAGCGCAGTGCAGTGCGGCGCAGGATTGTGTTCGCGGTTATTGGGGTGAATATAGGGTTGCGTTTTCGCCACTTGAAAACGGCACCGTCAAAACAAGGCATGAATAAAGTATTATCGTGCTACGACGCCGAATGTTTTACACGCTCACAAATGTTTTACAACGCTATTACAGGGTATTAAGGTCCATTATAAAAATGAAACAGTATCCGCTTGTGGACTTTTTTATATTAGCTGGAGAGGTATGATATCTGTATAAGTAAGCATTGGCGCGGGGACACTTTCGAGGTTTGATTTTCATAGAGACTGTGTATCTATAGTATATTTGATCTAAGTTCCTAGCAGCCGGTAAATAAAGCTGGTAAATCATAACTTACATTAGATTCTTGCGCACCAGCACCGGCAGGCGTTACTGACTCATGATCATCAGCTGTTTGACCTGCAAACACAATGTCAGAAAGTTTAACCCCCAAGAAAATATCATCGTCTTCCTGTCCTTATCCCACTAGGTGGAGTCGGCACAGCATGTTTCCATTCTCCACTTCACTCTATCACTTGTCATCTCTGTATTCACTCCCTTTCACCCATATCATCTTTTACACAGCTCATCCATTCCTTTTTAGGGCACCCCTTTCCGGATTTACCGCTTACCATCGTTTCAAAGGCTTTTTTAGTTATATGTCTCTCTTCTCTTCTCATGACATGTCCATACCACGCTAGCCTTCCACTCCTTACCCCCAAGAAAATATAAACAACAAAAAAATTAAGTAAAAATTAACTTTATACGGCATGACGGTATTGGGATGTCTGGAACCAAAAAAATGGTGTCACTTTTACCATGGGACTACTGGGTCAAAATAGTGACAGTTGTCCCATCACGGGACAACACTGGGACTAGGATAGGCTCAAAGAAGCAATGTCAGAATGTTTAACCATAATAGCACGTTGACCAACCGTCCCGACCCGACCCAACCCCAACAGACGTGGTGTCCCAACCACCACGACCCGTGGTCCGTGGTGGTGGTGGTCCGTTGTTGACCGTTTGTTTTTTGAATATTTTTGTATGAAGTGATTCCACACTTATGGTATTTCTATGTTTTTAAAGCTTAAACAGGAAGAAAAATTATGACCTCCGGCAGGACTCGAACCTGCATACGAGCAGCGATGGGTTTCCGTCCCAACTGCTTTGCAAATTAAGCTACAGAAGTCTCTGCCTTAGATGCCAAATTTCCCAACCTGTTATAAGCTACCAACTAAAGCGTTGGTGGCGCCATCTGTCAATTTTTGTTGTTGTTTTTTGTGTGTTGTGTTGTTTATATTTTATGACATGATTTAAGGGGGTGAAATAGGGGGGGGGGGGGGGGGGAGTTCTTTATTTTAAAAGTTATAGTGATAAAAATAATTGGTATTTGGGTGGTTCATTCAAGGGGGAGTGGGGGTGATTGCGGGGGTATAAAATTGACTCGGGATGATATAAAGTGGTGAATATGGGGAGGAAAATTATTAGTTATTAACCCATGGCGGTATGGAAGATACGAGTATTTGGGAGGGGGCCAGTACGCGGACGACACAGTCGCGGGAGACCTCTAGCACAGAATAAATAATAGTACTACGTACAGAAAGTTAACTCCGCAAAGGAATTGAAATAAATAAGGACTCTATCTACTAGGCAATAAAGTAGCAATTCAACTCGCACAGCGCTAGATAACGCTCGCTATATTAACCTAGATATACCGCTCTCTTTCTATCACGTATGCTTAGTTACGTGCGACGAGGCTAGCGTGCGGGCGGCCACTGACTTCTGCCTTGCATTGTCCTGCCTCTAGTATCGTCATAACTAAAAAGCGTTTGTAAAACTTACCGAGCCTATATCCGACGCCTGCGAAGGAGCCCCCGCCGCGCCCGCGACTCGACGACGCCGGTTCGTCTTCGAACACCACTGCTCCTCTCCTGATGGTCAACTTTTGTTAAGACCCAAATAATATGTCATTACACACTCAAATTAACATTTTAAAATTACAGATAGTCGACTGCCTTATAGCTCAGTTGGTAGCATGGCTGCCTTCAGAGCTGTAGGGCGTGGGTTCGATCCCCACCCGGGATGAACATTTATGTGTTTGTTCTTTGTCTAGATGTTGTATGTATGTATGTATAGTAAATATGTATTTACTACCAGCTATCTGGTTTCCATAGTACAAGCTTTGCTTTTTTTCTTAGGCATAAGCCTTTATTAACTACAACAAACTACAAAGACTACTCAGCCTACTACACAACAAAAAACAAAAGGATTGTATCCAAACCGATGAAAGTCTAGAGACAATCCAAATGCTCAAACCCACTACCAGTCGGCAGCGTACCCAGCATGCTGGCGGCATTGCCACGCTGGATGGCAATGCTTATGCGTTGAGTTAAAAAAACGCCAGCATTTTGACCACGCGTCGCGTCGACCAGGCGCTCGGATAAGCTATCTAGCCTAACTAAGCAAAGCTTAGCGCTGTGTGAAATGTCCTCAGATATTTATTTTATTAGATATTTTAAGATTTAATATAGGTAGGTAAGAGATATCATAATCTGTAAAGTTGCTGAGAATAATGTCAGCAAAAATATAACTTTGTTTTAAACTAATTTACTAAGCGAAGCGAAGGTCTCCATGTCTAAGGGGACAAGTCTGCATTTGTTTAAACGTACAAACGCTGCCTTGTCTACTTTTGATCGACAATAACTTACCGTTGATTCGATCATTATAAAAATAAGCAAGTAGTTCATGCAAATACAATTTATTATTAAATTCGAATATGAGCCAAATTGCTCTCGACCTCAATGGACTTGGAAGACATGGGGTCACGAGATCTCAGTTTGAACAACTAGTTTTATTTATCTCAAAATGCGATGTGTTGTGGTAACCTATAGATAAGATGAGCCTCGAAATTGTGAGGTTGTGGGTTGTATGTATGAGTTCTTTGGAATTTATGTACCGATTTTAAATTCATATCACAACCATTTTAGCCCCCCAGGGGGGCCCCCCAGGGGGGCTAAAATGGTCGCGTTTAGCAATTCTGCATATGATCCTATAATGATAAATTTCGCAAATCGTAAAACGGTCACTTAAGCGCCTTCATACTATGATTTTGCAAATGATTCTATTACGGAATTCATTACTTTGACAGTTTTCTATAGAAAGTCGTAAAATGGTCAGCGAGAAGTTATCAGAGCACCTTAAACAGTGGCTAAGGTTTAAGCGGTGTTTTATAGTAAGGCCGTAAGTTTTAATTACATAAATGTAATGTTTTGTTACCAGCAGGGCTAACATGCGCACCGCGAGAAAATTTTGTCGTGTCTTTATGTCGTGCGAAAACGGGACAAACTTATACAGATTCGTAGCCTTGTCCTGTTTTTAAGAATCGAGAAAAATTTCTCGCGTGTTAGCCCTACTGGGCGGCATGTTCGCATTAGCGACAAAGCCCTATATTTAAGAATTTAAAAAAAAAAAATTATACTGCTGCACAACTTATACAGTTTTTTTTAAATTTGGTAGTGAGTTTTCACTTACTCTTTGACTCCTTTGAACACTTCAGTGACAATATCCTTCTTCCCTTTACCAGGTCCTAATATCTGCTGGCCAGATCGTTCTGAGCCACCGGCATAGAATGCTTGACCTGAAACAATACAAAAAATATAGAGTGGCGGCTCACTAAAAAACACTGCATGACATACACGCGTGATACACAGAGAGGTTCAGTTCAATTCTAGAAGCGGCCGTAAACACACAAAATTATTATAATTAGGTACTCTTTTGAATGTCATAATAATAATTGTACATAGCTAAATAAAATGTCATGTATACATTTCTAGGCTTGCTTGTCCTTTAGAAGGTCATCACTAGTATAATATACGTTAGTAAACTTTTTTATCATTTCCTTGAAAGTTTTTCATTTAAACTAGTCAAAGTTGTTGGTAAAATATTGTAAAATTAGACAGTAATTTTTTGATGATTTGTTAATCTTATCTAGCCTGTTCTGGGTATAATTAATTTTACATGACTGTGGGGCTTAAATGGCTACTTTAGCCCTGCTATGCAGAGCGAAAGGAACCACTTCTTCCCCGCAGTGGCACGTAAAATCGTATACACACTAAGGGAGCGAGTAAAGAAGCCTCAGATAAGGTCACCCTCGGCTTTGCTTCGGGAGACAATATACATGAGATGTGAGTACAGTTTTACACAACAAATAATCCCGATCGGCAGTTTTCGTAAAAGTGCAGGCCGGTTTCCGACAATAGCGGTATGTGTAAATAATCAATGTTCAACTTTATTTGTAGCCACAAATGGCAGAGTATTGCTTGCAATGCATTCTCAAGTCTGTCCCTCTTACACCAATATAACACGACGGCTGGCCAGTTGCAATTTTGCCACAAAATCGATCAACCAATAACAATGCAAGATTTTAGTATTCTACTTTGCCGTTGGTAGATTGAAGTTTCCCCCTCTACTGAAATTGGTCTACTGTGCAGGTACATTGGGAGGAATTATAAGTTGAGGAAAACTGTAATCTACTATCGATATAAATGAAAAAGAAAAGTGTTCTGAAAAACAGTTTGTCGGACCACTAACATCAGGCTACCTTTAAGAAAGAGGTATAAAGCTTGCTACCAACAGAAAAACATTAAGAGTCAGACCTGCCTCAGAGCTACTCGCCCCGCCCTCATTCCCTGTCTCACATCTTGCTATCTCTTTTCTCAATGCGCTATTTTCACTCAACAATCTCTGAATTTCTTTCTTTAATCTGTCTATCTCTTCTTTATCCTTACATTCACTGTCACACTCTCCCATGTTACTGTTGGGAGAGTCTGTATCTGTCCTCTTTGTCATGCAAGGATCACACGGACCAAGGAAGTTTTGGGTTAGTCTTGTTATAGTGGTTTCAAGCCAATGGGATGGTAATGCTAGTTAAAAAGGGAAATTTTGTTTTGAAAATATGTTTTTCTGAATAACATATACAACAGATTGAGGTATTTTTTGCGATGCAATTGGTCCACCTAGTGGGAAGCCTACCTAAGCTACATCAAAGTCAATGTTGTGCTAGTTGCAGGTGGATGCCAATGGCAGGTTGTCGAACAGTGTGGCAGTATAATCCCTTATCGGCCTTATCGGCCTTCGTTCAGCAGAAATATCTAACTAATTGGTCAGTCTGGTGAAATATATTATTGAATCTCACCTTCTTCCTCATCACTAGAGCTTTCCTGTTGCAACGACTCCAAAGTTGCGAATTTTGTATTAACTTTCTTCTTTTCCTTCTTAGTCTGTTTTTGAGGCGAGTCTGGAGCAGAATCCATGTCGCTGTCACTGAAATACGGGGGCGAAGCCGCGGGAGCAGCGGCGGTCGGTACGGGCTCTTCTACTCCACCGTGCTCGTAAAAACTTGATATAGCCGCCTAAAACCAGTGAATACAATAATTCGCGACAGGAAGAGCTAAAAACTAAACGTTAGCACAAAATACAAACGTATTCCATAAGGTTATTCCCCTTAAAAACAATGGAAATGTCGAAGAAAAAAGACGACACTTACTTCTAGCTGCCAATTCGAAGACTCTAAAAAGAATTTGCTCCGGTTCTCGTCTGCACCGGTTACATCACAAAATTGTCGCAAAGTTTCCTCCCTATTTCCAGACATATTTTATTTATTTTACAACTATTCTAAATATTTTTCTCGATACAAACTAAAAAATATTGTGAACGGGAAAACGCCGATGACTTTTAGTTTTGTTTCGTTAGTTTGGCAGCCTTGCTTTTTGTTTGAAGGATGATAGCGTTGTGACCTGTGCAAAAAATATTCACTTGCAAAATCGATAGATTCGCTAATGTACGATAAGTTTTTGACTTTCCGTTTCAGGGACACTTTAAAATACTGAAAAAAATAAGGTAGTTTTTTGTAATTTTTGACTTTGACATTCTATTGACATTTACTGCAGTGCGGCACTTCACTTCGGCAGTGACCTATTTTATTTATAAATAATAAAAATTAAAAATCAACATTTTTATTGCGATTGATATTTATTTAGCTTGATAATTTGTTATTTTCTAAGCGATTTGCAAGTTTAGGTAAGTATTCACTGGCTAATACCCTAATATGCATAAATTCAGGGCCAAGCTAACTAAAATCTCTTCCAGATGCCGGTGAGTTAATGAAGGCGCCCCGTAAATCTTCGGGAAGCACTATGAGGAAGTATTATCAATTGATACTCGTCATTGTATGTTTCATCAGCATCGTGACACTACTCATTTACCGCCACGAATACTACAGACTCAGATATGTTCTCGAAGTACTCAATTTCTTTGGCAAGCCAGGTCTCTCGGAGATAGAGTTTTGCGGTCCTGGATTCAATGCCACAATGCTGTCAGAAATTGTTAGAAATACTTCAATGGAGGTACGTGAAACGCCGCCTCTGTTCCAGCAAATCGATGACAATTTTTACTCATATTCCTCATTCTTACGTTCTTACAAGAAATACGATAAATTGGTGCCAAGTCACATCCACAATATAGATACAATAGTGATAGGAAAAGCGCATGTCTCTCCAAATTTTCGTTGTAACATTTGGTTGGAGAACTCCGACAAACCGAAAGCAGGAAGGTTTACCTTTAAAATAGTTTCTGAACCTATCAATGACTACCGTTTATACATATTTCAGTGTTATTTAAACAAGAATTTGGGTAAGCCAAAAGGCGTCAGCTTTTATGTCAACGATTATAATATTAACCCTATACATGCACCAATTAATAGACTAATACACGTTGATACCAAAAGAAAACCTAGAGAGAATAGTAGCATTAGATTTGTAAATAATATTGTCCCAGCAGTATGCGTCATACCTAACCAAGTTCCGTTGGTGTCGAGAGATTCTTTTATAGAATTCCTTGTGTTCCACCACATGATGGGGGTAAACCACTTTACAATCTATGACAGTATGATTTCCGAGGACATTATTCGACGTCTTAACCTTCTGCCTTCTGATATAACTCAATGGGAAATACAGTTCTTTCCTTTAAACTATCCGTACATATTTGCCAAGTCTTATACCATTGTGCGTGACGCAATAGAATTAGATTGCTTGTTCCGGCATTTTAGGTTAGATAAAGAAGAATCAAACAAGGCTAGCCACGCAATGGTATTATCATGGGACGAATTCCTAGTACCACGATTGCATAGTAACATAAAAGCAGTATTAGATGATTTTGATCCTACAAGAAAATTACGTACATATGAAATAACACCTCTATTATTCTGTTTAAATCAAGAAGTTGATTCTAACGCCGAAGTTGGTTACCCCGACATCATGAGGAAGTCTCATTACTATGTGACTCCTCAAAAACTTAAATCCTTGTATATTAGGAACTTGGACTCTATGTCGTCTTTTGAAGACTTATTTAATCTTACACAAAGTAAAGTTATACCCGTTGAAATGTTAGCGGCACACAAGTATACAGAATGTAGGGACCCTAAAAGCTTCCATCCGAGTGGTTTAGGTTATAATGATACACAAATGCAAGTGTTTCAGCATAAATTTGAAGGCGCAATGTTAAGGTTCGGTCAGAGTTTGACGAGTGATAAAATTTACAGGTTGTACCGGTCAGGGCAGATATGGGAAAAAAACTCGAATGAATTTGTTAGGGATATGTTGTGATTATAAGATAAAAAAATATTGCGTTGTTACGTAATGTAATTATTTTCTTTTTAGGTAGTATTGAATATTTTGTATTTAATGTTAACTAAGTTAATTATGTTTATATTATTTTGTATAGCAGAGTCAAAGATTGTTGATTACAGTTTCTCTTTCCACAGGCTTTTAATTTTTTCTGTATAACATAATTATAATGTGTGCGTTATATATTACTGAAAAAAATTCATCAAAAACGAGGTATAATTTTTTTTATACACTTCTGAAATTGTCTACATATGCGCTATTTGTAATATTTTTATTGGGCGATTTTCAAACAGGCAATAGAAAAAGAAGCTCATTGTAGATGGCTCTGACTTTGCGCAGATGAGACGTGCCAGTCATTGTTAAGATTTTTTTGTTATATTTTCCACCTATCAAAAATAGTATGCTATTTTTGATGTTTAGTCTGCGCTATCTGTCGAGTTGAAAGAAACTACTTTTTTTTAATATTCATGTTTGGAAATTCGTTCATTGTAACAAAATAAGGCCTTAAATTTTACATTGTGATTTAATTATACTAGGTACTTGAATATGTAATAGGTAACCTATACTATACCTAAGTTACACTCCTAGATAAGTTGAAAAAACAATTTGTATAAAAGTGCCATATATAATAATTATATAGGTACTGAAAAGTAAAATTCACATAATGACCTATTTGCCGGTCTTTATGGATGAATTATAGGCTGCATTCGATGGTAAAGTTACAAGAGTTAAAAACAAGGTGACCATGGTTTTTAATGTTTGTGGACAGTGGTCAAGGTATAGTATGCACAGAAAGAGAACTGTAAGGGCCTGAATTATGCGTCTGCGCGTCCAGTTATAGCGACAGCGGCACGGCCGCCGGCCGCGCGGCTCGAACGCTCGCAAAAGCGGCGCAGCTATACGCTCCGCTCGTGCGAGTTTGTACGTGCTCAGTACTGTCCCTGCATTTGAAGCGGCCGGTCGCGCCTGCGAAATCTTCGGTGCCGCGGTCGGTTTTATATAATGCGCAAAGCGGCGGTGCCGCGGCCGCTGTTTTTAGCGGCTGGGCTGCCCAGCCGCGCCACTGCATATGTGCCTAATGGTCAAAAAGTTAATGCAATAGAAATAAAGTATTTCCACGGAGGAAGGATTTCCCTCTTGGATTTCTTGTGACAAATGTCAAACTCAGCTGTTATGTTAACATTGGTGGGAAGCACAGTAGGTGCGGCTAATAATATGTATCCGAGTCTAGACAAGAACCACTTTCTGTTTGCATTAACTCCTGCGGAAAGATAAAATTGTATGAAAATGACATTAGCAGTCACGTGACATTTCTCAAGCTAATGTCATTTTCATACAATTTTATCTTTCCGCAAGCGTTAACGCTAACAGAAAGTGATTCTTGTCTAGACCCTCTGGACTGTTTCTTGAATTCTTTGACAGTAGGTTTCGGGTTTTTATTTAGGTACTGTCTATTTGAGAAATGTACACAGCTTATTGGATGTACAATATAGTTATTCAGTATTGGTTTCCTATGGCGTTGCTATAAGTATACATACTTAATTAAAATAAGGGATAGCTTAGCTTACATTTCCTAAAAGCACATGGCTTAGTGGTGAAACTTTCAATGTCCTACGATCTTACCACAGCAGCGCCCTTGAATCGCAAGACAGTTTCTGTACAAACTACCAAATTTTGTAAGCCATTTGGTAAAGGACACTAGTATACTAGTTATTTTAACATGGTATACACTATACATGCATTATGTAGTATTTTAACATGTTATACACTATAGATGCATTATGTAGCGTAACTAAGATATCTCTGGGCATATTCTTTATGACCGTTTTTTTTATTGTACAAAGTCCGTAAACACTAGATAATTCTTTGTAAAATGTTTCATTGCCTTATTGCCTGATCAAATTATTAACTTGTATGGGATTGATCATGATAATGTTTACATGCATTCCGTCTGAGGGTGAATGTGTGAGTATACATAAGTTGTTAAACTATCACAGAATAGACAAATATTAGCAGTGGGTATGGGATAAAATATACTATGCATTTAGAATAAGAATAAGAATATATTTATTGCCAAAAACACGAGGAAGACACTAAAAATAAAACATAACAGTCGTTGTTCGGCAATAGGGGTACGCTCATAATATTATAATAATTTACTTATATGTATAATGTTAGTAGGGAATAGTCCGTTCGCAATGTACTTTGCTTAAAGATAATAAAAAACAGGGATATAGGCAGATTCAAACTTAATGGTGGCTGTGAAGTTAGGCGCGAGACGCTGCGCAGTAGCTAAAATTAGGCGCGCGGTGTGCGTACAATCGCAGTCTCGCTTGCAGCGCACTTCACACCCGCCAAGTTATTGAATCAGTCTGTAGCTTAACCTAGAAATTAAACTGTTTCGGTCACTTGATCGATCGCGAACGGACTGTAAATTGAATATGACACCAAGTAGAAATAAAAATAATTTGATCAAATGTTTGTCAGTTATATGTGCCTTGCTTTACTGAAAGTTATCTCTTACTTGATTTTACTTAAATGTATTGAGATATTATGTATCTAACCTAGTATATACTACTACCAATCCGCTCATGTAGCTCAGTAGTAGCTACATGAGCGGATTGGAATGATGAACCTTAATGTGAACTATAAAATCTCATAATATATAAAGCTAGAGCTCTAAAATCCGGACAAATCCTGACAGATGGTAACCCTATTCAATACTTTAAGGATAATCTTAACTTAAAGGTTTGTAATAAGACTGCTTCATAATTTATACTCATAATACATTGAATTTATCAATATTATGTATTTCATTATTTTAGAAAAATCTAGTTTAAACACCACACTTGTTCAGGGCCCTGTTTTATAAAGCTACAAGTACAAGCTTACAATAGGGTAGATGACTGATGTTTATATCGTTGAAACCAATAGCTTTGATGAAGAATTTAAGTAAGTATAGTATGTTTATTGAAAAAAATATTTAAATCGGTTAATAATGTTCTGATATAAAAGCGTTTAAAGTTTTTGGTAGAGACTACTCTGTCCCTTTCCCACAAAACAAAAAATGACGCTACGCCTTGTCAGAATAGAATTTATCGGCATTACCTAAAATAATCTCGATTCTCTTAGTCACTGCTTAAACTTATCTGTCCTTATCTAGCACGTGCAACTTCACGTCAGAGAGAAGATGACAGAGCATCTTAAGCAGTGACTAACGGTTGAAAAGTTTTTTTGAGTAAGGCCGCTCATGGCGTACAGAGAAGTGACGTCACGATTTGCTGTTTCTTCTCTCTGTCTAGCATGATATTAAAATGCTTATGTTGCTTATTTTTGATCACATTTTCATTTTCTTTTCATTAAATAGCTATATTTATGGGCCACATTTTAATAGGACAATAAAAAAAACCAGTCGTCTAGCCTATTGTACAAGCTTCTTGTACCAGTAACTACAAGTTACCAGTTACTGGTAGATGGTTTGTCTTTAACTTATATACAAGTGCTTGTACTTGTAGTTTGTACATTAGTTGTCTTGTAGCTTTAGAAAACGCCGTAGGTATTCTATATTTTTTTGCGGTGTTACCAGGTTTTCACCACAAGTAAGTACAAGACTTGTAGCTTTATAAAACAGGGCCCAGGTAGCGTGGCGATTTGATAGAATATCGAGTTTCTTTTCCTACCGCTGCTGGTTTAGGGTAAGACTTTTTTAGACGTTTTTTACCAGAGAAGTTGCTGGGTATGAGGAGATTTAACATCTAATATCTCAGGGTGACGAGCGCAGTGCAGTGCGGCGCAGGATTGTGTTCGCAAGTTCACAATTCTAGCACTGCTACTGTTAGTGGCAGGCGTGACGCTTACCACCAGGCGAACGCACTGCTCGTCTCGTCACTTGATTGTATAAAAAATTTCTATTATAAATACTGTATCAACCATGCAGCAGGTAGGTACCTACATAAACCCTTAGTACACCCTAAACATAAAACAGGGTTACGCGAAACGGTACCTATCACTATCACTTAAACCGAAAGAAGGTCGTAGCCACATCAGCCAGAAGACGTCCACTGTTGTACGAAGGCCTCAACAGGGAGGGGTTGCCATAATCCCCACTTTGCGATAGTACCTACTGTTGTACGCACACCGCATGCCTAATTTTTGCTAAGACTGCGCAGCGTCTCGCGCGCAGTGTTTTCTACAATGTTAAGTAGAAAAGTTTTTGCTAAGTTTGAATCAGCCTGTACGATAGGCAGCGCGGCTCCACAGCTGCAGCCCGTACTTGATATTGTTACTGTGGACGGTCGCGAAGTAGCAGGAGCGTTGTGTATTGAACCAATACCCAGCAGTGGGCTATGGAACTGCGGATGATGATAAAATGTAGCTTGAGTATCTTAGATCTTATTACGCTGTCTATAGACACGTTGGTAATCATTAACGGCCTTACTTAAAAAAACTTTTCAACCGTTAGTCACTGCTTAAGATGCTCTGCCAATTCTGCCATCTTCTCTCTGACGTGAAGTTGCACGTGCTAGAAAAGGACAGGGAAGTTTAAGCAGTGAAGAGAATTGAGATTATTTTAGGTAAGGCCGTAAGTAGATAACGTAGGTAGTACCTATGAGAAGCGTGACAATTCATCAAGTTTCAACATGAACCAACTCGTCGTTATAACTGCCTCCCTATCTATCGCACTATCAAAATAAGTAGTTAGATGGCTGTACTTGATTGAGCGCGAAAATCATTGGCGAAATAGTTGGTAAAGTAGGTACAGTCGGTGACATAAGTAAGTAGCTCGGCTACCATTATAAAACAATTAAAGCCGTCACACACGATGAAGATGTTATAATATTTTATGTTATCTTAGAATTAGAACATATTTCAATATCGCTACAAAACAAATGACGAAAAATGTGACGAAGATAATATACAGGATTAGTTCTAATCAGTTAGCATCCTTTTAATGGCATATTCTGTATATCAAAACAAACAACTTTTACTATGGGGCTAATGGGGCCAACATTGAAATCGAGAACAAATTATCAGCTGTTCCATACAAAAAGTTCATCGACCTTGGGCAAAATGTATGGAACAGCTGTTGTTTTTTTTTGCTATTTCAATGTTGGCCCCGTACACAGAAAAGAGAAAGCTCTTCTCTCTTCGGTGGTCCCGTAGTACAAGTTGTTTGTTTTGATGTACAGAATATGCCCTTAAATCGATGCTAACTGATTAGAACTAACCCTGTATAATTATTTCAAAATTGTATGGCGAGCGATATTTCATCTTAACATTAAATATGATAGCATCTTAGTCGCCTTATGACGGCCTTTATTTACAGTACCACCTAAGTACTACGTACAGCTATATTTGAAATTTAAGTACCTAACATTTTTTTTATGGAATGGAGTAATGTGACTGGCAAGACGTTCTCCTGGTGGTAGGGATGAACAGGTAGTATTCGTACAGTTTTTACTTCAAGACACATAAAATTAAAATTAATAACTACCTATTTCAAAATAGTAATTATGCTACTATAATACCTGTACATCTAGCTTAAACAATGGTATAGTTCTGGGTTAATACAAAGCAACATGGTCAAGCCATACGAGCTTTTCCAAAAAACGTAAAATGTACGAAAGCACCCCACACGCGGGGTAGCTTCAGGTAGATAGTTGTGAGTGGGGTACATTCGTACAGTGCAAATGTGGCTTTATTAAGATTTTAAACAAAGATTATTAATAATTTATCAATTTACTTCACATAGATACGAGTTATGGCCGTTCTTATCTAGGTATCTTATGAATTACTACATTAGGTACCTTTTCAGAACTATGTCGCTAATATATTATGTGTAAAAGGGGAGTAGAACGGGACTAGTCGATGAATATGCACTAGCGAGAACAGCTCATGTTTATAGCTTTGAAAAAGATCTTTCTAAATACAATGTGACGTAAGAGATTAACTACCCGTGTAAGATGACCCTAGGATTATTTTTATAATGGTGATTATAAGAAGATTTAGTCAAAAGTATTGTTTTTTTACATACATTATTTGTTCAATATACCTATAGTTTTTTTATTTTATTTATTTAGGCTTCACATAGATAACTACATTCATTGTAACACCATAATCATGTAATCTAATTAAGCTAAATGTGCTATCTTTCGAAGGAAGTACCGCATGCATTTATTTTTTACAATAAGAGAATATAAAAAAAGGAACAATTAAATTAGACAATTAAATTAACCAACTATTGCAACACTGATTGTTTACACCAATCACATCTACCTAGACAGAAAGAGTAGAATAGAGATAGCTCATTTGGTCATTAATAAGTTCATTTTAATCTTGAATTTTGCGAATGAGTCTCCCAAAATATCTAGATCCGTTTCCTGTTGATATTCGTTTACATTTTGATCTAAGGCTATTCGATCTCAATAAAAATATATTATAAACATTGTATAGTGTACGAAGGCTCCCCACTATGCACGAATGTGCCTCGCACTATGTACGAAGCTACCCCGTCTGTGGGGTGCTTTCGTACTTCGTACATTTTCCGTTTTTTGGAAAGCTCTCATAGAATGGTGCAAACGATACAAAGCAGTTGCATCTGCACCACTGATGGGGCAAGTCAGTGGTGCAAACGTTACGTCGGGAGCTTGACCATGTTGCTCTATGTATTAACCCTGAACTATACCATTGTATAAACTAAGATGTATAATGTACCTATAGTACCTAGCATAATTACTATTTTGAAATAGCTATTAGTTTTAATTTTATGAGACTTGAAGTAAAAACTGTACCTACGAATCTGCTCCCCTACGATACGTGATATAAATGTGCGGTTGCGATGTTAGTTTTGTCTTATATGACTGGCCTATACTTCGAGAGGGTATAGCTTGTTACAATAGGTAACAATGCAACTGACTGTCCCACAGAAATAAAAAATAAAATTATCTTGTTGCTTGTTGCTATCTTATTCCTTTCTACTAGTTTGTACAAGTTAGTGAGAGCTACAAAATGTATTTATAAAGTTGGCCAAATGATGGAACTTGCTACAGTAATAATTGAAAATGCAATAGTGACTCCCTCATTTAATTCTCTATTAAGTTGGGCAAGACATTGCAGGTATTGTCAACAATCAGTGATACCAGCCCATGGAACTAAATCTAAAGCCAGCTTTTTTTTTGCAAATCACGGATACTTTATGATTTGGCGTAGGGTTAAAACTAAGTTACAAGACATGTAACTTAGTTTTAACATGGTTTTAACCCTTTTAGTATGCACTTAGCTTGTACTTTATTTATTTATTGCACGAAATAAATAATATGGCAGTATTTAGGTACCAAATTGTTACTTATGCCATAGATTAAGTGTTAGTATACTTAATCTATGCTTATGCTATGCAACTATCAAGTTATGTATAAAAGAAAAATGTACATGTAGAATAAAAATGTAAATATAAACAAAATTACGAATATGTACACACACAAAATAATATAAATACCTTATAAAAGTAAAACAACAAACATAAATCAGTCATATCCAAAGGTAAATTAATCTACACAAACCTGGGTAGGGTTCTTTGGAACTGGCCTTTCAATTTATCACTGAAATACAGTATATTGCTCGCAATACACTAACGAACTATGTACAAACGTTCCCCAGCTGTCAGTAAAAAATTCAACTTGAGCTTGTGACGATATTAGTTTATATTTTTTTTTTTATATTTCATCGCGACCAGCGTTGCCAATATTAGCGACAACCGTTTGTATGAATAAGAATGGGAGGTTTTCTGACAGCTGACGGAACGTAATGGGCGATTTTCTGACAGACAATTAAAAAAAAAGTAGTTCCTCTTTAACTCGATAGACGGTGCTGACTATATGTGCCAATCAAAAACAGCAACATATATTTGATCAGTAGCCCTAATATAAAATAAAAAATCATATAAAAAACATAACAATGACAGCCACGTCTGATCAGCCCCTACTACAATGAGCTTCTTTTTTTTAATTACCTGTCAGAAAATCGGCCATTCTACTGCTAAAGATAGATAGCGTTGGCGAGACATGATTATCTTTTATTTCGTCTTTGTTTAATGAAAAATCAAACACACTATTAATTACTCACAGTCTTACTTAAAAAAACTTCACAACCGTTAGTCACTGCTTAAGATGCTCTGCCATCTTCTCTCTGACGTGAAGTGTAACATGCAAGAACAAGACAGAGAAGTTTAAGCAGTGACTAAGTTTTGAGCGGCGTTTTTAAGTAAGGCTGTCACTGTTTAAACTATCATGTTTGTTCACTATAGTTATATTATTATTTACAGGGGAATTTATCGTGATTGTTTTGTGAAATCAGCTCCCGATATTTCGGCTCAGTAATTGCATGCACCATGTTCACGGGCAGACTGAAGATAGCGGGTGGTTGTTAAAAAGTTCAAAATATCATAGACATTAATTTCACAACATAATAATGGTAAATATCCCGTAAATAATAATAGAACTATTAATTACTATTCCGCTTCTTTCATTCAAAATCTTCAGAACCACAATATACTAGGTAGTGATGTTACTATTCAGAACCATGTCTAATGCCGTCTAAAGATTTGTATTAAAAAAAAAAATGTCTGGAAATCTATTATGCCAATGCGAGTGGGCATTGGCATAATAGATTTCCTAATAGATTTGACACTAGTTGGTGCTGCTCTATTACACAATGAAAATCATTGTTTTCTTTTGGTTACAACCTGGAAACCACAGTAAATAAACAACACTATTTATTGGGTGTTAGCTAACATTAGCAGGCTTTTTGTTTTCTATTTTATTACTGTCTTCAGTACTAGCCGGAACAACCTTTACACTTTTTAGACCACCACACGACAGGCAGTGGAGGATTGTTTGACAAAGTTCTTACCCATGATATTTCTTAGACTTTCGTTCTTCTACAACACAAAGTGAGTTTGATTTTTCATTAAACAAATGCGAATAAACTAGGATCATGTCTCCATCAGTGCCATCTATCTTTTGGATGTAGAACTGCGTTTTGACAGAAGTCAGAAAACATATAAGTAGTTATACAAATACTGCGTTCCGTAATGCGCTAAAAGTGATAAAAATTATCGCGAATCCGAATTTAATAGTCACAAAATACAAGGGCTTTGATTTGATTGAGTAATACTTCTGACTTTGGTCGAATTCGCGATATTATCCGTAAACGCAGCAAAAGATGTGTAGTGGGTTGTTACATGATTTTCGTTAAACGAAACGTAAGCGTTCTTCATGCTAAACAAACGGTTGCCAGAAACATTTTCTTTTGTAACTGGTTTGAGTATACAACCAAATTCAAACTCTATTTATATTATCTTAACATTTATTTTAGCTTCTTCGTATACTTCGTTTTTTAAAGTGGTTATCGTTTTTAGTAGACTTCAAACAATAGTGGACCTTATGACTTCGACATAGACGGCCTTACCTAAAATAATCTCGATTCTCTTAGTCACTGCTTAAACTTCTCTGTCCTTTTCTAGCACGTGCAACTTCACGTCAGAGAGAAGATGGCAGAGCATCTTAAGCAGTGACTAACGGTTGAAAAGTTTTTTTAAGTAAGGCTGAGAGTAAGCACTAACCTTAAACCTAATTCAGTTACAAAAAACTGGTTTGCTTTGCTTGCAGTTTTAAACCTTAAGGGTTTAAGATAGGACTTAAAATTGGCGGCAGAACTGATGGAACCTAATAAGCGTTATCTAGTTGTATAATGTCTTCTCGTTTTGTCGTTCGTCAGTAATTTCTTCCTATCACGTAACTTTTATCCGCGTTCCGTTTTTATAGTAACTGAATCTTCGATAAACATAAAACCGTTCGTTCGTTTTTCGGAGAGTAACTAGTTTTTAAAAGCGTTTCAGAAAAAAACGCCCAGCACTAGCTGAATTGTGTATGGTACAGTTGGCAACACTGGCAGTAGGCACACACACACGCATAGATTGACATAATTCCTCGATTTCTCCTCGAATGGAATGAATCATAACATAACATTCAGCTGTTTTATGAAATCTTTGAAAAATTAAATAAACATCCTGTTCAACTTTTATGCCATTCCAGTTATACAAGTTGTGCAAAACCGTGGTGTCAGTGTATTATTAATATTATATTACAGTTTTGTATTTAATTAAAAGCAAAAATATACCTATCAAATTAATAAAAGTAAAAAGTTAGTATAGGCCTACCTACCTACCAGCATCAGTGATCAGCTATTTATTCATCTTATTATTATTATCATTAGGCAAGTACAAAAACTATTATAAATAACTTAATTATGTTCAATAAAGATCCTTAATTAATACCTATTACAAAGGTAGCAAATAAATAGGTACTTACATTAATTATGAAATATCTACCTGTATTAGGTAGGTACTCCTGTAATCTACGTTGTACCTAGGTACTAATGTTAATAAGAAGTCTTGTGTATTTCAGATCAACATTATCTCATATACAATATAATCATAAGTTAAGATTTTAATAAAATGGATAAACTTAAAAATCTCCGAAATCCTGCATGGTAAGTATCTAGTCTCTAATATTTAGCAAAATATCTACCTTTTTACCTAAGTTTTTACCTAGAAATACAACATGAAACAAAAAGGTTCAACAATACAAATACAAATGTATGTGCTATGTAGGTGTATGTATGTATTAGGTATTTTATTTTTTTGGCTTTCTTTCCCCCAAAAATGAGCTCGACTCCCCTAGCTACGGCCTTGTTTACTGTATAAATAATATGATTACCACAAATAGGTCTAAAGACTGGTCTCTGCCGAACCTGAGTGAAGAGGCCAAAAAGTTGCTCTGTCAGTGCTCCGAGTTGCCTAACCCAGAGCTGACTGATGATATTCAAGAAATCATACGGAAAAGCAATGAATTTCCTATAGACTTCCCTATAGAAACTGTTAGGTAAGTAAAGTTGGTGCTCTCTAGAATTATAACTGTATTTGTTAGTGGACGGTTTGTTAAGCAAAACTTTATGAAATAATAGCATATTCAGCCTTTTAATAGTCTGCTTCTGGACAAGCCTATCCTCGTAGGCCCACGCTGGCCCAGTTGTGGGTTTGTGGATTCAAAGTTTCCTCAGGGAATATGCATGTGTTTCAATTATTAAAAATAATATAATATATTTTTTTGGATTTTTTTTTACTGAATCTGATGCTTACGTCGAAAAAGTAATTGAAATCAGCCGGTAAAGTTCTGACATATAAGCGTTAAAGTATTTGGGAGGGTGTCATCTGTCCTCAGCAAAACACGTCCATAGTATAGTATAGAATTTGCTTGGAATCTGAACTTTGACGTCATAAACCTAGTATAGTGCCTTCCTTATCTAACATGAAACTAAAATGTTTATAAAACTTGTTTAATTCAAATTCCAAAATTCAAATTTATTAAGATAACTGGGATTAATATATCTGGGATTTGTGCACATATTAAAATAGTACTACTAATATACTATATGACTGCTTTTTTTAATTGTCCTATTAAAAAGTGGCCCATAAATATAGCTGATTAATGAAAAGAAAATGAAAATCTGATCAAAAATAAGCAACTTATAAGTATTTTAATATCATGCTAGACAGAGAGGCGAACCTGCAAATCGTGACGTCACTTCTCTGTACGCCATATAAATTCCATTCTGACAAGTAAAGCGTGACGTCATTTTTTGTTTTGTGGGAAAGGGCTCTACCAAAAACTTTAAACGCTTATATATCAGAACATTAATAACCGATTTAAATTATTTTTTCAATAAACATACTATATTTACTTAAATTCTTCATCAAAACTATTGGTTTCAACGATTTAAACATCAGTCATCTACCCTATTGTACTTTCGATGGTTTTGTTGCCAGTCAGCTTTTATATGAGTCAATAAAAAAAACACATGCATAATGTGGTTGATTCTGACGGTTTTAGTTGACAGTTCTAAACTAACTAAAGTATTGCTGTCCTTGGCTAACATGTCTAGTAAAAAAGTGACAGCAATATTTTAATTAGTTTAGAGCTGTCAACTAAAACCGTCAGAATCGACCACATTATATTCTTACCTTCACCGAGAAAGCCAGTGGTATAAAAATCCACACATAAAATGTAAATCGCTTTTGTATGGGTCTAGGGTTTGAACCTGCAACCTCACGATTTCAAGTCAAGCGGTCTCCCAACTAGGCCATGGCTTCATAAGGCTACCATAGCTTCATTAGGCTACTATAGCATTATTATAATAGAATTCTGAATATTTTTGTTTAATATTGTATTAATTGTAATAATTATTTTGTATGCTAATGTGACTGATTTGATTTATTATTGTGTTTTATATGAGTCTTTGTTGCTCGAAATAAATGATATTATTATATTATTATTATTATAGCTTCAACAGGCTACTATAGCTTCAATAGGCTACCATAGCATCAATAGGCTACCACGGCTTTTTGATAAAGTTATCTAATCATTTCCAGGTTAAAAACTCTGGAAAAAAAGATATCTACAGAGATTCTGAAGAAGAATATTGCATCCACATATCCTGTGGTCCACGAGAGAGTGCTACGGCTGATGGCAGAGTTTCTAGTTCACAAGAAGTATGTAAAATAAAGATAAAGATACATAATATTTTTTCTTCTCTTCTTAATGTTTGGCATTGCGCTTTGTGCATTCTGCCAGTGTCAAGATTAATTGTGTGTTTTTTTCAAGTATTTGTAAGTGAGTAGTAAGTTCACAGTCAAGTCGAAATCATGGTAACGGTTTTGGCGGGGGACACGGAAAAATCATGTCGTTGCATTCTATTATTAAATTAAATTGTTGGTCCCGGTTGTTTGTTCTAGTTTCTGTAACAACAACAGTCAGCCATGTCAGAGGCCTTCGGGCGGCACATTAACTCTGATACTAGGGCTGGCCACTCAGCCTATACGATCTTACTTACTTACTTTATTCTATTATTTTCTTAAAATTGTGTTTTATCGAGAATTAATGATTAAAAATGGTGGTGTTTTATTAACTGAGTGTTGAATTACATGCACGAGCGTGGGCATGTGATATAATGTGGTGAAACATGTCTTTTCATGTTGTTTTCAAAACTGTAGAAGCTCACATAGTAAAGTTGCCACAACTTTACTAGGGCATGACTTGGATTCGACTCCTGACTAATTTCGGGTGACTAACTGTGATTCCATGACATATTTGACTTAATTAAAAAACAACTAAAAAACACTTGAAAATTCACAATAGGCATGATGACTACATTTTTTTTATTACCTCATAAAAAAGCTGATCATCAATAGAGCCTATCACCGAAAACAAAATTTAAAATAATCCAAAAATAAATAAGTTCTAAGCATTTTAATTTCAAGCTAGACAGAGAGCGCGCTATACTGAGCTATGACGTCAAGCCTCAGGCGCGGCATACAAATGCTATACTAACACATGCTTTGCGGGAAAGGGATAGAGCATCCCCTCTCTATCCCCACCTAAAACTTTAAACGCTCATATCTCAGAGATTTATCAGCCAATACAATTTATTTTTTCAGTATGTGTAATGTATTTAGTTATATTCATCACTAAGCCAGTTATTTGTCATAAATTAAACATTAGGCCACACGCCTATTTGCAATGGCAGAATGCACAACGTGCTATGCCAATAACTAAGAAAGAAAAAAAAACAGCTAACCAAACAGAACAACACTAACACTACACTGTGGTCGATTCTGACGGTTTTAGTTGACAGTTCTAAACTAATTAAAATGTTGCTGTCACTTTTTTACTAGGCATGTTAGCTAAGGACAGCAATAATTTAGTTAGTTTAGTACTTAAACCTTCAGAATTGACCACATTCTAATGCTAATGTTGTGGCAATTTCTTTTCAAGAGTTTTGAAACTGACATGAAAAGACCTATTTATCCAGATCATATCACTTGCATTATCATAGTTATTTTATTATTTAAACTGTTTTTTATAACTTCAGTACTATGTACGGAAGATTCATTCCATGCAGCTACAAAGTCATATTCATAAGCAAGCTAATTTATACACTATTTGAATAACAGTGAGTCCATATTCCACTGTACTGCAAGGGGTCACTGCGTGCGCCAGGGCTGACGCTACTGGTAATATAAAAATATGGTAATATGTTACAGAGTCCATGGAAGCAGTAAAGAAAAGGAATTGTACGAAGGTATGACTGTTCCGGACCTCATTGACAGGATACTGAAGATACGAGCCATGACATTTATGAGCCGGTTCGATAAGTACATGCTTATCTCTGGACAAAGAGGGTTGGTAATTTGGTATAAAACATGTATTAAAATAATTCAACAATACTCAAGGGTATATACAGTGTGTTACATAAAGTTCAACAAATAAATAATAATAAAAGATAAATTTAAAGAATAAGAATAATCGCGAAAATAAAGTCAGCTGTTCCATACAAATAGTTAATTGACCTTGGACCAAATGTATGGCACAGCTGGGGGGGACTGAGGTGGACCCTTAGCCCATGATGATGATAAGAGTTTCTGGGAACATATCGAAGGGGAGGTGGACCCCTTAGCCCAACCCCCCCCCCCCCCCCCCCCCCCGTTGATGATGATGGCGATAAGAGTTCGAAGAGTGCGATTATCTGGGAACATATTTTTGTTTGTCAGGAACAACGGCTGGGAAGAGATTGGAACATCAAAACAGAAGCCTCCACTGACGCTGGACAACTGCCTCAGCTACGACGAACTGAAGCTGTCTGCCATGCTGTATGTTAGCTCACACACAGCTTGCATTAACGACGGAGCGAGGAAGAATAAAGGAGTTGAAAGCGAGGATAACATTGAGCAACATGCTGTCATAATTGGTGAGTTTGATTTACTTGGAACTAGATGGCGCTAGTATACATACATTTTACTAAATATCAAAATATCGTCATACCAGGGGGGTGTCACTCCGCAGTTTAGGTATGTTCGGCCGGCGCTCCGTCCGGGAGGACAATGCAAGGCAGAAGTCAGTCGCCGCCCGCACGCTAGCCCCGTCGCACGTAACTAAGCATACGTGATAGAAAGAGAGCGGTATATCTAGGTGAATATAGCGAGCGGTATCCAGCGCTGTGCGAGTTGAATTGCTACTTTATTGCCTAGTAGATAGAGTCCTTATTTATTTCAATTCCTTTGCGGAGTTAACTTTCTGTACGTTGTACTATTATTTATTATGTGATCATAGCTGTTTTTTGACGGTTTTTATGAGTTTCTGTTTCCCAAAAAATACATTTGTATCTATAAGATGTGAGAAGTGAACTGACGCTTTTGTAATCTTTCAAAAATTTCGATTAGAAGAAAAAAATTACAACACACCTCTATTTTTACACATTACAACAGGTTTTAATCTTTCAATTTTTACAAATTCAGCACGAAAATTTACTCACTTGTAAATAATTAACCTAGTTTGTCACGAAATAACGCTAAATAAGTTTTGAAAAAATATTTATATTTTGCTTGTAATAAATTAAAAATGTGAGAATTGAAGAATCGTGAACCAGAATTGTGACCTTGCAAACACGACCCTGCGCCCTGCGCCGCACTGCACTGCGCTCGTCACCCTGAGATATTAGATGTTAAATCTCTTCATACCCAGTAATTTCTGTGGTAACATTGCCCTTCAAACCGGAGCACAGTAATGCTTGCGCACTACTGCTTGGCGGTTGAATAACTGGCAAAGGTGTGGTACTTCCCCAGGCGGACTCTGCAGTAGAGTCCTACCACTACATTAAAAAAAAATACCGATTCTATCCACTATCTAGTTTCCATATTACAAGCTTTCCTTAGTTTGTGGCTAGATGGCGCTGTGTGAAAAATGTCCACCGACATTATTATTATGCACATATATCTTAGTTTTTAAGGTTTTTTACATTCAATATAGAAACTATAAAAAACTTAAAAACTACGGTGCCGGTGGTTATATAAATAAAATTATTTTCAGGCGTAATAGGACCGCGGTTCCAACGTGAAGCTCGTATGGACAATGAAGACATTTTAATAACTGAAAAGCAGAATCAATCTACAAACGGGTTTGGAACAGTTGATGAGAAAAATAAGAAGTCTTTGTGGAGAAAACTTTGGGCTGACTTTTATGAGGTGAGTAGTAGTGGTTGGAAGCGGAAAGTCGAAGGTTGGGCTGAGTAGTGTGTCTTGGGTCTTGTCTATGTCCAGCAGTGGGCTGTGATAGGCTGATTACGATAACGCTGATGGAATACATTTTATTGTAGTGGTAGGACTCTACTGCGGAGTCCGCCTGGGGAAGTAACACACCTTGGCCAGTTATTCAACCGCCAAACAGTAGTGTGCAAGCATTACTGTGTTCCGGTTTGAAGGGCAATGTTACCAGAGAAATTACTGGGTATGAAGAGATTTAACATCTAATATCTCAGGATGACGAGCGCAGTGCAGTGCGGTGCAGGATTGTGTTCGCAAGTTCACGCTGCTACTGTTAGTGGCAGGCGTGACGCTTACCACCAGTCGAAAGTCTTGCTCGTCACGTCACATGACATTATAAAAATAAAAATGAGTCACTATCGTATTTTCCGAACGAAATAGCTATCTATAATAAAGTAAAAGATGGGTTGTACAATACAAGTTGCAAGAGAATTTGTTTTATGACATTGAAGCTTATTTTAAAATAAGAGATTATTAACATATTTTTTATAATTATTATTTCATTTTATTGTGACATACTTAATGAAATTTGACGTGTAACTTTGGTGTTATCAATAAACGATTTGTATTTGTATTTTGTATTTGTATTTGTACAGACAAAAATATGACTAAATATCAAGCATTGTTTCAAACAAGTAACTTTTTCAAAACAAAATACTCAACCGACTTGAAATTTATATGGGACCACCACGGGAGTACACCCTTTCAAATAAAAAAAGAATTTTCAAAATTTGTCCACAATTGACGGAGGAATCGATGAACATAGTACATTAAAAAAAACATACATACCGTGACCCTCCCGAGAACCTCCTTGTTTTTTGAAGTCGGTTAAAAAAGGCTACCTGTCACATTTGATTGTAAAAGCGCCATCTAGTTACAATCTTGAAAACTAATTTCCACCTAAAAATATCACCTACTTCACACAACAAAAAGTCAAATCTGTAGAATTAACAGAGAGAGCTACTATCGTATTTTCCGAAAGAAAACATAATGTTTATAATTTACAAGTTTTATCGGATTATTATATTTAGTTTTTTTTATAAACATTTATATCGATATAATAGAGAATATGCATGTGTTTTTTTTTATTAAATCACAAAAAAGCTGACTGGCAACAAAACAAATCATCGAAAGTAAAATTTTGATAAGTGCACAAATAACGAAGTTATAAACATTTTAGTTTCATGTTAGACAGGGAGGGCACTATTCTAGGGTTATGACGTCAAAGTTCCAAGCAAGTTCTATACTAGCACGTGTTTTGCTAGAAAGGGTCAGATGACTCCCTCCCAAATACTTTGAACAGTTACGGGCTTACTCAACCGTTAGTCACTGCTTAAGATGCACTGCCATCTTCTCTCTGACGTGAAGTTGCACGTGCTAGAAAAGGACAGAGAAGTTTAAGCAGTGACTAATGTAGAAAAGTTTTTTTAAGTAAGACTGTTATATTTCAGAACTTTATCAGCCGATTTCAATTATTTTTTCGACGTAAGCATCAGATTCAGTTAAACTCTCTCCTATTATTTTTAATAATTGAAACGCATGCATATTGTCTATTGTGTTTTAGAGACGAAGCTACACCTACGATCAAGCGACAGCCAAACTGTCTCACCAACCGAGCGAAAAGAAAAAGTTAAAAAAAGACGAGAAACTTTACACGGACACTTTCGTTTCTGTCGGAAAAGATGGCGCCGTTTTCGATAACAGTACTTACCACAGGCGGTTGAATATTATTACTGACAGCAGCTTATTGGAGGCTGAGGCGAGAGGCGTGGAGGAAGGAAAAAGCGTCTTTCTTAATGTTATTGGGTGCGGTAAGTACTTTTTCATCACACTTGCTCGTAAAGTGGATCTTATTGCATCGGATTTAGGCTCATAATCCAAGCTATTACGCACGGGTGCTTTTTACTTTACATTACGGCACATGGTGCTATAATAGGTATAACCCGGTAAAGTCAAGTTTGTACGTGACTGCAATTAGACGTACGTATACGAAGCACTCTTAATATAGCCGGGTAATAATTACAGTTTTTTTGTAATACCAACAAAGAGTTCTTATGCCGCTGAAGTAAATGTCAACCTGCGCGCGCATTACTGATTTGGGCGACATTTTCCGCAAATGTTTGTTGACGTTCTCGCTGTGTGGTTGATTATTATCAAAAAAAACTTGTTTTTTCCTCGCAAGTGTGACGAAAACAGTCGTATGAAACTCTTGTGCTATGTTTCAATACACTCTCTGCTTCCTTATCGCACTCGTCTGCGGCTCGCGCGCATAATACCGCCTCTAGTGTAATGACCAACATAGCACACTTGTATCATAATGTACTAATTCTTAATTTTTTGTTAACATTCCCCTTAAAAAACCGTGTTGGGGATAAATAAGTTAAAAATCGAGTTCTGTTCATCTATTGCTATGGTATGATAGAAAAAAAACAAACAAAACTAATAAAAATGGTTTATATAAAACTAAAAAATATTTTTTATATCTTTAATAAGATTATTCTAGCGGGGGTTGGAGGATGGGAGGATCTAGCTCTCTCTCTCTCTCTCTCAGCCGAATTAGTTTCTGAATATTATTGTGATTACTGTCATCTAGCGACGAGTAGCGTAACTAATACTGCAATAGCATCTACGTAGTAGGTTACTGTTTAGCTCCAATATTCTCTGCTATGCTCTGCTATTATACTGCAAGCTGAGACTGCTAGGTTTGTGTTATTATGCAAAGATGGCTGTCATTGATATTAACTCGCGACTCTGATCACTTAGGCTGGTTATTTTATGTTAGTTCCGTTGTCCCCGTTGAATGGGGACAACGGGAATATATCGAAACACTCAGGTACCCTATTATTACCATATTTATATTATTCTGTAAGACCCTACTAAACATGCTCAAATTTGATACTACACTAACTCCGCATATTTTGAAGTACCTAGTTGCAGAGGAATCAAAATAACAAAAGTGGCTAAAAGTAGGATTCAACATCATCATCAACCTATTTGATGTTCTTACGCTGGACGCAAACCTTTCCTAAAGAACGCCACATGGCACGATCTGCTTTACGCATTAATTTGCTCTCTACGCATCCATTTGCCCTCTACGCATCCATTTGCCCTCTACGCATCCATTTGCTCTCTACGCATCCATTTGCTCTCTACGCGTCCATTTGCTCTCTACGCAGCCATTTGCCCTCTACGCATCCATTTGCTCTCTACGCATCTATTTGCCCTCTACGCATCCATTTGCTCTCTACGCATCTATTTGCCCTCTACGCATCCATTTGCTCTCTACGCATCTATTTGCCCTCTACGCATCCATTTGCTCTCTACGCATCCATTTGCCCTCTACGCATCCATTTGCCCTCTACGCAACCATTTGCCCTCTACGCAACCATTTGCCCTCTACGCAACCATTTGCCCTCTACTCATCGATGGTTGTCTCGTTCATATTAGGTTTTGCACATAATAGGAAATATGCATGGTTATTTTTATTGACTCACAAAAGAGCTGACTCGCAAGCTAGACAAATCAACACATCGAAAACTGTACGAAATAAAAAAAAGAAATGACAGGGACGTATATCTACAGTAGACCCAGCTCTAAAAAAATGCTCTAGAGGCATTCACTTCAACAGCCGGAAGACATCACTGCTGGACGAAGGCCTCCCCCTTAATAGGGAGGGGTTGCCATAATCCCCACGCTTGGCAGGCGGCTTGGGGACCGCAGAATGCTCACCACTGTTAACCGAGAGGACACTGCTGTCGTCCTCCGGCGGTTCTGGATGCAGTTTTAGGACATACCCAGGTCCAGGAGGCATCAATTAGGAACAAAATAGGGGAATACATTAAATGTATTGTATGGAGTAGCGCAGACCGTATTCCCTCTTAATATTCTATCTCTGTCCGTCAGGTCTGGGTGTGTGGAAGATATCCCCGCACCAAAACGACGTGTACGTGCTGTCGTTCGTGGAGCGAATCCGCGCGCTACTGCAGTGTGACGTCATATCGCACGTCACTGACGTCAACTTCGCATACATCAAGGCTTCTAAAAGCCTAAAATGTAAGTAACTAGCAGTTGCAGCGAACTGAGACCTCGCGACCGCCATATTTTCCAAGCCCCTTGACATTTCGAAGTTGATTATTGCATTTGCACGTCTTATTTGCTAAAAACTTCATTAGGGTCAACGGTTTGCAAGTTATAGTCGAACGAACTCTTAACGTTATTGCGACGGACACGGACATATTTTATTGTGGGCTGAGTGAGTTCACAAAAGCACTATACATTACACTGTGCTACAGAAATGTCAACTAATGTATGACTAATATTCGACTTCACTATCGCATTAAGCACGCCTGTAATGATATTTGTAAGTTGTTGTTACATAAATAAAAAAATAAAAACATATACAACCCCCTTGGGGGTTCTTGTCCCCTTAGACTGCAGACTTTCGCTTCGGTTTGTCTACTACTGATTCAACCCCCTTTGGGGGCTTGTCCCATAAGACTTGCAGAATTTCGCTTCGATTTGTCTACTACTGATTCAACCCCCTTTGGGGGCTTGTCCCCTTAGACTTGCAGAATTTCGCTTCGATTTGTCTACTACTGATTCAACCCCCTTTGGGGGCTTGTCCCCTTAGACTTGCAGAATTTCGCTTCGATTTGTCTACTACTGATCCAACCCCCTTTGGGGACTTGTCCCCTTAAACTTCCTTCGATTTGTCTACTACTGATTCAACCCCCTTTGGGGTTGGGCTTGTCCCCTTAGACTTGCAGACTTTCGCTTCGATTTGTCTACTACTGATTTTATTAGAGCCACGCGGCTAAGCCTTGAAAGTTTTAGGGCATTATATTAATCAATGTGAACAACTGGCAACTTATTACGAGGATAATCCTGAGGAATCGGGCCCGCGAGCGGTCTAGAGTCCTGAGTTCCGAGTTCACTGTGAAGTATACGATCGCTCGGATGAATACACCAGCGTCGCCAATTCCCTGAATATTAAAAAAAAAACATTCAACTCAATCAATCAAAAAAACAACAAATCAAATCAACTATCAATCATTGAAATTTTTTAAATATTCAAAAATATTTTTTTGCTAAATTCCCCAAATTTGGGGAGAAGAGAACACCTAATTCTCGCAGTTGAAATTTAAGCAGTTTTTATTGAGGCTTTTGTGGCTTTTGGTTACAAGCTTGAGGTCACAAGGATTAGGAACAACTTCTACTACGAGACCAACTACGAAATAAAAAAAAATAAAAAAAGTTCTCATTATTATTAGAATGTATAAAAACCACAAAAAACGCCCGTGTTTGGGGTCGGCTCCTTAATAAAATATATTCAAATGCGTATTTTAAAAGGGGATGTACACCTGCCCTAGCTTTAACCCAATTAATAAATATGAAAAAACGAATACGAAATTACTTCGTCATCAGCCATAAAACTCCCACGATGAAGGCCTCCCCCTTAATAGACGGGTGTTGCCATAATCCCCACGCTTGGCAGGCGGCTTGGGGATCGCAGAATGCTCACCACCGTTAACCAAGAGGACGCTGGTCCGGCGGTTCTGGTTGCAGTTTAAGGACATGCCCAGGTCCCGACGAAATTACTTACTTTTTAATAATTACAAAAAAAAAAACAAGTGACGAGACGAGCAAGACGTTCGCCTGGTAGTAAGCGTCACGCCTGCCACTAACATTAGCAGTGCAAGAATTGTGAACTTACGAACACAATCCTGCGCCGCACTGCACTGCGCTCGTCACCCTGAGATATTATCGGCCTTACTTAAAAAAACTTTTCAACCGTTAGTCACTGCTTAAGATGCTCTACCATCTTCGCTCTGACGCGAAGTTGCACGTGCTAGAAAAGGACAGAGAAGTTTAAGCAGTGACTAAGGGAATCGAGATTATTTTAGGTAAGGCCGTATTTGTTAAATCTCTTCATACCCAGTAATTTCTCTGGTAAAAAAAAAAGAAAGTAAGTTCGTATAGGCTGAGTGGCCAGCCCTAGTGTCAGAGTTAATGTGCCGCCCGAAGGCCTCTGACATGGCTGACGGTTGTTGTTATAGAAACTAGAACAAACAACCGGGACCAACAATTTAACGTGTCGTCCGACCCACGGTAACGCTCAGAATTAAATGCCACTCACGGTCACCCATCCGAAGACTGACCGGACCGTCCGTTGCTTAACATCGGTGATCGTTTAGAATCACCTAGACAAGCTACGCCACGAGCGCTACATTTCTCTGGTAACATTGCCCTTCAAACCTGAACACAGTAATGCTTGCACACTACTGCTTGGCGTTTGAATAACTGGGAAAGGTACTTCCCCAGAAGGACTCTACAGTAGAGTCCTACCACTACAAAAAAAACAATTCGTTGTAAAACAATTGTGTGTAAAAATATCCCCCAATATTTATTTATTTATTTAATTTGTTGCTGTTATATTCTGTAATTGTTTCTTGTGTATTACTTTTTCAGCATATTTTGGTACCAATAAAGATGGGATCTTGGAGACATTCATACCGAGTAAAGAGCACCCAAATGGTAAGATTATATATGTATCTATAAACAAATTTATAATAAATACTATTTAAAACACTGTTTTAAACTATCACGGTTGTTTACTAAAGTTCTACTATTACGTGCATGCAACTGCGCCGAAATATCGGGAGCTCATTTCACAACATAATCACGCTAAATATCCCGTTAATAATAATATAATTTAAATAATATTTATTTAAAAAAACAAAACTTTTTGTGGTCTTTCTCACATTACTCGTCAATAGGCTAGAAGATTAGTATTTTTTTATTGTCCTATTAAAATGTGGCCCATAAATATAGCTGATTAATGAAAAGAAAATGAAAATCTGTTAAAAAATAAGCAACTTATAAGCATTTTAATATCACGCTAGACAGAGAGGCGTAACAGCAAATCGTGACGTCACTTCTCTGTACGCCATATAAATTATATTCTGACAAGTAAGCCGTGACGTCATTTTTTGTTTTGTGGGAAAGGGACAGAGTTGGCTCTACCAAAAACTTTAAACGCTTATATATCAGAACATTATAAAATTATTTTTTCAATAAACATACTATATTTACTTAAATTCATCATCAAAGCGATTGGTTTCAACGATATAAACATCAGTCATCTACCCTATTTGTAAATTTTTGGGTATATATGTCGGTAACCCCTCCCTATTAAGGGAGAGGCCTTCGTCCAGTAGTGGACGTCTTCTGGCTGATAATGAACAGTGTTACGTTACAGGAGGCATACGCTTGTACTTGGAAGATCGGGAGCCGTCGTCCAAGATGGCGGACCAACACGCGGGCAAGCTGCTAGTCATGCAGTACCCATGGGACGGGAACGCACACCCTGGGAACGAGTTCTGGTAAAAATACTTACACGTTAATACACACACACGACACCCAATCACCCACACCCTCACAACAACAAACTCACTTAATTTATATCATTTTCATCTATCTTAAGCCTTATTCTTAAGTATTCAACCCTATCATCAACCTGGGACGTGTTATGTTCCATTGTTCAAGGTTTTCTTCTCGTACTTATTACATTTTAGCTTCTGTTTGGTCATTATATTATTTATGGTGCGCGTGACGTCACTTGCCGGTGCCAACAGAAAACCAGCGCTGGTGTTTTTTTTAAGTTATTGGCATCGCACATTGTGCATTCTGCCAGTGTCAAGTTTAAGAATTTTCACATTTATTTGTTATCATCAAGTCAAATAAGTCATGAAATCACAGTAAGTCACACGAAATTAGTCATAGTCGAGTCCAACTCATACCCTAGTAAAGTTGTGGCGACTATGAGCTTCTATGGAGTTTTGGAAACAATACAAAAATACATATTTCACTTGCCCACACTCGTGCATGTAATTCGACACTCAATTAATAAAACACCACCATTTTTAATCATTAATTCGCGAAAAAACACAAGTTTAAGAAAATAATAGAATGTAACGACATGATTTTTCAGTGTTCCCGCCAAAACTCCAGCGCTGGTTGTTTACAACCAGCGTCACGTTGACTTGGGATCAGCGGGGCTATCATGTAACTTTTCGGGATCGCGATTCGGATACGAGTTGTCAAAAATAGACATTTGTCACTGTCACTGCCAAAACTCATTTGACCCAGCAGGGCAGGATGAAACGCCAAAAGACCGACGGATTTGCTTAACTTAATTAAGGAAATCAATGCATTCGTTCGATAACGATAGTGAGAGAAATCCCTCCGTGATACTGTGAAGCTGTGACAGTGACAAGTGACATTTATGACAAATTGCGATCCGAATCGCGATCCCGAACAGTTACATGATTAACCTGCGGGTTCATGACTAAAATGATAGATACTCCTTATGTATGTATCTAATAGATGTGTCTAGGTAAATTTTGTTTTTTTTTTTTTGTAGTATTTTTGTTTGTTTTTGTGTGTATCTGTGTTTTTGTTATGAATAAACTTTTTTGTATATGTAATTATGTAATAGTTACATTATTATTGTTATCTCATGTTCTGGGAAGACACGGTCTGCTGCAACACAGCTAACGGTAAAGCTGCAGGCAGGGTTGTTCAAATTCTTGTTCATATTATATTTTTGAAATAATAAACATGTTTTTTGTTAATCTTGTTTCATGCGCTGAAGTGACGAGACTAGCGAGACGTTCGTTTGGTGGTAAACGTCACGCCTGCCCTTAACAGTAGTAGTGCTAGAATGGTGAACTTGTGAACACAATCCTGCGCCGCACTGCACTGCGCTCTTCACCCTGAGATATTAGATGTTTAATCTCTTCATACCCAGTAATTTACCTGGTACCATTTGATTCCCTTCAAAGCGTAACACAGTAATACTTTGCACACTACTGCTTGGCGATTGAAAAACTGGCAAAGGTGTGGTACTTCCCCAGGCGGACTCTGCAATAGAGTCCTACCACTACTTAAACCTATACTAACATTCATCGATAAACTCGTCAGCCATAAAACGTCCATTGCTGGACGAAGGCCTCCCTTAATAGAGGCCTTAATAGAGGGGTGTTGCCATAATCCCCACGCTTGGCAGGCGGCTTGGGGATCGCAGAATGCTCACCACCGTTAACCAAGAGGACGCTGCTGCCCTTGATACGGTGGTACCGGATGCAGTTTAAGGACATACCCAGGTCCAAAACTTCGATAAACTCACTTTATAACTACTATTTTAAACGGTTTATCGAAGAATGTAAGTGAAACTGATAGATAGCTTCACGTGATCCGTAAATAATAATCATAGACTGTCGCTAACTTTTATTGTTTTTTACCCCAGGATAGGCAAACTGGGCTCCTCAGGCGACCCGGCCGCGGCTTGCTCCACGCAGGTATCGGAGCTACACAACGCACACATCAACAATAACGTGTCGGGATTGCACACTAAAGTCGTCAGCCAAAGCGGGCTGGTCACACTTGCCGACTATTGTCGGAGTTTATAGTGTGAGCGAAGCGAGCGATTTTTTTTAACGTTATGCTCGCGTTGTTTAATAACTGATATCGGAGCTTCAGAACGTATTTACACAACCGTAATAAAATGTCGGTCTCGTCTTTACTGTTGACTTTGGTTGTGTAAGCGAAGCGAGCGAAAATATTTATTTTTATTTATTTATTTCTTGGAAAACAAACAGCTATCACAAACTCATCATTTATCAATATTATCATTATCAATATCACGCGCGCTGAGTGTTGTAACTCGGAGCTCCACTATTTAATTCCACATCACTTGGACACTAAAGTCCTTAGTCAAAGTGGTCTGGTCACGATTACTTTCAGAGTTTGTAGCATTAGCGAAGCGAGCGAAAGTGGTTTGAACATCTCGCTCGCGGTGTTTAATAACAGCTATCGGAGCTCTACAACGTACTTATACATCAGTAATTAAATATCGGGATTGCATATTTAAGTCGTCAATCAAAGCGGACTGGAATATGACTTGTCGATTACTCTAGAAGATTGTAGTGTGAGCGAAGCGAGCGAAAAAACTTCAATATTACGCTCGCGGTATCTACGCACACATCGGGAGTAATGAACCATTTGCTCACGAGATTGTCACACAAATCGGCCAGGTCACTTTCCGATAAATATCGAAGTTTGTCGTGTGAGCGAAGCGAGCGAAAATATGTTTTACATTTATAATCGGATATCTGAAGTCCACAACGCACACATCAACGGTAATGTGTCGAAATTGCATATAAAAGTCTACCACAGTAGGCTGTGACTTGTTGATTGCTGTCGGACTTTGTGGTGTGAGCGAAGCGAGCGAAAATGTTTTTAAATGTTGTTAAAAAGAAATGTCTAAAACATTTTAGTTCGCTATAAAATATACACATCAATAATAATAACAAAATAATGTTACAATAGTAAATTATTTAAAATTAGTACTTATGTGATTGGGATGTGATAATTAATGATGCTGTAAGGTGTGTTTTTGTATAAGTACAACATAAGTGTAAGACTGTATTTATTGGAATTGTATACCTAAATCAATTTGCAATTGATAAATTATATACCTACTTAATATTTTACAACACATTTGGTCGACCATAGTCACGACTTACCGCACTAGTGTCATAAATAACTATTATTTTTATATATTTGTTTACAATCAAATATAGTATTTTATTGTTATACTCGTTTTTTATTACCAGTGACAGATATTCGAATCCTCCTCATAATATTCTAATAAATGTCAAAGTTTGTATGTTTGTTATTCTATTTAGAAAAAACGGCTGAACGAATTTAGATGTTTGACATGAGGTAGCTTATACCTTAGAAAACACAGGCTAATTCATTATCCAAGAAAACGTGGGTGAAACCGTGGGCAGTACCTAATAAGATTTTATTGTGACCTTATTTCTTAGTAAAGAGAGACATAACGAACAGAACAAGCTATAAACAATAATACGCTTTTAAAAAAAATACAACACATTTCAACTTCGAATACCTGGATGACATCTTCATATTTTCTAGTAATTTTGATTTAAAAACCAAACTATTGAACCGATTTCGATAAAATTTATATGGGACCACCTGTGAAGTATTACCTACCAAACAAAAAATAATCATCAAAATCAGTTCATAATTGGCGGAGTAATCGAGTAACGCAACATACAAAAAAAATACAGTCGAATTGAGAACATCCTATTTTGAAGTCGATTGAAAAAAAAAATACTTCAAAGAAGTCATATTTTTCAGTTATTTTCATTTAAAACTCGAACTATGGAACCAATTTAGTTATATGGGACCAATTTGAAGACAGTTAAGAAGAAAAAACGCTCGACTTAGGCAACGCCACAATCTTGTATAATTATAGGTACTAGGTACTGTTCATAATAATTATTTTTAAATGCTCATAAGTATTTATAATAGGTATATCAAGTTTTTGATGAATTTCAAGTCTAGAATGAGTCAAAGTCACATTTAGTGCACAGAGTGCGACGCCATAATCCTCTTAGGAGGAAAGAAGAAAAAAAAAGGTTAATAAGGTCTAATCTCGTACAGGCTGACGTCTGGTATGTCCTCACTGTAGTGTCGGGTCAGTTTAGCTCTTCTAGTTTATTCACAATCAACTCAAGTCTAACCAAACCCTGTCTTCGGAACTTTGAAAACAGCACGAAAAGACATCATGTTACATTATACCACACACTCATGCGTGTAAGTCCGCACTAAGTGAATAAAACGCCACTATTTTTACGTGCCTGCGGGGCTAAAGTGGCTACTTTAGTCCTGCTACGCGGAGCGAAAGGAACCACTTCCTCCCCGCAGCGGTACGTACAATCGTACCTACACCAGGGGGGTGTCACTCCGCAGTTTAGGTATGCTCGGCCAGCGCTCCGTCCGGGAGGACAATGCAAGGCAGAAGTCAGTGGCCGCCCGCACGCTAGCCTCGTCGCACGTAACTAAGCATACGTGATAGAAAGAGAGCGGTATATCTAGGTGGATCAGAGGTGGATATAGCGAGCGGTATCCAGCGCTGTGCGAGTTGAATTGCTGTTTTATTGCCGAGTAGATATTTAGAGTTGATATAGAGTCCTTATTTATTTAAATTCCTTTGCGGAGTGAACTTTCTGTACGTAGTACTATTATTTATTCTGTACCTTTACACACCATGGAAGTAAATAAAGAAGCCTCAGACTCATGTTTGTCACCGTCGGCTTCGCCTAGGGAGACAATACCTATACATGAGAGCTGAGACATTCTTTACTTTTGCTCCCTAGGTGAGTAATCGATCTACTATTATGCATTCACACGATTTTTTCGCGTTCCCGCCAAAACGTGAATATCGACAATAATGGAAAGAAATTAAAAAAACCGTTTCAAGTCTTTTTTGTCTTTCAAAGTGGGGATTTTGGCTATGGCCCTGTAGGTACAGGGAGTTGGGGCCATAGCCTATAGCATAAGTATATACCTACGAACGTAAGGCGGAAATGAGTGGAAATCTTGTCAGTCCCGATCCCCACTACTAACCGTTCGGATTGATCCCATCGCGTTAAATGAGTCGGAAGAACACAAAGTGGCGTGCTTCGAGACTCCTCAATTTATTTCCGACGATTAGCGAGCGCCTTTGACGCAATACACGCATCATACAGTTACTCAGGTTCATATTAACTGCCCACACTTTAGTAAAATTTGCGTGTCTTTTGGACCTGGGTATATCCTAACACTGCATCCAGAACCGAGAGGACGAGCAGCAGCGTCCTCTCGGTTAACATTCTGTGATCCACAAGCCGCCTGCCAAGCGTGAGGATTATGCCAACCCCTCCCTATTAAGGGGGAGGCCTTCGTCCAGCAGTAAACGTCTTCCGGCTGTTGAAGGGTGACTTCAAATCCAGAGTAAACAGGTTCCTTCTAGGTTTATAAGCGTGCTCCATCTTAGACCACATCGTTGCTTAACACCAGGCAGGATGTGGTCAAAATCAAACCTATTATATAAAAAAATACCTCTGCTTTAAGAGCTGTAGGGCCTGGGAGTTTGTTCAGTGTCTGGCTGTTTCGTATTATACCTATACCTACTTATAATAAAACTGTACCTATTATAACAGGTACGGAATTGTACCTTTACGTACATTAGATACATTTAGAAAATTTCAATGGGGAACATAATTATCGATATAAAAACCAAATCAGTCGTTTTTTTGTCTGTCTGTCTGTATCTTGACTTAGCATCATACAGAAACTACTGAATTTGAAACAGGAATTATTATAGTTGACTGAAACAGTCTGGTGGTAAGCATCACGTCTGCCCATAACAGTAGCAGTTTTACAGTTGTGAACTTGCGAACAAAATCCTGCGCCGCACTGCACTGCTTTTCATCTAAGATATTTGACGTCAAATCACTAATTAAATTGATCAATCATGCTCAGTTATTTCCCTGGTAACATTGCCTTTCAAATCGAAACACAGTAATGCTTGCACACTACTGCTTGGCGATTTAATAACTGGCGAAAATGTGGTACATCCCCCCCCGGGCGGACACCGCAATAGAGTCCTCCGACTACAATAATAAGGGGAAAATTATAAACAATTCTATTTGTGTGAAGTTGTGCTACTGCACCTATTCCCTATATTTCCCATCCGTAAGGGCAGAGAGCTCGTTAATGGCAAGCTATTATTTTATTTTCCGGCGCGTTCGGAAAATTGCCTTAATTTAATCGTAGCGCAAAGAACCTGCTCTTTGTATGTACCTACTTATTGAATATAATAACGCAAAGTTGTTCGGTTGTTATATGAAAAGGGATTGGATCTGGATTAGATTGACAGCTTTGATTTTTGATAGATTTACTTCAACATCATCATCATCAGCACGGAGACTCCACTGCTGAGCGAAGGCCCCTTAGACCGCCACACTGTACGACAACCTGCCATTTGCATCCACCGGTTGCCCGCAACTTTTACAATGTAGTCGGTCTATACCTAGTGGGAGGCCGCGCCTACGCTGCGTCTTCCGGTTCGCGGTCGCCACTGTGTGCGTTCTCCTGGCGGAAAAGTATCGAAAATCTAGTTTTGGTTCTAGCAAATATTCATACCATGACGTCGTGTAAATGTTTATGATAATTTGAAATTTGTTCATCCAGCCATGTTTGAGATATTTGCAAAATAGATATTCCGCCAGGGGAACGATCTCCTATAGCGGAACTTTTTACTAAAGAAAGGACTTTCGAGAAAAAAAGTATGGCAATTTTTTTATTGAATTTCAACTCAACTCGCGTTCGATAGATTTACTTACAGCTAAATAATCTAAGTACCTGATAATGTGATAATAAAAGATGATCTGGTACTGGCGTAAGCCTGGCTTCTGGGAGCCGTGGTAGCGTAACCAGGAGACCGCTTGACTTTCGAATCGTGAGGTCGCGGGTTCAAATCAATCTTTAGAGTTCATGTAAGGATTTTCCTCGGAGGAACTAGCTCTTTTCGTACCACTGACTTTTCGGTGAAGGAAACCCTGCATATGTCCGGAGAAGACATTTAATGGGGTATTTGAATCCACAAACCCGTAATTGGGCCAGCGTAGTGGATATGAACCAATAGGGTAGATGACTGATGTTTAAATCGTTGAAACCAATAGCTTTGATGAAGAAGTTTAAATCGGTTAACAATGTTCTGATAATATATAAGCGTTTAAAGCTTTTGTTAGAGACAACTCGGTCTCTTTCCCACAAAACAAAAATGACGTCACGCCTTACTTGTCAGAATATAATTTATATGGCGTTCAAGAAGTGACGTCACGATTTGCTGTTTCGCCTCTCTGTCTAACGTGATATTAAAATGCTTATAAGTTGGTTATTTTTGATCAGATTTTAATTTTCTTTTCATTAATAAGCTATATTTATGGGCCACATTTTAATAGGACGATTAAAAAACACCAGTCATCTACCCTATTGTTATTCGATGGTAGGCATTTGTCTATTATGTCATTTAAAGGCTGATTACCTATGATATGACTTTGATTGTGTCTACATCATCGATTCATCGATCTACAATTGTTTTTGTGTAGTGGGTTATGTAACTGATGTAGTTATGTAAGGTTACGCTTAACGGTAAGTATCGGAAGGAGGTAATTTTACTCGTCATTGTGATCACTATGGGCCAACAAGAAATTGCGAGAAAAAAATGCAATTTATATTCCATATTATCTGTCGATGGGGAATGATAATTCTTTGGAACAACCATTGTTTTCGCTATTTCTATGATTTTTTCGCTATTTATATGTAGGCATTGGCACCATAGCAGGTTAGGTAGGTCCAACTTCGACAGAGACGTCGCCAGAAGAATCCAACTCGGATGGGCAGCGTTCGGGAAATTGCGCAAGTTAAAGTGGCAATGGGTAGGCCACATCGCTCGAAGAACTGACAACCGATGGGGAAGGAAGGTTCTTGAACCTAGGAACGCGCAGTGTAGGCGCGGTCTCCCACTAGGTGGACCGACGACATTGTAAAAGTCGCGGGCAACCGGTGGATGCAAATGGCAGTTTATCTTACAGTCTGGTGGTCTAAGGGGGAGGCCTTCATTTAGCAGTAGACGTTCCCGGGCTGATAATGATGATGATTGGCACCATTGGTGGACCCGGGTATGTCCTAAAACTGCATTCAGAACCACCGGAGGCCGGGCAGCAGCGTCCTCTCGGTTTACGGTGGTAAACAATCTGCGATCCCCAAGCTGCCTGCCAAGCGTGGGGATTATGGTAACCCCTCTCTATTAAGGTGGAGTTGTTCACGACGATGAGTAAAGTGACCATTCAGCTTAGTAATACTGTTCAGCATAACCCTGAATAACAAGTACTTATTCTCGTTACAAAACTGTTCTAGGTATATCAAATCTAGGATCCATTTTTAAATACAGCTTTCAATCCAGTATTAAAGGGCTTTTTAGTACAAAATGTCGAAAAGGGTAAATTCTTTCACGACAAACCTCTATAGGTAGACCCTGATTACATTCTTTTCTCAAACACTCAAATACTCGTAAATCGGTTTCAACTCAACGTTAATGCTTCAATCCGTCCTTAATGGAACGTTTAAAACCTTATTCATTCAAAATCGATGTCACAAAAGACTTATAATTTAGGGATGGACGTATCCGGCCACTTTGCGACACGTTCGGGTTCTATCCGATCAGTCTGGTCGCTGTCCGGCCAGTTTTAGTAAAAGTGACTATTATCCCCGATACTCTTATTAAAAACAACAAAAATTGTCTGTTAGTTTTAAGCTTGGAGGATTTAGCATTCACTCTCTACATAGTCAAAGTTTTTAAGGTTTTGCTAAGCGCTCACTCCGTCAGTTGATAAGTTAAACTTTTAATTTATGGTGAAAGTAGTAGGTACCTACCTAAGTATTTGTTGCCAAAAAATAAGATTTCAATTTTTTATTGTTCGATTTTAGAAAGATGACTCTTCCAAGAATATATTGCACAGTAAAGCGAAATCACTACCATGAATGATTATTTTTAAGGCCTCAACACAATTTATATAATACTATACTTTGAAAGCTCCGCCTAATGTTCAATGAAACTAGTTAATATTGCATGCTTTAATTTTTTTTATTGCGTAGAAGTTAAATTGCGTTTGTTAAAGGTTTAGTACAAAATTCGAAAGCATAATGTGTTTTAGTGGTACTAAATGGGCACATAATAATCTCCTTGGATCAACTAAGCCAAAATATCTTAAGCTGCGTTTTTATGTAAGCCCCTAAATACAATTTTCGGTTTTCTAAGAAGCCTTTTAAGTATTTTATTAAAATTGCTAGTACGTCGTTTGTAATTATTATGAACTTATTTAATTCTAGCGGTTTTCCCCGTGATTGTTGGGATAAAAAGTAGCCTATGTTTTATTCCAAGGTATAAGCTACCTAATAGACCTCTACATCTATTACCAAATATCATCCAAATTCAAAAAAAGGGGTAATAAATATACACATGCCGACAAAATGTCTTCTGTATGTAGTTGTAATTTATTTTAATACTATGGTTGCTTGGAAGAGCCTATTTGCGATAAGGCCGCCACTTGTGGCACTAGTTCCTAATATGTTTTTAAAGCTTAAACAGATAGAAAAATTATGACCTCCGGCAGGACTCACCTGCATACGAGCAGTCGCTATGGGTTTCCGTCCCAACTGCTTTGCCAATTAAGCTACAGAAGTCTCTGCCTTAGATGCCAAATTTCCGAACCTGTTATAAGCTACCACCTAAAGCGTTGGTGGCGCCATCTGTAAATTTTTGTAACAAATATTTAGCCAACCAACGCTTTAGTTGGTAGCTTATAACAGGTTCGGAAATTTGGCATCTAAGGCAGAGACTTCTGTAGCTTAATTGGCAAAGCAGTTGGGACGGAAACCCATAGCGACTGCTCGTATGCAGGTTCGAGTCCTGCCGGAGGTCATAATTTTTCTTCCTGTTTAAGCTTTAAAAACATAGAAATACCATAAGTGTGGAATCACTTCATACAAAAATAGTTCCTAATAATTATTGTTTATTTATTTATTGTTGTTTTATTATTTCTGGTGTGCAAAATACAGCTGTTATTCGGCAAAAATAGACGATGTGATGTGCGACCATAAAATTACTTGGAGTAGACCGCTTTTAGCAAAAGTCCTCAAATTGTTACAGTATTTCTATGTTCACTTTCTGCTGTAGTATATAATTATTTATTTTAGTGTAGGTACGTGCAATAAAGAGTTATCTATATATCTTCCGGTTTATCCGGCTAAACCACTTCTCGTCCCATCTCTAGTAGCAATCGGCGCGGGTTTGCTTGGAAGTGGTTTCGCATTACACTCGACGACTCTCGTCGGATCGGCGACACTTGCGACTCGCGACTATAGTCGCTTTCGTAACTCCATCAATGTGAGATAAGGTCAGGAATCCAGTGTACAAGTTGTTAGCATAATCAGTCTATTTAATAGTCCATTGCTGGACTTAGGCCCCTCGAGTCTCGAGGTCTCAGTTCCCTGCGAACCACTATAGTAATATTAAAAATTACATAATAAAAAACCTACTGACTTTGAAAATAACCACCCCAAACTGTACCCAGTATAATGTAATTTTATCAATCAATCAATTTATTTATTGACATAAAGTGGTAGGTACATAAATACTTATGAAGCCACTGGTTCCCAAACTAGTATTAGTACACTGTATTTCGGAGACCAGAGTCTTCTCCCATTTTTAGTGCAAAATACATTCTGTCTGCAGGTCACAAAATAAAAATAAAATGCAACAAACTACCCACATTTATAAATATCTTGAGTTTTAAGAAAAGTATTTAAACTGTATTGAGGGCAGTCTCAGGAAAAATGAAGTTCTGATAGAAAACATTCAAAAAGTAGGTACTTAAACGTATTAATAAAAATTACATAAATTTGGAAGTATATTGCAATTGACTACTATTAATTTACATTAGGTAAGTGTATGAGTGTAACATACTACGGGTTGTTACCGATGGGGGGAGGGGGGTAGAACATTCCCCCCCCCCCGGGGTACCCACCTTGTCGGGGCGGGGGGGCTTAGTAGCCGTGCCCCAACGGTGAAGCTAAGAGGTACCTGAGGTGGGGCAGCGGAAGCGGCCACAGTGAGGGGGCTGGGTCACTATACGGGCCTGAGGGATGGAGACAGGCCAGAGGGGCCAGAGTTCTCCATTCCCAAGGGCCACGGCAGGGGCTGGGCCCTTACTGAGGGTCCGGACTTGGTCCGGACATGAGGGCTTTCCGCGTGTCCCTCTGATCAGCAGAGGGCACAGTGGAGAGCGAAGAGCGACGGCCGGGTGGTGGCCTCATCAAGGGCTTTCCTTGAGGGGGCACCCACCGGGTGTGTCGTGGTGGGGCTGCGTGATGGGGACAGACCAGAAGGGTCAGAGCTCCCCATTCCCAGCGGCCGAAGTGGCAGGCGGCGGGGCCACTAACCTGACCCGCCGCATGGAGGCCAGGGCGTTGGACGTTGGGCCGTCCGGCGCCCATCTCGCTGGCATGGTCTCCGAGGTGGATGTACGATGTGTCTGGGTGTTCAGACACATCGTCATCGGTGCGGGAGGAGCTTCGGCGCCCCGTGGTGGGCCCGAAAGGGCAGCGCCGTCGAGGTCGCGGATGAATGCGAGAGCGTACCCGTGACCTCAACAATATGCGCAGTGTGGGAACACCGTTGGGTTTTTAGTCGGTAGGGGTGCCATCGAGTCCGACATAACCCTCCTGCGCCCTGGCAGGAGAGAGTAAGTAAGAGCATTTCCATACGTAAAAAATAAGGGGTGGTAAAACATTGTAAAAAAAGGGTTAAGTACGTAGTATTGGTACGTTCCCAACGTTTGCACCAGATACGAGCCGGAGCTGTTGGAGCCCATGGCTTCTATCACGAAAAAGCGAAAGTCCTACTTCTTAGTCACTCTTCAATGGTTTCTCTTTAGTAGCTCACAAAATTAAAAAATAAATCGAGTTTGATATATTAGGGATAGCGTGTTTTTAGATACGTAGTGATCAAAGTTCACGTGGCTTAGGGCGTTAGGCTAGAGTTATTACGAGTAGGTAAAGCGTTGTTTAAAAATAGCGTGAATAGGGTAGATGACTGATGTTTAAATCGTTGAAACCAATAGCTTTGATGAAGAATTTAAGTAAATATAGTATGTTTATTGAAAAAATTATTTAAATCGGTTATTAATGTTCTGATATATGAGCGTTTAAAGTTTTTGGTAGAGCCAATTCTGTCCCATTCCCACAAAATAAAAAATGTCGTCACGCCTTACTTGTCAGAATAGAATTTATATGGCGTACAGAGAAGTGACGTCACGATTAGCTGTTTCGCCTCTCTGTCTAGCATGATATTAAAATGCTTATAAGTTGCTTATTTTTGATCAGATTTTCATTTTATTTTCATTAATCAGCTATATTTATGGGCCACATTTTAATAGGACAATAAAAAAAACAGTCATCTAGCCTGTTGGGATCTCATGATTAAGGATTACGAATCGCAGTCGTAATAAGTCGAATAAAACAATTTCGTGCCAGTAAAATATAAAGTTTGAACACCTAACGCCTGGCTTTCACTACTCTATCAGCTTGAGTCGTATCGAAAATGGCGCAGCAATCGAAGCCATCAACCACTCAATGCGTCGTTATAATCGTTCGTGCGCGAATGGTTTTAACCACTCACGGTTACTTCGCCCACCTTAATGTGTGGTTAAGGGTTTAACCACTCCTGTGGTTTTACGCTGAGACACCTTAAGGCGTGGTTAAAGAATTTACTTTAAGCTGTTACCACGCGAATCAATCGTAGTGCTACTATACCGGGTGTTAGTTTGAACACCGTTATCCTTCTAGGATTTCATTGTACTCATCATTAAGAACAACTTTTACTATGGGGCCAACCCTGAAATCGCGAAAAAAAATTCTGCTGTTCTATACATTTTGTCCAAGATCGATGAACCTTTTTGAATGGAACAGCTGTTCCCATAATAAAATTTCGGAGTGAACTAAGACCTGCGCGACACTTATATCTTCGAAGCCACTTGACCAATTTGGCTCATATATGAGCTTGATAATTGTTATTGTACGAACTACTTGCTTACAAAATTTCATAATGATCAGATGGACGCATGCAAACGCAACTTGCCCCTACAGACTCTACCTTCACTTTACTTGGTCAATAAATACGTTTTCATTAAGAGGGAATCCGGTGAGTAATTCTCCATACAAACGTATTCCCCTATTTAATCCCCGGATAATGCCTCTAGAGCAATCATATTTTCTTAAAAAGTCTAAACCTAGAAGAAAAACAAAATTTATAATATACCTAACCCCCAAAAATTATTATTGATTTTTGAAGGGTTATATTTTATTTAGCATAGAAGTTGCGTTGCTGAAAAAAAAAGGAAATGACAGAAACATGTCTACAGTAGACCTAGACTTTATTTAAAAAAAATGATTGCTCTAGAGGCATTAGCGAGGAAGAAAATAGGGGAATATGTTTGTCTGGAGAATCGTAGAATACGTCGAGTTCAACGATTGTTTATGATATATTTACTTACTGTGTTACCTACACTGTTAGTCGCTTCTTCAACCACAAAAGCACTTCGTTGTCAGCCACAAGACGTCCACCTCTGTACGAAGGCCTCCGAATAGAGGGGTGTTGCCATAATCCCCACGCTTGGCAGGCGGCTTGGGGATCGCAGAATGGTCACCACCGTTAACAAAGAGAACGCTGCTGCCCATCCTCCGGTGGGTCTGGTTGCAGTTTAAAGACATACCTAGGTCCACACAAAAGCACTTGATTGCAGGTAAAATATGGAAAAACTTATTAAAACATGTTAACATATTCTTCTACTGATTATTAGTTGTAAATTGCAAAATAAAATCAGCATTTATAATAAAGTTATATTATTATTAACGAGATATTTACCGTGATTATGTTGTTATGTTGTTATCGGGAGCTCATTTCAAAACATAATCACGGTAAATATCCCGTTAATAATATTAGAACTTTAGTAAACAACCCTGATAGTTTAAAACGGAGCATTTATAATAGTACAGTGCTAGACCTCGAAAGGCGAAAGGCTGTTGTACTAAGTACTAGGATATACCTACACTAGTAATTGTACTATTTATATCTGTTTCCAGAAAACTAAAGATATTTTGAAATTGAATTGAAAATTGATCGCCACTCAAGAACCTTTCTTCCCCATCGGTTGTCAGTTCTTCGAGCGATGTGGCCTGCCCTGCGCCACTTCAACTTGCAAACCCTGCGAGCTATGTCGGTGACCTTGGTTCTTTGGCGAATATCATCATTCCGGATTTTATCGCGCAAAGTAACTCCGAGCATAGCTCTGACTGATTTTGTAATGATCAGTAACTCTACACGTGTGTTAATTTAATGTCGGCACCGTAGCGCCTCGCCGTATAGGTACCTACCATTTCATTTCTTCTCCGGATATACCCATGCAGGTTTCCCCACGATGTTTTCTTTCACTGAAAATCCAGTGGTATAAATATCTGTACATAAACTCCAAAGAGCTTATTGGTATGGGACTGGTGTTAAACCCGCGACCTCAAGCCAACTAGTATCCCGATTAAGCTACCATTGCTTCTATAAAATTAGGTTAAGTACTAATATAATACATCATCATCATCAGCCCGGAGACGTCCACTGCTGAACGAAGGCCTCCCCCTTAGACCGCCACACTGTACGACAACCTGCCATTTGCATCCACCGGCTGCCCGCGACTTTTACAATGTCGTCGGTGCACCTAGTGGGAGGCCTTCCTACGCTGCGTCTTCTGGTTCGCGGTGCCACTCAAGAACCTATCATGTAATACATTATTAATTAATAATCCACAACGAAACCACTGTCCATCTCTATTAAATCCATATCATCTTCAACTTCATCTTCCGCAATTTACAAACAATTATATTAATCACGGCATATTTCGAAGACCATTCCGACAGCTTACAGAGGTTTCATATCTATTACAACCCTGCCACCGCATCCACCAATGAACGACAAGGGGCGGGGCTTCAAAACGAGACGGGAATATGTCGGAATGATAGTAAAAGAAAGAGATGGGGTACGCAGGTTGAATGAATAGTTAGGGTTGCACGGAAGCAAAGATTTCGTCACTCGCAGTCAATGTTTACGATTGATACGTAGAAGTCGCGATTTTAGAGCTTTTACTTTGCGTAGACTTTTACCTTATCGAGTAATTTTATTTATTTGTTTTTTAATTACTTTTCTGACAATTAAAATGTTAAAGTTAAAAAGTTGATTGTGGATTTGATTTAGAAACTTTTTGTTTGTTTTCTGTGTAGTGCTGTGAAGTGTTTTTGATATAAAATGTCCGAAACTAGCCGAAGGGGGACGGCGTATACCATCGACAATATTTTAGGACACACAGAGAGACAACACGGTAACTCAATATAATGAATTATAATTAATAATTGGCTTTATAATATTTGAAAGTAATTTATATTTTATTTAACTACATTAATATACATAATGGTAAAAATATATTAAATACAACTTAAGATACATTTAGTTAATTTATCTTAATTTAACTAACTATCAATCTTAATTACATTTACATTAATATTTACTTAAATAAACAACCGACTTCAATTTAGATTACTTGGATGACATCTTTTTTCCTGTTATTTTGATATAAAAACCAAACAAGGGTTAGTTTTAATCAGCTAGCATCCTTTTAAGGGCATATTCTGTACATCAAAACAAACAACTTTTAGTATGGGGCCAACATTGAAATCGCGAAAAAAATATCAGATGTTCCATACAAAAAGTTTATCGACATTGGGCATAATGTATTTTTTCGCGTTTTCTATGTTGGCCCTATACTTAAAGTTGTTTGTTTTGATTAGAACTAACCCTGTATAGTCACCATCAAGTCTCAGGGCCTACGCTATGTTTTGTGTTTCTTGGTCTCCACTAGAACACGTCTGTCGCGGTTACCTGTATTGAAGTAGATCTCTATATTATAGAGAAAACACTCTATCCTTAGATTAAAATAACGTCTAGATTGCAACTCTACTAGGTACTTATCGCCAGAAAATTACACATCACTCTTTAATACAATTACTAAATAAATATAATTACTTATTAATTATAATTTTAATTAGGTTATAGTTAATAGAAAATTCTTGGTAACAGTATCAGTCACTTTATTGTAACAAACCACTAGGAAGTTAATTAAATTAATTGCATTTGAATGCGAAATTAGCTCTAGAACTAATAAAGGCGATTACATTCATCAAATTAATTCAATTGTCATTTAATTACAAATAAATGATGCAGGCAATGAATAACAAATATTGTAATGTAATGAAATTAGCGATTGATAATAAATATTCGAAGGCATCAGTCAGCAATCTGTCTCTTCACAGAATGCTACTCGCTACTATCTCGCTTGCGCGTTTTACAATTTTTGAAGATAAACAAGAAACTTAAAAAAAAAAACCGTCAAAACCGAGGACTCTGGCAACGAGGGTTCCGTACCACTTACTACAAGTACTAGATAATCCGCGATAGTTAAGTGTATAGCGAATATTCTGTGAACATTTCAACCGGCTATCTATTACGATTCACGAGATTATAGGTCAGTAAAGACCGGAAAGACAGATGGACAGACAGACAGATACGGTTGGCGGCTTAATAATAGGGTACAATTGGATTCTCTTTGGGTACGGAACCCTAAAAGAATTTCTACTTTCGTTCAATACGCTAACTAATGGAGCGAAGCCAAAAATAAGAAAGAAAAAAACGCAGACACCGATGTACTTACTTACATAAGAAAAGGTTTAAACTTTTATGTGATTACTTTTCTCCGTTGGGTTTAAGGTGCATGAAATATGGCCTAAGAAAAGGTTTAACTAGTTTGTAAAACTCCTTTCTAGAATCTTCAAGAGGTAAATATGAATTGTAGCTCTACAACCTATTTGTAATGTTGTTCAAATGCAAGAACTAAAAGAAACCAATACAGCTGTCAATTTTGTTCAAAAACTACGCTTGTGGCTCCCTCGTCCATCTGTAGGGATAAGTTAGTCGTACATTTTATTAGAAGCAGCTGCGATCAAACACGTCTAAAAAACAACGAACAAAACGTTTGCGCGTTTTAACGGTGTAGAACGCCATCAAGTTTTTTTTTTGGTAACTATAGAAAAAAACAAAATAACCATTTCAGTTTTGGCTTGAGAAATGACGATATATCTACAAATTAGCAATTTTCGTAATTACTGTTATGTGACCTTGCTTCTTGCCAAATTTCATGAATCTAGGTCAACGGGAAGTACCTACCCTATGAATTTTGATTAAGTTCACTCTAAAAAACTCACAAAAATGGCCGTAGTTTTTTATTGCGTTGAATTAGAAGCTTGATTTTTTTACAGATCTAAGGGACTGTGGACTGACGTATTTGATATTAATTTCAACTTGATACCTCCACGCATTCCAGAGAAAAAGGGTCTTGACAGACAGACAGACAGACAGACGGACAACCGAGTGATCCTTTAAGGGTTCCTTTTTTTCTTTTGAGGTACGGAACTCTAAAAACCAACTTCTAATTAATATGGGACTACCTCGAAAATATAATATACCCTTTCGAATAAAAAAGGAGTTTTTAAAATCAGTACACAATTGTGAATAAAACTCTCTTTTAGTCACTGAGTGAATAAAACTTTTTGAATTTGGAACAAGCACGAATTATACGAACTATGTATAAAAATAAATAAAACTTATTAATTATATATTATATATATATTAAATATATAATTATTTTGTTTTATGTAGGCAGCGACAATGATAAGATGAATGGACGGGAAATAAGCGCACGGATTTTGAAGACTATATGTTGAGCGCCGGCTCTCCACTCGCTTCAGTCATACTCTGCCTTTGCGACATGCGAGCCGTACGATACGACAATACAAACTTCTAATACATGTACATGTGTGTGTTCTCTTTTTGTCATGTAGTAATTAGATTCGCTATCTCTATTTTCCGGCAAATGTAATATGCATACTTTTAGCTAGTATGCTTGATTGTGTTGCCTTGTTAATTTTGATCGATTTACAAACGCTGAGCCTGTCCATTTCATTATCACCGTCGCTGGCTTAAAGTACTTATTGGCTAGCTAAATGGAGCTATTCTAAAGAGCTTATACAATTTAAACTATGAAAAAAATATCCCGCCAATGTTAGTTAGGTGTGTTCTATCTGCTATCGTGGTTGTTTTATGTCACTGGATAATCTGTCACTGGTAAAATGTCATAAATATAAATACTATAGCTATTACTATTTTCTCTCATGCAGTCAATGGTAAAAAGCAAGAAAACAAAAATCTATTCAAAATTTAAAAAAAAAAACAGTGTTTTCAAAAAGAAACATTATTCTGTTCTTGTATTTCTCGCTCCTCTCAGGTTTCCTTCGCTGCTCTCTGGATCCAACTTAGTCCCTCCAATTAAATTCCCTATTTTTCACTTGTTGTAAAATCACGTTAGTATTAGAATGGCTAGATCGCAAAATGACTTCATCTCACTTAGGCCATATCTCAAAATATCCGAGTTGCAATTTGACTTAATCTCATCTATTCCACATCTCAAAATGTTCAATACGCAAAATGACCACCTCGCTGCAAGTCCACATCACAAAAAGTACAAGTATCAGAATTCTTATCAGGATAATTTAATTTAATTTTATGACGAGGTGTTTATTTTGTTGTTTTTATTTAGATTTTTAGCATATATATTTATTATTTTCTCTATGTATCAAGGCGTAAAAAAGACGTTGATGGCACAAAAAATTAATAAAGTATTATAGTACATGCAATGCAATAAATAAAATATATTTAAATAATATTTAATGTTTCTAACTGTCCAGACTTTATACGGTGTAGTCATTTTACGACTTAAGTCTTTTGATACTTGTACTTTTTTGTGATTTTGACTAGCATCGATGTGGTCATTTTGCAAATTGGACATCTTCAGATGCGGCCTAAGTGAGATGAAGTCATTTTGCGATCTAGCCATTCTAATACTAACCCGTAAAATCTAATATTCTTGGGTGGCACAACGAAGATTTTAGACTAATAAAATATCAACCGGAAAAAATACTTTATCGTATGTAATTTCAAGGAATCTCAATTCGCTCCAAAGTGTATAAATATATAAGAAACTGCGAATACCATTTCGGAATAACGACAATGTTATTACGTCTACTTTACTTTCCAAGCGTGTGATGTCGTTTTGGGTATCGGTTATGCAAATTTTGTTGGAACTTTCCTAAAATTAGTTTTGTGTTTTTATTTGTTATAAGTTTTTTTGTACTAATAAATAAATTGGATTGAATGAATGATCTCTGACCTCCGAGCCTACTCGCCTACTCCTCTGAGCCTACCAACTCTAGAACTGATGGGGAAGGAAGCTAGGTTCTTGAGTGGCGACCACGTACCAAAAGACGCATTGTATATAGATAGGCCTCCCACTAGGTGGACCGACGCCTTTGTGAAAGTCGCGGGAAACTGTTGTTTGCAAATTGTAGGTTCTCGTACAGTGTGGCGGTTGAAGGGGAGGCCTTAGTTCAGCAGTGGGTGTCTCAGGGCTAATGATGACGATGATCACAGGATGACCATTATTTAAGCGGTTGTGATGAAGGGCGATTGAAGTACATATTCACTATAGTATTGAAGAAACCCATTTCTACTTTAAAGGTAGAACCGAAGCAGGTTGCTCTCCATAGCAATTTGTAATTTGTAGTTTTTCGTGTAGTTCTTAAGTGTTCTATGTTAGCCCTTTTAAATCTACTCCTGAAACTGGCCCTGACAGTTCTGATAACATCAATAAACGAGTGGAGCATACAAATACCATCGAGTGCCAATTTGACAGGATTACCTGCGAGCGAGTATTGAATAATAGCCGATGTCATTTTCCAATTATGGAATACTAGCTGCGGCCCGCAGTTTTACCCGCGATTCCTGGGGTAAAAAGCATATGTGCTATTCCAATGTGTGAACTGCCTCTATACCAAAATTTTGCCAAATCTGTTCAGCCGTTTCAGTGACAATTTTAAGTATAATGTTAGCAACATACATGTCATGTTGGCATGTTGTTGTGTGTGGTATGTTGTTGTGTTATGTGTTGTTGTTGTTGTTGTGTGTGGTATGTTGTTGTGTTATGTGTTGTTGTTGTTGTTGTGTAATGTTATGTTGTGTGTGTTGTGATTTGTTTGTATTGAGCATATTGCCCAAGTGAGAAGTAATGTTTTTGTGATATCCTATCCTATCCTACTTCCTATCCTATCATACTAATAATTATAAATGCGAAAGTTTGTGTGTGTGAATGTTTGTTACCACGTACCTCCGCAACTACTTAACCGATTTTAATGAAATTTTTAATGTGAGTCATTAGGTTTTGGAATATAATATAGGCTACCCTAATTATCAAAAATCATCCCCTAAGGGGATAAAACAGGGTCGTATAGTTACTATGGATGTTTTTTATTCCTTGGTTTGATTCACTCAAAACTCGGCATTAATGAACATTAGAGTAACGTATTTCTTATTTTTTTTAACTACACTTACGGGGGTGTGCAGCACTATATTGATATGGAAAATTCATACACAACAAATGGTGAAATTAAACAAAGTAAACACAGATAGCAGAGGTTTCCTCACGATGTAATTTTTTTAAATCGAAATCCCAGTGTTATCGTAACCCGTACATGCGTATCGAATTGGCCCGGGATTTGAACCTGTGACTTCACGGTTTCAAGTCGAGCGGTCACCCAATTAGGCTACGACGCCTTAAGTAGCCAAATAAACGTAAAGTGGCCACCATGCCACCATGTCGTGGCATGGTTATAGGCCAAATTCAAATATCGTATCTACCTGTAATATAGCCCACGCGGGCGAAGCCGCGGCCAACAGCTAGTAATATGTAAATGAATAAAGGTCTTTGAACTTACAGTTGTATTTTTCACGATTTAAGGGCTGGTCCCATAATAAAAGTCGTATATAAATAGCAATGAGTAGGTACACGATGAGTAAGTACATTGATGACATATGGAACTGAAACGTGGTCTTTAACTGATGGCCTTTTGGAGAAACTCAGAGTCACGCAACGGGCAATGGAGAGAGCTATGCTCGGAGTTACTTTGCGCGATAAAATCCGGAACGAGGATATTCGCCAAAGAACCAAAGTTATCGACATAGCTCGCAAGGTTTGCAAGTTGAAGTGGCAAAGGGCTGGCCATATAGCTCGAAAAACTGACAACCGATGGGGAAGAAAGGTTCTTGAGTGGCGACCGCGAACCGGAAGGCGCAGCGTAGGAAGGCCTCCCACTAGGTGAACCGACGACGTTGTAAAAGTCGCGGGCAACCGGTGGATGCAAATGGCAGGTTGTCGTACAGTGTGGTGGTCTAAGGGGGAGGCCTTCGTTCAGCAGTGGACGTCTCCGGGCTGATGATGATGATGAGTAGGTACATTAAGGTTTTTATTTATTATTTCTCACGTACCATAGACAAAAGCAAAGTTAATGATCAAAGAGCAGCTATTCACACAAAATTGCCTTTATCAAATTATCCTAATCAAAAGTTAGAGCATTGTCTGTGTTCGACTGATGACTCTGTTTTGGCAAATTAGACGAACCAATTACAATTCTTTAACAATAGACTTTGTGACTTGCTTAACACGTTTCGTGCAGTTTTAATTAAGTAATAAGTTAACTTAGATAACAGTTGTAACTGTTTCGGATTTGCATGATCATGGATAAGGGCAGATCTAGCTTTTAAGTCGGGGGGTCATATAGTTGATATAGTCGAGTCGAGGTCTAGTTAGGAGAAGCTCCAATAGGGTAGATGACTGATGTTTAAATCGTTGAAACCAATAGCTTTGATGAAGAATTTAAGTAAATATAGTATGTTTATTGAAAAAATAATTTGAATCCGTTAATAATGTTCTGATATATGAGCGTTTCAAGTTTTTGTTAGAGACAACTCTGTCCCTTTCCCACAAAACAAAATATGACGTCACGCCTTACTTGTCAGAATATAATTTATATGGCGTACAGAGAGGTGACGTCACGATTTGCTGTTTCGCCTCACTGTCTAGCATGATATTAAAATGCTTATAAGTTGCTTATTTTTGATCAGATTTTCAATTTCTTTTCATTAATCAGCTATATTTATGGGCCACATTTTAATAGGATAATAAAAAAAATAACCAGTCATGCTTAAAAGTTGTTCATAATGATGAGTACAATGAAATCCTAGAAGGATAACGGTGTTCAAACTTACAGCCTGTATTTTGCGTTATGGACAGATAAGAAAACGGCGTATGTGAATCAGCCGATAAATTGTTTTCCTTTTCAAATTACATTCTTTTTAGTTTAAGCGATTTCACAAATAGAAAAGTGGAGAGTAAGATTGATTATATTGATTTTTTAACAATAACCGAAGTACCTCTACACCAGGCGCAAAAAAACATTAAAAAAAAGTTTTTAGCGAAGGAATAGTACATTGTTATCCTAGGGGTGAATGTAACTTATTTAGTCCCGAGACGGGGTTTGGCGCCGGAGCGTAGCGAGAGCGCTAATAGTTCGAGGGACTAAATAAGTCTTTAAGCTCGAGGTAAACATTGTGCTTTTCATTACGAATACAAGAAAACTAAAAATAAAAACATGAACGGACACTTGGAAATGCACGAGAAGTGCGGGACCATAATCCTCTGAAGAGAAAAAAAGTTGGAGCATGGTTCAATACCAATTTATGTGAAAATAGAACTACTTTTTTTTAAATATTTTGAGTGTCTGTGATTTGTTAACTGTCACTGTCAGTTGAATGTGATTTTCTCTAGGGCTGAAATGCATTACTTTCAACCCGCTCCTCAGGCAACTTCAGGCATACTCATAGAGTAAGTAAACCTAATGGCATACTTTCCGAGAATGACAATAGAAAAAAATATTATAGAATCTTTTTGACATTGCTTGCACCGAAAATCCACGCTCACTGAATTCAAAATTGAATAACAACAATAATATAATTCAATTACAATAACAAATCAAAGAACCAAAAGCACTCGAAGATTCACCTTTAAAAGTAACAATGGACTTTTGGGCGGTTGGTGTGAAAAAAGTGACATGTGTTTTTATTTGCTCCTCGATATTTATTTTAAAAAAATAGTAATAGTGCACTTACATTTAATCATTGATGCATAAATGTATGTATTAATGTATCCTGCCTGCCACTGAGTGTTATCTGGTTTCTTGTTACACTAAGCACTGAGATATTCTGCTTATTAAATTTTCAACCCCTTTACTTGTTAAACAAGATGGATGCCATACAGCAATCACTAAATGAAATGATGGAAACCTTCCACAAACGCTTGGACACCATCGAGGGTCAGCTGCCGAGTACTCCACCAACCACTTCAGAGGGTTTGGCTGCGGAATTGGCTTCTTTTAAGGCCTTTGTTGTCACTACTTTCCGGGCTGTGCAAGCTCAAATAAGCATACTTGCACAACAAGTTGACCAAGGTGAGATGCGCGCGCGACGGAAGATACTTTTGTTGCATGGCCTCCCTGAAGAACAGAAGGAGGAGACGTCCAAAGTGGTTGTGAATGCATTAGCGGAGCGGTTGAACTTGCCTGATTTTTCTGCCACTGATATTAGCAGATGTCATCGTATGGGACGGACTGCGAAGGGTAAGCCGAGGCCTGTACTTTTCAAGCTTCATGATGTAGGTCTTCGTGACAAAGTCTGGTTGTCCAAAACTGGTCTTAAGGGTTCGGGCATCACACTGTCCGAATTTCTGACAAAGACTCGACATGACGTATTTCTGGCTGCTCGTGAGCGTTTTGGTGTCACAAAATGCTGGACTATGGAGGGCAACATATTCATTTGTGGACCTGATGGTGTTCGTCATCGAGTAAACTCCATAGATGACCTCACTGCTGTAAACACAAAAACGGCCCCAGTTGCCAAAACGCAAGCTGCCAGCAGTCAGGGAGCTGCTGCCGTGGCGGAACCAAAGGGTATAAGACCGAGAAGGTTTCCCATGAAGAAGTGATTAGCTGGTACCTACTTAGCATATTAATTCACCTCATTCTGCACAATTTAGAACAGGGTAGATGCTGTTTGTATTTTATTTTTTTTTACTACCCCCGGCTTTATGGTTTTTCTTTTTATTATCCACCCATAATTCTGTACAATATTTCATTTTTCTACTTTTTATAATGTTAAATTGTTACGCTGCTGTAATACTGTTGATTTTGTTTTATTTATTTATTTGATTTTGACATTTTGTCTACTGTAATGACTAATCTGAGAAGTTAATAGTTAATTTTTTTGTTTTGTTCGTTTTCGGCACTGCACTTTGTGCATTCTGCCAGTAATAGAGCATTAATTTTATATACTTCTTTTTTGTACCGCATCTGGCGTCACACATTGTGCATTTTGCCAGTAGTAAAGTTTTTAAAGGTTTTTTATTTATTTATAGCGAGTCAAATTAGTTTTAATAATAGTCAAAATCATACATGTTAAACCCTATTTACTAACCTTTTACAAAAAAAAACTATAAAATGTTAACTATAACTTTTATCTATTGATATTGTCGGTAATGGTAATCATTCCTTGCACCTATCCCTGTTTACAATGTTAAGTATAATAATTATTAATATTTTCTTGTCATCTTACTGTTTAGCTTACTCTGTTTAGTAGTAAGCAAACATATTTTTTCTGTTAGCAAGTATTACTTAGTGCTAGGTAGTGTTCATTATTTAATAGTGTATAGTTGTTGATATTCCAGTAGTTGACACAACTGGCAGGTGGACGACTTGTGCATTTAGTCGCGAACCTTTTGTACTCAAACTTAAGTACATATATTTGTTTGAGTTTTTATTTTAGTTTATTTATTTTTATTTTATATTGTAACGTACCGATTTATATATATATTTTTTATGATGTCTTGTAGTGAAACCTCTGATTCTGAATTCTATTCTTGTGCATCATCTGACGACAGTGTTGACAGCTTCAGCAGCATTCCCGCGTTGGCTGATACCCTCCAGTCCCTTATTTCTGACGTTCCTAAAAACTTCAATGTTTTTCATATAAACGCTCAGAGCATTACGGCACATTTCCCAGAAATGCTTGCGTCTTTCGTACATCCAAATATTCACGCCATTTTAATTTCTGAGTCGTGGCTGAAGCCAGTTCTTCCCTCATCTTCCGTAGCGTTGCCAGGTTTTCGACTCATAAGGAATGATCGTATTGGTCAGGGTGGTGGTGGTGTTGCTATTTACCTCCGAACACACATTCCTTTTACTATTGTCAGTATATCTGCGCAGCCGCCACCACCTGATGCCGGTGAACACCTCCTTATTGAAGTCGTACTGCACCATACCAGGTTACTTCTAGGAGTTTACTATCCACGTTCTCGCGCTATAAATTACTTTTCCTCATTTGAAAAACTCTTAGAAAACACCTCTACCTCTTACGATCACACTATTATCGCTGGTGACTTTAATACCTGTTTGCTAAAGCGAGATTATAGGTCCTGTAGACTTGAATCACTGGCCACGGCGCTCAATCTAAACATACTTCCGTTTAATGCTACGCACAATCCTCCAAACAGTACTCCTTCTCTTCTTGACCTTATGCTGGTGTCTTCCCCTAATCATGTCGTTAGGCATGGCCAGTGCGCGGCTGACGATTTTTCCTATCACGATCTAATTTATCTTTCATACAAGATTCGACCTCCTAAAGCCAAGCCTAAAATTCTTTTACTGCGCAGTTTTGGTAGTATGAATATTGACAACCTGTGCAGTGATGCCCTGGAGTTGGATTGGTCTGGTGTTATTAACGCAGATAGTATGGATGAGAAAATTTCGCAATTTAATCTCATTTTAACCAAACTGTACGACATCCATGCTCCTATACATGCTGTAAAATTGAAGCATGCACCTGCACCTTGGCTGAACGACGAAATAAGAGATCTAATGCGTAATAAATTAACAGCCAAGACTAAGCTTAAGTGTCGCCTTTCTGATATTAACAAAGAGAAGTATATAAGCCGGCGAAACGTCTGCAATAGAGCGTGTAGGGATGCACAACGCCGACATATTCATAATTCTGTAGAAAACGGTGATCCAGCAAAAGTCTGGAAATTTCTTCGGTCAATGGGAATTGGTAAATCTAGACAAGATAACACTTCAAATAATTTAGACATTAATCTGTTAAACCAGCATTTCTCATCTTCGTCCAGTTTTCATGGACCGGCGAAGACTGCTACCCTTAACCATATTTTCTCTACCATTCCTCCCAACAATGACTCTTTTATTTTTAATCAATTTACTGCTTGTGATGTTAAGAAGAGTATACAATCGATTTCTTCCGACGCTGTTGGTAGTGATAGTATCAGTCGCAAGATGATCATGCCTATTCTTGATGAAGTCGTTCCTATCATCCTACATATCCTAAATTTCTCCATCTCATCGGGCTCGTTTCCAGTGATATGGAAAGAAGCCCAAATTACACCCCTTCCCAAAAAACCTAATCCTAGTTCATTCTCCGATTTTCGTCCAATTTCTATCCTTCCCTTCTTATCAAAAGTTTTAGAGCGTCTTGTCCACCAACAGTTATCCTCTTACCTAATCAAAATATATCAAAATAATATAATAAAATACCTCCTTAACCCTCTTCAATCTGGTTTCCGTACTGGACATAGTACCGTTACCGCTTTGACGAAAATTACCGACGACATAAGGGATGGCATGGGTAATGGTCACTTAACTGTACTATCACTACTTGATTTTAGTAATGCATTTAACAACGTTGACTACGACATCTTGTTAGGACTCCTTCGCTCTCTTAACATATCTCCAACGGTTATTGATTGGTTTCGAAGTTACCTGTCTGGACGCCGGCAGCGCATTCGTATTGATAACACGTACTCTTCGTGGTGCAATATCTCTGCCGGTGTACCGCAGGGCGGCGTGCTATCTCCTCTTCTTTTTGCAATTTTTATAAATTCCATCTCCCAACAGCTTATTTCTTCCTACCACCTCTATGCAGACGATCTGCAGATTTATACGCAAGCTCCCATGGCGCGTTTGCACGAGGCAATAGGAATCACGAACACCGATCTTGGGCTGATACGTGACTGGAGCAGATCATACGGCCTTACAGTCAATCCCACTAAAACTCAGACTATTATCATTGGGAGTTCCCGTATGGTCTCTAAAATAGACTGGTTTCACCTTCCGCAAGTGGTGTTTGACGGCATTACTATTCCCATTAGTGAAACTGTAAAAAACCTCGGGATTCTTATAGATCGCCAATTTTCTTGGAAACCTCAGATAGCTGAGGTAAGCCGGAAAATCTTTGGCTCTGCAGCTTCTCTCAGAAGGCTGCGTAACTTTCTTCCAATTACTACCAAAACTGCGCTTGTGAAATCTCTCCTGTTTCCAATACTGGACTACGCAGACGTTTGTTATACTGATTTAACCGAAGAGCAACTCGACAAGCTTGAACGTTTACAAAACTTCTGCATTCGGTTCATTTTCGGTTTACGAAAATATGACCACGTCTCTGAATTTCGTCGAAAGCTTAAATGGTTACCTATCCGACTTCGCCGTAATACTCATATTCTTTCCTTTCTCTATAAGATCCTGTTCATCCCCTCCATCCCAATGTACCTGAAGGAACGCTTTGAGTTCATCCAACCGCACTCCAGTTCCCTACGAACCTCTCGCGCCCTCCAACTTAAGATCCCTTCTTCCACCCACTCCAATCTTTCCAATAACATGTCCTTCACTGTTCAAGCTGTCCTGCTGTGGAATGCACTCCCTTCTTCTGTCAGACACGCTAAATCTCTTCCTATTTTTAATAAACTTCTCTATAAACACTATTTTTCCATAAATTAATTGGTACGTCTGTATTTATACATGTATATATATTATATTGGTATATATAATATGTTATGTATAGTAAGTATTATTTATGTAGGTATAACTATTTTATTGTAAGTTTTTTAACTTATATGTCTGCAATATTAATTTATTATGTTTTATATATTATGTACACCACCGACCAAATTGCATTTGCCTCCTTTAGTCCAGTCCATCCAAAGGTTGCCTGGAAGAAATCGCTTAAGGTGATAAGGCCGCCCCTTGTACTGCCAAATAATGTACCTACCCTGATTATTTGTAAGTTGTTCTATATTTCTGGTGTGCAATAAAGATATATTGTATTGTATTGTATTGTAATGGAATAATTGCCCCTATTTTATTGTAAAAAAAATTACACGCTTCAAAATCATTCGGTACATCACTAATTCCTTGTCAGAACACAATTATAACAAAAGCACTATAAAAATAGTATTAGTATAAATAAATAGCTCAACGAAAATACGGAGTGACGTTAAGTGTATAACAATAAAGTATTTTGTATAACACTACCAATTTATCCAGAGAGAAAGAGGGGCGCTGCTTTCGTAATTTCCGAATAAAGTAGAAAGATTTGTATGAAAACATTTGGTTTCATCATTTAGCCGAGTGTAGAAACAAGTTGGTCGTGAATAACTTTTAAATCGAGGGGTCAAAGAGCATGATCATTATGCAAAAATGAACTCAATTTTGTTCTTTATAACATCTAATTTGGAGTGGTATATTGATGTAATTAGTTAGTAATTGGGGTGATATGGATTGAATCTTTGTACTATTTGTCGTAGGATTAAAAGATACATGTCATGGTGGGAACGGTGGGAACGATTTAGTGAATCATTTTAAAATACTTAGTGTAATTTGTTGGAGATAAATGTTATCTGTTTACAATAATGTAGAATGTAGGGATTTCAAATGGCCTGTTTTCTGTTGCTCTATAATAAGAAAGTGTATCAATATTCAAAGTAAAATCATTTTTCAGGTTATGGTATAATAATAGTTTTTAAATAATTAAATATAGATGAATAGTATCTTTTACCCCATAACCTTAATCAATCTTCTCGGATCCAGGGTTGGCGCACAGAGGCAAGTGCCCCACGCAAATTTATCATTATTTAATCTTTATTAAAAGTATTTTTTATAGTTATTTTTATATGTCATTGAAAACAAACGATTCAAAGACAGCAATACTATGAGGGAACTTGGCCCATGTGCCCCTCCCAGAAATAACAACGATTCAAAGACAGCAATACTATGAGGGAACTTGGCCCATGTGCCCCTTCCAGAAATAACAACGATTCAAAGACAGCAATACTATGAGGGAACTTGGCCCATGTGCCCCTCCCAGAAATAACAACGATTCAAAGACAGCAATACTATGAGGGAACTTGGCCCATGTGCCCCTCCCAGAAATAAATCCTGGATCTGCTCTTGGTCTCAATGGCATGGCTTTTGGTCACATTACCCAAAATTATTATAGAGATCGTTTGAACTATCTATAGGTGTTGGTTACGACATATCGGTATCTATAGACACTTTAAACGATTTCCGATTAATTTTAAGTTACTATTGTATGTACGTTTATACTTTTAGGTACTTAAGTATGTACTAATTTATTTTGATGTTTTGTTTCAGTCCCGATTCCGCCTACCAAGTGTGGGAATTATGGCAATCCCCCTCCCCTATTAAAGGGAGGCCTTTGTCTAGCAGTGGATGTCTTTTGGCTGATGTTGTGTCTTGAATAAACTTATTAATTGTACTTACTTATTTATAAAAACCGTTAGTTGTAAAATATGTCAGATAAATAAACATCGTTCGTAATACCTGTGAAGAAAAAATCTCAGACTATTGGAGACACGATAGTCTGGGATTGTGAAAACTATTTAGACCTTTTTTTACAGATCGCGTAGAACTGAAATGCGAGAGCGGAACGCACTCTGACTCGGAGTTAGAGCACGAACAAGCCGAGCATAGCGAGCACGAACAAAATCACAGCGAGCAAACCGAGCATGGCGAACACTTGGAGGCAATGGACACCGGCCGGCCGCGTAAGGTAGCTTGTTAGAATTCTTGGGGACTTTAAGTCGCATCGCACACAGAATGAAGAGTTGAGGCGGTGTCGAGGTGGAGACGCGCTCTTCTAGCTTTTCTATACAATCGAATCGGTCCGCGCACACTGCTAGAGTGGAGACGCAGTCGAAGCGGCGTCAGGGCGGAGGCGCGTAATAAAAACAGCGGTTCCATACATTTTGTCCAAAGTCAATGAACTTCTTGCATGGAACCGTAGTTCTTTTTGCGTTTTCAAGGTTGGCCCCATAGTAAAAGTTGTTCATGATGATGAGTACATACATACCCTTCAGTAATGTTGAACCTTTTTGTTACACATTGTATTACAGGGGTTACGCGGAACTCAGCCGAAAGATTGACACTAATGTTTACTCCCTACTGCTTGGCGATTGAATAACTGCGGCAAAGGTGTGTTATTTCCCCAAGGCGGACTCTGCAATAGAGGCCTACAACTACCTACCACAAACGACCACTTTAGAGCATATCCGTCGTCTAGGTAGTACTAAACGATCACGAATGTTAAAAAAAACATCAACAACAGTCTTCGGATGGGTGACCGGGAAAGGCATTTAAATCTGAGCAATACCTTGGGTCGGATGATGCGTTAAATTTTCGGTCCCGGTTATTTATTCTATATCTCTATAACAACAACCGTCAAGCCATGTAAGAGGCCTTCGGGTGGCTTATTAACTCTGCCACTAGGCTGATCTCTCAGATTTTTCAACTTAGTTCCTTTTTATAAAAATTTTAGGTGTTTCACTCTGTGCTATAGCGTTGTCTCTCTTAAGCAGGTGCGCCGAAGCCGAACAACGTTCACAACGTACCAGTTACACGAGCTCGAGCGTGCATTTGACAAGACTCAGTACCCTGACGTCTTTACGAGAGAAGAGCTGGCTATGCGGCTGGACCTAAGCGAAGCGAGAGTACAGGTCAGTCAAAATGTATATCAACTTATCGTCTACTGTTGCATGAAGGCCTCCCCTTAATAAAGGGGGGTGCCATTATCCCCACGTTTGGCAAGCGGCTTATAGATCGCAGCAACCCCGAGAGGACGCTGCTGCCCGTTCTCCAGCGGTTCTGGATACAGTTTTAGGACAAACCCAGGTCAAAAGGAATATACGAAAACCTTATTCTATTACCTAAGTGTTACTGATTGGTATATAGAATTGCGTGTATACTCCGAGCAGTCCAGCTCCCGCAAGCAGCACCTGTTCACGAGTTGACGCATGTGCCAACCATCGCTCTCCTCAACCATATTGAAGGAAGGGGGCGACCCAATACACGACGTCGTCACAAGTCCTCGTGTAGAAGCTTTTTAGTGGCACATCAACAGCCGGAAGACGTCCACTGCTGGACGAAGGCCTCTCCCTTAAAGGGAGGTGTTGTCATGATCCCCACGCTTGGCAGGCGGCTTGGGGATCGCAGAATGGTTACCACCGTTAACTGAGAGGACGCTGCTGCCCGTCCTCCGGTGGTTCTGGATGCAGTTTTAGGACATGCCCAGGTCCAGGACATACCCAGGTCACTTGATTGTATAATAATAGAACAGCTATCAGGTTTTTAGTGTACTCTGGGTATAAATGCAAAACTTTTAATATTGGAAAAGTGCGTTTCCATGACGTCAACGTAGGAAGCCGTAATCTAATTAGAAGATCATCATCGTCATCATCATCATCATCAGCCGGAAGACATCCACTGCTGAACGAAGGCCTCCCCCTGAGACCGCCACACTGTACGACAACCCACCATTTGCATCCACCGGTTGCCCGCGACTTTTACAATGTCGTTCGTCCACCTAGTGGGGGGCCTTCCTACGCTATTAATTAGGAGATTGCTCGACTTGAAATAGTGAGGTTGCGGGTACCAAAGCCTGTTGACCGATGAGCTCTTTGGATATTATGTACGGATTTTCATAATACTAGCTTTTCGGTACAGTAAAACAACGTGAACCTGCATACATAAAATATTGATGGTAATTTTTCACACAGCGCCATCTAGTCCCAAACTAAGCAAAGCTTGTAATATGGAAACCAGATAGTTGATAGAATACTTATATACTTAAATACTAAATACATAATTTTGTTTTAATTATACGGGAATACTCACGTTTAATTAATTCGGATACTCCGACTATAGTTTCGATCACATCCGGTGACCTTCTTCAAAGAGTGAAAACAGAGCCCGACGCGCGTGCAGCTGCGTCCTGCTTAGCACTGCGGGCCGCTGTGCGTCGCGCGCGCGATGACAGCGGTTGCTCTGCGGGCGCGGGGGTGGGGGCGGGTAGAGTGTCGTGCTGCGCCGGCGCGGGGGTGGGGGCGGGTAGAGTGTCGTGCTGCGCCGGCGCTCTCTGGAACTCTGGAAAATGTGTCAAAACCACGTCAGTTTTTATAATACTAAATACATGCTACCAATTGAGCTACAAGGCAATACATAGGCGTAGCTAGGGAGGAGCAAGGGTGGACAGTTGAAAACAACACGATAATACATGTTAAGCCACATTAAGTATACCACTTGACCTCACTCACGCACGCAAAAGTACTTAATGAATAAAACGCCACCGTTTTCATAACCACAAAAAACACAAGTTTTGGAAAATACGTTGCGGCGACATGATTTTTTGCGTTCACGCATAACTTTCCCCGCTGACGTGATAGGAGACACGCACACACGCATGCACAGTTAGGTGCTATATGGTTTCCATAATACAAGCTTTGCTTAGTTAGTATGGGGCTAGATGGCGCTGTGTGTAATAAATGTCCCCGCAATGTTATGTTGTTGTTAGTTAGGTTCCAGGAGAGAAAAGCATTTTTTGACAAGCTATAGAGGTACCTCATCTCTCTCTTGTTGTGAGGGTGTGCGGGGTGATTGAGTGTCGTGTGTGTGTGTATTAACGTGTAAGTACTTTAGTAGTATGACTCTACTATAGAGTCCGCCTGGGGAAGTACCACACCTTTGCCAGTTATTCAAACGCCAAACAGTAGTGTGCCAGCATTACTGTGTTCCGGTTTGAAGGGCAATGTTACCAGAGAAATTACTTAATGAAGACTAGTGAGAGAGTGAATGGTATGAAGAGATTTAACATCTAATATCTCAGGGCGACGAGCGCAGTGCAGTGCGGCGCAGGATTGTATTCGCATGCTCACAATTCTGGCACTGCTGCTGCTGTGACTCTTACCACCAAGCAAACGCCCGTCGTCGCCGTGCTCGTCTCGTCACTTAATTGTATTAAAAAAAAAAAAAAAAATACAGGGTGACGAGCGCAGTGCAGTGTGGCGCAGGATTTTGATCGCAAGATCACGATTCTAGCACTACTTGCTGTTATGGGTGGCTTGTTATATTAACCCAGGTACACGTCTTGCTCTTCTCGTATAGCATTAAAAAAATACAGATACTTTTTATTTCTTGCTAATATAATTTGATAATAATTTAATATCGCATAATTTCACTATATATAACTAGATTTTGCGGTCACATGGGTCTTCGTTACATGAAAGTAATTATTGAGTCTGAGCCCCAATTGCTTATGTTCGCCTGATATTAAAGTAGTAATTAATCTGTTAAAATTAACTAGTTGCGAGTAATTACTACTTGCTAAGATTAATTAATGTCATAGAATTAATTTGATTTTAAGCGTCTTTGATCTTATGATGCTGTTATGAGGTAATTTCGAGATTTTGTCATAAGTTTATAAATATAAAAAACATTTTCTGTGCGTTAGTTTCGCAAACACACGAACATGGTTTGACCGATTTGTTTTTTTGGTGTTTTATTTAATTTTATTCTGGGGTGGTTTAACAATTTAAGGTGGTACGAACTTAACCAGGTCATATAGTTAATAATTAACATACTATAAACAACTATAAGTAAATCCATCTTTACCCTTAAACCAGTTATGCAAGTGATGTACTTCGTTCAGCGAGATTTTATGATTTTCGAGCTATATAAATTCTTGTAAAAAAAACCCGCTATGAAAAATAAACAGCTGACTTCTATAAAAACAGCAGTAGTGTGCAAGCATTACTGTGTTCCGGTTTGAAGGGTAATGTTACTAGAAAAACTACTACGGGTATGAAGAGATTTAACATCTAATAATTTCCCAAGTTCGCATGTCTGGCACTGCTACTGTTAGTGGCAGGCGTGACGCTTACCACCAGGCGAAGGTCTAGCTCGTCTCGTCACTTCCATCCATCAGCCAGAAAATGTCCACTGCTGGACGAAGGCCTGCCCCTTACTAGGGAGGTGTTGCCATAATCCCCACGCTTGGCAAGCGGCTTGGGGATCGCAGAATGTTCACCACCGTTAAAGGAGAGGACGCTGCTGCCCGTCCTCCGGTGGTACTGGTTGCAGTTTTAGGACATACCCAGGTCCAGGACATACCCAGGTCACTTGATTGTATAATAATAGTACAGCTATCAGTCTGTTAACCAGTTTTTGATTCGTATTCGATTAAAAGGAACTTTAATATTCATGACCAATCTAAACTAGTAAGAGTAGAGAGGACGACAACGGCAATCATAATTAAAATCAGGCGCTATTCTCCACCAGGTGGCGCTGTACAATGGGTTCAAATTGTAGCCAGTACTAACTGTTATGTACTATTGCACCGCAAACTATGGCGGGCATAGGTGTAATGTACGACATTAAAACCTAACCTATAGACTAGACTAGACCTAACAAGCCTATTCTACTGGATAGTGGTAATAAATATAGTATAGAAGTTATAAGTTTATATGTCAATCAGTTCCATCATTCTATTTATTTATTTATTGGGTACCAACATACCATAGATCAACACATTATCAATAACACATGAAAGTAAAAAGAAACTAGATGCTGATACAATGGGCGATTTTCTGACAGCCATTGAAAAAATATATATAGTTCTTAAAAATCCGTTCGATGGCAATGAAGAGACATGGCCCTGAACAGTTTCACTATCTTGTCTGTGGTTCTAAAGATTTTGAACGAATGAAGCAAAGTAAAAAGGTCAAAAAATAAAAAGTAACCTTATTTCATTTATATCAGATCTGTCAGCGTTTTTTGTGGTTATTGTTTGTGTAACAAAGTACTTGCCCATAGTATTTCTTAAGCTTTCGTTATTCCACGCAAATTAGTAAGTACGCCTTGCCAATTGATTAATTAATTACTATCAATAAAAATAACAATGACTATCAACAAAAAATAATAACAATAACGTAACGTAAAACGTAAACAATAATAATTTATCAGAATTTCAACAAAATGATACAAGAAAACTTGGAAAAGCACTTCACCAACGAACGCAAACTGTGAAGTGAAGCAGTGAAATTGAGTGAACAGCCTTTTAACAAGAAAAATGCGAAGAAAAGTGGGCCATATCTCGCCAGCGCCGTTTATCCTTTGGCTGTAGAACTACGTTTTGACAGCTGTCAGAAAACTTCCCATTATAGGCACCGACAACATGCAATAAGGAGTTTTGGCGGGAACACGGAAAAATCATGTCGTTGCATTCTATGATTTTCTTAAACTGGTGTTTTTTTGGCGAATTAATGACTAAAAATGGTGGTGTTTTATTCATTGAGTGTTGAGTTACATGCATGAGTGTGGGCAAGTGATATAATGTGGTGAAACATGTCTTTTCGTGTTGTTTTCCAAACTCCGTAGAAGCTCATAGTAAAGTCGCCACAACTTTACTAGGGCATGACTTGGACTCGACTTTGACTGGTTTCGACTGACTGACTGTATTTTAATGACATATTTGACTTTATTTTGACAAAAGAAACCTCCATTTTCATAAACTTGACACTGGCAGAATGCACAACGTGCGATGCCAATAACTAAGAAAAAAAAAAACATGCAATAATGACACAAAAAAAAATATATACTAAAACGGCGGTATCAATAAATATTATATAAGACAAATACATTTAACTATTATCGAGAGAGAGGAGCTAAATCCTCCAAGATTATTGTACTTCTTAGTATTGTAAATGTGAAAGCGTGTTAGCTTGTCTATTTTTCAAGCAGTAAAGAAACAATAGGCTAGATGACTTATGTTTAAATCGTTGAAACCAATAGCTTTGATGAAGAATTTAAGTGAATATAGTATGGTAATCGAAAACATTATTTCAATCGGTTAATAATGTTCTGATATATGAGCGTTTAAAGTTTTCGTTAGAGACAACTCTGTCCCTTTCCCACAAAACAAAAAATTACGTCACGTCTTACTTGTTAGAATAGAATTTATATGGCGTACTGAGAAGTGACCTCACGATTTGCTGTTTCGCGTCTCTGTCTAGCATGATATTAAAATGCTTATAAGTTGCTTAATTTTGATCAGATTTTAATTTTCTTTTCATTAATCAGCTATATTTATGGGCCACATTTGAATAGGACAATAAAAAAATACCAGTCATCTTGCATATTGAATCGACGTGGTTTTTGGCATTAATAAATTTTATATTTGGGACATTTTACACACAGCATTGAAGTAGTTATTTAGATTTGGGGTCGGAAATTGATCTGGTGGACCTGGGTACGTCCTAAAATCGCATACAGAATCACCGGACGACGGGCAGCAGCATCCTCTAGGTTAACGGTGGTGAGCATTCAGCAATTCCTAAGCCGTCTGCCAATTGTGGGGACTATGGCAACCCCTCCCTATATTAAAAGAGACATCATCTTCACTTCATCCAGCAGTGGATGTATTCTGGCTGTTGATGGAGTCAGAAATTGATAAAGGCATAGAATTATCGTTTTTATTGTGCAATAGGCTTTGATTTGACTGCCATCTCACTGGATGTGCAATCTGTAATGGAGCTCGCTTGCCTAGAAAAAATCGATCCGGACTTTGCGGCGAGCGAAATCGCGGGACGCAGCTGGTACATTTTAAATCACAGCTTAAAGGGGAATAGCGTGATCGCTTCTCCATACAAACGTATTCTCCTATTATCTACCTGGATAATGCCTCTAGAGCATTTTTATAGAATCTAGGTCTACTGGAGACGTGTCTATGTGTTTTCCTTTTTTTCAGAAGCTAATAGCTAAAAAATGTATAACGCTTTAAATATCTTCATTGTAACTTTTGGAGGGCTATATTTTCTTTAGCAATTAGTTTGTGAAAAAAAGGAAATGACAGAGACACGTCTACAGTAAACCTAGACTTTATAAAAAAACAAATGATTGCTCTAGAGGCATTATACAGGAAGAAAATAGGGGTATACATTTGTATGGAGAAGCGAATCCCAAACCCAAATTATGTTCTTACGACTTCTTATCCGACAGGTTCGATTATGGTCTTATTCAGACTTAAAAATTGTATTTGCATAAACGCAAACCTTATGAAGATTCTATGAACCATACGTGAGTTATCGCCAAACAAATACTTACTTACACTAAAATTCTATATGCAACCTTTAGTACACCTAGATTTTGATGCCTTCGCGTCGCTCGCGGTTTATACCCCGTTGAATAGATGCACTAATTCGTCCTAAAACTAGGTGAGAACGAGCCCGGAGTTAAATCACACTCGAGTACGACAAATCAGTGCAGTAATCCTTGCACCGTCTTCTAGGTCCGTGGAAAACAGTGATACAACTCCTTCATCCACATTCGTAACTAAAAGTTCATAACTAGTTACGAAAAAAATACTTTTCTACGCTGTTTCATAACTAGTTTAAAAACAAGACATTTTTTCCCGGCTTCATGATTACGAATCCTTCCATTTTCATAACCCTGACCGGCTACAAACAAAGACTTTTATTTACTGTCCCATAACCAGTTAATAATATATTTTTTTGCAAATGTTGTTATGTAATCCGAATGAAGGATAATTTGTCTTCATCGACATTCATCACTTGAAATTTATAACCAGCTAGTTTACCAGTCAGTCAGTTTAGTACCACCGAGCTGATTCGAGGAGGTAGATAGTGGAAATATTTAATGTCTAGGTAGTAAGCCCTTTGAGTTCGGATTTTTTAACGAGAAAACAGTACTTTTTGAGAGCATTGTTGTAGCCATGTTTTTTTGTCACCCTATACCATAAATTAATATTCTATTCAATCATGTCGTCACTTATTTTTGCAATTTGAAGAAAAGAGCAACTGAATTTTTTGAAGAAGAGATACGATGAGAACCTTATGTTGCTCTGCCCCATGAAATCTAACACTCGATTGAATGCTTCCCTATTCCCCGATAGACTTTTTTTTATACGTTTTGAACATGTCATCAGCCATAAAACGTCCACTGCTGGACGAAGGCCTCCCTCTTAATAGAGGGGTGTTGCCATAATCCCCACGCTTGGCAGGTGGCTTGGGGATCGCAGAATGCTCACCACCGTTAATCAAGAGGACGCTGCTGCCCGTCCTCCGGTGGGTCTGGTTGCAGTTTAATGACACACCCAGGTCGATTTTGAACATGTTTAGTCTGAATTTGAAGACGCCTAGACTTAATTTTATCGTGGAATACAGATGCATGCAAGAAATTCCACATCCTCGCTGTGGATTCGAAGAGCTTTGTGCAAGGTTTTAGGCTAGTTTTTGACCGTCCTCTCCCCTGAAGTTTAGCAAAGATCCATCATTCTGCGATAGAGTACTCTTATCTATAAACATTACAATTCCGATTTAATTCACTCGCGACATGAAGACATCCAGATTGGATGTGTAAGTAGGAAAACACTAAGGCAGTGCATTTCACGAAAGTTTCACTACTGTCGATGCTGACTACAGATGCTAGCTATTGGGTAGCGACTACTGACTACCCACAATGGCCGCTAATTCCGCGTAATTCCGCGTCATTATACACTCCGCTAGAGGGCGCTAATGTTTGCAGCGTCCTCTCCGTCTTCACTAATCGTAGATACGCAGAAAACCTTTTATAACACCCCTAGGGCTATAAACGCTAGCTAAATGCCTTAAACGCAGCCTTAATTAGACGAATTAAGTTGTAGCTATTGTGTGAAAATGCAGTCCAGATTTTGCGACGCCATTTTGTAATTTGCTAGTTACCTACCTTGTGCTTTAAAGTAGAATGTTTTATTTTTAACTGACTTCGAAAACAAAGGATGTTCTGTATTCGACTGCATGATTTTTACACGAATGCCAAAAAAAGAAGCGTGATGTTTTTAGGGTTCATGTGTGTTTGTATGTATGTATGTGAGTTTCGTTATTCTACCATAAATTCTAAATGCCTGAACAGATTTATATGTATGGGGCATCGTAAGAATCCATCATCTTGAGTAACAAGATCACTTAAATTTATTATTATTATATATTTGTTTTTTTAAATCATGGCTTGTTTGGTCACCAATTTATCTACAGAAAAGCGAAGGCCCTACTCTTATGTTAGAACGGGTGACAAAACCATTTTGTAAAGCAATTGTATGGAAAACCGCTGTCACCAGTTTCACACATCCAAACGCATGTCAATCATATTGTCACTACATAAGACGTAACGCAATCATTGGCCGCGAATTTATCCACAGAAAAGTGAATGAATTTATCCGTCAATTGTCGTCTCATAAAGTATCTATCTATCTCTTTATTGAAGTAAAAAAAGTCAACTAGTTTGTTACATTTGGTTGTTTGATAGTCTTCTTTGTATTTCTATACTAAATGTATAGTCAAAGATTATATTGTGATTTACAAACATGTATTCTACATATTTTAAATCGCGTGATCCTTGGCAGTCTTTAAAATAGTTAAACTATAGTGAATAAACTAATTATTTATAATAAAATTTACCTACTGGAAAACTACTAACATAATATCATAGGTCTGCTTACTATAAATAGCACTTTATGGGTATCTGAGGTCTGTTTTTTTTGTAGGCAAAGGCTACACTAAAAGAAAATCTTTTTATTCCTACAATGAATAAATGCTATAAGCAAGTAACGGTGTAGTTAGCCGTAGAACTCTATTAGGGAGACCACCCGACTTGAAATCGTCAATCGTCAAATCGTTGCAGCATCAAATCCAAGCTCATACCAATAAGCTCTTTGGAGTTTATGTACATATTTATAACTCGTGGATTATGCTAAACGGTATTATACTAAAATCAGCGATTCTCCAAAATCTGCCAGAATAATGATATTTTCCCTTCGTCCACATTTTTGTTTTAAGATTATAAATAATAGTTTACGAGTAAAGTCGACCCTAGAAATTTAATCTCAGATTTTAAGATATGTAACATAATTCCCAAAAATGCATTGAATGCATTTAATTTTTTAAATCCTTGCACTCGACGACCAGACTGAGTTAAGACTCTCATTAGTGAGGATTCAACCGCAGAGTTGGAAATATGCAGAGAGAGAGGGTCGATGTTCAACTTATAACAGCATATACTTGCTGTGCATTGTTGCGTGCGCGCATTAAGACTCATAAAACAAATATGTAACGATCAAAAACGGCTGAATTTGTAATTAGTTATGTTATCGATTGAGATTTATTTTATGATCTCAATCAATCTTTATTATTATTAACTTTGGAGCATATAGCATAAATTATTAAAGTGTGTAGATCCCCTGGTCAGAAATCCCCTGGTCAGTTTTTCGAAGCTAGCATTACTACGTAGTACTATTATTTATTCGTTGGCATTACACTGAATCCGAAGCGATTTGTGGCAAAAACAATCTTGTATCCTTAATTTTTTTTTTTTTTTTTTTTTTGTTTATTATTTTATGTACGAAATTTTCTTTCCATTAATAAAAACACGTCTATGTTGCAAGTGTAGTAGTAAAACCTTTATTTGCGTTTTAAGACTTGTATCAAGTTGTATCTCTGTATATTATGTTCTCGTACATTCGACTGGCGTATGATTAAATGCTCACGGCCTTTGTTTAACGTGCTTAATTTGGCAATTTCGGCTGTATTATATGAAACGAGCATTTTTCGGAACCAGAATGAAATGAATAGTTCTCTTACATATGTATATATATATATACAGTCTGGATATAATAAGAACTGATTGACAAGCACCTGTGACCTACCAGTACATAAGTACTAGGACTACTGAAAATGATTACTTTTCTTGACAACTCTAGTAAAAAAGGTAAGTGTATTAATTTTGAGCAAAACTCAAATAAAATATCGTCGTATCGGTTTTTAAGAACTTAACAAACTCATGGGACCTAATAGCTTTCTAAATTGGCGATCACTTCTCACTCCCTACAGGAGGCAACCCTACAGTCTTCAAATAGGGGTGCACCGCACTTCTCAAATCACACTCAACGCGCCAATTGCTTTTAATCCACTCGATAGATGGCGCTTACAACAAAAGCCTACCCCACCTACAACTTGCAAAAATTCTATTCCCAACTCTAAATCAAAGGCTTTTCAGTTTTAATCTGTTTGAAGTGCGGGTAGTTGTGATTTTGATATTTATTTAATCGATTTCCAACCCTAACCATTCCTATTTAAGTTGAAATTTCATTAAAAGTCTGGTAGTTTTATATTTTTTTCCATCAATTTTAATTCGAGCTGTAAATTAAAGAAGTTAGGGTAGAATTTTGTGTGGAATGCGGGTAGTTTTAAGTTGATGTCAAGAGATCGCCGGTTGTAATCGACACGCGTTCTATAGTCATCGAGTGCCACTTGGATGCAGTCGTCAAATTAATTGTACAGTTTTGATCCAGCGTCTAATTGAGAAGTTGAGAATAGATCTTTTGACCCGTAAACTATTAAAGCCTTGGACGAGATTCGTCATAAGTCTTGCCAAATTTGGAACAGACATACTTGGAAAGTAAGCCGGAAGAAGCAGCGTAGGTAGACCTCCCACTAAGTGGACTGGCGACATTGTGAAAGTTGCGGGTAACCGGTGGATGCAAATGGCAGGTTGTCGTACAGTGTGGTGTGGTGGTCTAAGATCCATCAGGGAACCCTTCGTTCAGAAGTGGACGTCTCCGGACTGATTCCTTGGAATAATAAGGCGATGTGTTTCTCATTCCGGATAGTATGATAATGGATTCTTCGGGATGTACTACGTATTTTAATATTTTTTTAATGAAAATTGTTCTATGTAGGGCAAACAATTTTTGTCTATAGCATTGGTATCCAATGTTGAACATAAAGTCTATTTTTAACCGACTTCAAAAAAGGAGGAGGTTCTATGTTCGATTGTATGTATGTTTTTTTTATTTTTTATGTATGTTCACTGATTTCTCCGGCTGCTGTGGATCGATTTTGAAAATTCTTTTTTTATTTGAAAAGGTTAAACTCCCGATGTGGTTCCATATTAATTTGAACTCGGTTATTTTTTTTTGAAAAATTTATATGTGGTCTATTAGAATTATTTATAGTTTAGTAACTAGGAACTGTGATCGTTACTTTATAGCGTATTGGTCTTTTCACTTATTAATTATCATTGATCGTAATGTGTATTAGCACAGAATAAATAATAGTTCTACGGTATTAGTCAATGTGGTCAATTTTGAAGGCTTTAGTTGACAATTCTAAACTAATTAAAATTTCGCTGTCACTTTTTTCCCAGGCATATTAGCTAAGGACAGCAATACTTTAGTTAGTTGACTTCTGTCAATTAAAACCTCCAAAATTGACCACATTGGTGTCGATTCTGTTGCACTGCTCACTAAACTAAACTTAATTTGACAGGAAGAAACCTGTTGACATCCTTTTCTAACATATTGAAATGAAATGAGACGCGTATAATTTTAGTCCTGTCAGATTAGTTTAGTTTAGTGAGCAGTGCAACAGAATCGACACCAATGTGGTCGATTCTGGCGGTTTTAGTTGACAGTTCTAAACTAACTAAAGTATTGCTGTCACTTTTTTACTAAGGAAAAAGGACAGCAATACTTTAGTTAGTTTAGAACTGTCAACTAAAACAGCCGGAATCGACCACAATGTGCGTCTAAACGGTTCCAAGATATGGAGGGTTTTGAATGAATACCAAAACTAATTTAAAATAGTTAAATAGGGTAGATGACTGATGTTTATATCGTTGAAACCAATAGCTTTGATGAAGAATTTAAGTAAATATAGTATGTTTATTGAAAAAATAATTTAAATCGGTGAATAATGTTCTGATATATGAGCGTTTAAAGTTTTTGTTAGAGACGACTCTGTCCCTTTGCCACAAAACAAAAAATTACGTCACGCCTTACTTGTCAGAATAGAATTTATATGGCGTACAGAGAAGTGAAGTCATGATTTGCTGTTTCGCCTCTCTGTCTAGCATGATATTAAAATGCTTATAAGTTGCTTATTTTTGATCAGATTTTCCTTTTGCTTTTCATTAATCAGCTATATTTGTGGGCCACATTTTAATAGGACAATAAAAAAAAACCAGTCATTTAGCCTATTGTCTACTCGAAAACTGAAAGCAGGAAGACTATAGCAAGTGGTAAACAGTTGGCAAAATGACTAATTTTGCACAGCAGTGAAGTGAAACTTAACAATAAAACCACAATTCAAAATGCGATAAAAGCTCCAATCTTTTCAGCTTCATAATTTAATGAAACCATAAAAGAAAATCTCAACAAAATCGGAGTAACGAAAGGTAATTTAACAATAATTGGCTAAGTCATGCCAAGAGCCATTGTGTGAACGCAACCAATCAGAGACATTTGAAAATTATTAAATTACACCAATTTTTACAATGTCTTTTATTGCCACGACTCGACTACTAACCCAGCTTAAAGGCAAGATTTCAATGAGGGCACCACAGTCGAATAAACTCGAAAACTCGTAACTACCCATAGAAAAATTTAGTTCCGTAATTTTCCCAACTCTACAGTTAAGTTGGTCGCTGCGTAGCTCAATTTGTTTCTATTCTCTGGCAGCCTATATTGAAAATTAGTCTCTATTTCTGCAAGGTACAGTCGTAATTGGGTAGTGCGGATGGTGGAATGGAAACCACGTATGAGTAATTGCTTTTCATTACTCTCCTATTGTAGTACAGAGGTCCTGCGAGAGAGTGGGGGGGGGACAAATTGCTGACAATTACACAATAAAAAAATTAAAAGTCGGTCGGCCACAGCTCCGAGAATCACGTAGTCGTTTCCATTTTTCAGGTGTGATTTTTTCAGGAAAATTCGAGTCTACCCAATATTGCTTTTGGAGTTCTTCAGTTTAGGAGTTATGTTTTTTTTAATGCAATGGAATGACGAGACCGTGCCTGGTGGTCGCCTGCTATAACAGTAGCCAGAATTGTGAACCTGCGAATAAATCCTGCGCCGCACTGCACTGCGCTCGTCACCCTGAGATATTAGATGTTAAATCTCTTCATACCCAGTAACTTTGCTGGTAGTATTGCCCTTCAAACCAAAACACAGTAATGCTTGCACACCACTGGTAGGTGATTGAATCCTGGACGAGGTCTTCAGTAGAGTTCTACCACTACAAAAAGGTTTTCATATGACACGCGATTTTAATAAAAAAATGGACTGGGTCTGCCCGAACTCTATTTCTAAAATAAACTCGTAGTAGACTAACCTCGTAAACTCGTTTGTAGTGGTAGGACTCTACCGCAGAGTCCGCCTGGGGAGTACCACACCATTGCCAGTTATTCAACCGCCAAGCAGTAGTGTGTTCCGGTTTGAAGGGCAATGTTACCAGATAAATTACTGGGTATGAAGAGATTTAACATCTAATATCTCAGGGTGACGAGCGCAGTACAGTGCAGCGCAGGGTTGTGTTCACAAGTTCACTATTCTGGCACTGCTACTGTTAGTGGCAAGCGTGACGCTTACCATCGGGCAAACGTCTTGCTCGTCTCGTCACTTGATTATATAAAAATAAAAATAAACACTACAACGGATGTTAACCTATTCATAATTTATAAACAATTTTGCCCCCACTCTTTAATAATATGCTATATGCTGTAAAGTTAATAATAATAAATATTGATTGAGATCATAAAATAAATCTCAATCGATAACATAACTAATTACAAATACGCTTACCACCAGGCGAACGTCTTGCTCGTCTCGACACTAAATTGTATTTAAAAATAACTCATTGTATATTTGTGCGAGACCTTGATGTATTTGTGTGCATGCAGTTTACGTATGACAAGCTAAATTCAAGCACCGAGAAAGCTTCGCCCATTCCCTGGCTCGCCATTAATACTTGGCAAAAGTCTTAAAAAGGAAACTTCTCTCCTAGCAATACTGTGACTTCTGTGAATCACCATATCGGATGTGTTCTGACGTACAAAATATTTATTTTTATCACATCTATTAAAATAGAGCTGCTTTGTTCCTCGCAAACAGGACAAAAAAGAGATCTTTTTTGCCCTAGGGATGAAAAGTGATTTGAAAATGGAATGTGGAATATTCTTAGTAAAAGTTCCGATCACCAAAGAGATCAACCATGAAAATTGTATGAGCAAGTAACAGGCAAGATAAAGGAAAGCGTAAGAATATAAAATAAAATAACAAGTGTGTGAAAAAATAAAATACGCGCGAAATGCATTTGGACTTCGTTCGTAATTGTTTACTCAAATTCAGATTTTACTTTGTTTTACTTTAACTGAATGTATCTTCCTCAAAAAAAGTGAGAAGCAAGTGGGAGTTGTGAGAATGAAATAAACGTAGGTACTATTCTTATTCATAAGTTACTTATTTTCTCATAGAGGGTGATAAAAAGCAGTGTCCACCTCGGGATCAACACTATTTTAAGCTCGAGTACTTTGAATCCCTCGCTGCGTTCTGGATACAAAGAAATACACACGCTTTATAAATAGTTGTTGCTCCCTTGGTAAACAATCTACTATTATTGATAGATTAAAATAATTATGAATAGTTGGGATTTTCAAGCAGCAAATCAGTAAAAGTTTTAGGTCTAATTGAATTTTATCTTAAATTTTATATCAAGAACTGATTTTGCGAGTGCGCGTGACTGTGTGTGTGTGTGTGTGTGTGTAGTGTGTGTGGTGTATGTTTGAGTGAGAGTGAGTAGGGATATGTCGGTATGTTGTTTGTTAGTTATTAGTTATGTAAAAATAATAATATAATAATAAAAATAATTTATTCAAAAACAAGTCTAACAGAAATACAAAACTTACATAACATACTTACATATAATATAAAATGTTAGCCTGAACTAGGTAATCCTGTGTTTCAGGCGTGAAGAGCACAATAGTATAATAATTTTAACTTATTACAACATTAATATTAAAATATAATTCACACACAACGGAGAGAGCTTTGCTCGGAGTTACTTTGCGCGATAGAATCCAGAACGAGGATATTCGCCAAAGAACCAAAGTTACCGACATAGCTCGCAAGGTTTGCAAGTTGAAGTGGCAATGGGCGCCACATCGCTCGACGAACTGACAACCGATGGGGAAGAAAGGTTCTTGAGTGGCGGAAGACGTAGCGTATAGGCGCGACCTTCCACTAGGTGGACCGACGACATTGTAAAAGTCGCGGGCAACCGGTGGATGCAAATGGCAGGTTGTTGTACAGTGTGGCGGTCTAAGGGGGAGGCCTACGTTCAGCAGTGGACGTCTCCGGGCTGATGATGATTAAAATATAATTTAAAATAAAAACAAACCAAAAAACAACTGCTAAGTTAACACAAATAAAGGTTAGGTCAAGACTAAATCTAAGATCTAAGATTAAATCTGTGGACACTATAAACAAATGTAACTCGTGATTTCTTTGGCAGGTGTGGTTCCAGAACCGTAGAGCCAAGTGGCGCAAACGAGAGAAGGCGCTGGGGAGAGACCATGCTCCTTTCATGCATCACGAACACGGTATGTGAGCGCCACAACTATTGAGAGTGACGAGATCGACACGTTCGCCTGGTGGTAGCAGTGCCAGAACTGTGAACTTGCGAACAAAATCCTGCGCCGCACTGCACTGCGCTCGTCACCCTGACAGGGTGTCTCCGCAGTTTAGGTATTTTCGGCCGGCGCTCCGTCCGGATAGACAATGCAAGGCAGAAGTCAGTCGCCGCCCGCAAGCTAGCCTCGTCGCACGTAACTAAGCATACGTGATAGAAAGAGAGCGGTATATCTAGGTGAATATAGCGAGCGGTATCCAGCGCTGTGCGAGGTGAATTGCAACTTTATTGTCTAGTAGATAGAGTCCTTATTTATTTCAATTCCCTTGCGGAGTTAACTTTCTGTACGTTGTAGTATTATTTATTCTGTGACCCTGAGATATTAGATGACAAATCTCTTCATGCCCGGTAATTTATCTGGTTACATTGCCTTTCGAACCTAAACACAATAATACTTGCACACTACTGCTTTGCGGATAAATAACTAGCAAAGCAAGCTGGCTGGTTAGTGGCAAAGCAAGCTGGCTGGTTAGTGGCAAAGCAAGCTGGCTGGTTAGTGGCAAAGGTGTGGTACTTCCCCAGGCGGTCAGTCCTACCACTACAGACAACTACACTCCTTTCCTCTTAAGAAGATTGTTCCGTCGGTGACGGTCTCGTGTCTCCCCTGATGTCCCCCCCAGGCCGGGGAGATATAAGAACATACATTTAAAATAATATTTAGAGTATTCCACAGGGCCGTACCGTGAACCGCTTATAGCAAGACCGAATAGATTCAGCTGTCCACACGACCGCGAACCTTATTGCGAGGCGATAAAATTCACAGTCGCGCAGCGTCGGCAGCTGAGCGTATTCGGTCCCGGAATAGGCGTTCATGGTACGGCCCCGGAACTAGCATTACATTGAATGAAACCATACAAATAATTCAAGATTCAAGAAAAACGTAGGTACCTACTTACCTAATAATTTTCACTTTTGTCGCGTCATCACCAGCATTTCCACTGGTAGACATAGGCCTCCTCCGTCAATCTCCGAAAGAACCGGTTGGAAGCAGCACCCGTCCACCAAAGGACGAAATAAAATAAAAATGCCAAAAAAATTAAATGAAATGCTGATGATGACGAGACTAAAGTGAATATTTAGGTAGTAACTAGATACGTTTTTCTTGACATTTTAATTATTTTTATAGTTTCATTAATGTAATGCTTGATAATACTACTCTCAATATTATACTCAAAATATTATTTTAAAAGTAAGTTCAATTATCTCCCCGGCCTGCGGGAGACACGAGGACTGAAAATCCTATTGTCTCCCCCAGGGGGGAAATCAGGGGAGACACGAGACCGTCACCGTTCCGTCTCACTTTATGCATTTGCCAGTGTCAAGTCAGTCAAGTATTTTTAACTGACTTCAAAAAAGGAGGTTCTCAATTCGACTGTATGTTTTTGTTACGCGATTACTCCGGCAATTATGAATTGATTTTAATGATTATTTTTTGTTTGGTAGGTGATATACATTTACATTTTATCGAAATCGGTTTAGTGGTTTGGTTTTTAAATCTAAATTACTGGAATAAATCAAAGCAACTGCAAAATATGAAGATGTCATCCAGGTTGTCAAAATTGAAGTCGGTTGTTTCTTTTTAAAAAAGCGTATTATAAGATTTCAAGATTTGGATTAATTGTCGTCGAAAAAGTCTCAATCAAAGTAACACACAGTAATTATATAGTCTCTTCTCTCTTTCTCTCTCTAAAAATATACGGCCATTGGGCAAGCCCCTAGAGTTGTCCAAGCAGGTGTCAAATCACACCGGCATGGCACGAGCGATATTTTCCCAATTGATAGTATCATTACAGAATAGATAACAGTATCGTTAGTATTACAATACCCGCCTTGTGAACCGTCACCTGCGTGTGTACGCACCTTTACACCCCTTCGATTACTTAGTTGTTTACATAGTGTGAACGCGGTAGTATGATTTTAATCCTACTTAATGTTATAAATGTGAAAGTTTGTATTTGGATGCCAAGCCAATTAACCAATCATGTAAAAACGGCTGGATGGATTTGGATGAAATTTGGCATAGAGGTAGCTTATACTTTAGAATAATAATAATGAATAATATTTTTGTAGTGGTAGGACTCTACTGCAGAGTCCGCCTGGGGAAATACCACACCTTTGCCATTAACCAGCCAGCTTACTTTGCCAGTTATTCAACCGCCAAGCAGTAGTAGCGTACATTACTGTGTTCTGGTTTGAAAGGAAATGATACCAGAGAAATTACTGGGTATGAAGAGATTTAACATCTATAATATCCTAGGGTGACGAGCGCAGTGCAGTGCGGCGCAGGATTGTGTTCGCAAGTTCACTATTCTGGCACTGCTACTGTTAGTGGCAGGCGTGACGCTTACCACCAGGCGAGCGTCTTGCTCGTCCCGTCTTTCGATTGTATAAAAAAAAACATGGGTTTTTTTTTGTACTAGGGATTGCAGGTGAATCCCAGGGCACTGCTAGTGCTATTTAATTAACATTGTAAAATTAATATTAACGTGTAGGCCTCGATTGTTCTTTTCAACCGACTTCAAAAAAGTAGGTTCTCAATTCGACTGTACTTTTTTTTTGTATGTATGTTACGTGATTACTCCGCCAATTATGTATTGATTATGATCATTATTTTTTCTTTGGTCTTCTTAGGTCATACTTCAGAGGTGGTCCCATAGAAATTTTATCAAAATTGATTCAGTAGATTGGTTTTTAAATCAAAATTTCTAGAAAAAAGATGTCATCCAGGTAATAGGAATTGAAGTCGGTTGTTTAAAAAAAACCACTGGAGGACGGGCAGCAGCGTCCTCTCAGTTAATGGTGGTAACCATTCTGTGATTCCCAAGCCGCCTGCCAAGCGTGGGGATTATGGCAACACCTCCCTTTAAGGGAGAGGCCTTCGTCCAGCAGTGGACGTCTTCCGGCTGTTGATGTAAAGTGTTTAAAAAAAAAAATGTAAATATAAAATTATATTCATCATGAAGCTTTTATCAGCTTTTATCTAGTAGTTTGAATATAGAAATACTCAATACTCAATCATTTATTGCAACATATGTGGCTACATGCAGGTCTTAAGTAACATGTGTATATTACAGTAATACATATGACATGATATTAAAGAAGAATGATATGAATGTAATGAATGTAATGATATGATATTAAAGAAGAAAGAAAGAAAAATAATATGTTTTGTAACATCATTAACATACTTAATGTACGAAACGTATAAACGTACTTAATAAAGAGGTAAGACTATATACTTAGTTCCCGTAGGAAAGCGAGATAAATCGTGGGGCGCTACTAGTTTAAGATAAAAACCTAGAAAATATGAAATAAAACTTATTTTTATTCTATAAAAGGCTTGCGTTCGACCACCATCATTAGGCTTTCCGAGAAACATACACAGCTTTGGACATAGGCCTACCCTCGAAGAGCGATTAGGCCAGATCCACAAAGCTGCGGGTAGCGGGTTGGTTCACACACTCTATAAATTTCTTTTCCGATCGTATGCAGGCTTTTCCTGGATGTTTACCTTCACCGAAAAGCCAGTCGCATGTACATGTACAATAGGGTAGATGACTGATGTTTTTATCGTTGAAACCAATAGCTTTAATGAAGAATTTAAGTAAATATAGTATGTTTATTGAAAATGTAATTTAAATCGGTTAATAATGTTCTGATATATGAGCATTTAAAGTTTTTGTTAGAGACAACTCTGTCCCTTTCCCACAAAACAAAAAATGACGTCACGCCAAACTTGTCAGAATAGAATTTATATGGCGTACAGAGAAGTGACGTCATGATTTGCTGTTTCTTCTCTCTGTCTAGCATGATATTAAAATGCTTATAAGTTGCTTGTTTTTGATCAGATTTTCATTTTCTTTTCATTAATCAGCTATATTTATGGGCTACATTTTAATACGACAATAAAAAAAACCAGTCATCTAGCCTATTGTACATTAACTACGAAAAAACCAGGACCTCAGGATTACGAGTCTTTCGGTCTCCCATTAAGATGCTCACAGCTTGCCAAACACAAACTCTAGATAATGTATTAGTTTTAATAATGTTATTGAGTGACGAGACGAGATAGCCAGCCCCTAGTGGTAAGCATCAAGCCTGGCCATAACAGTAGCTGTGCTAGAATTGTGAACTTGCGAATATAATCCTGCGCACTGCACTGCGCTCGTCACCCTTAGATATTAGATGTCAAATCTCTTCATGCCTAGTAATTTCTCTGGTAACATTGCCCTTCAAACTGAAACACAGTAATGCTTGCAAACTACTGTTTGGCGGTTGAATAACTGACAAACAAAAAAGAACTACAAATAACTAATAACTGATAAAACAAAACCCGGTGCCTGGTGGTACTCATACACGACTCTAGCCGTCAAAATAATTCACAGTTTATAACACACCTGACAGCTATTTAAGCCCCATATCATTAATAAATCAATAATTGAAATATGATTTCCATACAATCAGTTTATTTATATCAAAATGTGTAGATTATAAATCAAAATATAAAACGATACCCCATAATTGTAGCAATGGTGTCGCGTAAACACGAATCTGTACAGTCATTATTTGAGCATTAACTGATGTAGGCCGGTTCTACACGCACGGGCTTTCGTGCGGGAAAATTGAAGTGATATAATAAAAGAAGTATACAATATTTCACGTATAAACTAGTAGTTTGCAACTACCTGAGACCTCGCTACTCACACATCTTCTAAGCCCTTACAAAATTTGGCTAATATTCAAACTTGATAATTGTATTTGCACAAAGTTAGTTGTAGTTAGTTTATTTTAAGTTAGATATTTCGTATTTTTTTATTAAGTTTTGACATTATATAGATATTTTATTGAATTAGCTAGTTATTATAAGTAAACATTTAAATTATAATTTTATTAGAAATGCTTCGTGTTTTGCACAAATTACTTATTTAGAAAATTTCATAAAATTGGATCAACTGCTCGCAAGTTATTTCAAACAAATAAATACAAACACATACACCCTACGGCGATATGCCTCTTACATTCAGATACCTTAATTCACTTAGCTTGATCAATTTGATCACACAACGTATGTATTACTATTATAACAATAAAAAAAAATGTATTATAGTTTACAGTATAACACTATTTTAAATTACTTTAAAAGGCGAGATTTGCGAAGTATCTAAAAAAAATAGGCGAGTTGTCTATTTGATCGAGTTCAATATTTTCCAAAAACCCTATTTAAATAAATCTTTTGTCTATTTCGATCAAGTTCTATGTTTTGACTGACTGAGTTTTTTTGTAGTTGTGTAGTTAGTTTTTATTTATTTTGTTTGTGTAGGTATAACATTCGCGTTTTCCCGCACGATAGCCCGCACGTCTGATCGCACCCAAAGACTGTCGGCCCACCTATTTACCAAAAATAACAGGTTGCGTTCCCTAAACGCGTTTTCCGTTACTTCCGTAACAATTATCGCCTGGGTAGCGCATTAAAGCTCGTTTAGGCAATTATCACAGATTTCATACGATAAATATCTGTTTGATGCGTGATTCGGTTGTTTTTTTTGCTTTCATGATAGGATTTTGTGGTATTTTGGGTTTTTTTTTCTTAGTAATTGGCATCGCACGGTGTGCATTCTGCCAGTGTCAAGTGTATTATGAATGTTCAAGTTTATGTAATATTATAAAGTCAAATATGTCATAAAATCAGTTAATCACACAAAATTTGTCAGTCGAGTCCAAGTCATGCCTTAGTAAAGTTGTGGCGACTTTACTATGAGCTTTTACGGAGTTTTGAAAACAACACAAAAAAAATATTTCACCACATTATATCACTTGCCCACATTAAAACACCACCATTTTTAATCATTTTAATCAAAAAACACTAGTTTAAGATGATTAACATGATTTTTCCGTGTTCCCGCCAAAACTCCTTTTGGGGTTTTATTGTATGTATCTGCATTTCAGCGTTAATAATGAATAAGAATAATTTGTATATTATAATAATATGAACAACACACACACAAACAAATACAAGCGATATAATAACACTAATCTATCGATATAATCGATCCCCAAGCCACCTGCCAAGCGTGGGGATTATGGCGACACCCCTCTATAAAGAGTCCAGCAGTGGACGTTTTATGGATACGACGAATAACACTAACCTAGTGTTGCTTAAGCTAAAATATACGGATAAAACACATCTCGAGATCCGATCATTTCGTACAGGGTCGCATAAGTTTGTTTGTGTCTGTGAATGTAGTAGGAGAAACCATTGATTTGAGAGTCTTCGGTCAGCTGGACCCGCTCGCCAGTGGATCCGCGGGTCCACTCAGAGTCGAAAAATTCTCCATCTTGCAAGGTTATCCTTGACTAGCTAATTCTAGGTCCTGAAGACTGATTCGGGGTTAACGCATTTCGTTAACCTCGTGCGCCACAAGAAATCTTAACAGCTAGCTTGAGCTACTGTAGGAAAACACCGTGAGAAAGTCTTAACATAGTAGTAGGGCAAACTCATAAGTAGCTCGGTTGACTAGCTAGCATTTTTATTATGAAAACAGACGTAGTTTTGTAAAATTTTTGTTTTATTTATACGGGAATACTCACGTTTAATTAACTCTGATACTCCGACAATAGTTTTGATCACATCCGGTGACCTTTTTCAAACAGTGAAAACAGAGACCTACGCGCGTGCGGCTGCGTCCTGCTTCGTAGTGATAGTTATAGTCGGAGTATCCGATTTAATTAAACGTGAGTATTCCCGTATAAATAAAACAAAAATGTGACTAGCTACCACTTCAAATTGAAAACCTGGCGTCAAACACTTAACGGTTTTAAGTATTAAAAAAAGGCACGCGATAAGCTTTTGAATTTTAATGGTTTAATTAAAAAACATAATTTAAGTGCGCGTTGAAATCTTTTCTTAGAAAGATCGACTCTCAAACGAAAACGCCATCTTTTTTATTTTCGTCGGTTGCTAAAGGGGCTGGGGGAGTTCAAAGGCCCTAAAACCCCCCTTAGACTAGTATAAGGAGAATTCTTATATACGCTTCAGCTCAACCCAATTATTTTTTTCCTAGCCCAATGTATTCTCTATCTGTAGGTACGTAAAAGTTTCATTTCAGCGCGCGACTTCGTCCTCTTAGAAGGCATAGACTTTAAATGTTAAGAATCCGCCATCCTTCTTTATATCATTTATTCAGTCAACTTATTTTCAACAATACATTACCCCTAACTGTTTCATCTCAGTCTGGTATTACGTTAAATGAACGCCAGAAGAAAAATTACACTTAATCATGGCATGGAGACTGTGGCTGATCAAAGTAACGGAAGCTCTTTGTAAAGAGCAGGGCGTTTGTTCCATAATCGGTAGTTAGACGGAGACAATGTACAATGCTGCAAACGGTATAATTGTGGACGATGCCGGCCGTAAGTCGACGAATTTTACACGTCATTATACAGTTTTATTCCAGACTTTGATCTTTTACTTTTTTGAAACTCAGACATAATAGAGGTTAGGAGAGAGACTGGCCATAGCGCATGTTACACGCTAAGTTCACAATAATTATGCCTTAACTTAAATAACTTTATCATACTATAACATACAAAATAAAATACAATATGCATGCTGGGAACGCTGCCGACTGGTTTGGTTTGGTTTGGGCAGTTTGTGTTTTATTTGACTTTTATCGGTCTGGATGCAATTCATTTGCATTTAAATACAACCGACATCAACTTCGAATACCTGGATGACATTTTCATATTTTCTAGTAATTTTGATTTAAAAACTAAACTACTGAACCGATTTGGATAAAATTTAAATGATGAACCACCTCTGAACTATTACCTACCAAACAAAAAAAGAATCACGAAAATCAGTTCATAGTTAGCGGAGTAATCGCGTAACATACGTTAAAAAAAACATACAGTCGGATGGAGAACCTCCTTTTTTGAAGTCGGTTGAAAATAGTAAAAGTTGTAAGCTAGATCAAATGAACCAAGCTCAAGAAAGAGATATGAATCGGCAAACGTAGCGTATGACGCCCTGAGATTCGACGGAGTGCTGATATATATGTAAGATCCTGTTCGATTGAGGCTTTTCTTTAGTTGCAAGTACTTAATTATTTTTTTGTTCATGTCTCTGTGTAGATTTTCATTATCAGCCAGAAAGCGACCACAGCTGAACGAAAGCTTCCCCTTAATAGGGTTGCCATAATCCTCACGCTTGGCAGGCAGTTTGGGGATCACAGAATGCCCGCTGCTGCCCGGCCTCCGGTTGTTCTGGATGCAGTTTTAACTTTTATTACACACCCAGGTTCAAGAATAAGTAGATTTAATTAGTACTTTTTGTTGCAGTAGTGGGAGAATGGAGCGGCGCGCCGGCAGGGGGAGAGTGGTGGGCGCTGGGGCTGGGCGCAGGGCTGGGGGCACTGGGGGTACCCGCCCCGCTGTGGCACGATGAGCCCGCTGCGGCTTTCCGGGCACTGCTGCACAGGTAATATACAGAGCTGCTAGCATCCTACATACAAAATATTCTTGTTTGGGTGTCAACACTCCTTATAATTGAATACTTTATAGCTCAGTTGGTAGTATCTTATTTTATAATACCATCTTCAAAAAAAGAGGAGGTTCACATTTGACTGTATGTATATTTTTTAAGTATGTTCACCGGTTTTTCCATGAATTATGGACCAATTATCAAAACACTTTTTTGTTTGAAATTACTTTAATGAGTATTTTTTTTGAAAAAAATGTTTGTGCAATGTTATGTTACTATTGTTATACTCGTGTTAGTAAAGATAACGCCCGCTCATAATTTCTCTAAATAAAAAAACACGTATTATCCTTTAGCAGCTTACATTTCCTATCCTAACCAGCAATATTATTCCAGATACGTGCTAGCTCTCCCCCCACCAACACTCCGGCCACCCGAGCCAGAGCCATCACCCCCCTCGCCCCCTTCTCCGAGTACGGCCCTGGCGCGCCTGGCTAGTGCCGACACACTTCGGCTGAGAGCACACGACGCGATACAAGACCGAGTGTTGCAACATAATAATAAGGTTCATACGTAACTAGAGTAATAATATAATTGATCATTACTAAATTGTGAAAAGGTGATAACTGATTAAAGCCCGACAATTACGTGGTCTAAGTCGGCCGAGTCTAGCCGTTAGTGTACTAGCACATGGGACACACAGCCATAAAAAGTCGCCGCTTGAAACTAAAAGCGGCTTCTGTGCGGCGACTTCATAATAGTACATTATGATACGAGTGTGCTATGGTCATTACACTCGAAGCGGTATTATGCGCGCAAACCGTAGGCGAGCGCGATAAGGAAGCCAAGTGTAATTACCAATAGCACACGGGTTCCATACGACATTTTTCATCACACTTGCGAGGAAAAACAAACTTTTTTTTGATAGATTTGTGTTTTATTTATACGGGAATACTCACGTTTAATTAAATCACTCTTATTACATACATTAATTCACTCTTTGTAAAAGGTCACCGGGTGTGATCGAAACTATTGTCGGAGTATCCGATTTAATTAAACGTGAGTATTCTCGTATAAACAAAACAAATTATTTTTTATACTTATCGGTTGATACGTATCAAAAAAAAGTTTGTACTGTTTGTGTTGTTTGTAAAACGAAAAGTTAGTGTTTTTTGTACACAGTACAAAAAATGTATGACTGGAGTCCGCAGCTGGGTGGTGGCGTTTTGTGGCAGAAGTACCTACTTCAAGAAATATTATCGAGCGTTTCTGCTTCTCAGAAGCTTCAGGCGACGGCGGCGTTTAGTGGCTGTGGCGCGTGTCCCATGTGCTAGTACACTGCTCACGCCACATCGTAAAGACCATAATAAAATGAAATATATATGAACCTACTCTAGTTTATTGTCTAAGGCTGGAGTTAACAAAACGTGCTCCATCCTCGACCGTCGCTTACCATTACACGAGGTCATGTGACCCAATCTTTTAGTTTTCTAATACAAGTTAAAATTAGAGTACCCATTGTAAGTACCGTATAACTTAGTATTAAGTTACGCTTAGGGTAATCTTTAAATATTCCTAGTCACTATACTTATTATTAATCTTTTTAATATGTGGAATCTGGTATCTACTTCGTTTATTTAAACAAAAAATTCTGTAAAAAAGGACACTTTATAATAGGTACGTGTGCCTTAATGTTCAATGGTAGGGTTTTCCGAGGTTTTTAAATTGTTTCCAGATTTTGAGTAAATAAAGGCGTGAATTCATTGGAGAATAAATTGGTCGGAACACTGGTCACCAGAGATATATGTGAAGATAAGTCTTATTGTGTTGCATTATATTATATCGCTTGCCCACATTTATGCACAGCGGTCGCGGAAGTGCGGGGCAGAGGGGACCAAATGCCCCCCCTAAAATCAAACGGGGAGTGCTACGCCCCCTCCAATTTTAATACCTGGCCAAGAAGGTTGCTCTGTTTGCCCAACCCTGTCATGCAGGGCTAGGATGCGCACCGCGAGAAAATTATGTCGTGTCTTTGTGTCGTGCGAAAACGAGACAGACTTATACAGAGTCGCAGCCTTGTCCTGCTTTTAAGAATCGAGAAAGTTTTCTCGCGTTGCGCATCCTAGCTGTTTATGCACGTAAACTGCCTCTTAATGAATTAAACGCCACCATTTTATTTCATTAACACAAAAAAAACACGTTTTGGTAATTAACACAATGCGGTGACAAGTTTTTTCGCGTTTCCGCTATATCTTCAATGAGGTCGTTACGTAATTTTGATCCGAAGGGTTACTAGTTTTACTGGTAGTACTAGATATACAAAGTTGTACCATTTGTACTATTCAGTAATACTACTGATCCAGGGCATTAGATTCTATTGTCATCGGACAATTTCGCGTGAGTTTGCGCCATGATTCTATAACGCGATACGCGAGAGTTTTTTTTTTTATTATGAAAACTGACGTGGTTTTGACACATTTTTGTTTTATTTATACGGGAATACTCACGTTTAATTAAATCGGATACTCCGACTATAGTTTCGATCACATCCGGTGCCCTTTTTCAAAGAGTGAAAACAGAGCCCGACGCAGTGCGACGCACTGGCAGTGCTAAGCAGGACGCATCTGCACGCGCGTCGGGATCTGTTTTCACTCTTTGAAAAAGGTCACCGGATGTGATCGAAACTATAGTCGGAGTATCCGATTTAATTAAACGTGAGATTTAATTTTGTATACTAATGAATACAGAGCTTTAGTTTTATTTCGCTTAAAATTAATCCAGAATACTGTAGGCTACTATCACGCTTGCGCATTTCAGCATTTTCGAAAATATAAAATCACTGAATATAGCTATAAATAATACGCTTTTAAAAAAAATACAACCGACTTCAACTTCGGATACCTGGATGACTTCTTTATATTTTCTAGTAATTTTGAAACCAAATTACTGAACCGATTTCAATAAAATGTATATGGGACCACCTCTGAAGTATTGCCTTCCAAAAAAAAAATTATCATCAAAATCAGTTCATAATTGACGGAGTAATCGCGTAACACACAAAACAAAACATACAGCCGAATTGAGAACTTGCGTTTTTGAAGTCGGTTGAAAATCGCAATCGGTCAAATGACTGAGAATAACATTACGAATGTTCAGAAAAAAATATAATTCAATCTAAGCAAGTGTTCATTCACAAAACTGAGCGTAACCTTAAACCCTGTTTTATCACATCTTTTCAAAAACAGCTAGTTTGTTCTTCGCAAACAGGAAACAAAATAGCTCTTTTTTGTCCTAGGGACGAAAAGTGATTTGAATTTGGAATGTGGATATTGTTAGTAAAAGTTCCAATCACCAAAGAGATCAACCACGAACATTGTATCGTACATGTACCCGAGGGATTCTACTCTAGAATCCTTCGCTCCGCTCTATATTAAAAAAAAACGCTCTTTTGCTCCTTTGGTGAATAATCTACTATTTGCTGAACTTTTGTAATTTTATTATCAGCAATTTCATCGCCTGCAATTTGTCATTACTATATTCAGTGAAATTATATATTAAAAAATGTTGTAATGCGCGAGTGAAATACCGGCGTGATTTATGCCAGAACCTTGTAAGACAGTTTCAAACAATGTCCACAGTAATAAAATATAATTGTATATATTAGTCATTATTTCTTGACCTGTACATAGTAATTGTATCTCGGTATGCATAAAACTGCACAGTAGTGTTTTAGAAAATCACAGTAAGTTAAAATATTAGCTTGTAATTAATTTATTGGATGTAGGAAAGTAGAGAGTTTGCAATGATTAATGTAGAAAAATAAATGATTATGTGCAACAGTATTGGAGTTTATTTTATAAATAAATACCTATTTAGGAGATGACTTATCCATTTATGATAATGGATAAATGAGACAACAATGTAGTGGTAGTACTCTACTGCAGAGTCCACCTGGGGAAGTATCACACCTTTGCCAGTTATTCAACCTCCAGGCAGTAGTGTCCAAGCATTACTGTGTTCCGGTTTGAACGGCAATGTTACCAGAGAAATTACTGGGTATGCAGAGATTTAACATCTAATATCTCAGGGTGACGAGCGTAGTGCAGTGCGGCGCAGGATTGTATTCGCAAGTTCACAATTCTGGCACTGTACACATTTCTGGCACTTTCGTCGTTCCGGAATTTATAGAGGTCGTCGTCGGCAGCCATAAGACGTCCACTGCTGGATGAAGGCCTACTAAGGGGTGTTGCCATAATCCCCACGCTTGGCAGGCCGCTTGGGGATCGCCACAGAAAAGCGAAAGGCATACTTCTTAGGTTAGAACGGCTGTCAAAACAATGTTCTAAAACAATAGGGTAGATGACTGTTTATATCGTTGAAACTAATAACATCGATGAAGAATTTAAGTAAATATAGTATGTTTATTGAAAATATAATTTAAATCGGTTAATAATGTTCTGATATATGACCATTTAAAGTTTTTGTTAGATACAACTCTGTCCCTTTCCCACAAAACAAAAAATTACGTCACGCCTTACTTGTCAGAATAGAATTTATATGGCGTACAGGGAAGTGACGTCACGATTTGCTGTTTCGGCTCTCTGTCTAGCATGATATTAAAATGCTTATAAGTTGCTTATTTTTGATCAGATTATCATTTTATTTTCATTAATCAGCTATATTTATGGGCCACATTTTAATAGGACAATAAATAAAAAACAGTCATCAAGCCTTTTGTATGGAAAACCGCTGTCGCCAGTTTTACATTTATTTGTATAGAAACTACGACGAAAAAATGCCTTTAATTGGTCGCGCATTTGAAATAAAATGCTCGAAATGCCATTTTGCAACAGATTAAACTTGATCTAATTACGATGCAATGTGGTTTAGTTTCCTACGCGTCTATTTAAATTGTCTTTTTGAGTATTCTCAGTTTAAAAACATGTATATTGGTAGAATTGTCATCAAGCGCATTTGCACTTAATGCCGGCTACCGCAGCCCGTCACATTTCCGTTCTATCCACTTCTCGCTTCAGTGGGGATCGCAGAATGCTCACCACCGTTAACCGAGAGGACGCTGCTGCCCGTCCTCCGGTGGGTCTGGTTGCAGTTTAAGGACATACCCAGGTCTATACCCAGGTGCAGGTTTATAGAGGTAATTAATATAGATTATTATAATACCCACTATTAATTTATCTGTGCTCGTACTTAAACTTCACATTGGTTGCCAGGGTTGCCAGTCAATAAAATTCCACTCATTCACAAGTAGGTATAGAGCTAAGTGGAGCGGTGAAGATTAAATTTTCCCGCCGATTGTTCCGCAAAGAACTCGAGTGTTTGGCAAAAGATTAATTTGGAAAAAATTCGGGCGTCGATTGAGTGAGCCCCTTGCGTGCTTCAGTGGTGAAGGTATGCTTATATTTATGGGTTGTTCCTCACTCGTCCTATTACTTATCCTTCGTATTATTTTTTCTTAACTCATCCGTTTTCTACTCTCAGCTCATCCGACAGCTATTTTATTTATCATTTTATGTATTTAAATAACAAAATGTATTTTAATTTTAACGTATTTTAATTATTTTGAACTTTAAATAATGTAAGTGGTGTCTTTGCTGTTTTAATTAATAATAATAAATAAATAAATTTACTAGTTGCACCCCGCAGTTTCACCCGCGTGATGATGCAAACCCAGCGATGATGATGATGATGACTAAAGTGGCCTAAAAGTTATTCCGGGCAATAAGCTTTCTCCTTTCTGAGCTTCATCTAAATCCGTTCAGCCGCTTTGGCGTGAAGAGGTTGTCCCCCATTCAATGGGGACAACGGAACTCAACAAAAATAATATAATATATACCTATATTTTATTTTTTATTTACTATTCCTTTTTAATATATGTTTTTATTGGGACAAAAAGGAATGATATTTATTATCATATTTATTATATTTATTTTATAAGTTCCCGTTGTCCCCATAACGAGAAAGCTTCAATGGGGACAACGGAGTGTCATCAAAATTCCTTTCCGTTGTCCCCGTAACGGGAAAGCGTCAATGGAGAAAACGGGAAGGAAATTTTATGACTTTAAATAGACATTAAATGAAAATGGACAACGGAAATAGACCGTCTTGTCCGCCCACTGCTGATTATAATTATGTCTTCTCTTCAGCGTGCCATCTTTCCTCTACAATTATAACAAATCAAGTTGGTAAAACTAAGCCACGGCCACGCCGCCACGCCGCCCAGCTGGGCGGACGGCGGCTAATGTTATTAAGTTTATTAGATCCCGCCCGCCCACGCCCCTAACCCGCCCAATGTGGCTTGTGGATAACTAGGTTTCGAACACAGACTTAAGAAATAGATAAAGAAATATTAAACATAATTATACAACTTACTTCATTTTACCATTTTCTAATTTCAGTTGACATTTAATCTATGTCGAATGATTTGAAAGCATCATGTCTCAAGCCCTTCTAGACCTGGGTATGTCCTAAAACTGGATCCAGGACCACCGGAGGATGGGCAGCAGCATCCTCTCAGTTAACGGTAGTGAGCATTCTGCGATTCCCAAGCCGCCTGCCAAGCGTAGCGATTATGGCAACCCCTCCCGACTAAAGGCGAGGCCTTCGTACAGCAGTGGACGTCTTCTGGCGGATGTGTGTGTGTGTGTGTGTGTGTGTGTGGTGTGTGTGTGTGTGTGTTCGTGTGTATGTCCCAAATACGGCGGCAAAGCCATAAATGTACTTCAAGTCGAGCCTTGCAAGCAGTAAAAAGCTTGTCCATTATAAGTCATTGGTAAAAATGACATAATTATTTGACAACCGTAAGACGCGTTTTGATATTACCTTAACAACTAATTGATAAAATTAACTAGGTACTTTTTGATTCCTGCCTTATAAATTATGCGTATTTTTTTATAGGAATAACAAAAGGATAGAATAATACAGGTATCATGCACGGAATATCGACTGATACTTCTTTATTACAAGTATAAAATTGTTTAATATATTTAATAAAATATATAAATGTGCTTAAGCTCTTTAACGTCTGAGTTATTTACACTCACAGGACAAAAGGTATGTACTTAATTCTTAGACTTAATTGGAACAGTTTTTGAAAATATGGGTGTGATGAGCGAAACTAAAATAAAGCCCTAAAAGGTAAAAATCCTACATTTGAAAGTATAGCAAAACGCGAGAAGGTTCTATGGACAACTTGCGCAGTCTATACTTATTACGTGTTACTAGTAAGTCTGTGGTATCAAGGCTTATTAAATTAACTTTTCCAAGTAGCTTAGCGAAGTAATAAAACGATGTTTTTGTGGACTTTCTTGATACTTTTATTCCGCTGGAGATTATGTCCTAAGCTCGTAAAGATGAGCTTTTATTCAGTGGTCGTTGAAAGCATTTTTTAAGTAAGAATTTAGATTTTGTGTTTCATATTTAAGGGAATACACACCAAATTAATCCAGATTCTCCGAATATAGTTTAGATCTGACCCGGCGACCTTTATCAAGGTATAACACAAACGCAGCACGCGTAGCGTAGTCATGTTTTTTAACGTCTTTGACTAAACGGAGTGCTTCGAACCACTCTCAAAGCACGCCACTCTTCCAGCAGTTACCTTTAAGGCGGATTACGATGATGAAGCTTTGGTGCTTCACGGAGAGTTCCTACTCCCAGAATCTTCAAATAAACCCGTCAAGTGGTCGTATTGTTTAATTGCATTGTGTTAGTATCTTGATCTTTTACAGCTTTAAGGGACCGTGCTTGGGCCTACTACATAGTCGTTAATTTCAACTTGTTATCTTCACGTACCTATTCGTTAGAAAAAAGGGAATGGACAAATAGACAGAAAGACGGACAACGAAGTGATCTATAAGAGTTCCTTTTTTCCTATTACCGTATGGAGCCCTAAAAACTTGTGAAACTTATGACATCTACGTTTCAACTTTCCCATTTAAAATAGGTCCATTAAAATATGGAATCCCAATCAAGAATGAATGAATATCCTCTTACAAGCGGTAATTATGGCACTAAACAATAGAGCTCAGCCGCTCTGTCAGCGCCAGGCTACCACTGTGAAGGGGTACAGTAGAAACGGAGACAGTAGCTGATGTACTGCATAATCAAAATAGTATCCTCCCTGACGGTTATGTTTAGCGTGCTAACTGTCTAACAGAATACAAGTGACGTCACCTGCCGGGCCCAACGGAAGACCAGCGCCGGTTGTTTACAACCGGCATCATCATGCTGAGTTGAGGGTTTGTGGTAAAAGGTGAAATAATTTATTTATTTATTCCTTACTTTACTGTGTTCAATGTAATTGTTATTTTTTGCCATAAATAAACGATTGTCTATTGTCTAAGTTATAAAAAGTAAAAATAGATAGTAAGAAGTAATAAAAAAAGTGTCTCAATTGTTTTTAAACAAATTAGTTGTTGACGTCTTTCTTGTTTCATTTTAGTATGCAATGTAGTGACGAGACGAACGAGATGTTCACTTTGTAAGCATCACGTCTGATAAAACAGTAGCAGTGCCAGAATTGTGACCTTGCAAACAAACAGTTTTGTAGGACTCTATTGCAGAAGTACCACACCTTTGCCAGTTATTCAACCGCCAAGCAGTAGTGTGCAAGTATTACTGTGTTTCGGTTTGAAGAGCAATGTTACCAGAGAAATTACTGGGTATGGAGAGATTTAACATCTAATATCTCAGGGTGACGAGCGCAGTGCAGTGCGGCACAGGATTGTGTTCGCAAGTTCACAATTCTAGCACTGTACTGTTGGTGGCAGGCGTGACGCGTAAGCGTGACGCCTGCCAAGAGCAAGACGTTGTCTGGTGGTAACACCAGACAACGTCTTGCCACCAGACAACGTCTTGCTCGTCTCGTCACTTGACTGTATATTAAAAAAAACTTCTAAAAAATAAACTCCGCACTGGAATACGCTCGTTACCCTGAGATATATATGTCAGATCTCTTCATGCATTCTCTGGTAACAGAGAAATTACTGCTTCCCGCAGATGGAATCGTTTGTGGCAACATTGATAACTGCTCTCTATATCATGTTCTCGCTGATTCTATTGTGTTGCACTGTCAATTGCAAATGTTTGCCAAATGGAGTCCATTGTGGCAACCCAGGATGACTAGATTATTGAGATACGGCTACTGGTAAATTGCGCTGTTGCTTTTCATTATCGACTGAGCTTTGATTATATACCCAGCCGAGAGAGTTAGATCCTCCAACTGAGTGACCGGTGTTAGTGTCACAGTTTAGAGCGGCCGTATACTACAAGAAAAACCCGACAGAAAAACCGGACCGGACGCGCCCGAAGGCGCTCCGTGTATACTGTACCAGCATTTTGTACCAGGCACACCGTAAGAAATGTGACGTCGTGACGGCAGTCTCGCTCGCACCTGTTAATTGTGCGCAGTGTGTTACGGTCGGTCTGACGCCTATCAGGCGCCGGACCGGAACAGTGTACTAAAATGTATATACTATAACTGCATCCAGAACCAGCGGAGGACGGGGGACAGCGCCCTCGGTTAACGGTGGTGAGCATTCTGTGATCCCCAAGCCGCCTGCAAAGCGTGGGGATTATGGCAGTGGACGTCTGCGGTTGATGATGTGTGATGTGGGTGTGTGTATGATGATGATAAACTGTAGCCTATATGTAATTCCAAGAAATAAGATATCTCCTTTCCAAGTTTCATCCAAATCCGTTCACCCTTTTTGGGGTAAAGAGAAGCGTCAAACACACACTCATACCGACAAACTTTCAAATTTATAAGATTAGTGATAGAACAAACAACCGGAACCAACAATTTAACGTGTCTTCCACCCCACGGGAGCTATCAGTTGTAAATGCCACACACGGTCTCTCATCCGAAAACTAACCGGATCATCCTTGCATAACTTCGGTGACCCTTTAAAACCTAGTCAAGCTACTCCAAGAGCGATAAGCGTTCGAAAGCAGTGTTACAGTTTAATTTACTTCTACCATCCTCGACAGTTCGCGAGCTCCACCCGTTCCCCGCCCAGGGCTTTATTAGTTTTATTTTGGTTGTCTCGCAAACGCAAACAAATGATCTTTAATTACATCTAGAGCGAGACTGACTGTCTGGGATGGTAATTTTATGCTAAAAAGTATAGCTGTTGCAGGTTCAGACTTCAAGCCCGTACCTTCAAGGGTGGATCCGGGGTGGGGTAAATGGTCACGCGTGTCCCCAAAAAATGAGGTTCTGAATTCGACTGTATGTTTTTTTTGTATGTATGTTACGCGTTGTATGTATTATTTTTGATGATTCTTTTTTTATTTGGTACGTCGTATTTCAGAGGTGGTTCCATATTATTTTTATTGAAATCAGTTCAGTAGTTTGGTTTTTATATCAAAATAATAACTCGAAAACAGATGTCATACAGGTAGTCGAAATTGAAGTCGGTTGTTGTTTTTTTTAAACAGTATTTCTATATTATTTTATCTGGGGTGAATGAAATTTTTGTATAGAACGGCAGATTTTTTTGCGATTTAGTGGCCTCGCAGTAAAAGTAGTTTTTCAACTAATCTACAATCCTTGAGTGATGTCACAAATATAGCTTCAACTCAGCATAATGCTGTTTACCAAACAGCGCTGATCTTCCGTTGAAGCCATTTATAGAAGTCGCGGGCGAAAGGGTCTCCTAACTACCAACCACGCCGTCAGTTCTAATTAATAGAAAATACTTCCTCATTTTCAGATTCCCCAGACGTAATTATGTGATAACTCCCCTCACATAAGAAAACGCCGAAAAACAATGGCAAACAGTCTGGCGAGGAGCTGCAGTTTCAACTACAGTTAGTATGTCGGAGATGCAGATTATTATAATAAAGGTATTTAAAGAAACACACAATAAGTATGTCATGATCGTCTAAAGGAAGATATCGTAGAGACCCTCGACTTGATATCGTAGAGACATGAAACTAGGGTTTCTGATTTATCGACCCTTTTTATTCGACTTTATCGAGTTATGAGAATAGGGTAGATGACTGATGTTTAAAAATCGTTGAAACCAATAGCTTCGATGAAGAATTTAAGTAAATATAGTATGTTTATTGAAAACATAATTTAAATCGGTTATTTATATTCTGATATATAAGCGTTTAAAGTTTTTGGTAGAGGCAAATCTGTCCCTTTCCCACAAAACAAAAAAATGACGTCACGCCTTACTTGTCAGAATAGAATGTATATGGCGTACAGAGAAGTGACGTCACGATTTGCTGTTTCGCCTTTCTGTCTAGCATGATATTAAAATGCTATTAAGTTGCTTATTTTTGATCAGATTTTCATTTTCTTTTCATTAATCAGCCATATTTATGGGCATTTTAAAAGGAAAATAAAAAAAAACAGTCAAAAAAGCATGCAAATACAGGGGTCTAGGCTTAATATATGATACGAATATGATTTTGTCCCATTCGGTGTCAAGACCCTTGGTCCGTGGGGTCCTAGCACTTTAAGACTTTTTAAGGAAATAGCAAAAAGGTTAGTCGACATCACAGGAGACCGAAAAGCTGGCAGCTACCTCTGACAAAGAATTAGTCTAGCTATTCAAAGGGGGAACGCTGCCAGTATCTTCGGAACCTTGCCTAAAGGGACTCCTTTTAATGATATATTATAGCTATTATATGATATTTTTTCAGGTTTTAGTTTTAGGTTCATTATTCTAGTATAGTAGGTATTTTAGTCTAATGTTATTACATTCTGTTTTGTATATTCACTAAATAAAATACATAATCTATCTCAGATCACAAGTCTATGTAGACAAAATTAAATTCGTCAACTCTAGGTATTGCCAGACTAAATCTCCCACAGATAAACCACCAGTTACAACGTACCTCCCTTCCTAATAAAACTGCCGAGTGCAGCGTCGAATGAAATTACGCAGTGACATCGGCTTATAACCGGAATCAATAGACGATCATCGCAATAAAAGCTGTAGATGTTTGTCCACCCCCTCCCGCTTCCCCCAGGCCCGCTCCACCCCCCAGGGGCCAATTTACCCGATATTAAGTTTATACAGCGATTTGGTACAGTACCCTTCTTTACAGCGACTGTAAGGTACGTCGGGTATTGGGAATTTTTAACGCTACTTTTTGTATACAATGCGTATCAAAAAGGTTCAACAATACCGAAGGGTATGTATGTACTAATCATTATGAACAATGTTTACTATGGGAAATATACGAAAAAATCAGAAGTGTCATACATTTTCTCCAAGGTCAATGAGCTTTTTGTATGGAAAAGCAGTTTTTTTTTGCGATTTCTAGGTTGGCATAGTAAAAGTTGTTTATAATGACGAGTATTACAATTATACTTATTTACCCTTAAGTATTGTTGTTGAGGTGAAAGTCTTGCTCGTCTCGTCACTTGACAGTATTAAAAAAAAGTTTTTTGTTACACATTGAATAATAATATTGGTACAGGTAATTTTACACTTTTATATTAGGAAAAGTAGCATAGAATAGAAAAATATAATAGATTAGAAAAATATAAATTGACGAGTAGCTAACCTAACCAACCCACTAGGAAGCTACAATAACGACGACGACGGCAAAGAAGAATAAAATTCAGTTTAGCCTCAAAACTCTATATTATTGTAAATAAATAAATAAATAAATAAATATATTGGGCGGACATTTATTACATACAGCGCCATCTAGCCCCATACTAAGCAAAGCTTGTATTATGGAAACCAGATAGCTGATAGAAACTTATATACATTTTTTTTTCGTAAATACATACTTATGATACATACTACACACCCAGACTTAGAACAAACATCGATGTACGTCACAAACATTTTTGTCCTGGGTGGGGATCGAACCCACGCCCTGCAGCTCTGAAGGCAGACATGCTACCAACTGAGCTATCAGGCTGTTGTTCTAAGGAAACAAAAAGCGACAAAGTTCTTTTCAAGGGAGTTAGTCTCAAGAATGAACGATTTTGTTCGCCAATATGCGCCGCGCCTCCCCGTACAGTAGGGTGCGTTATTATTGGGTCAATTGACCCTCTGCCACATTATTAGTCCGCCCCGAGCGGACGGGCCGTGTCAACTGGCGCTAAGTAGCTTTACATGTAGTTCATTTGCTACTATTTTTCCCTAATGTGTTAAAGTAATTTTTTGTTGTGTCTTTAAAGTTTCTAAATAAGTATAAAATAATGTTGTAGAATGTGTAGGTTTTTCAATGCTTCAGTAAATTATTTTATTTAACACAATATTTTTTGGTTTTATTTATACGGGAATACTCACGTTTAATTAAATCGGATACTCCGACTATAGTTTCGATCACATCCGGTGACCTTTTTCAAAGAGTGAAAACAGAGCCCGACGCGCGTTCAGCTGCGTCCTGATTAGCACACCAAACCGATTAAACCGATTACCGATCACCGATCCAAACCGGTTCACCGATTTAATTAAACGTGAGTATTCCCGTATAAATAAAACAAAAATGTGTCAAAACCACGTCAGTTTTCATAAAATATAACACAACTATGTTTATCAAGAAACAGTAGTAGTTTCTTAATGTACAAAAAAGTCAGCCAGGCGAACGTCCCGCTCGTCTCGTCACTCGATTGTACAAAAAGAAAAGTTATAATGTTTTCTCCGTGTCTGTACAATTTACGAAATTTCTCAGAGGAATCAGTAGGACAAATTAAAATACGCATTATGTCAACTGATCCCACGAGCTTGGTTCAATTGGGATCAGTTTACGTTATCATCTTCATCAGCCCGGAGACGTCCACTGCTGAACGAAAGCCTCCCCCTTAGACCGCCACACTGTACGACAACCTGCCATTTGCATCCACCGGTTGCCCGCGACTTTTACAATGTCGTCGGCTTACCTAGTGGGAGGCCTTCCTACGCTGCGTCTTCCGGTTCGCGGTCGCCACTCAAGAACCTTTCTACCCATCGGTTGTCAGTTCTTCGAGCGATGTGGCCTGCCCTGCGCCACTTCAACTTGCAAACCTTGCGAGCTACGTCGGTAACTTTGGTTCTTTGGCGAATATCCTCGTTCCGGATTCTATCGCGCAGTTGTCGCAGTTTACGTAAGAGCCCTCAAATCAGTAAACTTTACAACCAACCTATTTTACAACCTAATTTTACTTCTCATTCAAAATGTACTATTAGTATTATTATTATCATCATCATCAATTATTATTAACCCCTGACTATACAATGTGTAACTAAAAGGTTCAACAATACTGAAGGGTGTGTATGTACTCATCATTATGAACAACTTTTACAATTGGACCAACAAAGATATCGCGGAAAAAAAATGAGCTGTTCCATACATTTTGTCCAAAGTCAATGAACTTTTTAAGGAACAGCTGATATACATACATACGTACCTTTCAGTATTATTGAACCTATTTGTTACCCAATGTATACACTGTTGAATATTTATGGTATCCTCTAATTTCAACTTCTGCAAGTTTTATATACCGAGAGTTGCACGTGCAAGTTTTCTTTGCTAAGTATCTATTTAGCAACTTCTTGCGGTTATAGCAATGTTGTCTATATTATAACTTATTTATTATTCAAATACTAAAATTAACCCTCTCAATCACAAATTTAGATGCAAATAACTCTACTTCTCACGGAAATTAAATACAATATTCACTGACTCCGTAATTCTCGATGTTTCCACCCACCGAACATTTTGTTAGCCAGCGACTAAAAGAACGCAATGTGTTAACCGGACATCGATTAACAATTTAAAAACACTCTTAGCTATACACTTGAAATTTGAACTCTCCAAACTTGTAACATAAGGTTCAAAATGTTGAAATGAAATTCACATCGATTATCCTATAAAGGATTTTCGAGTTTGATCTTTCGCTGTGTAAAAATAGAGTTCATTTTATCCAACATTATTGTATAGTGAACTAAAATGTATTGGCCGACTAAAGTCTCAGAAAGTTGGGTACTTAATTTATGTGGGAAGAATGGGGTTGGATTGTTTTCGTTGCAAATTTAGATGTCAATGAACATATTGTATGTGCGAAATCAACGTTCTGATTTAATTGGCAAATAGGGTAAACCCGTAATAGGGTAAATGGCAGTGTGAGACCAGGGGCCGTACCATGAGCGCTTATTCCGAGACCGAATACGGTCAGCTGTCGACGCTGCGCGACTGTGAATTTTATGGCCTCGCGGTTCACGGCACAGGCGATCAAATGGCGGGCTTTTAGAGCTCCGAACTTGAATGGTGTCTAATACGATCCTATCAGAAAATCGACTACAAGTTTTTAACCAACTTCAACAAGGTGTATGAAGGTTCGAGGTTGTATGTTTGACTGTATGTTTTTTAAATGTATTTTCACCGATTTATCCGTCAGTTGTGGTCCAATTTTGAAAAATCTTTTGAAAGTGTATACTCGACAGTGGTGATCCCGTAATTGTACCAAGTCATTTTTTTTTAATTGTGTGCTTGTTCTTCAATCTTTTAGCAAAAAATGACGCTCTTTCAGCTTAGTACATCCCAAGCTTATAAACCTGTATGTGCAGGGTAAGTAAAGAATACAGACAGCCCCCTGTAAAGCCAGTACAGACAACCCCTTGTGCCCCTTAAAAGATTAAGAAAAAATATATATTTATTGTTATTAATTAATTAACAAAAAAAAAACAGATGACTGCAGGGAAACGAAATATTGGAGCTTGGGCTTTGGCACTATTAGGCCAAAGAAAACATACGAATGAGATCGGAATTCAAGGACCACAACAATCCAAGCACCATCAAGATTGCACTACAATATCTGGCAAAATAGAGGTAAAAGAATTATGCCAGCGACCCAAGGCGCACAGCCAGTCAGGAAGAAGAGCTCAGTTAAGTAGGCTGGTAGGGGGAAGTGCACCATACATCCCAAGCGGGACGTCAGTGCAAGACTCGCCCCGCCCAGAATTATTAGGGTAAGTAAAACTAAGTTTGTTTTTAATTAATTTAATAGAATTCCCCGTCAGACAGCTTCATGGCGTAGAGGTGGAGGGAGCGGAACTCGCAGAACTGGTTGGTGCACCAGCCGCCGTGGCCGTCCGTGCATCGGCACGAGTCACACTCGTCCATGTACTTCTCGCCGGGGATGCACTTGAAGAACGGGTTCTTGATCACTGAGACAAATGTGATCAGATTAATTAAAAATAAAAGTAGTTTAGTTTCATTAATGTTTGTTTTAAAATTAATCACGTTTTTGTTTTACATTAATTAAATTCTTGTTTCAGTTTAATCATTTTTGTTTGTTTTAGGTTAGTTTCATTTTTATAAATGTATGAATAAATGTTGGTTGCAGGCCTTTTAATTCAATTGATATTACTTCATTTTATATGACTAACTTATATTTTTTATTTAAGATTAATTATTAATTTGATTTGAGGTGAAGGTAAATTAAGTTTATTATAGAAGTCATTGCAAAAGTGATAATTATTTTTCCGTGGTATGATAAAGGAGGAGAAATACACTGAAGATTTATAGCAGAACCCAACCATACAATACAACTTTTTCCCAGTTACTCTAACACCTTAGCTTTAGTCAGTCAATATTATATCATTTTTAGCGATTAAGAATACCTAACCATTAATGAAGTTTGTATGGACCTGGGTATTATCCTGTGTATCCATATTATCCTGCAACTGCATCCAGAATTAACTGGAGGTCGGCCAGCAACAACAACCTCTCGTTTAACAGTGGTGAGTATTCTGCGATCCCCAAGCCGCCTGCCAAGCGTGGGGATTATGGCAAACCCCCTAGGAGAGGCCTTTGATCAGCAGTGGACGTCTTGTGGCTGATGATGAGGGTGAAATTTACCCGTGCATCTGAGACAAGGCGTGCTTCTCTCACAGAGCGCAGTGACCGTCGGCTCGCAGTAGACGCACGACGGCATGGCCCGACAGGCCCCGGAGTCCTGCATCTCGCACAGCAGGCAGTTCTTGTTCTCCGGCACCAGGGTCAAGGAGGTCTCCTCTTCCCAGTACTGGTGCGGCGGCTTCGGCTTCACGAATTGGGAGACCACGTAACTGTCATAATTATATAAAACAAAATGTTTTGAGGCAGACTAAACTAAACAGGATCGTCGTCGTCGTCAACCATAAGACGTCCACTGCTGGACGAAGGCCTCCCAATAGAGGGGAAAAAACAGGATGAATTGCAGTTTTTTTATTGATTTCGAGTGACGACTCGAGCAAGACCTACGCCTAGTGGTAAGCGTCACGGCTGCCTCTACCAGTACCAGCGCCAGAAATGTGAACTTGCAAATACAATCCTGCACCGCACTGTACTGCGCTCGTCACCCTGAGATATTAGATGTTAAATCTCATGATGCTCAGTAATTTCTCTGGTAACATTGCCCTTAAACTGAAACACAATAATGCTTGCGCACTACTACTTGGCCATTGAATAACTAGCGAAGGTGTGGTAGGTTCTTTCCCAGGCGGACTCTGCAATAGAGTCCTACCACTACAAAAATTCAGTACAATTCACTTGTAATTGAAAACATCTTATGTTCTTCACTTAAATGATTGTTTTGGCTGGGAATCTATCCCACGCCCAAAAGCTCTCAAAGCAGACAGTACCAATACCAACTGAACTATAAGGCAGTAAATGGCAATAGAGGCAAGATGTTCTTACGCCTGAGATCCTGGTCTGTAGATGGGAGGTGATTCTTCCGCCCCGCCTCCGATGGAGCTCAGTGTCCCAGGCAGCGGAGTACCATGCATGCGGGCCATGCGAGGGTCTGCAATTAAATGACATTCTCTGAAATAACATTATCTGCTGTATAGCATCCCCTAAACTATCAGTCACTTCCCATTCCCCTGAAAATTGCTACTGGTATTTTAGTAGGCGTAACAACTGGTGCACTCAATGATCTTAAAGTTTGGATATTTACCGTGATTATGTTGTGAAATGAGCCAAAATATTTAAAAACAAAGATAATTTACAAACAATGATGTTCTATGTAAGCGAAGAGCAGGGACTCTTAGTACAGGCTTTTTGGCTTAATAAGAGTCCCTAGCAAATTGTTTTATATTCGTATGTAGTGTTTTATGAATAAAATTATCATTATTATTATACACGTATTTATTTCAATTCTTAGTTATTTAAGTTTTTTACAATAAATATATGAATAAAATAATACAAATTATAAGAAACTTAAAAACTAGGGTGCCGCCAGCAGCGGGGCAGGGCTCAAGCTGCCGGTGGTTAGGGCTGCAGAGTGAGGAACCTCCTGACAATGCGTGCCGTGTCAAGGACCATTGCTTTTTGTATCTGACCCTTGACCCAACCGTCTAGAGAGAGCTTCTTGAGGTATTGGTCGAGGCTCTTCGCTATGAGACCATTTGCCGAAACAACTATCAGGACAATGATCGTTGAGTCAACATCCCACATGGCGGTTATCTCAAGGTACTTGCTGAGTTTGTCCTTCTTTGTTTAGTATTATTATTATATCGGAGCTCATTTCATAACATAATCACGGTAAATATCCCGTAAACAATAATAGAGCTTTAGTGAACAATCGTGATAGTTTAAACCAGTGTTTCAATAATCTTATATTATAAGCTTATTGGGTGCACTATTGTGAATTGCAAGTAATGGCACAACGTTACCATTCGTAATCCTGGAGCTATAGTGTAAGAATAAGGCTTTACTATCCCTTGCGTAGCGTAAAATCCGAATCTTTTAAGCTTTTGAGGAGATGAAGAGAAATTGACCAGAAATTTCCAGGAACGCTGCAGAAAGCAAAGTGCTACGGGGAATCTGGTTTACGTTTTATTTTTATGAGGATCTTGGTAAGCACCCTTCATTAGACATAGATACACTTACTTTATGTAATACAGTAGGTAAACTATCCAATTTTAATGTAAGTTTATACCTAATTGCATCTCTCTTTGATATGGTCATTTTACAAATGTATAATGAATAGGGTAGTGAAATTTGACAGCTTATTCAACACAGTCAGTTTAGTAACTTAAATGCATAACTTTTTTTTACTTTAGAATAGGGAATATGCATGTGTTTTTTTTATTGACTCACAATAAAGCTGACTGAAAACAAAACAAATCCTCGAAAGTAAAATTTTAATATGTGCACAAATAACGAAGTTTAACATTTTAGTTTCATGTTAGACAGGGAAGGCACTATACTAGGTTTATGACGTCAAAGTTCACGATTCCAAACAAGTTCTAAGTATACTACGTTGTTCGTTCTAGTTTCTATAACAACAACCGTCAGCCATGTCAGAGGTCTTCGGGTGGCACATTAACTCTGACACTAGGGCTGGCCACTTAGCCTATACGAACCTACCTAGTATACTACGCATGTGTTTTGCTAGAAACAGATACACACACACAGATTACTCCCTCCCAAATACTTTGAACGGCTATATTTCAGAACTCTACCAGCCGATTTCAACTATATTTTTTCAACGTAAGTATCAGATTCTGTCGAACTCTCCATTAATCTTATTATTTTTAATAATTGAAACACATGCAGATGCATTACTTACCGTCTCCATATCCGCAAACGCTTACTTGTATCATAAGAAATAACAAAATAAATTCTGTAATCATGTTCTCTTTTTACCACCCACAATAACTTTAATATTCTCTGCAGTGTCTAGTTTAATCCAGTCCTCACTAGATTGATCCAGTTCGAACTGGTTACATGGGAATCTATTCAATAGTCTATGTAAATTTTTATGAAGCTTCGGTTCAAATTGATCAGTTTTTCGATAGCCGGTTTGGGTACCACTGGCGACCGATTGCCAATTACGGGGATTGGTTTAGTTCAGTCTATACAGGATGCTACAGTTTTCTCTGGCCACCCTGCTTTAAAACCGACTAGTTGTTCGTATCCTCTGTTCGCAACTTCTAAAGTCATCATCATCATCATCAGCCCGGAGACGTCCACTGCTGAACGAAGGCCTCCCCCTTAGACCGCCACACTGTACGACAACCTGCCATTTGCATCCACCGGTTGCCCGCGACTTTACAATGTCGTTTGACTTCTAAGGTAAAACCGTATTTTTAGCCGACTTCAAAAAAGGAGGAGGTTCTTTGTTCGACGGTATGTACGTTTTTTTTAAAAAGTATATTCACCGATTTATCCGTAAATTGTGGACCGATTATGAAAATTCTTTTTTTATTTGAAAGGTCGAGTTGGACGCATAATAACCAATGGAGAAGAAAGGGTTTTGAGTGGTGACTACGAACCGGAACATGCAGCGTAGGAAGGCCTCCCACTAGGTGAACCGACGACATTATAAAGTTGCGGGCAACCGGTGAATGCAAATGGCTGGTTGTCGTACACTGTGGTGGTCTAAGTGGGAGGCCTTCGTTCAGCAGTGGACGTGTCCGGGCTGATGATGATGATATTTCCAGCATTTTTGTTACGATGTAATTTTATGAATGTCGGATTGGTCATTAGCGGCGCAGAAATATATGAGTGATAATTCGTTCCTGTACTTTTAATTCCGAAATAATTTAAGAACTTCGTTCTCCAAAGTTTTTTTATAAATACCAACAGCCTGTACACAAATAAATGTCCAATTAACCAGAGTTTATGCAATATCGCACTTGTTAGTTGCAGATTAAATTGTTTGATTTTTGAACAAGTGAGCCGCATTTAGATTCATCTGCCCTTTTCGCACTCAGCGCCATAGTGTCATTCTATGCTACTATAAATAGGGTAGATGACTGATGTTTATATCGTTGAAACCAATAGCTTTGATGAAGAATTCAAGTAAATATAAAATGTTTATTGAAAAAATAATTTAAATCAGTTAATAATGTTCTGATATATGAGCGTTTAAAGTTTTTGTTTGAGACAACTCTGCCCCTTTCCCACAAAACAAAAAATGACGTCACGCCTTACTTGTCAGAATATAATTTATATTGCGTACTGACAAGTTACGTCACGATTTGCTGTTTCGCCTCTCTGTCTAGCGTGATATTAAAATCCTTATAAGTTGCTTATTTTTGATCAGATTTTCATTTTCTTTTCATTAATCAGCAATATTTATGGGCCATATTTTAATAGGACAATAAAAAAAACCAGTCATCTAGCCTATCATAACACTTCTATTAATATTCTGTTAACCATTACTTGCGTAGCCGTCATACCTACATGTTAACAGTGTGTTCTTTAGAACACACTAGTGTGAGTAGTGTGTTAGTTAGAAAGAAAGAAAGAAAGAAAAATAATTTATTTTGTAACATCATAAACGTAATAATATAACTATGTATAGTTAAAATCCAAAAAAAAAGAGAGAGATGTTCGAATGTATAATGAGTTCTAGAGTGAATGCTACTATAGCTTGGCAACTTCGTGCGTGACCCGCCTGCGGGGCGACAGAAGTTGGGGAGCAAGGTAGCAAGTCGTAAAGAAAGGTTCTTGAGTAGCGACCGCGAACCGGAAGACACAGTGTAGAAAGGCCTCCCACTAGGTGGACCGACGACATTGTAAAAGTCGCGGGCAATCGCGGTTCAGCGGTGGACGTCTATGGGCTGATGATGATGATGAGTGTAGAAGGATACTCAAATATATTAAACATAAGCCTATGCATGTATTCACACAAGTTTAAATAGAAATATTGGTCTTGTAATATTATAATTTTGGGGGAGGAAAAAAATTCGCTCGGGATGATTTAAAGTGGTGAATTTTGGGAGCGGGCCGAATTTCTTGCGTACGCGGACGAAGTCGCGCTCGCGGGGGACCTCTAGTAGTTACATAAGCATCTGTGTTAAGGATTTTCCTCATGATTAAGTTGTACTGTCTATCTACGCTGGGAAAGCCGTAAACAGCAGTTGCTTTAGTTAGTTACTAAAGGTCTCTGCATACGTAACATGTTTTTTCTCGTTCCGGACGGAACGGGACGATTTCTTGACATCGTAGCATATAAAAACGTACTTAGTAACAAAATACAGATGACAAGAAAACGGGCGGGACGGGACCGCACAAGAAAAATGAAATTATGACGACGCACGTCACGTCCTCCGGAACGAGGATATTCGCCAAAGAACCAAAGTTACCGACATAGCTCGCAAGGTTTGCAAGTTGAAGTGGCTGTGGGCAGGCCACATCGCTCGAAGAACTGACAGCCGATGGGGAAGAAAGGTTCTTGAGTGGCGACCGCGAACCGAAGACGCAGCGTAGGAAGGCCTCCCACTAGGTGGACCGACGACATTGTAAAAGTCGCGGGCAACCGGTGGATGCAAATGGCAGGTTGTCGTACAGTGTGGCGGTCTAAGGGGGAGGCCTTCGTTCAGCAGTGGCCGTCTCCGGGCTGATGATGACATCACGTCCTTGTCCCCTCCAGAGTATGCAAAGACCTTAAGTAGTAAGTAATACCTTTACGCAGAAAAAAGTTTATACCAGTACCTAATTATTTATCGAAGTGGAGTAAATGCAATATAGTACGCATTATCCGACCACCTGTCGTTTCCCAAACTAATCCTGATAGATGATTACCATTATTACCACCGATATCCATTATTACCAGATAATACATTAAATTCGTATTACTCACCAACAAACTGATAAGTTGGTTAATAATTTAGCCAAGACCATAGATATATGGACATGGCGATTTCAGAGTTGATCCCATAGTAAAAGATCCCATAGTAAATCACAAGCACTGCCATTATTTGGATAATTCCAGGGTATTCTAAAGCACACAATATTTGTTTTTTATCTCACTTGTCTCTATCTTCTGTTTCACTCTTATATCAATCTTCTGTAGATTACAAATCTTTTATATTGGACTTTTGGCGGGAACACGAAAAAATCATGTCGTTGCATTCTATTATTTTCTTAAACTTGTGTTTTTTCGCGAAATAATGATTAAAAATTGTAGTGTTTTATTCATTGAGTGTTGAATTACATGCACGAGTGTGGGCAAGTGGTATAATGTGGTGAAACATGTATTTTCGTGTTGTTTTCAAAACTCCGTAGAAGCTCATAGTAAAGTCGCCACAACTTTACTAGGGCATGACTTGAACTCGACTGGTTTCATGTGACTGACTGTAATTTGATGATATATTTGACTTGATTTTAATAAAAGATACTTGAAATTTCATAAACTTGACACTGGCAGAATGCACAACGTGCGATGCCAATAACTAAGAAAAAATAAATAAAAAATCTCTTATTATAGATTATAGATTGACATAAAAGTGACGGGGATAGAAATCAAACGGATAACAGATAATACACTTTTTTTTAATACAACCGACTTCAATTTCGACTACTTGGATGACATCTTCATATTTTACAGATATTTTGTTTTATTTCAGTAATTTTGATTTAAAAACTAAACTACTGGACCGATTTCGATAAAATGTATATAGGACCACCTCTAAAGTATCACTACGAAACAAAAAAAAAAAACAGGCTAGATGACTGATGTTTAAATCGATGAAACCAATAGCTTTGATGAAGAATTTAAGTGAATATAGTATGGTAATTGAAAACATTATTTAAATCGGTTAATAATGTTCTGATATATGAGCATTTAAAGTTTTTGTTAGAGACAACTCTGTCCCTTTCCCACAAAACAAAAAATGACGTCACGCCTTACTTGTCTGAATAGAATTTATATGGCGTACTGACAAGTGACGTCACGATTTGCTGTTTTGCCTCTCTGTCTAGCACGATATTAAAATGCTTATAAGTTGCTTATTTTTGATCAAATTTTAATTTTCTTTTCATTAATCAGCTATATTTATGGGCCACATTTGAATACGACAATAAAAAAATACCAGTCATCTAGCCTATTGGCGGAGTAATCGCGTAACATACATTCAAAATAAAACGTACAGTCGAATTGACAACCTCCTTTTTTGAAGTCGGTTGAAAATAGCTTCACAGGATCTGCTATTCAGATAATAGGTACCTACTTAAAAAAAGAAACCAACTTCAATTACGATTACCTGGATGACACCTTTTTTTACAGTTATTTTAATTTAAAAACCAAACTACTGAACTGATTTCGATAAAATTTATTTGGAACTACCTCTGAAGTATGACCAACCAAACAAAAGAAGATTCATCAACGACTTATAAATGCTATTCACTATCTGGACACGTATCAAAATTCTATCGTGTCCAAATGGTGAAATAACAACTGATACCAATTTTGAGTTTCACCAGCTGGACACACGCGTGTCCGGCGCCTCGAGTCCCCTTGGTGAATAACGCAATTGGCGGAGTAATACCGTAACATACATATAAAAAAACAGTCGATTAGGCATGATGACTACTATTTTTTTATTATCTCATAAAAAAGCTGATCATCAATAGAGCCTATCAACAAAGTTCTAAGTATTATAATTTCAAGCTAGACAGAGAGCGCGCTATACTGAGCTATGACGTCAAGCCTCAGGCGCGGCATACAATAACACGTGCTTTGCGAGAAAGAGATAGAGCATCCCCTCTCTATTCCCACCTAAAACTTTAAGCGCTCATATCTCAGAGATTTATCAGCCAATACAATTTATTTTTCCAGTATGTGTAATTTATTAAGTTATATTCATCACTAAGCCTGTTATTTGTCATAAATTAAACATTAGGCCACACGCCTATTGAGAAGAACCTCTGTTTTGTATTCGGTTGCAAATTGATTGATTGAGGGATCACCTAACTCTATAGATAAATTGGTAGAGATTTATCAATGACGTTAGTAAATTATCGCGAAATAAGCTCTATTGGACTTTTACAGCGATAAAATAGCTATTATGTACAGATAACTGATAGCGAGAATCAATTACTTATATCTAACATTATGGGGTTAATCACAGCTGTTAAATAACTATTTATCTTTCACCAAGCTTACCCCGCGATGTCTTTTTTTTTTAAAATATTTTTGTTAAATAGATATTATTGTGATTATTCCACGAACCGAACCAGAAGACACAGCGTAGGTACACTCCCACTATTGGACCGACGACATTGTGAAAGTCGCGGGCAACCGGTGGATGCAAATGGCAGGTTGTCGTACAGTGTGGCGGTCTAAAGGGGAGGCCTTTAGTTAGCAGTGGACGTTTCAGTTTCTCCGGGCTGATGATGATGATGATGAATATTGTGTCTATTATGTATTGCATCATAAAAAATATTGTCTATTGTAGACTTAGTGTAGAGTCACTAACTAAATATCTTCTTTTTTTAATCATCGACTTCAAACTATTAGGGGTCCACATCGAGAGTAAACCTAAAAAAACGGTCCACAATATTACTGACGGACAAATCGGTAAACATTCATTAAAAGAACATGCATACAGTCGAACATAGAACCTACTCCGTTTTTGAAGTCGGTTAAAAAACCATAACGAGACACCTTTATGAATATGTAGGAGTGCATGTATAATATTTTTATAATTCCTATTTCTCTACATTTTCTACATTTGGATGAAATTTGGTATAGGCGGCTTATACCTTGTTATAAACACATATTATGGACCTGGGTATGTCCTAAAACTGCATCCAGAACCACGAGGACGGGCAGCAGCGTCCTCTCAGTTAACGGTGGTAACCATTCTGCGATCCCCAAGCCGCCTGCCAAGCGTGGGGATTATGGCAACACCTCCCTTTAAGGGAGAGGCCTTCGTCCAGCAGTGGACATCTTCCGGCTGTTGATGTGTATGGTAGTTTCTATCCCACGAATAGAAACTAAGCTAGTTATGTAATATTTTAACTCAATTTTTAAACTGGCTTAAAGAAGGATGGTGATTCGTAACCTTTTCAGCTTAGTCCTCTTAAGAAAAAGAAGCCACGTATAGGAATGAAACTATAACATACTGATATCGCAGATAAAATATATCTAACTGTAATTCGGGCTAATTTGTAGAAGATGACAAAAAAAACTGAAAACCATCCCTTTACGTACCATATAAAAAAGTTAACTTAACATTATAAGTAAGTCAATAAATAATCGTCATTTTATCAGACTACACGTGGCCTCTCCACCATGAGAGTCGACACGTGGCCTGATAACTGCTTGGCTTGATAGTGTGGAAACCCCTTTATTTAATTCACCTGTATTTTCACTTAATTTTAGATTAGATTTTATAATGTAGGTGCCGACACTATCAGCTTTAAGTACCTTTGTGTACATTTTATTATTCGAGCGAAAGCCTTACAAATTACAAAAAGCCAATTATCGAGGGTATATATCGCAGCGCGACGGCAAGAGTTTCTTCAAATACCTATTTTTCGAATTCCTCGCGGCTAGTCTTCCCTCTTAAACCTTACCGCTTTAAATGCTAAATCCGGAACCGCACAGGTGTCAATACAAACCACTAATTGATACAAATATTTACTGCCATTTTGGCTACCGAATCGTTCATTCGTGTATCCTTTTTAATAAACTTCCTGAGATCTTTAGATAATTCAAATAAGGGTCATTTTTGTGGAAACATACTTAGTGGGTGGTCAAAGAAAGGATTAAGGTAGATTGGTTCTTGATAATTTTTGGCTACCGTGAGATCGATTTCCCTGGCTTTGTTATTGTTAAACATATACCTTTTTGTACGATTAAAAACTAAAACTTTGAAGACAGAAAAATGCGGATTTCTAAGTTGATACTTAACTTTTTGGTAGCTTATTTTTTAATTTTAACAAAAGAAAGCTTGCATAGTTTAAAATAAGCTTAATAGTGTTTAAGTATTCATTCATTTGTTAAAAATAAGGAAGTACGTTTTTCTTACGTAAGATTAACAATGTAATTTTAAGAAGACTATTCTTACTGAAGATCTTCGTTTTTAGAGAAAGGAATAATGAGATTAAAGAAAATTATGATGAAACCTCAGGTAACTACGGAGAATATAGTAATACCGGATTGCATTCTCCGTGAAGATAATGTCTAAGGCTCTAATGAATCATCATAGCTTTGCAGAGTGTGTAAAACGATTACCTATCATCTGTGTAAGATATTCATGCTGTCGTTCCGTCATAGAGACCGATGTTAAGCAACGGACGGTCCAGTCTTCGGATGGGTGGCCGTGAGTGGCATTTATTTCTGAGCGCTACCGTGGGTCGGATGACACGCAAATGTAAATTGTTGGTTACGGTTGTTTGTTCTAGTTTCTATAACAACAACCATCAGCCATGTCAGAGGCCTTCGGGCGGCACATTAACTCTGACTAGGGCTGGCCACTCAGCCTATACGACCTTACTTTTTTATGGAGTTTTTGAATCACAACATGCAAATTTTACTAAAGAATTATAGCAAGCAAGTAGGTAGTAGGTTACTTACTTATAACGTACTCATTTGCTTTCTTCGAGCATGACTTATTATACTTGACCGCGACAAAACGAATTCACTTGAGTGCAACTTTAATAACTAATAATACGCTCTTAAAAAAATACAACCGACTTCAACTTCGAATATCTGAAGTTCTATTATTATTAACGGGATATTTACCGTGATTATGTTGTGAAATGAGCTCCCGATATTTCGGCGCAGTTGCATGCACCATGTTCACGAGTAGACACATTTCACAACATAATCACGGTAAATATCCCGTTAATAATAATAGAGCTTTAGTAAAAACCGTGATAGTTTAAAACAGTGCTTCGAATACCTGGATGACATCTTCATATTTTCTAGTAATTTTGATTTAAAAACCAAACTACTGAACCGATTCCGATAAAATGTATATGGGACCACCTCTGAAGAAAAAAAATATCATCAAAATCAGTTTATAATTAGAGGAGTAATCACATCACATACAAAAAAAAACTGTCAAATTGAGAACCTCCTTTTTTGAAGTCGGTTGACAATATTCATTAAACATTTTGTATGCCAACTTGACAGTTGGTTCTATAGCCAAAATGATCTAAAAACCAAAGAATTAGGACTAAGGAAGTACTAAATGAAACTAAGAAGTAGGGCTTTCGATTTACTGTGCCAGCTGTATATTTTTGGCTATAGAGCCAACTGTCAAGTTGGCATACAAAATGTTTAATGAATATTTTCAACCGACTTAAAAAAAGGACGTTCTCAATTCGACTGTATATTTTTTTAGCCAACAGTGAAATATAAAGAAAAACTTAATCGATTAAGTCCAGCGTTTAGTGATAAAACACAAATACAATAGTTTAGTTACGATTTTATTTAAGTACACTTCCAATATTTTTTAACCACGTTATAAACATATCTACAATTCAACTTCTTTACAAAATAAATATATCAATTACAAACATTACAATACAATTTGTAAATAGCATTTTAAAGCTCAAATTACAACTTTACAATTCAATGAATGAACATAACGTATAGAAAAACGGTTCGAAAAGAACGAAAAAGTTGTCAGCGGAAGTGACAATTTTAGCAACAATGTGAATAGTTAAACTGTGGTTTAAACTATATTTAAAATGGTTAGATATGGTTTGTTGATTGTAGAAAAAGGTTTGGATTCTTTTGATGCCACATCTTGTTCTAACACGGATTTAAAATCGAGATTTTTACTGGATACGTCTTTGCTTTTTAAGGTTTTACTGGAAACGGTCTGCGGTAACAGCTTATACTATCTTACTGCTTGGGCAAAGGGCTATCTTCAAAGAAGTATTAGGCCACTGGTTCGATACAGACATAAATACGCAATAAACACGCCATTTTTTTTCTTTATATAACTACTGGTTAACCTTTTGTGCATTAGCAGTTTTATATTTTAAGTAAGTATTAATTTTAAGTACTTTAAGGTTTTTTAATTATTATAATGTTGTAAATAGGCACTTAAAGTAATCTTGGTTTTATTATTTTAATAGTCATTTTGAATCTTTATACTTACGTCAAAAACTAGTACCTAATTACTAATATCTCAGGGTGATGAGCGCAGTGCAGTGCGGCGCAGGATTGTGTTTGCAAGTTCACAGTTCTGGCACTGCTACTGTTAGTGGCAGGCGTGACGCTTACCACCAGGCCAAAGTCTTGCTCGTCTCGTTACCAGATTGTATATAAAAAAAACAATTATTCAATTATTCCTGGCAATACTGTTTTTCTCCATCGTTAAGACAATATTTTATACGCGACAAAAACATAGCATAATTTAAAGTACAAACAACAGAAATAAAGCATGTGTATTGTGTATGTATATAAATTTTCGCTGTAATTCCTCTTCCAGCTCTTTATAGCATTTTCCGGTTGACTAGTCACATGTAGAGTGGTGACTGATGGCGGATGGAGTACCAAAATTGACCCGCTCCTTTATGTTGTACAAATACCCCCAACTGAGCTGTTGTGTGAGCGTCGTACAAATAATCGGAGAAGCGGGAGTTGATTTGGTGAGGTGTGGTTCCGTAAGATACTTTATAAATTATTAATTAATCGATCGAGTGTTGCGTTTACTCAAAACGTTTAAGGTAAAAATCATGCTCGCCAGTGAACGTCTTTTTTCTAAAAAATAAAGAAATCAGCGAAGAATTTTAAGTTTTTAATATTTTGAACGAACGTGTAACATTTTTATTTTATTTATGGATGTCGCACGTAAATATGAGCTCTCTAGATGGTGGTGCTGATGAATTTAGTAGTAGCTATGTAGCCTGATATGTAGAAGCTATACACAAGCAATAAAAAAGCAAAAGCCATGACTTTTGTTTGGTGGTGTGGTAGAGATTTCCAAATAGGTACTCGTATACGCACTAATTATCATCATAATATATTTAATTTTAAAAAAACACGCATTTTTTTCTGTGTTACCTAGCCAGTTTTCATTCTAATAGGATAATAGCTACTTATTTTAGTTCCACATAATTATGTTATAGGCAATAGTTTAGTTACCATATTTAACTGATAGCAAATGCAAATAAATGTCCGTATTAAAACATACAAAATTTTTGTAGCAACAAGTTTTGGAATGCGCATATTTTAAACTTTGTTTCAGAGTATTGAGAGTTTGCTTTCCCAAACTTTATTTTGTTACTTCAGGCAGAAACTGGGTACCACTGCGATGGTCATAGACATGTATTATCAGTCTTCTCAATAAATTGAGCGTATTGTTCGTCTCAGTTTTTGTTGCCATACAAAAAAAAAAGGTTTTTGCATGTACACAAATACAACGATCATTGAATTTCATTGTCCTCACCATCTTCAGTGTCTGTTGTAACAGCGGCTAAAATGGTGCAGATATGTTATAATTATGAGTTTCCGTTCCACTGGACCCTAAAACTCACAAAACCCGAACACTAGCTCATTAGAGCATGTTGTGGTTATTATATTTTTATAATAACACGCTAGTAGCTAAATAAATATCAATATTAGGGTCGTGGGGAAGGATTATTTAGCTACTCTATTTTATTATGTTTTATTCTTTGTACGGATTTTTGATGATAATTTGGTGCTTATGGGATTTTGAAGAGTTTAATAATAGTTCAGAGTATAAGTTTTTAATAGCTAGGTTTTTATAAATTATTTGATTTGTGTGGTACCTACTAGTATACAGGGTGTTAGTTTTACACGGTTATCCTTCTAGGATATCATTGTACTCATCATTATGAACAACTTTTACTATGGGGCCAACCCTGAAATCACGAAAAAAAACCAGCTGTTCCATACAAAAAGGTTCATCAATCTAGGACAAAATGTATGGAACAGCAGTCTTTTTTTACGTGATTTTAGGGTTGGCCCCATAGTAAAAGTTGTTCTTAATGATGAGTACAATGAAATCCTAGAAGGATAACGGTGTTCAAACTAACACCCGGTATAGTCTAGTATAGTGTTACTACTACTCTAGCTGTAGCGCTCGTGGCGTAGCTTGCCTAGGTGATTCTAAACGATCATCGATGTTAAGCAACGGACGGTCCGGTCAGTCATCGGATGGGTGACCGTGAGTGGCATTTATTTCTGAGCGCTACCGTGGGTCGGATGACACGTTAAATTGTTGGTCCCGGTTGTTTGTTCTAGTTTCTATAACAACAACCGTCAGCCATGTCAGAGGCCTTCGGGCGGCACATTAACTGTGACACTAGGGCTGGCCACTCAGCCTATACGAACTTACTTACTTACTACTACTTTGATCTGCTATCTCTTTCTCTCTTTACCATGTCAGATCTACTAGAAACTAGATCCATTGACATAATAAGTACCTACTTATAAGTATACCTTTATCGAAATTAGTTACGTATTTTAGTCGACTTTTCTGCCTATTGTCTCAAATGAGTTGTGGTCAAACGCTTAGCTTGTGAATAATAAAACCTCAACTATTTACAAAAAAACGGAAGTATTATTACACGCCCACAAACCTAATAACCTACAAACCACAATTACACAAATAATCCCAAAAAAAGCTAATATCTTACAAAAAGAGTATCGATATCACCCACTGCGCCTTTGAAGAAAGACTCAATGCGACAAATGGCGAGAAATTGACATGTTGTGGTCTTATTGTCGAGAAAAATGGCCGGTACAGTCGGAGAAAAAGTTGGTTAGAAAGTACAAAATAATAATAATGATATCATGATGTCTTATTACACAACATACTATTATTGAGTATTATTAACCTATATTAATAATACTCAATAATAATACTTATAATAATACTCATAATATTTAGCAATTTGTTTAGAATACATTGTTTTTGATAATGTTCTGTCATAATTTTCATAAGTTTAAATAAATAATAAATATTGTTAAGTAGGTAAATTTTAAGAAGGTGATATAGGTAATGCTTGATATCGTCATTATAAATGTAATTGGACACTGTGTAACTTTAGAGTTATTAATAAAAAAAAATGGATTTAAATCTGAAATTTATTGTCAAATGCAAATTATTTTCAGACTTAGACCATAATAAGATTCACATTAAAACATGATATAAAATACATCAATAAATTCAAGAAAAATAAATACAATAGTAATCAAATTAAATAAAGATAATATTTTAATAATTATCTGAACCTGAATTTGAATTTCTAGCGGCATATAACTCTGACATTATAGCTCAGTTTTTAACTTAAGTACTTTCTCATTATTTCAAAGAAATTAAGACAATACGAGTTATAAAAGTACTATTATTACTAACGGGATATTTACCGTGATTATGTTATTTTTAACATATTTAGATTTACCGTGTTTTAATACGAGTTATAGTTGAAAATGCCTTCAAGTACAATCAATCTTCAAGTCAAGTGAAGTCAAGTATTCCTGGCTAGGCGTTTACCTTCGACCACACAATCAAGATTTATGAGCTGAGGTAAAAAAAATAACCTTCCAAACATTATAAAGCAATAAAAAAAACATAAAATATGTGTCTACACTTTTTCTGTCAACTGTACATAGGATACTGCTTACAGTAAACTATTTATTAACCTATATCGAGTTACTCATCCGCACATTTGTCGTAAATGTGTGGGATCTCTATAGAGAGGATACAACTTTTTGTCACATTGCTCGATTGTCGGTCAATTCAGTATGATTTTTTTGCTCTATAGTGATATATTTGTTGACAAAGAGATAGAAATAGAGCAATCTTTGTATTATCATATATTTTTTGTGAAGCAGATGTACTTACTTAAATATGCACTCACGTAATAAAAATTGTGGCAATCATACATTGTAGAACTTACTTATACGCCAGACCAGCAGAGCGAGTACCGTCCTTGAAGATCGTTATATTTGACATTTAAATCGGTAAAATTCGATAAAAATCGGTATATTCACTAATTCGTCTAAATAAATCTGCTATCCGACACCACAGAATAAATAATATTTAGCGACATATAACGGTACTCGTGCTGCTGATTCGATATAAAAGATATGTCACCTTTCAAGTACTAAATTGTTTTTGTTATAGCATAGTAGTAATAAAAAAATTGACTCGCTTCGTTTTCATACAGTTTGTAATGGTTTTGTATTATACGACATTCATAGGTACGCCGTGCTACTATCTCGCTCGTACATTTCAACATTTTTGAATACCTATACCACAACTAATAATACATTTAATAAAAACTTCAAGCAATGCATAGCATTTTCAGTGCATTAGTTATAGGTTATGTCACCCACCCGCAGTAAGAAGTTAGCTCCCGAGATACAGAATTTTCTTGTTCGGATGCTAACATTACCATCTTCATCATTTCGGCGTTACCTACTAATTTTAATATATTATATATGTGTTTATTATGTATCTCAATAAGTATCTATTATTAATTAAGCATTATAACATGTATGCACTGTATTCAATATTGTATGCCATTTGTGTGTGTCAATAAAAGATTTATTATTATTATTATTTTAGTAGTTTTAAATTTATATAACATTTAAAGTTAAAAATACTAATGCACGAAAACTACGCTAAGTACTGACTTGTGGTAAGACTATTGCAGAGTCCGCCTGGGTTAGTACCACACCTTTGCCAGTTATTCAACCATCAAGCAGTAGTGTGCGAGCATTACTGTATTTCGGTCTGACGGGCAATGTTACCAGAAAGATTACTGGGCATAAAGAGATTTGACTTATAATATCTCAGAGTGACGAGCGCAAGGTTTTTTCGCAAGTTCATATTTGGCACAACTACTGTTATGGGCAAGCGTGATGCTTACCACCAGGCGAACGAATGGTTCTGTGTTTACCTATACTCCGCTGGCTTGCCATCACCAAGCTAAAAATCTGCCGCCAACCACCAAACAATGTGTTCCTGCAGCCTCATTTGAGAGCTCCATACTGCAGGCTATAAAAGTATCTATCATGGACAGAAATATGTGTACCTATATCATATATATATCATCCTCAGCACTTCACATCGGGTGACCTGTAAAGTGTAATCTATAAATAAGCTTCAATTTTTATTTATTTATAGGCTTCCGTTTGACTGCCATCTCGTCTGATGTTAAACAAAGATGCAGCCTACGATGGAGCACGTTTGCCTAGAAGAAACCGATTCACTCGTGACTTGAAGACACCCAGATTATAATTATCGGGAAACAACCACTCGCGCAGCGCATTCCACTGTTTAGCAGTTCGAAAAAATAAATTGGAATCAAACCGTTTAGTATGAGATTTGGTACCAAGCATGAAACAGTGTCGCTTCTTCGAAGTCCGTCCGATAGAAGACTGGGCAGGGGGGAATAAGTTCATGCAAATACAAAGCTCACTCAATGAAGCTACCTTCAAGGACCATGGAAATGACCGAATTCTTTTAGCTTCGTGCTTCGAAATAGTTTTTTTTTTAAATTATTTTTAAAAGGGGTTTTCAATCATTTATTCAGAAGTATAAATTAAAAACAGTTAAACTACCTAATTAAAACTAAACTAAGATTCAAAATGAAATAATCGATATAAGAGACCGTTTAAAGTATATATTCTGTAGGTAGCAAATGACCTATAGATAGTTTAAACGGTCTCTAATTTTGGGTAACGTGCCCAAATTGCTGGCCTCGATGCTGGATTGCGAGGCAAATTTTCTGGCCCAAATAAAGGCCAGCATTTTGGTCATGTGGTCTCCCCGACAATTCCTTAAAGATATGCAAAGCACGGCCAAAGTGTCTCAGGTACATTAATCGATCTAAATTTGGTGTAGAAGTTGCAAGTTTCAATTTGCGACGCGGACGATACGTTTGCGATATGAAAATCTTTCGTGCTGCCAAAATTTGTTACTTCAACGCACGATATGCATATTGCTTTTCTAGATTACGATACGACTAATTTTTCGTATAATTACATATAATTTTTCTCTTAAGCGTGGCTTCGTTCTTTGCAACCTCCCGTTAGAACTCCCGTTTAAACCGTCGCATAAAAAAAACTAGCTGCGTAGAATATAAATTGCACGTAAACCACGTAAAGCTTACGCCGCGCCACACGTTGTACGAGAATGTTTATCAATAGAAACTCGCCACATGAGCTGCGAAGTACGCACACGTAACAACGCGATATAAATAGGTACAACAATGTAGCCTTGTATAGTTTGCACTGGCAAATTATATTACAGCTAGCTGTACGTTTACGTTTACGTAAAATATCGACACCAACACCAATATTATGACCAATGACATGCTTCCTAAAATAGCGTCGAAGCCGCTAAACATCGCCACTTGCAAACTAGACCACATGCGCTTCGAATCGTGAAACCAATTAGATTCTTACTAGCATCGAAATAAAATCGAAAGACCGTTTCATATCCAGCTGTATTTTGGCTTTCAAAAGGTATTTTGACTTAACATCGGTGGCATTAAAGACCTTATTTGTTTAGCGGTTCTTATATGGCTGGACTTGGGACGTACACTCATCCATTGACGACCAATGTTGAAAGCGTTCTTCACTTGTTACTAAATAAACAAATTACGTTCCATGATTTCCATCATTGCACAAAAATTACGTTTAATATTATTTTTAGTCAAAAAAAACTCGTAACAAAATGTTTCTGGCACGATAAATGTGAACTCTAAGAAGTTAGAGATCCCAGATGATGCTAAAATCTTTTCTAATTACAAACCAGCAGCACGATATGAAAAAAAAAAACGATAAAAAGTGTGTTCTGGGCCAGTGCTAAGATTACACTGAACCTGAAAACTCTAGTGTGCGCGGGAGTTGTTATGATGTCATTTGAGAACTCAATTCAACTGATAGACTAACCGGAGGTTGGGAGTTAAACAGGTGATTAATATTCTATCCTTTTCATTTTCAGTTCAAAACAAAATCTAATTTGAATTTAGTTCGTAGTTGAATGACAACTTTAATTTTATAAATTACTAGAGGTCCCCCGCGACTTCGTTAGCGTACGGTCGAAATTTGGCCCCCTGCCAAATATCTTCCATACGAGTGAGCCTAATGCCAGAAAAATACATGATTTCACCCGCGCGTCTTGCATCAGTTTAGAGTCGAAAATCGCACGATAAAATTGATGATGATGATGATGGCTTTGAGCAATTTAGGTGGGATTTTATTTAATTATTCAAAATATAGGCATGAAATAAAAAAGTAAACGGTTACTCTGCTAAAACATTAGTCTGGCTATGTAATTCGTAAAAAAGAATGTGGTGTTTTGTTGCTGATAATTTAGAGCATTTGAATTAAAACTGTTATTATTTTTTAATAAACCAGATTAATTTTCAAAATTCTATTCGGTTACTCGGCTTCTTTAGGTTTTTTCCCTACCTGTAGTATTTTTTATATCTGAATATGTGCATTCTTAATCATTAAACTATGTGTTTAAAAATACATCTTTTTCTTACTTCTGGCATTGGTCGCCCCCTTATTCACCACTTTAAATCATATATTGCCTTGAAGATGTCCAGATTAAGTTTTCAGGAAACAACGAGGACGACTAACGGACGGTAGCTTGTGTAGCGGCATGTAGGGAATGCGTCCAATCAGTCGCCGGCAATAGAATGTCTATGTATATTAATAACCAATGGTAAATGAGCATTTATCCAGAGCATATTGGCTTAGGGTAAGTTAGAGAAACACACGCAGATCAAAAATCAGGTGCTCCAACGATAGAGGATGCCAGTGACGTAATCCGCCTCGGTTTTTTTGATTTCGATTTACGGGACTTGCAGGACGTTCGCTTGGTGGTAAGCGCCATGCCTGCCCATAACAGTAGTAGTGCTAGAATTGTGAACTTGCGAATACAATCCTGCGCCACACTGTACTGCGCTCATCAGATGCAGATGCAGATTTAGATGTTAAATCTCTTCATGCCCAGTAATTTTTCTGGGAACATTGCCCTTCAAAGCCCTAAAAAGTCTAAAATAACACAGAATGCCTGTGTAATTTTAGACTTTTTATACAAGAGGTCGGTTACGTTATAATATTTAGAAAACAAAAAACTATTTTTATAATGTTTAGGTTAACTCGTAACTTTCAAGGGCTAAATCTCCGATTAATCTACCAGGACCACCATTTTATCATTATCTGTTTTATTGTATGCAATAAAGGCTTATGAAAAATCAGCTGTTAATAACGATGATTAAATGATAACCGCTGTTTAAAAACAGTAACACCGGCTCCTCACACACACTAATAAAACACCCACATACTCTTCTATTGTAAAAGTCTACTACATACGTAGACGCTCTCATTGTAAAAGTCGCGGGCAACCGGTGGATGCAAATGGCAGGTTGTCGTACAGTGTGGCGGTCTAAGGGGGAGGCCTTCGTTCGGAAGTGGACGTCTCCGGGCTGATGATGATGATACTCTTCTATTCACTACACTGGAAACAGATTGAGTCATAGTATCACTCAACGTAGGCATAGTTCAAATAATACTTACACAACGTGGGGGAATGCCCACGCGAACGTTCCTTGCCGAATTCAGTTCGATGAGCGACCAAAACTGTTAGAGCTTTGGGTTTTTATTTCATGTACTGCTGAAAAGTTCAGCTAAGACCAGATTACGATGGAGCATTTTCATAATTTGTATAATGCTCTCTAAACATTATCAAATAGAGTTTAGTTTCCTTTGATTGTATTGTTGGCATCTGCTAGTTGTAGGTCTACGCACCTTATTTAGCGGTCCTGAGTCAACTTCCAGATGCTCGCAGCGTAGTAGCGCAGCAAAAGTTATAGTTAAATTATTTACGTACATTTCAAAAATCACAAATCACATAAAAGCTTTTTATTTTGACAAGTAAGTATACATTTATAATTATTAAAATAGACAATATTAAAAGCCTAACAAACCCTTTTTTTATGGCTTAAAATAAACAACGGCCAAGTGTGCGTTGGACTCTCGAATCGAGGGTTCATTACCATCACAGATTCTGAGATGGAATAAATTTAGTACATTATGATACAAGTGTGATACAAGTCATTACACTCTCGGCTTCCTTATCGCGCTCGCCTGCGGCTCGCGCGCATTATACCGCCTCTAGTGTAATGACCAACATAGCACAAGAGTTTCATACGACTGTTTTCATTACACTTGCGAGGAAAAAACAAACTTTTTTTTGATAATAATCAACCACACAGCGAAAACGTCAACAAACATTTGCGGAAAATGGCGCTCAAGCCAGCAATGCGCGCGCAAGTTGACATTTACTTCAGCGGCATAAGAACTCTTTGTTGGTATTACAAAAAAACTGTAAGTATTACCCGGCTATATTAAGAGTGCTTCGTATACATACGTCTAATTGCAGTCACGTCCAAACTTGACTTTACCGGGTTATACCTATTACAGCACAAGTGCCGTAATGTAAAGTAAAAAGCACGCGTGCGTAATAGCTTGGATTATGAGCCTAAAGCCGATGTAATAAGATCCACTTTACGAGCAAGTGTGATGAAAAAACTTATTTATACTAGTTACTGGTATAAATAAGTTTTTATATAGTTCTGTTTAGATTCCATCGTGTGAAGCTAACTTAGAATAAGTCGTTCTTGTTAACTCCATAATATACATTCCCGCTTTGTTACTTTTATGCATCACTGTTTTTTCATCACACTTGCTCGTAAAATAGATCTTATTACATCGGTTTTAGGTCGATAATCTCAGATATTACACAGTACACACGCGTGCTTTTTACTTTACATTACAGCACTACTGCTATAATAGATATAACCCGATTAAGTTAAGTTTTTACCTGACTGCAAATTATAATGTATGTTTAAGAAGCATTCTTAATATAGCCAGGTAATACTTACAGGATTATTTTAAATAATACCGACAAAGAGTTTTTTTTGTTTGCGCTCCATTGACGTTTTCGCTGTTTGGTTGATTATTCTATGATCAAAAAGTTTTTTTCCACGCAAGTATGATGAAATCGTCGTATGAAATGCGTGTGCTATTAGGAATTACACTCGCGGCTCCATTGTTACATAATACCGCCTCGAGTCTAACCAACATAGCACACTTATATCATAATATACTAATTTCAATTTGTTTGTTCATGTTACAGCTTTTTGACATACCCGGGTCATACCAGGTTCGGCGTATTGGCAGAAGATAAAAACTGTTGCAAGACTCTCTTGCCAAGCTATCGTCGTCAGCCATAAAACGTCAAATGCTGGACGAAGGTCTCCCCCTTAATAGTTGCCATAATCCCCACGCTTGGCAAGCGGCTTGGGGATCGCAAAAGAGTCACCATCGGTAACCAAGAGGCCGCTGCTGCCCGTCCACCAGTGGGTGCCAAGCTATAAAAATAACTAATTATTAGTCTATCGCCAGCTTCTTAAAGTTTCCCGGAAGGTAATCTTCACTGTACGTGGTTTTTGGTCTCTTACTCTCATCAGAGACTAAATTGCAGGCGTCTATAAGAAACTGCTTAGTTTTCTCATCTTGAACCAAGTTCTCCATTTTATCTGTAACAGAATAGTGAAGTACTCAGCCTTTTTTCCTTTGGAGGGACCATATCCACCACGCTGGCCCAATTGCGGCTTAATGAATTCCACATACGCAATTTGATGTTCTTATCCGGTCTTCTGGTTTTTCTTTCACCGAAAAGCCTGTGGTATGAAACTCCGTATGTAAATTCCAAAGAACTCATTGGTGCGGCAACCAAATTTTAACCTCAAGATTCCGAATCTAGCGGTCTAGGAATTATGCTATCACGGCTTCCCAAACAATTAAATGGTACTGATTAAAGAGGGTGGAAAATTTAAGTATCTTGGGCATTTGGTAACCTCTGACCTTGAAGACGATGCAGACAGAGAGGGTGCGAAGAGCGTTGTCTGTGAGGGCCAATATGATCGCCCGAAGGTTTGCTCGTTGTTCGGGGTACGTCAAAATTACTCTTTTCAGAGCAATTTGTACGTCTTTCTACACGAGAAGTCTGTGGGTGACGTATACGCAGAAACAGTACACGCTCGTCGTGTACAATATAATAATGCCTTTAAGATGCTGATGGGACAGAGCAGGTACTGCAGCGCGTCGGGATGTTTGCCGAGTCCCGCGTGGACTGTTTCTACACAACCATGCGGCAACGGTGCACATCCCTTGTGCGCAGGTTGCGGGCCTGCTCCAACAGTATCCAAAACGTATTTGCGAATAGGTTTGACTGTCAGTACATGAACCACTGTTACAGGGTTCATGTACTGACTAATAAGCAAACGACAAAATTAAATGTGTAATTGTATTATAATTTTATTGTGATTTGAATTGTATCACTTATAAATTGTTTTATTTTTAATTATTATTGTATGTGACTATGTGATGTGACTTATGTCGAAATAAATAGAATTTGAATTTGAAAAAAAATATATCCTGTGGTCTATTGAAATATCGGTAAGAGAGTCATTTGATTGTCTTCTGGGCAAAGGCGTCCCCATTGACTTTTTGCTAAAATTGTTTCCTCCCCATTAAGAATAGATAAATAATATATAGCTAGCTGTGCCCGCGATTTCCCGCGGTTATTGGGATAAAACTAGCAATGTTTTATTCCAAAGTACGAGTTACCTCTGTACCAAAATTCAACTAAATCCGTTCAGCCGTTTCAGCGTGAAGGAGTAACACACACACACACCAAGAAACTTTCACAATTTGAATATTAGTGTGATAACGTTTGATAAAAATTACCTCTGTATTCTTCAAGAGAAGGCAAATAACCGCCGTAGTCCTCAAGCAAATACTCTTTAGGCAAGAATTCATGAAGGTCTTCTGAGGCTTCATGAAACTTTATCCGATCTAGAACTTTCTTGCTTAGAAACGTCTTGCAGAAGTTTAAGATGGCTTGAATGATAGTGGACAGGTCGCAGTTTACTATGTGGATAGCTGATATTTTGAGTCTTAATCCCTCCTGTAAATGATTATGTAACAGTTATAGTATAGTTAGGCATATTGAAACAAGTCTTAGGGCTAAAACAGTGCGACGCGGATGTCCGCACCGAACGACAAAATACGAAAGCATCCGTAGCTCTCCGCGTCTGCCTCGCTGTGATCGTACCAGCTATACATTAGTATCTTGCCGTCTATCGCGAACGTCCGCGTTGCTCATTTGCGTCGCGCTTCATCATCATCATCAGCAGCCCGGAGACGTCCACTGCTGAACGAAGGCCTCCACTTTAGACCGTCACACTGTACGACAACCTGCCATTTGCATCCACCGGTTGCCCGCCACTTTTACAATGTCGTCGGTCCACCTAGTGGGAGGCCTTCCTACGCTGCGTCTTCCGGTTCGCGGTCGCCACTCAAGAACCTTTTTTCATCATCGATTATCAGGTTTTCAAGCGATGTGGCCTGCCCATTGCCACTTCAACTTGCAAACCCTGCGAGCTATGTCGGTGACTTTGGTTCTTTGGCGAATATCCTCGTTCCGGATTTTATCGCGCAAAGTAACTCCGAGCATAGATCTCTCCATTCCCCATTGTGTGACTCAGAGTTTCTCCAAAAGGCCAGCACTTAAAGACCACGTTTCAGTTCCATATGTCATCACTGGCAACACACACTGGATGAAGACCTTTGTCTTCAGACACTGCGGGATTTTGGACGAGAATATATTACGCATCTTCGCGCTTAAAGAGGCCTAAAACTGAACTCTGGACAAAATTTATACAAAGTGTTCTGTACTATGGGAGCACACTGTTATAAAGAAGATGAACTACTAAGATATGTGGCGTAGCAAAGCTTCAGAATGGTTAACCTGTATTTTGGCTTTTTCTTCCTTTTAAAAATGTAACTCGGTGGATAAAAATAATAAATATACGAATTGTGGATTAAATATAAGAAGTTATTCTATTTTTATTGATAATGGGGTAAGGGTGTACATTTTATACCTGAAGCTGGGGCTAGACAAGCATTTTTATTTGTTGTAAGTCGCGTTTTTGCGCCGCGTAATAATAAATAAAATAAACAAATATTGGTGGTAATTTTTCACACCGCGCCATCTAGCCCCATACTAAGCAAAGCTTGTATTATGAAAACCAAATAGCTGGATAGAATATTTTAAAACTATTATTTTAAAGATAGTTAACTTAGTATGTACAAATGACTCACTCCCATTAGCAAACACGTTTAAACATAGTTGAACCAGAATATATTTATAACTACAATCATGTCATATTCAGTGCAATATAACTTGCACTTTATTTTGTATATTATAATATACAGTGGAATTTCGACACTGAAGTGGAGTGTCGAAATTCCACTGTAGAGGTGGGTGTGTGTTTGTGTGTAGTGTTGAGAGCGCACAGCCGACGGGAACCATGTGACTTCAATGAGCCAAGCACTATAGTGGAAAATCGATCTACTGTCAATTGTTGTCTGAAGATTTATTTAGATGTACTTTAGAGGCGTTTTCTATAGGAGTGAACGAGCCCTGGTCGAATCGAGGCGGCAGACAAATCATATTGCGTCGTCGTGTAAAATATAATAATGCATCGCAAATTACACGACTCACAACTTACAATATTGCGGTCGTTTGACTCGAGCCTAAATGTGCGGGCTACCATTTTATTCTGGGTATGAAGTTAATACTCACACTTAAAATTTTGCAAGCCTTGCTCAGCGCTAGGAAGTTCAGTTGCACAAATTGTCCAAGTGTGGCATTTTCTAAATCGATTACCCACGTTTCACTAGACGGAAAATCATTCACCAAGCGGATGTCTATCAGCTAAAAAAATATATGTATCAATGACGTTATGTATATAAAACCAGTATAAAATTAATTTAACAATAACAAGATATTATCAAGATATTTTAATTTTAACTACTCTATGTAGGAAAACAATAGGCACTAAATACTAGTTAAGCAAACGCGTGTGAAAATTTTAATAACAAAAGAACAATATTCGGTAGTTGTAGGACAGTGGCAGAGTCCGCCTGAAGAAGTACCACACCTTTGCCAGTTAATCGATCGCCAAGCAGTAGTGTGCAAGCATTACTGCGTTCCGGTTTGAAGGGCAGTGTCACCAGATAAATTACTGGGTATGAAGAGATGGCACAATTATGGCACTGCTACTGTTAGTAGTAGGCTAGCAGGCGTGATGCTTACCAGCAGGCGAACGTCTTGCTCGTCTCGTCACTTGATTGCATAAAAAATATATCAGTCAAATGAAAAACCAATCACGGTATATCATTTGATATTATGATATTTTGATATAAACTAAGTATAAGTTTTATAAATTAAATAAACATTATTTAAAATTATAACTAAAATATAAAAACTACCTAAAACAAAAACCTAAAACTATTAGGCACCATAGAAATGTAAACTTACTAAGCCAACATTTAAAATGATATCTTCAACTTTAAATTTTTGCCAGTCGAAGATTTTTGTAAACGTAACACGCGATCCTTTGTACAGCTTAGGAGCAGAAGCCATAACACTACAAACAAGTAAATAAACAAAGTTAAATAACAAACAAGTTGGTTGTATGAAGAGGTTTTATTTTTTTTCTTATTAGTTATTTGCATCGCACGTTGTGCATTCTGCCAGTATCAAGTTTATGAATCCTCAAGTTTTTATATTAAAATCAAGTCAAATATGTCATGAAATCACAGTTAGTCACACAAAATTAGTCATAGTCGAGTCAAGGACATGCCCTTGTAAAGTTCTGGCGACTTTACTATTAGCTTCTACGGAGTTTTGAAAACAACACGAAAAGACACGTTTCACCACATTATATCACTTGTCCACACTCGTGCATGTAATTCAACACTCAATGAATAAAACACCACCATTTTTAATCATTAATTCACGAAAAATCAAAAGTTTCAGAAAATAATAGAATGCAACGACATGAATTTTCCGTGTTCCCGCCAAAACTCCATAGGTTTTATTACATTTCACGCAGCGCCATCTAGCTACAAACCAAGCAAAGCTTGTACTATGGGTAAGTACAAGCAAGTTCATATAAAATGTATGGAAACTGGCGTCTGCAGCACGGTGGCGGCGTTTTGTGGTTGTGGCACGCGTCCTTTGTGCGGCTAGGCTAATAATAGTTGTTTTTACAAACTGGTGACTATGGTAAGTCCTCGACTTCGTCTCGAGCTTACATTCGTCTACTCGTTTGTAAAAACAAATTCCGCACGAGTGTCATACAAAATTTTACATCTAATTTGCGAGAAAACAGAAATAATTAAACTAACTTTATTATTTTGTCTAAAAATATCAGTCAGAAAGTTGCAACTAAATACTTGACACTGGCAAATGCACAAAGTGCAATGCCATAAGGAGGAAAGAAGAAAAAAAAACTTTGATGTTTCTAATATGAAGATGGCGCGACATTGCAAATGTCGCCACGTGCGCGAAAATTAGAACTACACCTTACGTGTCATTTTCTCTTTAGTATTGAGACAAACGTATTGAGCAAAAGCTCTTCCAAGGAGGTTCGATCATTTAGCTTATTTATTCTCGTAATGTGAAACTCCTTAAAGTGGAATTCTTATATATTTTTATGAAAATTAAATAATACCGTAAAGTTTACGCACGGCGCTATACAACTGAGCGTGCGGTAAAATATGTACTAAGCTGAGAGTACATACTTTACCTGGGTATGTCCTTAAATTGCAACCAGACCCACCGGAGGACGGGCAGCAGCGTCCTCTTGGTTAACGGTGGCGAGCATTCTGCGATCCCCAAGCCGCCTGCCAAGCGTGGGGATTATAGCAACACCCCTCTATTAAGGAGGAGGCCTTCGTCCAGCAGTGGACATCTTATGGCTGACGACGACGACGACGACGACGACGACGACGACGACGACGACGACCTACTTTACCGCCCGCTCCATTGTATGGTGCGTAATGTTTAACTTTCGAACGATGTATACATGCTTCGTAAATGCACTTTTTGAGCAAATGTGTTGTAAAAAGATTAACTTCACTTACTGAGTGTGCCACACAGGTCGGTATTGGTCTCTTAACAATTTAACCCTGTCGTGTATCTTAAGAGCGGATGCTTTTTCTTTGTAGAAGTAGTCTATCTTCTGTTTTGTTATCTCTACAGAACTTCTTGTCATGAGAAGGAGAAATGCTGCCGAGTGTAAATCTGAAACGTATTTATCCTGATATAATCGTTATTACGTTGGGCATAGAGCTGTGGTATGCTGGTAGAGCCTTGGTAGCCGTTAACCGAGAGGACGCTGCTGTCCGTCCTCCGGTGGTCCTGGGTGCTGTTTTAGGACATACCCAGGTCCACAAAAAACCAAACAAAGCATTAAATAGCTTAAATACTAGATACAAGATGATGATACCCTATCCGGTATTTTTTTTGTTTTAAGGATGCAGCGCCCGACGGGGCTCGAACACATCGGTGGGCGTGGCTAAAAAGCATGCTCTCTTCATCAAAAAAAGTGTGGGAAAGGGAGAAAGGACAATGAGCAGAAATGATGATGTACTGGAAAGAGAAATGAGCACGCAATTTTTTTTTATGTCAGCCTTTGGCAGCAGGTTTGTGTTGAAAAAACTACTGGTTGAATTTATTCCAAATAAAGTTATTTGAAATGTTGATGGACTAAACTATGCCGATTGATAAATTATTTTAGAGTTTTCATACTCCTTATGTTAGTAATTTACGTCAAAATTGAGCTTAAATTTGAGATGTTTCCTGGTTCATAACTTTCATGTTTAGTAAGTTTTTACTTACTTATAAAATATACAATCCTAGATAATGAAGAGACAAATCGATATAATACTTAGTCTTGGACCTACAACATTACATAGTGGGGTAATATTACTTCAACGTTTCTATGGAGAAGTGACCGACTTGTTTACTCTTAAGTTGAATACGTACCAATGCCAGCTTCAGCCAAGTGCGGCTGTTTCTGAACCCAGTCTTTGATAGCCTCAGCATCAGCTTCAATTTGGGCTTCATTCACGCCTACATTTTCTAGAACTACTAGCTTATCTTCCTCGGTATATGGATATATGGGGTGTTGGCCGGCTGGATACATCTGTACAGAAAAAGTATAGGTAGGTTACTAAAACGTAGGTACTACGCAATGACCAAGTAACTTTTTCAATAAAAACAACCGACTTTAAATTAATATGGGACCACATCAGAAGTACATACACTTTCGAATAAAAAAAACTATTTCAAAATTGGTTCACAATTAACGGAAAAATCGGTGAACAAACATTTAAAAAAATCCTAAAAATAGAACCTCCTCCTTTATTGAATTCGGTTAAAAATTGTGATAAAAATTGGCACTGCGAAAAATAATCATACAGATAGAGAAACGAAACTATATACAACTTCCTACTATAGGTATCTTTTTTACACGACTGCCCCAAAAAAGAAGCGTATTGTTTTCACGATTTATGTATTACGTTATTGTTTGTATGTATTGTGTTACGTTACTCTGTTTGGACCATCCTGTCAGGTACTCCTGTAGTACCTGACAGGATGTTCCAAATGGTAACGTCAACCCGAAAAATGAGTATTCCTCGTACCAAGGGCTTCACGAAAATACACCATATATGTTTTCCATTTGTCATAGATTTAAGTTTTAAAAAAAAGAAGATTTTTTGCCTGAGTGGCATAAAAATTCTAACTACATTTTTTTTAGCTTCGCACTTTGTGCTTTCAGCTAGTGTCAAGTTATATGCATTTTCAAGTTTTTATAGTAGCAAGTTATGTATATGTGTCATCAAATCACAGTCAGTAATACGAAATTAGTCACGGTCGAGTCTAAGTCATGCCCTAGTAAAGTTGTGGCGACTTTACTATAAGTTTCTACGGAGTTTTGAAAACAACACGAAAAGACATCTATCACCACATTATATCACTTGCCCACACTCGTGCATGTAATTCAACAAAATAAAAATAATGGATCTTCCTAAACATTTTAAAAATAGACAATAGACAATAATTTATTAAGGCAAAAAATATATACAACATAACAATCACATAAAAATGAAACGGAAAAATAAAGAAAAAAAATTCAAATGTGAAACGGAAGTAATACATTAGCTTCATCATTATCTACAGCCTTTGATATGCCACTGCTGGGTAAAGGCCTCTCTCTTACTATGCAATCTGCCTCGGTCCTGTGCTAATCTAGTCGATATCACACTAATATGGGATCACCATTACAAACAAAAAAAAGTTAATCTGTCAGCAATGGGGATCCATATTGCGTTTTTTTCCGCTAGGTGGCGCATCGTCGATGCGGCCATAGACAACTGTCAATCTCATACATTATGTTGTTTTTTTTTCTACAATTTAATGGTTTTACTATTAGACTCGAATTACCAGGGCAAATCTGTATAATATACTGGTTTGTACAGCATTCCTTTGCCTTGCTTATTAAAGCTCTGTCCAACATAATATGTAAACAACTATCTAACATACAAATCTATTTTCAAGCCGTCAACAGCTGCATAGATTCTTAAAACAAGGCATCACGCCCTCATCAAGAGCAGATAGGATAATAAGCAACGATTAACAAAAAAACTAGATTTTGTCACATCTGGACCGCTGCTGGCGCCATCTGCGAAAACTTTTGCCAGTGGAACTGTCTGCCTATGCCTTTGTATTGAAGGAGAAATCAGTGAACATTAAAAAAAACTTTCCTACTGAACACAGAACCCCCCTTTTTTTAAAGTGGTTAAGAAAGTAAATTTAATTATAATAATTATTACTAACCTTTTAGGATTCCCTTAATTTCCCAATAAACGTTTTAATTCAAATATGAAATATTGATGTAATACGTTAATATTAAAAATACCACACAATATAGCTTGCCGGATGCCACCGACAAAATTCAATGAATGATAGCTTCGGCGATAACAATAACATAATCACACCAAAAGCAACAGATTATAGTTTTTGCTAACAAATTTTAATGAGCTAAGAACCTGTTTTAATAATTGCCACAGAATATACAAGTACTTGAGTACAAAATAACTATATACTTAGTACGAATTGAACAAATATAATATAATATACCTAACTATACTAGAACAATGAAAACTAAAATAAAAAAATAACTTTATTAATGATTAAATCTTTGCATTGGAATTCTACGTTTATCTCTCAAGTAATCTCCTATACTCAAAATAATTATATTCATAATTATATTATCACTAGATGTCGCCCGCGACTTCGTCCGCGTACGGATGAAATTTGGCCCGCTCCTAAAATTCACCACTTTAAATCATCCCGAGCAAATCCCAAACCAACCCCCCCAAACCCCTTGAATGAACTACCCAAATATCAATTTTCATCACTATAACTTCAAAAACAAAGACCGTTCCATAAAACATTCCACCCCCCCTTTGCCCCCTTAAATCGTCCCTGTCAACGAAATATTGAAAATAGCATTTTTTATTTTAAATGAACTATCCGAATCCAAATTTTCGTGTAACTATAAGTACAAAAACAAAGGACTTTCATATTAACTTTGATCCCCTATTTTACCCCCTTAGGGGTGGAATTTCCAAAAATCCTTGCTTTGGATATACTTACACTTTTCAAAGAATACACCCTCCAAATTTCATGTCCCTAGGTCTAGCGGTTTACGCTGTGCGTTGATATATCAGTCAGTGAGTCAGTCAGGACTTTGAATTTTATATGTATAGATAAAAATTTATATATCCGTGGTTTTTATTTTTACCTTCTCGTTATTCATGTATGTTTTAAAGTGTGTACTGTTTGTACCTAAGTGCCTACCTCATTTGGCGCTTCTATGTATTAACCGTTAATACTTTCTTGTACGGGGAAATTGAGAAAAACCCTTCCTTTAGCACACTATAGTCCGGCCACTGAGAATGCGTTTGACTGCTAAGCACAATAAACATTGTCTAAAGCTAAAAGAAAACATTTAATTATTTTGCTTTATGTAGGCAGCGTCAATGATAAGATGAATGGACAGGAGATAAGCGCACGGAATTTGAAAACTATATGTTGAGCGCCGGCTCTCCACTCGCTTCAGTCCACTCTGCCTTTGCGACATGCGAGCCGTACGATACGACAATACAAACTTCTAACACATGTATAATGTACATGTGTTCTCTTTTTGTCATGCAATAATTAGATTCGCTATCTCTATTTTCCGGCAAATGTATTATACATACTTTTAGCTAGGTATGCTTGATTGTGTTGTCTTGTTAATTTTGATACCTGTAGAATACCCATTGCGTACTAATATTACAAATGCGAAAGTTTGTCAGTGTGCGTGTGTGTATGTTTGTTTCTCCATCACGCTGAAACGGCAGAACGGGTTTGGATGAAATTCGGTATAGAGGTACTTTTTAGCTTAGAATAAAAGATGGCTACTTATTATCCCAAAAATCGCGTAAAACCGCGGGGTGCAGCTAGTTGTTTCATGATTTACCCGTGGTTCACCTATTGGGTGACCCAAGGGCGCTACATATTGTATTTACACGTGGTGTACCTATTGGGCAGTCTAAGGGCACAAAAAGGTATCCGTGGAATACATACGTGGACCACGAGTAAGAAACCATTTCATAGATGCCCTTCCCTCGCCGCGTTGCCCGCGCTGCGTGGCCGTGCGGCCCCGCACGGCTACGGTGCGGAGGCATTTATTTTTCTAGTTAGATTTTTAATTTCGTAATATCTTTTGAATCGAATGTCCGATTTGGATAATTCATGTAGTATTCAAGTAATGGACAGGTATTGAAACAGTCATGAATATGAAATGATTTATTTGGATACAGGCTCATACAAAGGTATGGATAACGTGGTCTGATTTTGGTCGGCATTTCTATCAACTTTTAAGATGTCAAAAAGTCGATATAGTAACATAATTACAATAGTTGGACATATGATATTGCAAAGTTTTTTGTAGACATTGATGTGTTCTTTAATACTGTAGAACATTTTTAAGTTCTATCTTCTATAGTTTGCGCAGCGCGTGCGATCAAAGTATTTTTTATGGCCAAAAAATTACACCTTAGGTTACATTATTGAAGTTTTAGTAGAGATCCCTAATTTTTTCTAGAAATCAATATAGTCTATGTACTCAGGATAATCATTATCATCATCATCATCATCAGCCCGGAGACGTCCACTGCTGAACGCAGGCCTCCCCTTTAGACCGCCACACTGTACGACAACCTGCCATTTGCATCCACCGGTTGCCCCCGACTTTTACAGTGTCGTCGGTCCACCTAGTGGGAGGCCTTCCTACGCTGCGTTTTCCGGTTCGCGGTCGCCACTCAAGAACCTTTCTTCCCCATCAGTTGTCAGTTCTTCGAGCGATGTGCTCAGGGATAATGTAACATTCTAATAGTGAAAGAATTTTTGAAATCGGTCTAGTAGTTTTTGAGTTTATTCGTTACAAACATACAAATATTTCCTCTTGATTATATTAGTGTAGATGAAAGAAGGATGATAAAAGGAAGAATGATCGAAAATAGTACACAAATTAGTTCGTAGAACCATTGGCTACTCAACTACACTGCGAACAATTTGTCTGTTCTTACCAAATAAGCCGGTCGCATTCTGCACAAGTCTAATCTGAGTCTAATAATATCCAACACCTGTGTGTTTGTTCCAAAATCACCCTTACCTCGTTAGCAATAAAACACATTCTAATAATTATTTTCTACAGCGTCACGTTCTTTTTACCTGCATAGTTTCTACAAATATTAAATCCTGTTGAAATGAAAACGGGATTTCAACTAGAATAGTGCAATAAGTGTAATAGATTCTCATTTGAAAATCGAACACTTTTTGTTTTTTGCAGGCCTCATAGAAATTCAAATTTTGAATAGGTAGAGCTGGACACAACAAATTTATAGCGTAGAGGTTTAATAACATTTGCTTTTTACACTTAAACTTTTGGCAGGTTAATTGATATTAGTTTGCCGTCGTGTAAAATAACTCAATGAATGAACCTTCCTACTCTATGGTTTTCAAAATAAAGTTCAAATACGCTTATCAAAATTGAAAGGGTTACGGATATTTCAATCATGAAATGAAACAAAGTTTAGAATTATAGCTTTGTTTTATTGTCGATAAAGTTGCTTTTGAATGTTTTTGTGCTAATTTAAACAGATTGTTCCTTTATGATGAAGGATGAAGACCTGCTTTCATCCAGTCCTAGATTTTTTCAGGCTGATGATGATGATGATGACACAATAGTTATCAAGAATAATAATTTAAAAAAAATGCTTCAGTTAAATTGTTACAGGTAGGTACTTTTCTTACATCAGATGCCTATGCTAGGTAAAACCTGTGATATAGGCATCTGCAATTTTATAAGTATTAATTAAAATAATATTCTTTGAGCTTGATTGAGTCACAAATACCGGGTGTTAGTTTGAACACCGTTATCCTTCTAGGATATCATTGTACTCATCGTTATGAACAACTTTTACAATGGGGCCAACCCTGAAATCACGAAAATATATGTTCCATATATATTGTCCATGACCGATGAACCTCTTTGTATGGAACAGCTGTTTTTTTTTCGTTATTTCAGGGTTGGCCCCCTAGTAAAATTTGTTCATAATGATGAGTACAATGATATCCTAGAAGGATAACGGTGTTCAAACTAACACCGTGTATTGCGCAATATAATTTGGCTGCGGTTTAATGAACAATTTTTAAAGGAAGGCTGTATAAGGTACTATATTCCTGCTGACACAATGTATTTTGCACTAAAAATGGTAGAAGACTGGTCTCCGAAATACATTGTTACACTAGTTTGGGAACCAGTGGCTTCATAAGTATTTATGTACCTACCACTTTGTGTCAATAAATAAATTGATTGATTTTTTGGTAGGTTCCCTACAAACTCTCACCAAACGAGTTATAGTGAATTAAGTATTGGTTTTTTAATCTATTACTAATCCCATACCTTTACATTTTACACTGAGCATGACTTAGGCACTCTTCTGGCAAAAGGAATGACAGTATGACTCGATGTAAAAAAAATCTTCAATTAAATAGTTTTCTGCTATCTAGTGACGAGGCGGTACTTTCGCCTGTGGTAAGCGTCACGCCTGCCACAGTAATAGCAATACCAGAATTGTGAACTTGCTAACACAATCCTGCGCCGCACTGCACTGCGCTCGTCACCCTGAGATATTAGATGTTAACTCTCTTCACATTACACAGTAATGCATGCACACTACTGCTTGGCGGTTGAATAAATGTCAAAGGTGTGGTACTTTCACAGGCGGACTCTGCAATAAAGCCCTACCACGACATGACATCTTATAGGTACCTACTGCCTTACCTGATGACTGCTTTATAGCTCAGTTGGTAGTATGTCTGCCTTTAGAACTGTAGGGTGCGGGTTCAATCTCCACCCAGGGCAAAAAATTATGTGACGATGTTTGTTCTGTGCCTAGGTGTAGTATGTATTATTATTTATAAGTATGTGGCAACAAAAAAAAAAACTTTAATAGGCTAGATGGCGCTGTGTGAAAATTGTCCACTGATATTTATTTATATTTATCTAATATCACAGGGTGACGAGCGCAGCGCAGCGGGGCATAGAATTTTGATCGCAAGTTCATATTTGGCACAACTACTGTTATGGGCAGGCGTGACGCTTACCACCACGTGAACGAATGGTTCTGTGTTTACCTATACTCCGCTGGCTAGCCATCACCAAGCTAAAAACCTGCCGCCAACCACCAAACAATGTGTTCCTGCAGCCTCATTTTTTGAGAGCTCCATACTCCAGGCTATAAAAATATCTATCATGGACAGAAATATGTGTACCTATATCATATATATATCATCCTCAGCACTTCACATCGGGTGACCTGTAAAGTGTAATCTATAAATAAGGTTCAATTTTTATTTATTTATAGGCTTGCATTTGACTGCCATCTCGTCTGATGTTAAACGAAGATGCAGCCTACGATGGAGCAAGTTTGCCTAGAAGAAACCGATTCACTCGTGACTTGAAGACACCCAGATTGTAACTATCGGGAAACTCCACTCGGGCAGCGCAATCCACTGTTTAGCAGTTCGAAAAAAATTATTGGAATCAACCCGTTTCGTATGAGATTTGGTACCAAACATGAAACAGTGTCGCTTCTTCGAGGTCCGTCCGATAGAAGAATGGGGCAGGGGGGAATAAGTTCGTTTTAGCATCGTGCTTCGAATTAGTTTGTTTTTTTATTATTATTATTAAGAGGGTTTTATCGATCATTTAGTTTATTCAGAAGTATATATTAAAAACAGTTAAAACACCTAATTGAAACTAAACTAAAAATAAAAGTTAAATAATCGGTATAAGAGACCGTTTAAAGTATCTATAGGTAGCAAACCTATAGATAGTTGAAACGGTCTCTAATTTCGGGTAATGTGCCCAAAATGCTGGCCTCGTTGCCCCGCTGAATTGCGAGGCTAATTTTCTGGCCCAAATAAAGGCCAGCATTTTGGTCACGTGTGGATTCTTTAAATCTCCCCGACAATCCTTAAAGATACACAAAGCACGGCCAAAGTGTCTCAGGTACATTAATCGTGCTCATAGTTATCTAAATTTGGTGTAGAAGTTGCAAGTTTCAATATGCGACGCGGACGATACGTTTGCGATATGAAAATCTTTCGTGCTGCCTAAATTTGTTACTTCAACGCACGATGTGCATATTGCTTTTCTAGATTACGATACGACTACTTTTTCGTATAATTACATATAATTTTTATCTTAAGCGTGGCTTCGTTGTTTGCAACCTCCCGTTAGAACTCCCGTTTAAACCGTCGTATAAAAAAAACTAGCTGCGTAGAATATAAATTGCACGTAAACCACGTAAAGCTTACGCCGCGCCGCACGGTGTACGAGAATGTTTATCAATAGAAACTCGCCACATGAGCTGCGAAGTACGCACACGTAACAACGCGATATAAATAGGTACAACAATGTAGCCTTGTATAGTTTGCACTGGCAAATTATATTACAGCTAGCTGTACCCCACGATTTTACCTACGTTTTGCGGCAGACAGGAGTATTTATTGGATTGGAAGAGAAATATTACGTGCGATTTCAAAATTCAAGAACATTTAGATTAAAAAACTCTTCCATTTGAATTTTGAACATAGAATACAGTTTAAAAAAACGGGCTTCAATAAATAAAGAAATTATTCCACAGGCGCAGATTAAACAATAGTTACTATGGAACAGGGCTCACTTCAACAATTGAGTTACTTATATTTTTTTCAATATCTACTCTGTTTTTAGACTGATAAAGTGTTTTTTGAATGAGCGTGCTTTATATCCATCCGATGCGAAGAAATTTTGATAGTGTTTGCGATTCCACCACATGACTTTGTTTACGTAAAAATATCGACACCAACACCAATATTATGTCCAATGACATGCTTCCTAAAATAACGTCGAAGCCGCTAAACATCGCCACTTGCAAACTAGACCACATGCGCTTCGAATCGTGAAACCAATTAGATTCTTACTGGCATCGAAATAAAGTCGAAAGGCCGTTTGATATCCACCTGTATTTTGGACTTCAAAAGGTATTTTGACTTAACATCGGTGGCATTAACGACCTTATTTGTTTAGCGGTTCTTATATGGCTAGACTTGGGACGAACGTAGAAAAAACGATATCACTCAATCATGCGTTCTTCACTTGTTACTAGACAGACACTAAACAAATTACGTTCCATGATTTCCATCATTGCACAAAAATTACGTCTAACATTATTTTTAATCATTAAAAAAAAACTCTTAACGAAATGTTTCTGGCACGATAAATGAACTCTAAGAAGGTAGAGATCCCAGATGATGCTAAATTATTTTCTAATTACAAACCAGCAGCACGATATGAAAAAAACGTGAAAAAGTGCGTTCTGGGCCAGTGCTAAGATTACACTGAAACTGAAAACTCTAGTGTGCGCGGGAGTTGTTATGACGTCATTTGGGAACTCAATTCAACTGATAGACTAACCGGAGGTTGGGAGTTAAACAGGTGATTAGTATTATATACTTTTCATTTTCAGTTTTTGAGTAACCGATTGTTCGGTTCGGTTATTCAAAAACAAAATCTAAATTGAATTTAAATATTTGTTTAGCTTGTTTTATAATCTAATTACAGGCAGAAAACAGTTCGTAGTTGAATGACAATTTTAATTTTATAAACTACTAGAGGTCCCCCGCGACTTCGTTAGCGTACGGAAGAAATTTGGCCCGCTCCCAAATACCCAAATATATTCCATACCGCTGGCACAGAATAATAACTAGTAACAGAAGCTTTACTTCGCAATGGTTTTCAAAGAAATATGACTCAATCTGATAAACAATATGATTTAATTTAGCTCGCGGTCCAGTCGAGCACGTGTTCATTTACATACCTACCAATTTCTTCTTGAAGGAATATGGGCCTTAATTCACTATACTACGGTTCATAATAAGTTATACATGGTTATACGTATTGAAAGAGCCGCCGTGGCAGCCTACTAGATTGGCCCTTGCGCAATGGCCGCCGCCCGTAGGTATGTTTTTAATACCTACACTACACGCGGAGTGACACAGGCCTGCCGCTGGGTTAATTATACTAATTATTTTCCTCCCATATTTACCACTTTAAATCATATCTTGCCTTGAAGATGTCCAGATTAAGTTTTCAGGAAACAACGAGGACGACAAACGGACGGTAGCTTGTATAGCGGCATGTAGGGAATGCATCCAATCAGTCGACGGCAATAGAATGTCTATGAATATTAATAACCAATGGTAAATGAGCATTTATCCAGAGCATATTGGCTTAGGGTAGGTTAGAGAAATACACGCAGATCGAAAATCAGGTGCTCCAACGATAGAGGATGCCAGTGACGTAATCTGCATCAGCTTTTTTTGCTCTCGATTGACGGGACTTGCAAGACATTCGCTTGGTGGTAACAGTGGTAGTGCCAGAATTGTGAACTTGCGAATACAATCCTGCGCCACACCTGGTCGCCTGTACTGCGCTCATCAGATGCAGATGCAAATATAGATATTCATAAAAAAAAATCTTCATGCCCAGTAATTTCACTGGTAACCTTGCCCTTCAAAGCCTTAGAAAGTGTAAAATTACACAGAATGCCTGTGTAATTTTAGACTTTTTATACGAGAGGTCGGTTACGTTATAATATTTAGAAAACAAAAAACTATTTTTATAATGTTTAGGTTAATTCGTAACTTTCCAGGGATAAATCTCTGATTAATCTACCAGGACCACCATTTTGTCATTATCTGATTTGTTGTATACAATAAAGGCTTATGAAAAATCAGCTGTTAATAACGATGATTAAATTATAACCGCTGTTTAAAAACAGTAACACCGGCTCCTCACACACACTAATAAAACACCCACATACTCTTCTATTCACCACACGTGGAAACAGATTGAGTCATAGTATCACTCAACGTGGGCATAGTTCAAATAATACTTACACAACGTGGGGGAATGCCCACGCGCACGTTCCTTGCCGAATTCAGTTCGATGAGCGACCAAAAATGCTAGACCTCTGGGTTTTTATTTCATGTACTGCTGAAAAGTTCAGCTAAGACTGGATTACGATGGAGCATTTTCATAATTTGTATAATGCTCTCTAAACAATATCAAATAGAGTTTAGTTTCCTGTGATTGTATTGTTGGCATCTGCTAGCTGTAGGTCTACGCACCTTATTTAGCGGTCTTGAGTGAACTTTCAGATGCTCGCAGTGTAGTGGCGCAGCAAAAGTTAAATTATTTACGTACATTTCAAAAATCACAAAAGCTTTTTATTTTTACAAGTATGCATTCATAATTATTAAAATAGACAATATTAAAAGCCTAACAAACCCTTTTTTACGGCTTAAAACAAACAACGGCCAATTGTGAGTTCCTTACCACCACAGATTCTGTAATAAAAAAACGTATTTATACTAGTTACTGGTATAAATAAGTTTTTATTTGGTTCTGTTTAGATTCCTTCGTGTGAAGCTAACTTAGAATAAGTCGTTCTTGTTAACTCCATAATATAAATTCCCGCTTTGTTACTTTTATGCGTCACTGTTTTTTCATCACACTTGCTCGTAAAATAGATCTTATTACATCGGTTTAGGCCGATAATCTCAGATATTACACAGTACACACGCGTGTTTTTTACTTTACATTACAGCATTAGTGCTATAATAGATATAACCCGATTAAGCGCCAAGATTAAGTTTTTACCCGACTGCAAGTTATATTGTATGTTTATGAAGCATTATTAATAAAGCCAGGGAATACTCACAGTTTTTTTATAATACCAACAAAGAGTTTTATGCGGATAAAGAAAATGTCCATCCTATTTTTTTTTGTTTGCGCTCCATTTCCCGCATATATTATTTATTGATATTTTCGCTGTGTGGTTGATTATTTGATTACCAAAAAGAGTTTTTTTTTCTCGCAAGTGTTTTGAAAATCGTCTTATGAAACGCGTGTGCTATTAGAAATTACACTCTCGGCTCTCTTGTTGCGCTCGCCTGCAGCTCGCGCACATAATACCGACTCGTACCCTCGCCTAGTGTAATGACCAACATAGCACACTTGTATCATAATGTACTAATTTCATGTTTTTTACAGCTTTTTGACATACCCTGGTCCAGGTTCACAGTATTGGAAGAAGATTAAAAAAACTGTATCAAGACTATCTTGCCAAGCTATCGTCGTTAGCAATAAAACGTCCACTGCTGGACGAAGGCCTCCCCGTTAATAGAGGGGTGTTGCCATAATCCCCACACTTGGCATGCAGCTTGGGGATCTCAGAATGCTCATCACCGTTAACCAAGAGGACGCTGCTGCCCGTCTATAATAATAATAAATTATTAGTCTATCTCCAGCTTCTTAAAGTTTCCCGGAAGGTGATCTTCACTGTACGTGGTTTTTGGTCTCCTACTCTCATCAGAGACTAAATTGCAGGCGTCTAGAAGAAACTGCTTAGTTTTCTCATTTTGAACCAAGTTCTCCATTTTATCTGTAACAGAATAGTGAAGTACTCAGCCGTGTTACCTTCGGAGGGACCATGGACCATATCCACCACGCTGTCCCAGTTTCGACTTAACGAATTCACATACGCCTTTTGTGTTTTTTATCCGGTCCCGTGGTTTTTCCTTCACCGAAAAGCCAGTGGTATATATTATTATTATTTATTTCAGATCGAATCCATATTTGTTAGTTACAATTATTTCTCAGGGTTTATGTTAGTAATACATTCATTTTTATTATTCGTCGTCAGCCATAAAACGTCCACTGCTGGACGAAGGCCTCCCCCTTTATAGAGGGGTGTTGCCATAATCCCTACGCTTGGCAGACGGCTTGGGGATCGCAGAATGGTCACCACCGTTAACCAAGAGGACGTTGCTGCCCTGGGTCTGGTTGCAGTAAGGACATACCCAGGTCCATTTTTATTCTGATTATTAATTTATTTATTTATGTGTTATATTTATGTCACTTTGCCCGTTATAATACCTATCCAGTAGTTCTGGATGGGACAGTCGTACCGCGATACACAATCATATCATATTATATCAACATTTTCAGAACACTGTGGGAGCTGCTTCGCAGTCGGTGAAACATTGAGACCACAGGCAGAGGCTACATATTTGAGCCGTTTGGTGTTGAGATATTGGGTCCGTGGGGACCGGGAGCTCATCATCTCAAAACATATCAGAGCGCCTGGTCGACGCGACGCGTGATCAAAATGCTGGCGTTTATTTGGCTCAACGCATAAGCATTGCCATCCAGCGTGGCAATGCCGCCAGCATGCTGGGTACCCTAACCAAAATACACACACACCCCAAGAATCTTTCACAATTTTAATATTAGTGTGAATACGTTTGATAAAAATTACCTCTGTATTCTTGAAGAGAAGGCAAATAACCGCCGTAGTCCTCAGGCAAATACTCCTTAGGCAAGAATTCATGAAGGTCTTCTGAAGCTTCATGAAACTTTATCAGATCTAGAAGTTTCTTGCTTAAAAACGTCTTGCAGAAGTTTAAGATGGTTTGAATGATAGTGGACAGGTCGCAGTTTACAATGTGGATAGCTGATATTTTAAGGCTTAATCCCTCCTGTAAATAATGACGTAACAGTTAAAGTATAGTTAAGCGTATTGAAACAAGTCTTAGGGCCATAACAGTGCGACGCGGATGTCCGTCGCGGACGTCCGCAACGAACGGCAAAATACGAAAGCTTCCGTAGCTCTCCGCGTCCACCTCGCTGTGATCGTACCAGGTATACATTAGTATCTTGCCGACCATCGCGAACGTCCAAGTTGCTCATCTGCGTCGCGCTTAAAGAGGCCTAAAACTGAACTTTGGACATACATTTTTCAAGGTTTTCTGTACTGTGGGCACACTGTCTTAAAGAAGACTGACAAGATGATGACGATAGTGAAACTGAATTACTAAGATCCTTATTAATTTATGTTAACCTGTATTTTGGCTTTTCCTGCCTTTTAGAAATGTAACTGGGTGGATAAAGATAATAAATATACGAATTGTGAATTAAATATACGAAGCTATTCTACTTTAATTGATAATGGGGTAGGGTGTATATTTTTAATCTGAAGCTGGGGCTAGACAAGCATTATCGTGAGTTGTGAGTCGTTTTTGCGACGCGTAGTAATAAATAAAATAAATAAATAATGGTCGTAATTTTTCACACAGCGCCATCTAGCCTCATACTAAGCAAAGCTTGTATTATGGAACCAGATAGCTGATAGAATACTTTTAAACTATTTTTTATACATAAATAACTTAGTAGTACTACGTACAGATGACTCTCTCTCATAGCAAACGCCTTTAAATATAGTTGAACCACAATATATTTATAACTACAATCATGTCATATAGAGTGCAAGCAAATTTGTACTTTATTTTGTATACTACAATTTCAAAATTCCACTGGAGAGGTTTGTTTATGTTTGTGTGCAGCGTTGAGTGCACACAGCCGGCAGCGAAAACCACGTGATATCAATGTACCAAGCACTATAGTGGAAAATCGATCTAATGTCCAAATGATGTCTGAAGATATATATTGGAGTGAAATAGCCTTGGTCGTATCGAGGCAGCAGACAAATCATATTGCGTTGTCGTGTAAAATATTATAATGCAGCGCAAATTACGCCACGCAAAAACCCGACTCACAACTCACAATGTTACAGTCGTTTGACTCCAGCCTAAATGTGCAGGCTACCATTTTATTCTGGGCATTAAGTTAATACTCACGATTAAGGTTTTGAAAGCCTTGCCCAGCGCTAGGATGTTCAGTTGCACAATTTGTCCAAGTGTGGCATTTTCTAAATCGATTACCAACGTATCACTGGACGCAAAATCATTCACGAAGCGGATGTCTATCAGCTAAAAAAATATATGTACTTATCTTTGACGTTATGTATAATAAGTATATAAAACCAGTATAAAATTAATTTAATAATCATTATCATCATCATCATCAGCCCGGTGACGTCCACTGCTGAACGAAGGCCTCCCCCTTAGACCGCCACACTGTACGACAACCTGCCATTTGCATCCACCGGTTGCCCGCGACTTTTACAATGTCGTCGGTCCACCTAGTGGGAGGCCTTCCTACGCTGCGTCTTCCGGTTCGCGGTCGCCACTCAAGAACCTTTCTTCCCCATCGGTTGTCAGTTCTTCGAGCGATGTGGCCTGCCCTGCGCCACTTCAACTTGCAAACCTTGAGTAAAACCTTGACTAATTTAATAATAACAAGATATTATCTAGAACATTTTAACTACTTTATTGTGTAGGAAAACAATGGAGCAAAAACGTGTGAAAAATTTAAGAACAAAAAAACAAAATTTTGTTGTGGTAGGACTCTACTGCACAGTCCACCTGGAGAAGTACCACACCTTTGCCAGTTATTCAACTGCCAAGCAGTAGTGTGCAAGCATTACTGTGTTCCGGTTTGAAGGGCCAGATAAATTATTGGGTATGAAGAGATTTAACATCTGATATCTCAGGGTGACGAGCGCAGTGCAGTGCAGCGCAGGATCGTGTTCGCAAGGTCATAGTTCTGGCACTGTTACTGTTGGTAGCAGGCGTGACGCTTACCAACAGGCGAACATCTTGCTCGTCTCGTCACTTGATTGTATAAAAACAGTCAAATGATAAACCAATCATGGTATATCATTTGATATTATGAAATTTTAATATAAACTACAAGTTTTATAATATAACTAAACATTTTTTTTAATTATATCTAAAATATAAAAACTACCTAAAACAAAACCCTAAGAAACCATAGAAATGTAAACTTACTAAGCCGATATTTAAAAGGGCATCTTCAACTTTAAATTTTTGCCAGTCGAAGATTTTTGTAAACGTAACACGCGATCCTTTGTACAGCTTAGGAGCAGAAGCCATAACACTACAAACAAGTAAATAAACAAAGTTAAATAACAAACAAGGTAGTATGAAGAGGTTTTATTACATTTCACGCAGCGCCATCTAACTCAAAACCAAGCAAAGCTATGGGTACCAAAGCTGATAAAATACTTAAGGATGTGCAAGTCCAAAGTTGCCAAGAGATGTCGCTAATAGTATTTTTTATTGAAAATATTTTATTACGATGTAAATTGCAATTCATTTCGGAGAAAATTGTAAATCATCATCATTTTTATCGCCCATAATTTTGATTGTGAATCGAACTTATAAGGCGTTTTGTGGTTGTGGCACGCGTCGCGGCTAGGCTAGGCTAATATACAGAATTAGTTCTAACTTTTTGTATGGACCAGCTGAAAACTTTTGCGCGATTTCAATGTTAGCCCCATAGTAAAAGTTGTTTGTTTTGATATACAGAATATGCCCTTAAAAGGATGCTAACTGATTTGAACTAATCCTGTATTATATAAAAGACTAGAAGTCGCCCGCGACTTCATCCGCGTACGGAAGAAATTCGGGTCGCTCGACCCCCCCCCAACCCTGATATTTGGGTAGTTCATTCAAGGGGTTGAATGAACTACCTGAATATCAATTTTCACCAATATAACTTCAAAAACAAAGAACTTTCCATACAACATTCTACCCCCTCTTTAATCGGCCCATTCACAAAAGTATTGAAATCAGCAATTTTTATTTAAATGAACTATCCAATTCCAAAGACTGCCAGCCAGCCAGCCAGCCAGCCAGCCAGCCAGCCAGCCAGCCAATCAGTCAGGACCGAGCCTTTATATATATAGATAGATTAACTTCACTTACTGAGTGTGCCACACAGGTCGGTATTGATCTCTTAACAATTTAACTCTGTCGTGTATCTGAAGAACGGATGCTTTTACTTTGTAGTAGTAGTCTATCTCCTGTTTCGCTTTCTCTACAGACCCTCTTGTCAGAAGGAGGAGGTATGCTGCCGAGCGTAAATCTGAAACGTATTTATCCTGATATCATCATTATTACGCTGGGCTACGAGGGCTACACTACGAGAGCTGTGGTATGCTGGTAGAGCCTTGGTAGCCATTAACCGAGAGAACGCTGCTGCTCGTTCTCCGGTGGTCCTGGGTGCAGTTTAAGGACATACCAAGATTCACAATAAAACACATAACCAGGTCCTAAAAAAAGCAAATAAAGTATTAAGTAGCTTAAATATTAGATACAAGATGATGATACTCTATCCGGTAACATTTTTGTTTTTAAAGATGCACCGCCCGACGGGTCGAACTCATTGGTGGGCGTGGCTAAAAAGCATGCTCTCTTCATCACACAATGTGTGGGAAAGGGAGAAAGAAAGAGAAATGAGCACGCAATTTAAGTAAGTATAAAAGTATAAGTTTATTATTGTGTAAGTATATAAAGTAATTTACGTCAAAATTGAGCTAAAATTCGAGATGTTTCCTGGTTCATAAATTTCATGTTTAGTAAGTTTTTACTTACTTATACAATCCTAGACAACGAAGAGACAAATCGATAGAATGCTTAGTCTTGGACCTACAACATTACATAGTGGAGTAATATTACTTCCACGTTTCTATGGAGAAGTGACCGACTTGTTTACTCTTAAGTTGAATACGTACCAATGCCAGATTCAGGCAAGTGCGGCTGTTTCTGAACCCAGTCTTTGATAGCCTCAGCATCAGCTTCAATTTGGGCTTCCTTCACGCCTGCATTTTCTAGAACTACTAGCTTATCTTCTTCGGTATATGAATATATGGGGTGTTGGCCGGCTGGATACATCTGTACAGAAAAAGTATAGGTAGGTTACTAAAACGTAGGTACTACGCAATGACCAAGTAACTTTTTCAAAAATAACAACCGACTTCGTATTAATATGTTGTGGCGACTTTACTATGGACGCTTACGGAGTTTTGAAAACAACACGAAAAGCTGTGTGGTTTCTTTGTAGTTATTATCGTTATCTATGGTTCATTCGTACAAAAATAATAGAACTTCCTATACATTTTAAAAATAGACAATAGACTATACTTTAATTATGGCAAAAAATATATACAACATAACAATCACATAAAAACGAAACGGAAAAAATAAAAATAAAACAAATTCAAATGTGAAAAGGAAGTAATAAATTAGCTTCATCATTATCTACAGCCTTTCATATGCCTCTGCTGGGTAAAGGCCTGTCTCTCACTATGCAATCTGCCTCAGTCCTGAGCTAATCTAGTCGATATCACACTAATATGGGATCACCATTACAAACAAAAAAAAAGTTTTATATGTCAGCAATGGGGATCCAAATTGCGTTTTTGTCCGCTAGGTGGCGCATCGTCGATGCGGCCATAGTCAACTGTCAATCTCATACATTATGTTGTTTTTTCTACAATTTAATGGTTTTACTATTAGACTAGAATCACCAGGGCGAATCTGCATATACTGACTGGTTTGTACAACAATCCTTTGCCTTGCTTATTAAAGCTCTGTCCAACATAAAATGTAAACAACTATCTAACATACAAATCTATTTTCAAGCCGTCAACAGCTGCATAGATTCTTAAAACAAGGCACAGTAGCCAGTATTTTTCTCGAACTAGATTATCGACAACGCCCTCATCAACAGCAGATAGGATAATAAGCAACGATTACCAAGAAAACTGGACCTGGGTATGTCCAAAAACTGCATCCAGAACCACCGCAGGACGGGCAGCAGCGTCCTCTTAGTTAACGGTGGTAACACTCTGCGATCCCCTAGCCGCCTGCCAAGCGTGGGGATTATGGCAACTATTAAGAGAGAGGCCTTCGTCCAGTAGTTGCCTTCTGGCTGATAATGAACAAGAAAACTAGATTTTGCCACAGCCGGACCGCCGCTAGCGCCACCTGCGAAATGTTTTGCCTGTGGAACCTCACTGGAGGAGAAATCGGTGAACATTAAAAAAAACTTTCCTACAGAACACAGAGCCTCTTCCTTTTTTGAAGTCGGTTCATTCATCATTATCAGCCATATAACGTCCGCGAATGAACGAAGGCCTTTCCCTTAATAGGGAGAGGTTGCCATAATCCCCACGCTTGGCAGACTGCTTGGGAATCGCAAAATGCTCACCACCGTTGACCAAGAGGACGCTGCTGCCCGTACTCCGGTGGTTTTGAATGCAGTTTTAGGACATACCCATGTCCAGCAGGTCTAGGAAGATAAGGTAAATGTAATCCCACCAAAAACATTCTGTAAAAATCTAGCCAAGTCTCGATGGAGCTGCTTGTTTATCTCTAAAAAGTAATGAAATCTAGACAAAATCGTGCCAAGTCTAAGGTTCCTTACTGCGATTTCTTTATTATTATAGTTAATGTTGTGTGACTTGGCCGTTGATGGGTACACAAGGGTACAGAACCAGGTGCTCCATGACACCATTGCACCAATCTGTCGCCAGAACCTCTACCCATTGACGATGGAAAATTGCCACTTGGAAAACGTTGCGAAAACGAAATGCGAAATGGTTCCAGTAAAGGATGGTACGGCGGTAAGGGTGTTTGCTTCGCGCTCGACTTGCCGTGCCCCCAAATTAGAAAAATCATTACTAACCTTTTAGGATTCCCTTAGTTGCCCAATAAATATTTTTATTCAAATCTGTAATATTGATGTACTTAATACGTTAATATTACAAAATACCACACAATATAGCTTGCCGGCTGCCACCAACAAAATTCAATGAATGATAGCTTCGGCGATAACAAGAACATAATCAACCAAACAACAGATTATAGTTTCTCCAAAAAAATATTTAATGAACTAAGAACCTGTTTTAATATTTGTCACAGAATATACCTAACCTTTGTACCTAAGTACAAACTAACTTAATTAATTATTAAATCTTTGCATTGGAATTCTAAGTTATCTCTCAAGTAATCTCCTATAATCAAAATAATTATATTATCATAAAAATTATATCCGTGGTTTTTATTACTAACCTACTCGTTATTCATGTGTTTTTAAGTGTGTACTGTTTATATCTAAGTGCCTACCTCATTTGGCGCTTCTATGTATTAACCGTTACTTTCTTGTACGGGGAAATTGGGTAACTCTTCCCTTAGCACACTATAGTCCGGCCACTGAGAGAATGCGTTTGACTGCTAAGCACAATAAACATTGTCTAAAGCTAAAAGAAAACATTTCCAAAAATCCTTGCTTCGGAGATACTTACACTTTTCAAAAAATACACCCTCCAAATTTCATGTCCCTAGGTCTAGCGGTTTACGCTGTGCGTTGATATATCAGTCAGTGAGTCAGTCAGGACTTTGAATTTTATATGCATAGATAAAATTTTATATATCCGTGGTTTTTATTTTTACCTTCTCATTATTCATGTATGTTTTAAAGTGTGTACTGTTTGTACCTAAGTGCCTACCTCATTTGGCGCTTCTATGTATTAACCGTTAATACTTTCTTGTACGGGGAAATTGAGAAAAACCCTTCCTTTAGCACACTATAGTCCGGCCACTGAGAATGCGTTTGACTGCTAAGCACAATAAACATTGTCTAAAGCTAAAAGAAAACATTTAATTATTTTGCTTTATGTGAGCAGCGTCAATGATAAGATGAATGGACAGGAGATAAGCGCACGGAATTTGAAAACTATATGTTGAGCGCCGGCTCTCCACTCGCTTCAGTCCACTCTGCCTTTGCGACATGCGAGCCGTACGATACGACAATACAAACTTCTAACACATGTACATGTGTTCTCTTTTTGTCATGCAATAATTAGATTCGCTATCTCTATTTTCCGGCAAATGTATTATACATACTTTTAGCTAGGTATGCTTGATTGTGTTGTCTTGTTAATTTTGATACCCGTAGAATACCCATTGCGTACTAATATTACAAATGCGAAAGTTTGTCAGTGTGCGTGTGTGTATGTTTGTTTCTCCATCACGCTGAAACGGCAGAACGGGTTTGGATGAAATTCGGTATAGAGGTACTTTTTACCTTAGAATAAAACATGGCTACTTTTTATCCCAAAAATCGCGTAAAACCGCGGGGTGCAGCTAGTTGTTTCATGATTTACCCGTGGTTCACCTATTGGGTGACCCAAGGGCGCTACATATTGTATTTACACGTGGTTTACCTATTGGGCAGTCTAAGGGCACAAAAAGGTATCCGTGGAACACATACGTGGACCACGAGTAAGAAACCATTTCATAGATGCCCTTCCCTCGCCGCGTTGCCCGCGTTGCGTGGCCGTGCGGCCCCGCACGGCTACGGTGCGGCGGCGTTTATTTTTCTAGTTAGATTTTTAATTACGTAATGTCTTTTGAATCGAATGTCCGATTTGGATAATTCATAAAGTAATGGACAGGTATTGAAACAGTCTTGAATATGAAATGATTTATTTGGATACAGGCTCATACAAAGGTATGGATAACGTGGTCTGATTTTGGTCGGCATTTCTATCAACTTTTAAGATGTCAAAAAGTCGATATAGTAACATAATGACAATAGTTGGACATATGGTATTGAAAAGTTTTTAGTAGACATTGATGTGTTCTTTAATACTGTAGAACATTTTATTGTTCTATCTTCTATAGTTTACGCAGCGCGTGCGATCAAAGTATTTTTTATGGCAAAAAAATTACAGCTTAGGTTACATTATTGAAGTTTTAGTAGAGATCCCTAATTTTTTCTAGAAATAAATATAGTCTACGTTACTCAGGGATAATCATCATCATCATCAGCCTGGAGACGTCCACTGCTGAACGAAGGCCTCCCCCTTAGACCGCCACACTGTACGACAACCTGCCATTTGCATCCACCGGTTGCCCGCGACTTTTACAATGTCGTCGGTCCACCTAGTGGGAGGCCTTCCTACGCTGCGTCTTCCGGTTTGCGGTCGCCGCTCAAGAACCTTTCTTCCCCATCAGTTAGTTCTTCGAGCGATGTTCTGCAGGGATAATGTAACATTCTAATAGTGAAAGAATTTTTGAAATCGGTCTAGTAGTTTTTGAGTTTATTCGTTACAAACATACAAAAATACAAATATTTCCTCCTTAATATATTGGTGTAGATGTAGATGGTGTAGATAGAAAGAAGGATGATAAAAGGAACAATGATCGAAAATAGTACACAAATTAGTTCGTAGAACCATTGGCTACTCAACTACACTGCGAACAATTTGTCTGGTCTGTCCTCACCAAATAAGCCGGTCGCATTCTGCACAAGTCTAATCTGAGTCTAATAATATCCAACACCTGTGTGTTTGTTCCAAAATCACCCTTACCTCGTTAGCAATAAAACACATTCTAATAATTATTTTCTACAGCGTCACGTTCTTTTTACCTGCATAGTTTCTACAAATATTAAATCCTGTTGAAATGAAAACGGGATTCCAACTAGAATAGTGCAATAAGTGTAATCGATTCTCGTTTGAAATGAATTTGAAAATCGAACACTTTTTTGTTTTTTGCAGGCCTCATAGAAATTCAAATTTTGAATAGGTAGAGCTGGACACAACAAATTTATAGCGTAGAGGTTTAATAACATTTGCTTTTTACACTTAACTTTTGGCAGGTTAATTGATATTAGTTTGCCGTCGTGTAAAATAACTCAATGAATGAACCTTCCTACTCTATGGTTTTACAATAAAGTTCAAATACGCTTATCAAAATTGAAAGGGTTACGGATATTTCAATCATGAAATGAAACAAAGTTTAGAATTATAGCTTTGTTTTATTGTCGATAAAGTTGCTTTTGAATGTTTTTGTGCTAATTTAAACAGATTGTTCCTTTATGATGAAGGATGAAGACCTGCTTTCATCCAGTCCTAGATTTTTTCAGGCTGATGATGATGATGATGACACAATAGTTATCAAGAATAATAATTTAAAAAAAATGCTTCAGTTAAATTGTTACAGGTAGGTACTTTTCTTACATCAGATGCCTATGCTAGGTAAAACCTGTGATATAGGCATCTGCAATTTTATAAGTATTAATTAAAATAATATTCTTTGAGCTTGATTGAGTCACAAATACCGGGTGTTAGTTTGAACACCGTTATCCTTCTAGGATATCATTGTACTCATCGTTATGAACAACTTTTACAATGGGGCCAACCCTGAAATCACGAAAAAATGTTCCATATATATTGTCCATGACCGATGAACCTCTTTGTATGGAACAGCTGTTTTTTTTCCGTTATTTCAGGTTTGACCCCATAGTAAAAGTTGTTCATAATGATGAGTACAATGATATCCTAGAAGGATAACGGTGTTCAAACTAACACCCTGTATTGCGCAATATAATTTGGCTGCGGTTTAATAAACAATTTTTAAAGGAAGGCTGTATAAGGTACTTTATTCCTGCTGAAACAATGTATTTTGCACTAAAAATGGTAGAAGACTGGTCTCCGAAATACAGTGTTACACTAGTTCGGGAACCAGTGGCTTCATAAGTATTTATGTACCTACCACTTTGTGTCAATAAATAAATTGATTGATTTTTTGGTAGGTTCCCTACAAACTCTCACCAAACGAGTTATAGTGAATTAAGTATTGGTTTTTTAATCTATTACTAATCCCATACCTTTACATTTTACACTGAGCATGACTTAGGCACTCTTCTGGCAAAAGGAATGACAGTGTGACTCGATGTAAAAAAACTCTACAATGAAATAGTTTTCTGCTATCTAGTGACGAGGCGGTACTTTCGCCTGTGGTAAGCGTCACGCCTGCCACAGTAATAGCAATACCAGAATTGTGAACTTGCTAACACAATCCTGCGCCGCACTGCACTGCGCTCGTCACCCTGAGATATAAGATGTAAACTCTCTTCACATTAGAGATTTACACCCTACATAGAGATGGCGACTAGGCCAACTACTTGTGCTGGATGCCTGACTGCCATTAAAGGGAGAAAGTATATGAAGTGTGTTATTTGTGCGCAGATATACGATTTGGAGTGTGCTAATATTACAGAAAAGCAGTTCACCAATAATCTAATTCCATTGCATGACTGGAAGTGTGACCTTTGTAAAAGTAAACAGCCTAAGAATCATAATACTAACACGCCGATCCGTAGTTCTAACAAAACTGCAAATCAACCAGAGGGCGCCACTAGTAGCATAAATCTTGAGCCAGTATTGTGTGACAACAAAACTCAATGCAAACTACAGCTCTCTCCTGCTGGACGGCCGTGTGATGAGGATCTGATTACGGCGATTAAAGATCAAATTATGGCAGCCGTTAAACGCGAACTACCGTCTCTGTTAACGGCCGTCATGAGAGCGGAACTGGAACCGATTAGAAAGGATATCCACGATCTAAGAGAACTTCAACAGTCAGTGTTAACGCTCAGTTCCAATCAAGAGGAGATGAAGGAATCCATCGTCACGCTCGGAGATATGAATAATCAACTCAGAGCTGATAACTCTAACTTGCGTTCCGCTGTTACTGAGCTGTCCGACAGATTCAACAACATGGAGCAGCACCTGCGGGACAATAATTTAGAAATTCATGGCATACCGGAGCACCGCTCTGAGAACATCCGCAGCCTCCTGCAACAGTGTGCGAACGTTGTTAGCTATCAGTTGGGCTCGGAAGATGTTGTTAACTGCGTCAGAGTTGCGAAACAAAATAAAGACAGCAAGCTGCCTCGCACAATCATTGTTAAGTTTAAGACGGCAGTGCACCGCGATGAATTCTATTCTGCTGTGCATAGATTCAACAAGTCCCACCCTAAGGAGAAGCTCAACACCAACTTATTGGGATATGCAGGTGACAAAGTTCCCGTCTACATATCAGAGCACCTCTCGCCACTTAACAAGGCTCTTCATGCTGAAGCTAGAAAGAGAGCAAAGGTGGCATCGTACAAGTTTGTCTGGGTGCGAAATGGTCGCATATACGTTAGGAAAGATGTTGGTTCTCAGTATATACTTGTGAAAAACTTTAATAGCTTAGATTTAATCAAGTAAAGATTTCATGTGTATATTTTATTTGGTTCAATTTTCAATAAACTTGATTTTCATAGCTATACTGTAAGACTCAGTTTTCATTTTTCTCTTTAAATTATGTATATTTTTTTTTTTTTTAAACTTTATAAATTAACATAAATTATATGGGGTTAGTTTTAATACATTAAAAGTAAGTTGTACAAATACTTGTATAAATGTTGGGCTTGGTGCTGTAAAGCTACCTGTGAAAGGTTTTTTTTTTTTTAAGTATATCTGTACTAACCCTGTGTGTTCCACTTGTTTTTCTAACGATGGTTATAAGTATTGCTTAAATATATACTCTGTGTCCTGGGTATAGTCTTTCAATGGCTTTATCTATTTTTTATCAGAACATACGTGGTGCACGAACTAAGCTTAATGATATATATAATTCGGTATTGTGTCAAAGTTATGATGTGATATGTCTCTGTGAAACTTGGTTAGATGACTTAATTGACTCTACTGAAATTATTGATTGCAGGTATCAAGTACTGCGATGTGATCGTAGTGCGTTATTTAAAAAAAGATTTAACAAAAATCATGGAGGTGGAGTGCTAATAGCTATTTAAAAAAAATATGACGTGCATTTGAGACAAGACTGGCAATCTAATTTAATTGAAAATTTGTGGGTACAAATAAAAATTAACAATCAACTGATAATTAATTTGTGTACTGTTTACTTACCGGACTACTTACCGTCGTCCATATATGTTGATTTCTTAGACCGTAGCAAAGAGATTCTTAGCTCTACTAGTTGCCCAACTTGTATTATTGGTGATTTCAATCTAGGAGACTTAAAGTGGTCGCGAGAGCTAGGTTGCCCCATCGCTTATCTATGCGATAAATCAAAGGCTCTCTATGAACTGTTGCAGTTCTCTGCGCTTCATCAACTTAATGGCATTTATAACCACAACAATAGATTACTAGATTTAGTTCTTTTTGACAAACCAGACGACTGTGCTATATCAAAAGCTCCAACTATTAGTCGCCTAGATAATCATCATCCTCCGATTGAGTTAACATATCGATGTTTTCACCCAACGCTACTAGAAAACAGAGAAGTAGAGAAGCTTTGTTTTTACAAAACTGATTATGAAAATTGCATCAGGGAACTAAACTTGGTGGAGTGGGATAAGCATTCAGAAATTTTAAACTGTGAAGATTTTGTTCAGTTCTTCTATAATAAACTCTATTCAATTATCGAAAGCTTTACTCCTAAAACTAGAGCTCGTAACCATAAATTACCTGTATGGTTTTCAAAGGAACTTATTCGATCGTTAAAAAGTAAAAATAAGTACCACAATAAGTATAAACGATTCGGTAATCCTCGAGATTATGATACTTATTCTTACTTTCGAAATATTGTGAAGACTGATATGGTTAACTGCTATAAAGTATACATTCAACGCATTGAAGATGATTTATCCAATAACTTAAAAGCATTTTGGCGTTACACCAAGAGTAAGAGAGTCACAAATACTGTCCCGAGTCGAATCAAACTGAGAAATCGTATCGCTGATACCGGAGATGATGTTGCGAACTTGTTCGCGGAATATTTTTCATCGGTTTATACCAGCCCCTCCAATGGCAACTATTGTCCTCACTTTGCGCCAACTAGTTTCTCTACTTACTCTATAATTATAACGGAAAGGGATGTACTAACGCGGTTAAAGAATCTTAACACTACTAAATCAGCGGGACCAGATGCAATTCCCCCAATATTTATACGGCTCTGTGCTTCGGCTCTAGTTAAACCGCTATCACAAATTTTTTCAAAGTCCATAGCGGAGGGGACCTTTCCATCCTTGTGGAAATTAGCTAAAATAACACCTGTTTACAAGTCTGGCGATAAGTGTGACGCTACCAATTACAGACCAATAAGTATACTGAACTGTTTTGCTAAGATATTTGAAGGCATAGCTTATGATCACATTTATAATCATTTGAAACATCGCTTGAACCCGAATCAGCATGGGTTTATAACAGGAAGATCTACAGCTACCAATCTTCTTGAGTACGTTAACTATATCTGTAAGTCTTTTGAAGACGGGACCCAGACAGATGCCATTTACACGGATTTCGCAAAAGCGTTCGATCGCGTTGATCACCCAATATTATTAAAAAAGTTGGATCACCTGGGCATTCATGGTAATCTCCATAGATGGCTTAGCTCTTATCTATTAAATAGGTCCCAGCTGGTGTCACTATACGGGTATGATTCTGTGCCATTCGTGGCGTCATCGGGTGTGCCTCAAGGCTCAAATCTAGGTCCTCTGCTATTTTTAGCATTTATCAATGATCTCCTAGATCAACTAGACAGTAACTTCTTAGCATACGCAGAGGACATTAAGGTATTTCGTCGCATTTATTCTGGACTTGACTGTGCACGCCTCCAGGAAGATCTTGATCTGATTAATGACTGGTGTGCCATAAATCAAATGTCTCTCAACGCGAACAAATGCCAGATAATTAGTTTTACCAAGAGCAAATCTCCCATCTATTTTAATTATCAAATTGATGGAACTGTCTTAAGCAGGGTTAATGTTGTTCGTGATTTGGGTGTTTTGTTTGATTCTTCGCTCTCTTTTAGGCCTCACTACGATCATATTGCAAATAAAGCGAATAGAATGCTAGGATTTGTTCTACGTACAGCCAAACCGTTCAGAAACAGTGCTTCATGGATTACTTTGTACAACAGCTTGGTTAGGTCAAGTCTTGAATATTGCTCTTCAGTATGGTACCCTATTTACGACACCCATGTGGACAGGATTGAGTCTATTCAGCGAAGATTCTTGCGGTCATTATATAGTAGACTTGGTCTTAGGCGTAATCATAAGGAATACTCAGACAGGATGAATAAATTTAATATGAAGAGTCTGGAAAGTCGTAGAACAATTACAGACTTATGTACCTTGTACAAGGTCGTTAATGGTACATTTAGTAGTGAGTTGTTATCAAATGTTAATTTTAAAATACCTACCCGATCTGTTCGTAATGTTCAGTTATTCAGCATTCCTCCTGCCTACAACAATGTGTCACTCAATAGTCCTTTGGCTAGAATGTGCCGTACATATAATGATTTAAAGAATCCCAGAGACATGTTTACATCTGGCTTTTACTCATTTAAACTTAATGTCAGCAAGTTGGTTATATAAAAATCTACATTTGTATCCTTAGTCATAGTCAACTACCGTTAATACCAATGTTTCTTTTCTCTTGTATAAGTTGTGTATGGTTTTAATTGGACTTTAGGTTCACAGTGTTCTATTTACTATGTTATTTTCTTGATATAAGATAGCCTTTAGTCTGTAACTGTACCTTATTAAATAAATAAATAAATAAATAAATAAATTACACAGTAATGCATGCACACTACTGCTTGGCGGTTGAATAAATGTCAAAGGTGTGGTACTTTCACAGGCGGACTCTGCAATAAAGCCCTACCACGACATGACATCTTATAGGTACCTACTGCCTTGACTGCTTTATAGCTCAGTTGGTAGTATATGTCTGCCTTCAGAACTGTAGGGCGCGGGTTCAATCTCCACCCAGGACAAAAAATTATGTGACGAACATAGATATTTGTTCTGTGTCTGGGTGTAGTATGTATTATTATAAGTATGTTGCAACAAAAAAAAAATGGCGCTGTGTGAAAAATGTCCAGTGATATTTATTTATATTAAGTTTTGTATTTTGTATTTTTTTAATTATGTATGGGTTGTTTTTACTAGTTAGGGTTTATTTAGTTTTTAATTAGTTATAATTTAATTTTAGTGTATAATTCCTAATAAAAATATTTATTTATATTTATCTATTATCACAGGGTGACGAGCGCAGTGCAGTACGGCACAGGATTTTGTTCACAAGTTCACAATTAGTACTGCTACTGTTATGGGCAGGCGTGACGCTTACCACCAGGCGACCGAATGGTTCTGTGTTTACCTATACTCCGCTGGCTAGCCATCACCAAGCTAAAAATCTGCCGCCAACCACCAAACAATGTGTTCCTGCAGCCTCATTTGAGAGCTCCATACTCCAGGCTATAAAAATATCTATCATGGACAGAAATATGTGTACCTATACCATATATATATCATCCTCAGCACTTCACATCGGGTGACCTGTAAAGTGTAATCTATAAATAAGGTTCAATTTTTATTTATTTATAGGCTTGCGTTTGACTGCCACCTCGTCTGATGTTAAACAAAGATGCAGCCTACGATGGAGCATGTTTGCCTAGAAGAAACCGATTCACTCGTGACTTGAAGACACCCAGATTGTAACTATCGGGAAACTCCACTCGGGCAGCGCAATCCACTGTTTAGCAGCTCGAAAAAAATTATTGGAATCAACCCGTTTCGTATGAGATTTGGTACCAAGCATGAAACAGTGTCGCTTCTTCGAGGTCCGTCCGATAGAAGAATGGGCAGGGGGATAAGTTATAAGGGGGATAAGGGGGAATACGTTCGTTTTAGCTTATTGTTTTAGCTTCGTGCTTCGAATTCGTTTTTTTAATTATTATTATTAAATGGGTTTTTTCGATCATTTATTCAGAAGTATACATTAAAAACAGTTAAAACACCTAATTGAAACTAAACTAAAAATAAAAGTTAAATAATCGGTATAAGAGACCCTTTAAAGTATCTATAGGTAGCAAACCTATAGATAGTTTAAACGGTCTCTAATTTCGGGTAATGTGCCCAAAATGCTGGCCACATTGCCCCGCTGGATTGCGAGGCTAATTTTCTGGCCCAAATAAAGGCCAGCATTTTGGTCACGTGTGGATTCTTTAAGTCTCCCCGACAAATCCTTAAAGATACACAAAGCACGGCCAAAGTGTCTCAGGTACATTAATCGTGCTCATAATTATCTAAATTTGGTATAGAAGTTGAAATTTTCAATATGCGACGCGGACGATACGTTTGCGATATGAAAATCTTTCGTGCTGCCAAAATTTGTTACTTCAACGCACGATATGCATATTGCTTTTCTAGATTACGATACGACTACTTTTTCGTATAATTACATATAATTTTTCTCTTAAGCGTGGCTTCGTTCTTTGAAACCTCCCGTTAGAACTCCGTTTAAACCGTCGCATAAAAAAAACTAGCTGCGTAGAATATAAATTGCACGTAAACCACGTAAAGCTTACGCCGCGCCACACGGTGTACGAGAATGTTTATCAATAGAAACTCGCCACATGAGCTGCGAAGTACGCACACGTAACAACGCGATATAAATAGGTACAACAATGTAGCCTTGTATAGTTTGCACTGGCAAATTATATTACAGCTAGCTGTACCCCACGATTTTACCTACGTTTTGCGGCAGACAGGAGTATTTATTTGATTGGAAGAGAAATATTACGTGCGATTTCAAAATTCAAGAACATTTAGATTAAAAAACTCTTCCATTTGAATTTTGAACATAGAATACAGTTTAAAAAAACGGGCTTCAAATAAATAAATAAATTATTCCATAGGCGCAGATTAAACAATAGTTACTATAGAACAGGGCTCACTTCAACAATTGAGTTACTTATATTTTTTTCAATATCTACTCTGTTTTTAGACTGATAAAGTGGTTTTTGAATGAGCGTGCTTTATATCCATCCGATGCGTAAAAATTTTGATAGTGTTTGCGATTCCATCACATGACTTTGTTTACGTAAAAATATCGATACCAACACCAATATTATGTCCAATGACATGCTTCCTAAAATAGCGTTGAAGCCGCTAAACATCGCCACTTGCAAACTAGACCACATGCGCTTCGAATCGTGAAACCAATTAGATTCTTACTGGCATCGAAATAAAGTCGAAAGGCCGTTTGATATCCACCTGTATTTTGGACTTCAAAAGGTATTTTGACTTAACATCGGTGGCATTAACGACCTTATTTGTTTAGCGGGACGAACGTAGTAAAAACGATATCACTCAATCATGCGTTCTTCACTTGTTACCAGACAGACACTAAACTAATTAAGTTCCATGATTTCCATCATTGCACAAAAATTACGTCTAACATTATTTTTAATCATTAAAAAAAAACTCGTAACGAAATGTTTCTGGCACGATAAATGAACTCTAAGAAGGTAGAGATCCCAGATGATGCTAAATTCTTTTCTAATTACAAACCAGCAGCACGATATGAAAAAAATGAGAAAAGTGCGTTCTGGGCCAGTGCTAAGATTACACTGAAACTGTAAACTCTAGTGTGCGCGGGAGTTGTTATGACGTCATTTGGGAACTCAACTCAACTGATAGACTAACCGGAGGTTGGGAGTTAAACAGGTGATTTGAGTATCCAATTGTGGTTATTCAAAAACAAAATCTGAATTGAATTTAGATATTTGTTTAGCTTGTTTTATAATCTAATAACAGGCAGAAAACAGTTCGTAGTTGAATGACAATTTTAATTTTATAAACTACTAGAGGTCCTCCGCGACTTCGTTAGCGTACGGAAGAAATTTGGCCCGCTCCCAAATACCCAAATATATTCCTTACCGCTGGGTTAATTATACTTATTATTAACCTCCCATATTTACCACTTTAAATCATATCTTGCCTTGAAGATGTCCAGATTAAGTTTTCAGGAAACAACGAGGACGACAAACGGACGGTAGCTTGTATAGCGGCATGTAGGGAATGCATCCAATCAGTCGACGGCAATAGAATGTCTATGAATATTAATAACCAATGGTAAATGAGCATTTATCCAGAGCATATTGGCTTAGGGTAGGTTAGAGAAATACACGCAGATCGAAAATCAGGTGCTCCAACGATAGAGGATGCCAGTGACGTAATCTGCTTCAGCTTTTTTTGCTCTCGATTGACGGGACTTGCAAGACATTCGCTTGGTGGTAACAGTGGTAGTGCCAGAATTGTGAACTTGCGAATACAATCCTGCGCCACACCTGGTCGCCTGTACTGCGCTCATCAGATGCAGATGCAAATATAGATATTCATAAAAAAAAATCTTCATGCCCAGTAATTTCACTGGTAACCTTGCCCTTCAAAGCCTTAGAAAGTGTAAAATTACACAGAATGCCTGTGTAATTTTAGACTTTTTATACGAGAGGTCGGTTACCTTATAATATTTAGAAAACAATAAACTATTTTTATAATGTTTAGGTTAACTCGTAACTTTCCAAGGCTAAATCTCCGATTAATCTACCAGGACCACCATTTTGTCATTATCTGCTTTGTTGTATACAATAAAGGCTTATGAAAAATCAGCTGTTAATAACGATGATTAAATTATAACCGCTGTTTAAAAACAGTAACACCGGCTCCTCACACACACTAATAAAACACCCACATACTCTTCTATTCACCACACGTGGAAACAGATTGAGTCATAGTATCACTCAACGTGGGCATAGTTCAAATAATACTTACACAACGTGGGGGAATGCCCACGCGCACGTTCCTTGCGGAATTCAGTTCGATGAGCGACCAAAAATGCTAGACCTCTGGGTTTTTATTTCATGTACTGCTGAAAAGTTCAGCTAAGACTGGATTACGATGGAGCATTTTCATAATTTGTATAATGCTCTCTAAACATTATCAAATAGAGTTTAGTTTCCTGTGATTGTATTGTTGGCATCTGCTAGCTGTAGGTCTACGCACCTTATTTAGCGGTCTTGAGTGAACTTTCAGATGGTCGCAGTGTAGTAGCGCAGCAATAGTTTAATTATTTACGTACATTTCAAAAATCACAAAAGCTTTTTATTTTTGACAAGTATACATTCATAATTATTAAAATAGACAATATTAAAAGCCTAAAAAACCCTTTTTTTACGGCTTAAAACAAACAAAGGCCAATTGTGAGTTCCTTACCACCACAGATTCTGTAATAAAAAAACTTATTTATACTAGTTACTGGTATAAATAAGTTTTTATTTGGTTCTGTTTAGATTCCTTCGTGTGAAGCTAACTTAGAATAAGTTGTTTTTGTTAACTCCATAATATAAATTCCCGCTTTGTTACTTTTACGCATCGCTGTTTTTTCATCACACTTGCTCGTAAAATAGATCTTATTACATCGGTTTTGGGCCGATAATCTCAGATATTACACAGTACACACGCGTGCTTTTTACTTTACATTACAGCATTAGTGCTATAATAGATATAACCCGATTAAGCGCCAAGATTAAGTTTTTACCCGACTGCAAGTTATAATGTATGTTTATGAAGCATTTTTAATAAAGCCAGGTAATCACTACTACTCACAGTTTTTTTTTATAATACCAACAAAGTGTTTTATGCGGATAAAGAAAATGTCCACCCATTTTTTTTTGTTTGCGCTTTATTTCCCGAAAATATTATTTATTGATGTTTTCGCTGTGTGGTTGATTATTTTATTACCAAAAAGAGTCTGTTTTTTTTTTCTCGCAAGTGTGATGAAAATCGTCTTATGAAACGCGTGTGCTATTAGAAATTACACTCTCGGCTCCCTTGTTGCGCTCGCCTGCAGCTCGCGCATATAATACCGACTCGTAGCCTCGCCTAGTGTAATGACCAACTTAGCACACTTGTATCTTAATGTACTAATTTCATGTTTTTTTACAGCTTTTTGACATACCCAGGTCCAGGTTCACAGTATTGGAAGAAGATTAAAAAAACTGTATCAAGACTATCTTGCCAAGCTATCGTCGTTAGCAATAAAACGTCCACTGCTGGACGAAGGCCTCCCCGTTAATAGAGGGGTGTTGCCATAATCCCCACACTTGGCATGCAGCTTGGGGATCTCAGAATGCTCATCACCGTTAACCAAGAGGACGCTGCTGCCTGTCTATAATAATAATAAATGATTAGTCTATTTCCAGCTTCTTAAAGTTTCCCGGAAGGTGATCTTCACTGTACGTGGTTTTTGGTCTCTTACTCTCATCAGAGACTAAATTGCAGGCGTCTATAAGAAACTGCTTAGTTTTCTCATCTTGAACCAAGTTCTCCATTTTATCTGTAACAGAATAGTGAAATACTCAGCCGTGTTACCTTCGGAGGGACCATGGACCATATCCACCACGCTGTCCCAGTTTCGACTTAACGATTTCACATACGCCTTTTGTGTTTTTTATCCGGTCCCGTGGTTTTTCCTTCACCGAAAAGCCAGTGGTATATATCATTATTATTTATTTCAGATCGAATCCATATTTGTTAGTTACAATTATTTCTTAGGGTTTATGTTAGTAATACATTCATTTTTATTATTCGTCGTCAGCCATAAAACGTCCACTGCTGGACGAAGGCCTCCCCCTTTATAGAGGGGTGTTGCCATAATCCCCACGCTTGGCAGACGGCTTGGGGATCGCAGAATGGTCACCACCGTTAACCAAGAGGACGCTGCTGCCCTGGGTCTGGTTGCAGTTTAAGGACATACCCAGGTCCATTTTTATTATTATTATTATTTCTTTTATTGCATTTGAAACTCGGGTCTAAGCCCGGACCTTTAAGAGGCATTGGTGGGGCCGAAGCCAACACCAAGAGGCCCTTTTGAATAGGAAAATAACATTATAAAACTATTACATGGGTGTGAATGGAATATGATACACTATTTTAAACATTAAGGTATAAAATTGTAAAAAAATATCGGGCTATTTTGGTGAATTTTTATGAAACATTGGACTGGTCTATAGAATGAGAAACGGCACCTGCCTATTTTGTCTCATTACATCAAAATATTAAGGCAAGTGATGACTCGCCATCCACTAAATGGGCCCCCCATAAAGGCTACCGTATATTGGTGCCAGAGGAGCAACATTGACGTGGATGGCTTAGGGCGTCGAGAGGTGTGCTGCGCTTTCACTAAACGCTACTCGCGGCGTTATGCCCTTTAACACTTCTACCCTGGAGCTTAGGTTCTTAGCTCTTGCGGTTTCCACCCCCGGACAGCCAGTTAAGGCAAGCCGGTGGTCTGGGGTCTCATTTAGCCCCAAGGAATCAGGATACGCGGTGTCGCCACTCACCGACGGCTCGCCACAATGCCGCCCCTGCGTATTTTTATTTATTTTTATTATTATTACTATTAATTAATTCATTTATGTGTTATATTTATGTCACTCTGCCCGTTATAATACCTATCCAGTAGTTCTGTCACAGTCGTACCGCGATACAATCATATCATATCAATTTTTTTTCAGAACACTGTGGGAGCTGCTTCGCAGTCGGTGAAACATTGAGACTACAGGCTGCTAGAGTAGAAAGATTGACAGTATGCTCGAAATAGAGTTAATTTTACTTCTGTTGTGCTTCTAGCAAACCAGCGAGCTAGCATATTGCTTCTCACCGCCAACGCTCTTCGCTCTTGTTCAATATCTAGATCATCTTTCAGAACTTCTGTCAGCATATAATAATAATAATAATAATAATAAATTTTATTCCAGAATTAAAATTCCATATCAAATCATATCAAATTATCAATATTAAATAAGTTAACATAACATAAATTACTTAAGCAAAATAATGTGCAACTACATAAAAATGCTTCTTTCGTGAAGCTCGTTCCACCTTTTTAGGATCGGTCCGTGAACTTGCAGGATCGTGGCAAGCACCGAGTTGTCCAAGCGGTAGAAACGCTCGCGTGTGTTTGCCGACCTTTGTCTTATCAGAGCCGCAAAGCCAGGAAGTCGTCTTTCTGTAAACATGTTGGAGGCACTGCAGAATTTTGGTAGCCTCATAATTATTCTTAATGCATTGTTGTATTGTACCCTGAGTGCGTTATACTCCACTTTTGTGTGGTTAGTCCAGAGCTCACAGGTGTACATGTTCGTGCAATACGTTCGAAACAGTAGTGTTTTGACTTCTTCGCTGCATCTGGAGAACCTTCGTGCGAGCATATTTGATCTGACACTCAGGGCACGCCTCTGTCTGTCAATGTCTAGTGAGTCCGAAAGATTGCTGGTTACGATATGGCCCAAATATTTAAATTCGTCAACCCATTCAAGGTTTTGGCCAGCCATTGTAATCGGTAGTGGCGTACTCTTTGCCGCAGACTTTGATTTGAACATCATGGCTTTCGTCTTTTTTACGTTGTAGATTAGACCATGTGATTGTGCATACTTTTCGCATACAAGTAGTAGTCGACGCAATGCTGAAACTGTTGGTGCGAGAAGGACCATATCATCTGCGTACGCAATGTGGTTAGTGCACACTCCAGCAATGTGACACCCTACTGCAGTATCCTTAAGTTGTTGGCTGAGTTCATCCATATAGACGTTAAAAAATACTGGGGATGCCGATCCGCCCTGCCTTACTCCACAGCGTAATGGCGCAGGCTTGGAAATAACATTATTCCATCTCACGACATTTTCCTGTTCTTTATGCCATTTAGCCAGAATGTCAACAATCCGATCTGGCAACTGTCTGGCCCGTAATTTCTGCCATAGCTTCGTATGTACGACGCGGTCAAATGCCTTTGACAGATCGAGATAACAGACATATATGGACGTGTCACGACGAATATAATGACTTACGACATGCTTCAGGGTAAAAATACCAATGTCTGTAGAGCCTCCAGTTTTAAAGCCGACTTGTGAGTCAGATACCTTCAGTTTTTTGGAGTATTTCAACAAAAGAACCTTCTCAAATACTCTTGCACAGACTGCTGCCAATGAAATAGGCCGATAGTTTGAGCTGTCCGAGGCATCTAGCTGACGGCTTTTCAGTATAGGGACCACTATAGTCTTAGTGAACTGAATAGGTAAATAATTCCATTTGATCATAGCCGTGAAAAGATTTGCTAACAGTAATGGGACTATCCATCCCGCGTTTTTTATGTGCTCCAAGGTAAGCGTGTCGTGCCCGGGTGATTTTCCAGCCCCCATTCTCTTTAGCGCAAGTTTTATTTCATCTATTGTAATCTCTATATCGTTATCTTCTATAAATTGTATGTCCTTTTTAGTTTCTTCTGCAATTAATGGCACCGTATCCATAAAATTACTACAGAAAATATTTGCTATGTCAACATCTTTTGTTTTCCCATCTACATGTGTCGGGACGATGTTCCGGCTTCTTGTGGCAGTACTAGTTTTAGACCAGAAAGCAACAAAATTTTTGTTTTCGATATCTCGGGCCATTGCATCCATTTTCATCTGCTCTTCCATGTTTTGACAGTCCGTTAACGCCTTCTTAAATATTTGTTTTGTTTTGTTCCTTTCTTCCCAGACTAGACCACTCTTCGGTCTTCCAGCTTTAATCCAACGGAGAAATGCTTGTCGTGATTCGTCATATTTGCTCTTTACATAATCATTCCACCCAGGTACGACCAACCGACGAACACTTTCGCGTCTAATGAAGACTCGTTCCGCAGCTGCCTTCATATTACTTACAATGTCGTTGTACAGTCTATTTATTTCATTTTTGCCATCTTCCGGAGATAGATTCATGTCTATAGGACACACATTGCAAAATAAGGCATGAGCTACTTCTTGATATCTCCTTACATCTTCGACAGATCTTGGCTTCCACATTGATGGCCTGTTTATTTTCTCGGACAACGAGTTTACTCTCACTAAACCTGCCACCTCCAGTTTTAAGTGCAGAAGGCGGTGATCTGTCCAGTCAATTGTATAGTCGATTCTCATTTCCATTTTTAACTTGGTCAGAGGCTCAGTGACCAAACAATGATCGAGCCAGGATACCGAATGATGGGCATCACTAATGTAAGTGTAGCTGTCTGTCGGAAGGGCGTCCAGATCCAGCCATTTTATGTGAAATTCCTCACAGAATCTCTTCAGTTCATTACCAAATAATGAACCAGGGTTAGCGTTATAATCTCCAATCATTATACAATTATGGGCTTGATTTTCTTCAATCACAGCCAAGATCTGAGACAAGCATTCCACAAACTCGGTAAGATTATCTTTGTCGTCAGTAGGCATATAAACATTAAAGAGAAATAGCGACGTACTTTCGTTCAGGATAAGCTCCATAGCTCCTAGTCTAGGTGTACTACATGGTATATATTTCACCAGTAGGCTTTTTCTAGTCAGGATAGCCAGTCCTCCAAAAGGTCTACCGACTAGCGGCCCTTTGTCGAGGTTAACTGCGGAGTTTCCCCATCCGTTAAATTGCGGGTGGATATCTTGAATCAGGTCGATGTTTGTGGGCAGTGCCCAAGTTTCTTGTATGCAGAGTACATCTAGAGAATCGCACAAATCCCGTATAAATTTAATTTTTCGCTTCATACCTCGACAATTAATGCTTCCTATGTTGATTGTACTAGCCATACTAACTATTATTTGATTTCTGTGGCCCGTGTCACGTTCTTGTTTCTTTTATGTATGTATTTTCTGTATACGATGCCTTTAGGCCAAAAATCTCCTTTAAGAACATTTGTGACCCGGTCGCTGTCTACCGTTACAAGAAAAGAATTAAAAATCGTTTCCTTGTATGGTTTTAGGAGGTCCACAGTGTGTGTAGTCTCCCCTTTACTATTTAAGTATTCGCTCAGCTTCTCGGCACTTATGTCCTTTCTTACGCGGGAGATGTAAAGAGTAGTCGTGCTTGGTGCCACTAACAGTACATTGCTGGCATTCCCCGCACCCCTCTGGTTTTTGATCGGAGTTCTCTTTTTCTTTCGGGCTACTAACGTAAAACCATCATCATCATCATCAAGTTCTGTTTCCCGATGCTCTGCAGCAGTACTAGGAAATAGCCGAGCTGCTGCTGATTTACGAGGTCTCGACGCCACGTCTTGTTTTCTGTTATTTTGTGGAGTCATTTGCGATGTTTCCCATACGTTTGGTGGCACGGAAGATTGACCCACATTCTTGTCATTGCACGGTACGACCGTAGTATGTAATATGGTAGTACGCTGACTACCCTCTGGGGTCAAAAAATCGCAGTCAATATCGTGCATTTTCGCTTCGGGTACACCCTTACGCGCAGGTTTCTCTTGTAAACAATTAATTTCGTTATATTTAATTTCGTCTTGAAATTTGACAAATTCTTCTTTCGTAACTGTCACGCTCCATATTTTTGCTGTTTCGGCTCTTAGAGAAGCGAGTTCTTTTAGAATACGAGTGACGTCACAGTGGTCAAAAGTGATAGGTGGAATTTTGTGCAGGTCTTTGGCTACAAAAATAGGTACCTTTTAGGGTTCAGCTGCTTTCATTAATTTAATTATGTCTTGGACGAATTTTGCTGATCGTCCTTCACCTTTTCTTGTTGTCATTCTGATAGTTAGCTCCTCACATAATGTCGTTTTTGCAGCTTCCAATTCGTCGTCAGTAAAGTTCGTTGTACAAATCCGAATTACCGTTGGTTCGTCAATAACGTCGATTCTATTTGCTATGTAGCAAAGTACTTCATTTATAACAATTTTGTCGCACATGTTAGCAGAACTTGTTTGGGTGACTGTACACCCAGCGCAGAAAGTGTTCTCGGTGAGAGGCAAACGCGCGTTCGGGTGTGCGGCCCGGAGCGGACTGATATGTCCAAGATATTTAAAGCATTTAATTCTCTTCTGGCCAAAGGCCTGCCCATTAACTTTTTGCTAATTTAGTACTAATCGTTTCCTCCCCCATTAAGAATATATAAATAATATAAAGCCCCATGTATGTAGTGTATATGTTTATGGATCTGTGCCCGTAATTTTACCCGCGATTATTGAGATAAAAACTAGCCATGTTTTATTCCAAAGTATGAGCTACCTCTGTACCAAAATTCAACCAAATCCGTTCAGCCATTTCAGCGTGAAGGCCTAACCAAAATACACACACACCCCAAGAATCTTTCACAATTTTAATATTAGTGTGAATACGTTTGATAAAAATTACCTCTGTATTCTTGAAGAGAAGGCAAATAACCGCCGTAGTCCTCAGGCAAATACTCCTTAGGCAAGAATTCATGAAGGTCTTCTGAAGCTTCATGAAACTTTATCCGATCTAGAAGTTTCTTGCTTAGAAACGTCTTGCAGAAGTTTAAGATGGTTTGAATGATAGTGGACAGGTCGCAGTTTACAATGTGGATAGCTGATATTTTAAGGCTTAATCCCTCCTGTAAATAATGACGTAACAGTTAAAGTATAGTTAGGCGTATTGAAACAAGTCTTAGGGCCATAACAGTGCGACGCGGATGTCCGTCGCGAACATCCGCAACGAACGGCAAAATACGAAAGCTTCCGTAGCTCTCCGCGTCCGCCTCGCTGTGATCGTACCAGGTATACATTAGTATCTTGCCGACCATCACGAACGTCCGTTGCTCTTCTCCGTTGCGCTTAAAGAGGCCTAAAACTGAACTTTGGACATACATTTTTCAAGGTTTTCTGTACTGTGGGGCACACTGTCTTAAAAAAGACTGACAAGATGATGACGATAGTGAAACTGAATTACTAAGATCCTTATTAATTTATATTAACCTGTATTTTGGCTTTTCCTGCCTTTTAGAAATGTAACTGGGTGGATAAAGATAATAAATATACGAATTGTGAATTAAATATACGAAGCTATTCTACTTTAATTGATAATGGGGTAGGGTGTATATTTTTTATCTGAAGCTGGGGCTAGACAAGCATTATCGTGAGTTGTGAGTCGTTTTTGCGCAGCGTAATAGTAAATAAAATAAATAAATAATGGTCGTAATTTTTCACACAGCGCCATCTAGCCTCATACTAAGCAAAGCTTGTATTATGGAAACCAGATAGCTGATAGAATACTTTTAAACTATTTTTTAATACATAAATCACTTAGTAGTACTACGTACAGATGACTCACTCTCATAGCAAACGCCTTTAAACATAGTTGAACCACAATATATTTATAACTACAATCATGTCATATACAGTGCAAGCTAATTTGTACTTTATTTTGTATACTACAATTTCAAAATTCCACTGGAGAGGTTTGTTTATGTTTGTGCGTAGTGTTGAGCGCACACAGCCGCCAGCGGGAACCATGTGACGTCAATGTACCAAGCACTATAGTGGAAAATCGATCTAATGTCCAAATGATGTCTGAAGATATATATTCTGGTTTAGACGCGTTTTCTATTGGAGTGAAATAGCCTTGGTTGTATCGAGGCAGCAGACAAATCATATTGCGTTGTCGTGTAAAATATTATAATGCAGCGCAAATTACGCCACGCAAAAACCCGACTCACAACTCACAATATTACAGTCGTTTGACTCCAGCCTAAATGTGCAGGCTACCATTTTATTCTGGGCAATAATACTCACGCTTAAGGTTTTGAAAGCCTTGCCCAGCGCTAGGATGTTCAGTTGCACAATTTGTCCAAGTGTGGCATTTTCTAAATCGATTACCAACGTATCACTGGACGCAAAATCGTTCACGAAGCGGATGTCTATCAGCTAAAAAAATATATGTACTTATCTTTGACGTTATGTATAATAAGTATATGAAACCAGTAAAAAAATAATTTAATAATAACAAGATATTATCTAGAACATTTTAACTACTTTATTGTGTAGGAAAACAATGGAGCAAAAGGGTGTGAAAAATTTAAGAACAAAACTTTGTTGTGGTAGGACTCTACTGCAGAGTCCACCTGGAGAAGTACCACACCTTTGCCAGTTATTCAACTGCCAATCAGTAGTGTGCAAGCATTACTGTGTTCCGGTTTGAAGGGCAATGTTACCAGATAAATTATTGGGTATGAAGAGATTTAACATCTGATATCTCAGGGTGACGAGCGCAGTGCAGTGCAGCGCAGGATCGTGTTCGTAAGGTCATAGTTCTGGCACTGTTACTGTTGGTAGCAGGCGTGACGCTTACCAACAGGCGAACATCTTGCTCGTCTCGTCACTTGATTGCATAAAAACAGTCAAATGATAAACCAATCATGGTATATCATTTGATATTATGAAATTTTAATATAAACTACAAGTTTTATAATATAACTAAACATTTTTTTTAATTATATCTAAAATATAAAAACTACCTAAAACAAAAACCTAAGAAACCATAGAAATGTAAACTTACCAAGCCGATATTTAAAAGGGCATCTTCAACTTTAAATTTTTGCCAGTCGAAGATTTTTGTAAACGTAACACGCGATCCTTTGTACAGCTTAGGAGTGGAAGTCGTGACACTACAAAATAGCATAAATAAACAAAGTTAAATAACAAACAAGGTAGTATGAAGAGGTTTTATAACATTTCACGCAGCGCCATCTAGCTCCAAACCAAGCAAAGCTCTGGGTACCAAAGCTGATAAAATACTTAAGAATGTGCCAGTCCAAAGTTGCCAAGAGATGTCGCTTAATAGTATTTTTTATTGAAAATATTTTATTACGACGTAAATTGCAATTCATTTCGGAGAAAATAGTAAATCATCATCTTGTGTATTTTTATCGCCAATAATTTTGATTGTGAATCGAACTTATAAGGCGTTTTGTTGTTGTGGCACGCGTCGCGGCTAGGCTAGGAATACAGAAATACAGAATTAGTTCTAATCAGTTAGCATCCTTTTAAGGGCATATTCCATACATCAAAACAAACAACTTTTACTATGAGGGGAACATTGAAATCCGAAATAAAAACAGCTGTTCCATACATTTTGCCGAAGGCCAATGAACTTTTTGTATGGACCAGCTGAAAACTTTTGCGCGATTTCAATGTTAGCCCCATAGTAAAAGTTGTTTGTTTTGATGTACAGAATATGCCCTTAAAAGGATGCTAACTGATTTGAACGGAAGAAATTCGGGTCGCTCGACCCAAAAACCCTGATATTTGGGTAGTTCATTCAAGGGGTTGAATGCACTACCCAAATATCAATTTTCACCACTATAACTTCAAAAACAAAGTACTTTCCATACAACATTCTACCCCCCCTTTCCCCCCCTTAAATCGGCCCATTCACAAAAATATTGAAATCAGCAATTTTTATTTTAAATGAACTATCCAATTACAAAGAGTTTCACACAAACGTTCCCCCCCCCCCTTTACCCCCTTAAGGGGTTGAATTAAAAATAAATCCTCCAAATTTCAAGTCTGTACGTCCAGCGGTTTGGGCTGTGCGTTGTCTGTCAGTCAGTCAGTCAGTCAGTCAGTCAGTCAGTCAGTCAGTCAGTCAGCCAGCCAGAGCCAGCCAGCCAGCCAGCCAGCCAGCCAGCCAGCCAGCCAGCCAGTCAGTCAGTCACTCAGTCAGTCAGTCAGTCAGTCAGCCAGCCAGCCAGCCAGCCAGCCAGCCAGCCAGCCAGCCAGGACCGAGCCTTTTTATATATATAGATAGATTAACTTCACTTACTGAGTGTGCCACACAGGTCGGTATTGATCTCTTAACAATTTAACTCTGTCGTGTATCTGAAGAACGGATGCTTTTACTTTGTAGTAGTAGTCTATCTCCTGTTTCGCTTTCTCTACAGAACCTCTTGTCAGAAGGAGGAGGTATGCTGCCGAGTGTAAATCTGAAACGTATTTATCCTGATATCATCATTACTACGCTGGGCTACGCTACGAGAGCTGTGGTATGCTGGTAGAGCCTTGGTAGCCATTAACCGAGAGAACGCTGCTGCTCGTCCTCCGGTGGTCCTGGGTGCAGTTTAAGGACATACCAAGATCTACAATAAAATACATAACCAGGTCCTAAAAAAAGCAAACAAAGTATTAAATAGCTTAAATATTAGATACAAGATGATGATACCCTATCCGGTAACATTTTTGTTTTTAAAGATGCACCGCCCGACGGGTCGAACTCATTGGTGGGCGTGGCTAAAAAGCATGATCTCTTCATCACACAAAGTGTGGGAAAGAGAGAAAGATAAATGAGCACCCAATTTTTTTATGTCGGCGTTTGGCTGCAGGGTTATGTTGAAAATGTACTAAAATTTAAATTTAATTTGAATTTATTTCAACTAAAGTTATTTGAGCTAAAACTATGCCGCTTGATAACTTATTTTAGAGTTTTCATACTGCTTATGTTAGTAGTTTACGTCAAAATTGAGCTTAAATTTGAGATGTTTCCTGGTTTATAACTTTCATGTTTACTAAGTTTTTACTTACTTAAACAATCCTAGACAATGAAGAGACAAATCGATATAATGCTTAGTCTTGGACCTACAACATTACATAGTGGAGTAATATTACTTCCACGTTTCTATGGAGAAGTGACCGGCTTGTTTACTCTTAAGTTGAATACGTACCAATGCCAGCTTCAGCCAAGTGCGGCTGTTTCTGAACCCAGTCTTTGATAGCCTCAGCATCAGCTTCAATTTGGGCTTCCTTCACGCCTACATTTTCTAGAACTACCAGCTTATCGTCCTCGGTATATGCATATATGGGGTGTTGGCCGGCTGGATACATCTGTACAGGAAAATTATAGGTTGTTTACTAAAACTTAGATACTACACAATGACCAAATAACTTCTTCAAAATAAAAACAACCGACTTCATATTAATATGGGGTCACATCGGAAGTATACCCTTTCAAATAAAATAAAAATAAATCTAAATTTGTTCACAATTGACGGAGAAATCGGTGAAAAAATATTTTAAAAAAAATTAGAAATGTACCGTCGATCATAGAACCTCCTCCTTTTTTGAAGTCGGTTAAAAATTGTGATAGAGAAATGAAACTATATACAACTTCCTACTATAGGTATCTTTTTTACACAACTGCCCCAAAAAAGAGTGTATTGTTGTCTGGATTCATCTATGTACCTACAGGATAGTCCAAACGGTAACGTCAACCCGAAAAATGTGTATTCCTCGTACCAAGAGCTTCACGAAAATACCCCATATATGTTTTCCATTTGTCATAGAATAGACGTTATGTTAAAAAAATATATATATATCATTTAATGCCAGAGCATCATAAAAAATCTAATACATTTATTTTTGGCTTTGCACAAGCGTTCACCAAGTCGCTGCTGGCTCCTCCGGTGGTTTTGAATGCAGTTTTAGGACATACCCAGGTCCAGCAGGTCTAGGAAAAGAAGGTAAATGCAATTAGAAAAATCATTACTAACCTTTTAGGAATCCTTTAGTTGCCCAATAAATATTTTTATTCAAATGTTATACGTTAATATTAAAAATACCACACAATATAGCTTGCCGGCTGCCACCGACAAAATTCAATGAATGATAGCTTCGGCGATAACAAGAACATAATCACACCAAAAGCAACAGATTATACGAGCAAACAAATTTTAATGAGCTAAGAACCTGTTTTAATATTTGCCACAGAATATACCTAGCCTTTGTACCGAAATACAAACTAACTTAATTAATGATTAAATCTTTGCATTGGAATTCTAAGTCTATCTCTCAAGTAATCTCCTATGATCAAAATAATTATATTATAATTAATTTTTATATCCGTGGTTTTTATTACTTACCTACTCGTTATTCATGTATGTTTTAAAGTGTATACTGTTTGTACCTAAGTGCCTACCTCATTTGGCGCTTCTATGTATTAACCGTTTCTTTCTTGTACGGGGAAATTAGGTAACTCTTCCCTTAGCACACTACAGTCCGGCCACTGAGAGAATGCGTTTGACTGCTAACCACAATAAACATTGTCTAAAGCTAAAAGAAAACATTTAATTATTTTGCTTTATGTAAGCAGCGACAATGATAAGATGAATGGACAGGAAAGAAGACTATATGCTGAGCGCCGGCTCTCCACTCGCTTCAGTCACTTTAGCCTTTAGGACATGCGAGCCGTACGATACGACAATACAAACTTCTAACATATGTACATGTGTTCTTTTTTTGTCATGCAGTAATTAGATTCGCTATCTCTATTTTCCGGCAAATGTAATATGCATACTTTTAGCTAGGTATGCTTGATTGTGTTGTATTGTTAATTTTGATCGATTTGCAAGCGCTGGGCCCGTCCATTCCATTATCACCGTCGCTGTATGTAGGTAGTGTATTCGGGTAAGCTGTATGTATAGGTTTTAAAACGAAATACCTAGCAAAATGTGTTTTCATTCTTATAATTATATATTCTTATAATTTCATATATATATATATATAGCAGCGCTCTTCGATGAAGTTTAGAAGTGAGTGGACTTAAATTCGGTTGCTTTGCATTTTTTGAAACTCTAGGGCAGCTGCCCCTCCTTGAACCCCCTGGCGACGACCCTGCAAAATAGTCTACGGTCAGCTGGACCCGCTCGCCAGTGGACCCGCGGGTCCACTCAACCTAGTCACATATGGAAGAGGTTGACTGGACCCAGTTTCCAATTTTACTATTAGTACAGTCACGGTGTGTGTAAATCCTAATCTTTTAGTAATAACAAAACAATAAAACAAAAAAAATACGTGCTGCAGCTGTTTTTCTTATATTTAAATAGAAAGAAGAATGATAAAAGGAAGAATGATCGAAAATAGTACTCAATAGCTACTCAACTACACTGCGAACATTTTCGTATGTTCCCACCAAATAAGCCGGTCGCATTCTGCACAATTCTAATCTGAGTCTAATAATATCCAACACCTGTGTGTTTGTTCCAAAATCACCCTTAACACATTAGAAATAAAGCTCATTCTAATAATTATTTACACAGCGTCACGTTCTTTTTACCTGCATAGTTTCTACAAAAATTAAATCCTGTTGAAATGAAAACGGGATTCCAACTAGGTAGAATAGTGTAATCGATTTTCGTTTGAAATGAATTTGAAAATCGAACACTTTTTTGTTTTTTGCAGGCCTCATAGAAATTAAAATTTCGAATAGGTAGAGGTTGTATCCAGACAACAAATTTATAGCGTAGATGTTTAATAGCATTTGCTTTTTACACTTAAACTTTTGGTAGGTTTATTGCAATTAGTTTGCCGTCGTGTAAAATAACTCAATGAATGAACCTTCCTACTCTATGGTTTTACAATAAAGTTCAAATACGCTTATCAAAATTGAAAGAGTTACGGATATTTCAATCATGAAATGAAACAAAGTTTCGCCTGAAATGGTCTGTGATGCAGGGTTGCTATCCCGCTCTGACGTCTGACGTATTTCTAGACGAGTATCTCCGTCTTTGTCTATCTTTCCGCACATGTTTTCGTCAATAGAATATTTTCGTTGTGAGTGTTGATGATTGTTTACGTTCTTCAGATCATGCGATGTGTTGCGTAATTTTTTGCAGCTTGCTTTCATAACTAATAATGATAAGTATTTGTGCTCTATTCGAATTATTTTCTTTTTTCCTCCTATGGGCATGACGGCGTCGCACTTTGTACATTTGCCAGTTTCAAATACATAATTTAATAATTCAAGGTTTTGATAAATTTTAATTCCAATGAGTCTTAGTCACAGTAAGTCACGGTAAAGTCCAATCATGCCCAAGTAAAGTCAGCTTTGAAAATAACACGAAAAGACATATTTTATCTTTATATGCCCACACTCATGCGTATAAATTGGCATTTAATTAATAACCGTTACTGGGAGCAGACCGGAATCGTCAATTAGGTAGGGATCAAAGCGGAAATTTACAAAAATCAATAATGAAGGATCAGATTTTGGGGTCCGAACAGAATACAATTTTTTTAAACATTTAAAACAAAAACAAAATCTTTGGAATATATTTTTAAGTGGCGACATTATTTTATAGTGTTCCTACCAAAAGTACTATTCGTATTATTTTATACCTCAGAGTTTTATATTCATACGTTTAGTAATAAAGGCATATGATATTTTGGCCTAGTTCATACAAGGAGGTATGGGATTTTTTTAACACTAGGACCTGCGTATGGAAAGTGTCTTAAGTCTTTAGTTTCGGAGTAGTGAACTTAGTGGAACCACTTGGTAAGTACAGTAAGAACTGAGGTAGGTTTTGTAGTGGTAGGACTCTACTGCAGATTCCGCCTGGGGAGGTACCATACCTTTGACAGTTATTCAATCGCCAAACAGTAGTGTGCAAGCATTACTGTGTTCCGGTTTGAAGGGCAATGTTACCAGAGAAATTACTGGGTATGAAGAGATTTAACATCTAATATCTCAGGGTGACGACTGCAGTGCAGTGCGGCGCAGGATTGTGTTCGCAAGTTCACAATTCTGGCACTGCTACTGTCAGTGGCATGCGAGACGCTTACCATCAGGTGAAAGTCTTGCTCGTCTCGTCACTTGACTGTATAAAAAAAAAAAGTACCTATACATTGTAAAAAGTAGTTAGTACCAAACTTCAATTAAATTCATTGACCCGTTTAAGCGTGAAAAACAGCGTGAAATACAATGATTATTACTGGCTCTCACAATCATTCGCATTTCATCGAATTACAAAAACCTCATCGACCTTGGGCAAAATGTATGGGACAGTAGATAATTTAATCGCGATTTAAATGTTGGCCCCTTAGTAAAAGTCTTTTGTTTTTTTTTATTAATTGTTTTTTTATGTACAGAATGTGGTCAATTCTGAAGGTTTAAGTTGACAGAACTTAACTAACTAAAGTATTGCTGTCCTTAGCTAACACGCCTAGTAAAAAAGTGACAGCAATATTTTAATTAGTTTAGAACTGTCAACTAAAACCGTCAGAATCGACCACAATATGCCCTTAAAAGGATGCTAACTGATTAGAACTAACACTGTGTATATAGATTAGTTTGAAGTGTGATGTAATTTTATTTTCCATTCATAGAAGAGGAGCGGATTCCGAGCCGGTCAGCGGACGGTGGTGAGGAGTCAAAGGTTGGCACGCGCACGCCACCGCTGTCAAGAGCCAAGAATGGCCACCTGTCCGCTGTTGCTATGCGAATTATAGCTTTGTTTTATTGTCGATACAGTTGCTTTTGAATGTTTCTGTGCTAATTAAAAAAAAAAAAAAAAAAAAAAAATTAAAAAAAATTAAACAGATTGTTCCTTTATGATGAAGGATGAAGACCTGCTTTCATCCAGTCCTAGACATTTTCAGGCTGATGATGATGATGATTATCAGGAAGGCTATAATGGTAGGTTCCAAACAAAGTCTCACTAAATGAGTTATAGTGAATTAAGTAAGTATTGTTTTTTTTTCTTTAAGCCACACTTTTACGTTATACACTAAGCATGACTTAGGAACTCTTCTGGCAATAGTTTTCATCCCATCTATTCGAAAAGGACGACTTGGTTCGCCTTTAATTGCACCCAAAGGTGGTTTTTTCTATAAGATACTTTTAGCGGGCAGTAATGAGTTTTTATCCTCTTTATAAGTGCACCGCAATTATCTTTGCTTTTTGAATTTGGAACATCTTAGTGTTCAGCGCCAAAGAAATCGAACGCAAATATTGTTTGAATAAAAACTGGCTGGTACGACGGCCCATAGTCGAGCCGCCAGATAAATTAAAAAAATAAAATAACGCCCGCCGCGTTTTCGTCAATTTTCACGGATTGTTAGAAATCCATGGTTCTGATTTGAAAAATGAGTTCTTCAAGTGACAGTGAACAAAATATGATGCGCCTTTTATTTTCTCATAGTGGTGATGATGATCTCTACAGTGTATCACTCGGGCGCAAAATATATTTTTGGCTCGGGCGACGTACTTTGAATCCCTCGCTACGTTCAGGATTCTACTAAAGAATCCCTAGTTACGCTTGGGATTCTACTCTAGAATCCCTCACTTTGCTCTGGGTTCAAAAAAGCGCCCTCGCCGTAAAAATATTATTTTGCTCCCTTATGATACAATCTCCTTCAGCGTCCTTTTGGTTAACGGTGGTAAAACTCTGCGATCTACAAGCCGCCTGCCAAGCGTGGGGATTATGGCAACCCCTCCCTATTAAGGGGGAGGCCTTCGTCCAGTAGTGGACGTCTTATGGCTGTCAATGATGATGATACAATCTACTATTGCAACCAGTGTGACTCGATGGAAAAAAACTGTCCATTGAAATAGTATATTTTTTTGTTATCTAGTGACGAGGCGGTACTTTCACCTGGTGGCAAGCATCACGCCTGCTACTAACAGTAATAGCAGTGCCAGAATTGTGAACTTGCGAACACAATCCTGCGCCGCACTGCACTGCGCTCGTCACCCTGAGATATTAGATGTTAAATCTCTTCATACCCAGTAATTTCTCTGGTAACATTGCCCTTCAAACCGGAACACAGTAATGCTTGCACTCTACTGCTTGGCGGTTGAATAACTGGCAAAGGTGTGTTAATTCCCCAGGCGGACTCTGCAGTAGAGTCCTATCACTACTTGGGTAAATGTACTTTTTGCTGCACCAATGCGTCTCCACTCTCTCACATCTCCTTCATATCAAAGTAACATCTTACTGCCTTACCTGATGACTGCTTTGTAGCTCAGTTGGTAGCATGTCTGCCTTCAGAACTGTAAGGCGCGGGTTCGATCCCCACCCAGGGCAAAACATTTATGTGACGAAGATGTTTGGTCTGTGTCTGGGTGTAGTATGTATTATTACGAAATTGATTCCGGACATGCTCTGCTAATGATTATTATTATTTTGACTCACTGACATTTTGTCTGACATTTGTACCGATATTATTATATTTGATTATTATTGTATTGTTTTTTCTTGAATTTAGTGATGTATTTTATATAATGTTTTAATGTGAATCTTATTATGGACTAAGATATATCTGAAAATAAATTATTTGAATTTGAATTATTGGCGTACAAAAAATAAAGTATTCTATAAGATAACTGGTTTCCATTGTAAAAGCTTTGCTTAGTTTGGGGCTAGATGGCGCTGTGTGAAAAAAGTCCACCGATATTTATATATATTTATTTATCTAATACGAGCGCAGTGCGGTGCAAGATTTATTCGCAAGTGCACAAATTAGTCCTGCTACTGTTATGGGCAGGCATGACGCTTACCACCAGGTGAACGTCTTGCTCGTCATCATCATCATTAGCCCGGAGACGTCCACTGCTGAACGAAGGCCTCCCCTTAGCCCGCCACACTGTACGACAACCTGCCATTTGCATCCACCGGTTGCCCGCGACTTTTACAAACTTTTGTCTTGCTCGTGTCGTCATCGAATTCCATAAAAAATAACCTTTTACTAGGTTCTAAGACCAAAACAAAATGATCAACAATGTATCGTAAAAAATGATATATTGCTATTATTTTTCATTGGTAAAACCACATACGACTTGTAACGATAATAACCACTGAAGAGAGAAGAGAATAGAACGGAAATGTGACGGGCCGCGCTTCACAATTCTTCCAATATATAACGACAGCCTGATAGCTAAGTTGGTAGCATGTCTGCCTTCAGAGCTGCAGGGCGTGGGTTCGATCCCCACCCAGGGCAAACATTTATGTGCTGAACATAGATGTTTGTTCTGTGTCTGGGTGTAGTATGTATTATAAGTAAGTATTTTCGAAAAAAAATTTGTATATAAGTATTCTATCAGCATTCTGGTTTCCATAATACAAGCTTTGCTTAGTATGGGGCTAGATGGCGCTGTGTGTAATAATTGTACCCCAAAAAAAAATTAAAAAATATATATATATACTTACATGTTTTTAGACTGAGAATACTTACTCAAAAAGACAGCGACAATGATAATATGAATGGGCGGGAAATAATCGCACGGATTTTGAAGACTATATGTTGAGCGCCGGCTCTCCTCTCGCTTCAGTCATACTCTGCCTTTGCGACATGCGAGCCGTACGATACGATATACAAACTTCTAATACATGTACATGTGTTCTCTTTTTGTCATGCAGTAATTAGATTTGCTATCTCTATTTTCTGGCAAATGTAATATGCATACTTTTAGCCAGGGCATATGCATACCTTTTGTGTTGACTTGTTAATTTAGAACGATTTGCAAGCGCTGGGCCCGTCCATTCCATTATCACTGTCGCTGCAAAAAGACAATTTGAATAGACGTGTAGGAAACCAAACCACAGTGCATCGTAATTAGATCAATTTTAATCTGTTGCAAAATAGCATTTCGAGTGTTTTACTTAAAATGCACGCCAATGATTGTAATTTTTTAGTCGTAGTTTTATACAACTTTCTGTGAAACTGGCGACAGCGGTTTTCTATACATTGCTTTACAACATTGTTTTGACAGCCATTCTACCTAAGAAGTAAGGCTTTCGCTTTTCTGTGATGATAAACGAGGAAGAAAAATAGACATTCTACAGTGCCGCAAGCTTTTGTAGGAAGACGTATGAGTTGGAACGCACTCGGTCGACATCTCTAGTTGATCTCATAAATCCGTCGCGACGATGTCCAGTCAAAGGTGATGCTGCCAGCTGCTAAGAGCACAGCAGCTGTGGCGGCAGTTACTTCTTGTATCTATGATGTGTTTAAAATCTAGTCTAGTCTAGTAACGGGCAATGGAGAGAGCTATGCTCGGAGTTACTTTGCGTGATAGAATCCGGAACGAGAATATTCGCCAAAGAACCAAAGTCACCGACATAGCTCGCATGGTTTGCAAGTTGAAGTGGCAATGGGCAGGCTACATCGCTCGAAGAACTGACAACCGATGGGGAAGAAAGGTTCTTGAGTGGCGACCGTGAACCGGAAGACGCAGCGTAGGAAGGCCTCCCACTAGGTGGACTGACGACATTGTAAAAGTCGCGGGCAACCGGTGGATGCAAATGGCAGGTTGTCGTACAGTGTGACGGTCTAAGGGGGAGGCCTTCGTTCAGCAGTGGACGTCTCCGGGCTGATGATGATGATAAACATACTAGTCAGAACTAAAATATTGCCGATGCCGCCGTTTGGTTTCGTATAAAGTATAATTTTTGAGATATATTTTTACATTTTATTTTGATTCGTTTTATTTATTTTTACATGCCTGCTAAAGTGACTACTTTAGCCCCGCCACGCGGAGCGAAAGGAACCAATTCCTACCCGCAGCGGCACGTAAAATCGTATTATACACCACGGGAGCAACTAAAGGAACCTCAGACAGATCTCATGTTTGTCACCATCGGCTTCGCCTAGGGGTACAATAATACATGATATCTGAAGCAGTCTTTAATTTTGCTCCCTAGGTGAGTAATCTACTATAACACACACACTGAATAATCACACTGAATTGAATAGTCACACTGTTTATTTTTTATTATAAATGTGAAAGTTTGTTGCTAAGTGTGTTTGTATGTTTGCCGCACTGGTGAACGGATTTGGATGAATCTCGGAATGGAGATAGCTTATTACCCGGAGTAACATATAGACTACTTTTTGCCATCATCATCACCGCTTTTCATCAACATGCCGGTAAAACCGCAGCTAGTATACATAATTATTATAATAAGTAGTATCGTCATCGTGCTATCATCTTAAATTGTTTACCCGACGCATAAACTAGTAGTACCTAAGACTAGTAAACTAGTAATATCTAAGACTAGTAAACTAGTAATATCTAAGACATAATAGTAGTACCTAAGTAGTGCAGAATTGTGAACTTGAGAACACAAACCTGTGCCGCACTTCACTGCGCTCATCACCCTGAGATATTAGATGTTAAATCTCTTCATACCCAGTAATTTCTCTATGGTAGCATTGTTCTTCAAACCGGAACACACAATTATACAAATTATTTGTAAATTTTTAGACCATCCCTTATAAAAGCTATAGCTACGCCCGTGGTCCTACGGCATAGAATGCCCTGCGTCTCGGTTGTAAGTACTTAAGTGGTAGGACTCTACTACAGAGTCCGCCTGGGGAAATACCACACCTTGGCCAGTAATTCAACCGCCAAGTTTGAAGAACAATGCTACTAGAGAAATTACTGGGTATGACGAGATTTAACATCTAAAACGACGAGCTCAGTGCAGTGCGGCGCAGATTTGTGTTCGCAAGTTCACAATTCTGGCACTGCTAATGTTAGTGGCAGGCGTGACACTTACCGCCAGGTAAAAGTGTTGCTCGTCTCGTCACTTGAATATGTAAAAAAAGTACGTTATAAGTTCGTTAGGAACTTATTATATTGAGTATAGATTTGTATTTATCTATGGTGAATATCCATCGATTCCCACAGGTTTATACCAACAACGGCGCTTGCCATTTCACTGAAACAATATTGTTATTGACGGACTGCGACATTCACAAAAGGATTATGTCTAAGTCTGAGCGAGGGGTTCATTATTATTACATTTACTCAGCGCTCCAACAAATTATTTGTAACCGACTTAAAAAAGAGGTTCTCAATAGGGTAGATGACTGATGTTTATATCGTTGAAACCAATAGCTTTGATGAAGAATATAAGTAAATATAGTGTGTTTATTGAAAAAATAATTTAAATCGGTTAATAATGTTCTGATATATGAGTGTTTAAAGTTTTTGTTAGAGACAACTCTGTCCCTTTCCCACAAAACAAAAAATTACGTCATGCCTTACTTGTCAGAATATAATTTATATGGCGTACTGAGAAGTGACGTCACGATTTGCAGTTTCTTCTCTCTGTCTATAAGTTGCTTATTTTTGATCAGATTTTAATTTTCTTTTCATTAATCAGCTATATTTATGGGCCACATTTTAATAGGATAATTAAAAAAAACCAGTCATCTAGCCTATTCAACTGTATGTTATTTTTTATATGTTACGCTCGATTATTCCGCCAATTATGTATTTTTTTTAATACTGTCAAGTGACGAGACAAGCAAGACGCTTGCCTGGTGGTAAGCGTCACGCCTGCCTCTAATAGTAGCAGTGCCAGAATTGTGATCTTGCGAATAATAAAGTAAGTATATCTTAGTCCATTGCTGTAAAATACAGGAGTATTCCCCGGAAAAAATTGAGAAACTAAAAACAATGCAGCTGACGGCGATCCAGGCGCAGTGTGTTATACAATTAGCATTTTCCCACGGTAGTGTGTGGGAGTGTGACTCACTAACACACTGAGCTCAAACTAGCGTAATTTGGTCAAACATCTCGCGGGCTTCTCTCAGAAATACGAGACAAGGGTGACGAGTAACGATGACAGAAATAAGTACTCTTTTATACAGGGTTCCGCGTGTTGGTATTGCTTAGTCGAAAGAAGGTATTGTTCTCATCATTGTGAGAAAATATTACTAGTTGGTCAACTATGAAATTGCAGAAAAAAAACTATTCCAAAGAAAAACAAAACAATCTTCTTCATCAGCCAAAAGAAGTCCACTACTGGACGAAGGCCTCCGCCTAAATAGGGGGAGGTTGCCATAGTCCCCACGCAGCCAGGCGGCTTGGGGATCGCAAAAGCTCACCACCGTTAACAGAGAGGACGCTGCTGCCTGTCCTCCGGTGGTTCTGTATGCAGTTTTAGGACATACCCAGGTCAAGAAAAAAAAACAACGTGAAGTGGTAGGACTCAGACTGCAGAGTCCGCCTGGGAAAGTACCACACCTTTGCCAGTTATTCAACCTCCAAACAGTATTATGCAAGCATTACTGTGTTCAGTGGCGAATTTACACATTTGCCGCCAGTAGGCTATACAAACCTCGATAACCTGGCACAGAAAACTCAATAATTACCCTTATTCACAATTATGCTATAGTGGTTGGTGATGAAAATTCACTCATTTTGGTCAGAAATGCAAACTTTTCATTTAGCCTGTTGTAGACCTGCTATTTATCTAATTCGGATACCAGCATACGAGCCTAGGGCAATGAGGACGAAAAATGTGTTAGCCCTGAAAGCATCACTCACACTCGGATCTAATAACACTTAGGTATTGACCTCTATAATACAGTGCACTTAGATATATAAATATGTATATTTTAATATATTTTATGTAAGACAAAAAAATGTTTGGCCCCATATTTGCCGCCCCTGAAATCTGTCGCCCTAGGCTCCAGCCTACTCAGCCTGCTGGTAAATCCGCCACTGACTGTGTTCCGGTTTGAAGGGCAAAGTTACCAGAGAAATTACTGGGTATGAAGAGATTTAACATCTAATATCTCAGGGTGACGAGCGCAGGATTGTGTTCGCAAGTTCACAATTGTGGCACTGCTACTGTTTGTGGCAGGCGTGACGCTTACCACCAGGTGAAAGTCTTGCTCGTCTCGTCACTTGACCGTATAAAAAATAAACGCTAATATTTTTCTCGCGATATCTAGGTTTGGCTCCATAGTAAATGTTGTTCTTAATGACCTCCTTGCGGCTTAGTAATACCGATACATGTAGTCCTATAATTATTATTTTGAACCTCAACCGATTAACGGCTACCTGAACAAATTGTATTTACAACCGACTTAAAAAAGGAGGTTCTCAATTCGACTGTTGTTTTGTATGTTTGTTGCGCATTTTTATTTTTTTTATTTTTATTTTTTTTTGTTTGGTAGGTCATACTTCAGAGGTGATCATAATATACATTTTAACGAAATCGATTCAGTAGTTTGGCTTTTAAATCAAAATAACTGGAATTAAAAAGTTGTCATCTTCATCCATCGAAATTGATGTCGGTTTTTTTTATTTCAAAAAGTACTTGTGAGATTTATTTATTTATTTAATACACTTGCGTTAGACCGTCATCTCGTCTGATGTTAACCGAAGATGCAGTCTACGATGGAGCACGCTTGTCTAGAAGAAACCGAAAGACTTGACCACCCAGATTGTAATTTTTTTTTATACATTCAAGTGAACAAGCAACTGATACGAGCAAGACTTTCACCTGATGGTAAGCGTCACGCCTACCACTAACAGTAGCAGTGCCATAATTGTGAACTTGCGAACACAATCCTGCGCCTCACCGCACTGCGCTCGTCACCCTGAGATATTAGATGTTAAATCTCTTCATACCCAGTAATTTATCTGGTAACATTACCCATCAAACCGGAACACAGTAATGATTGCACACTACTGCTTGGCGGTTGAATAACGGGCAAAGGTGTGGTACTTCCCCAGGCGGACTGTGCAGTAGAGTCCAACTACTACAAAAGTTAGTTCTCTCTCTTCTATAAATCCAATGATGAAAACACAGTAATGAAATAAATCACTGGTCCAATAAAGTAATCAGCGTCAGTTAGCTGCATATTAGCGCGGTCCCGGAGAGAATGGCCAATTAATGGAGTAAACGGAGCGCGGGTAACTTACGTATCACTATTGTGGGGGTTTCACATTGGTGCAGATTGACGCGGTATCGAGTGTAATTTTTTTTTGTGTTTGGCGACGCACTTTGTTCATTCTGTCAGAGTCAAGTATATGAATGCTCAAGTTTATATATTATTATCAAGTCAAATATGCCATGGAATCACAGTTTGTTTCACGAAATTAGTCAAAGTCTAGTCTAGTAAAGTTGTGGTGACTTTACTTTACTATCAAGCGTGGGGATTATGGCAACACCAAAAAAGGGAGGCCTTCGTCCAGCAGTGGACGTTTTATGGCTGACGACGACGACGACTTTACTATGAGCTTTTACGGAGTTTTGAAAACAGCACGAAAATATATGATGCACCACATTATATCACCTGCTCACGCTCGTGCATGTAATTCAACACTCAATTAATAAAACACCACAACTTTTAATCATTGATTCACGAAAAAACACAATTTTAAGAATATAATAGAATGCAGCGACATGATATTTCCGTGTTGCTGCGAAAAGTCTAGTTTTTTATTGCAATGGACGAGACGACCGAGACGTTTGCCTGGTAAGCCTGCCGATCACAATAGCAGACATAGACATACATAGCAGGGACAGGTTGGATGCCATTTTAAAATGTCGTCCATTCGTCGGTGTCAAAGAAGCGCATTGACACCGATGCCGGCACAGTATGCGTCACGCTCACGCGTCCGACGTGATTGAGTGAAAATGCCAAACTGTGTGGTGAAGGGTTATACGAATTACATTTCAATGTGCAGTAAAAAAAGGTGGCGTTTCTTATGACCGGCAAGTCAACATTTAAAGTTAAACTAAACATGCTTTTACACAAAAACTTTAATTTTTAGGTAATGGGTAACGTTTCTAGTTTCGTACAGTTTACGCTTCTTCTACCACGCCTTACTGCCGCTGCACGTAGTGATCGCGATATCCGAGAGATGGCGTTGAATTTTTGTCAAAGACAATCATTAGAGATTTACAGCCTTACCTAAAACAATGTCGATTATCTTAGTCACTGCTTAAACTTCTCTGTCCTTTTCTAGCACGTGCAAGCATCTTAAGCAGTGACTAACGGTTGAAAAGTTTTTTTAAGTAAGGCCGTTAGTCTTACGATTTCTTAACTCAGGCGTATCTAGATATATAAATCATTGATAGCAGTACTAGAATTGTGAACTTGTGAACTGCACCGTACTGCACTGTGCTCGTCACCCTGAGATATTATAAGATGCCAAATTTCTAACTGCTCGGTAATGTCTATGATTTATTTATAAGGACATGGGCTTATTAACAAAATGTTTCAAAACCACGTCAATTTTTGTAGTAAAATCTAGTGGCCATTGTATGCTCACAGAGGCATTGTGTGCCTAATAAAACATAATGTCTACACTGATAGCTACCCCCATTGAGGTACCTGAATGGCTAGCTCTAAATTAATTCAGATTTTAATGTTTTTGCATGCGTATGACACAACACGCAGTACAATGAATGAACATACATTAATACAAATAAAAATAACTATAATTATGAACTAAAAAAAACAATTCGGCACTATTTTAGAATGGGAAACCTGGATCATATACTTGGAGAAATTAGGTCTAGCTCTTATCCCACAAAGAAAACAGTACTGATGAACATAGTGTTTTCTAGCGTTTGTTAAACGCATACAAAACGTCAATAAAACGTTAGTACGAAACTTTCCCTCACTACATTGCCGGCGCGTTTAGGGACTGCTACGAGCAACAATGCCGGACAAATTAAGTACACGCCCTCCGTACAGCGATCGTCCCGGAGGATTAGATTTACTGGTGTACACTACATGACAGTATTATTGGGAAATATGGAAAGAACTAAGTCTATGGGTTCATCATATTTTATGAAACACGTAACTCCATTATCGCTTGATTAAATTTAAATCGCATGTCTTGGCGCAACGTGAGCACAATAGCTGTGCTTAAAACAGGTGCAGCGTACTCGTAATGCCACATGAGTACTACGTTAGTAGGCGTGGCGTAGTGTGTGGCGTAGTTTAACACAGGTACGGCGTAGCTCTACATGGTGAGTGTGGCGTAGCTCAACGAGAGTGCAGCGTTCCTAGCTCAATGCGATTGCGCCGTAGCTCAACGTGAGTGCAGCGTAGCGTAAAGTAGATACGACGTAGCTCAACGTGAGTGTTATGTAGCCTAACTTGGGTGCGGTGGCGTAGCCCAATGAAGCTGTGGCGTAGCAAAACACAGATCAGGCGTAGCTACTAGCTAACGTGGGTGCGGCGTAGCTTAGCGCCTGCAGCGTAGCTTAATACAGATGCGACGTAGCTCAAAACTTAGGGAATATGCATGTTTTTTTTATTGAATCACAAAAAAGCTGACTAGAAAATAAAACAAATCATCGAAAGTAAAATTTTAATATGTGCGCAAATAACGAAGTTAAATAAACATTTATTTAGTTTCATGTTAGACAAAGAGGGCACGATACCTGCTAAGTTTATGACGTCAAAGAACACGATTCCAATAAAATTCTATACTATGTTTTTAAAGCTTAAACAGGAAGAAAAATTTATGACCAAACAAAAACAACATAAAAACATAAAAACATACATGCTAACAACATGCTTTAAAAACATAAATTTCAATTATTTTTTCGACGTAAGCATCAGATTTAATTAAACTCTCCATTTATCTTATTATTTTTAATAGTTGAAACAGACGCATATTCCCTAATTGGCATTCAGATTCTCGCAACAATATGTGACGAATCATTTCTAAAGTGACATGTCTTGCATTGTAGCGCGGACATCAAATCGTCAATTAGCTACATGATTGCAGACGCGCGGCACGCGACCGACGGTGCGCCGCGATGTGCACTTTACCCGTGTGTACGCCCCCTTACAGCCGCACACCGGGCAAACACTAGCTAGATACGTTGCGTAGAAGAGAAACCGATATTAGGCAACCATTCATGTTCTACAGACGTAGAATTTGTGTTAACGGCTTTGTTTAAATGACTGTTTTCTGGTATTTGAAGTTCGCGTTTGTTCAATTTTTGACCACGACAGTTCTCTTCCTGTATAAACAATGGACTCCGAATTAAAAAATATAGAAACAGAAAACCTGTTTAAAGTTTTGTCTTCTAATTCCTTGTCGGTCTTTTATCTACTCGACAATTTAACAAGATTATAATGACAACGACTACTCTTTCCTTCCTAATCTTTAATAGATTAACCTACTAATAATAAAATATAAGTTGGTATATATAAATACTTTTGCTATAACCTATGAAAATGTGATCCTATCTATCTAATTTTAAATAACTATTTTATAACTAATATACAATTATGCAATAATCTACTAGCGAATAACATAATTAATCAACTACTACTGAAATTTGAATTGTTTACATAACACATATTTAAATACTTTTCCTATAACCTATGAAATGTGATCCTATCTAATAAATTTTTAAATAACAATTTTATAACTAATATACAATTATACATATAATCTACTAGAGAATAACATAATTTACCAACTACTACTGAAATTTGAATTATTTACATAACACTAATTAATTTTAGTCATAAATGTAATAAATTATCTTTGTCCCTTGAAGAGCACTAGTCATCGCAACACCGGGTATCCTACAGCGATGGCTAGGGTCTGAAAACTGTAATGCGAAACGTAAACAAACATAATTCTCTTGCACGTCTATTGTCTAAAATATAAAGTTTATTTTCTATAATTTTTAGCAAGATTTGTACTTTAGAGGCAATTATTTTAGGCGTTGTTTGTGATGTTGATGGTGATGTTACTAACAAAAATGTATTTAATTTAATAACTATAATGTCACTAAACGCATGTCTCCAATCATGTTTTCATGAAATAAATATATTATTATTATCTCTTTATTTAATTTTATTCACGGGTCTAGCCCGGACCTTTGAGAGGCATTGGTGGGGCCGAAACCAACACCAAGAGGCCCTGTTGAGTACAAAATACAATTACTATAGAATGTGTATAAAATGGAATGTAAAACTATTGTACAGTATAGGATAAAAAACAAAAAACAGGGCTATTGAGGTGAACAATTTGTGGGTAGTTGTACTGATCTATGGGATGAGAAACGGCACCTGCCTTATCCTGTCTCATTTCAAAATATATTTAGGCAGGTGATGACTTGCCACCCACTAAATGGGCCCCCCAGACGGCCGGTTAAGGCAAGCCAGTCTCTGGGGTTTTAGACCCATGGAATCGGGGTACGCGGTGTCGCCACTCACCGACGGCTCGCCATAAAGCCGCCCCTGCAATATTATTATTATTATTATTATTGTCATTGTCGACGAATTATATTTTTTTTATTTACTTTGACTATGACTAAATAAATTGCCTGAATCGAAAAATTTGCAAGATTTTATTGTATAATGTCGAAATCGACATTGAGTACACATGTTCTAATCAATCGAGATCCCTAAGTCATTATTATAGGTAAGTAATTAGGTAAATTCGTTTAGGCTGAACCACCGGAGTACGGGCAGTAGCGTCCTCTCAGTTAACGGTGGTGAGCATTCTGTGATCTGCAAGGCCTGAAGATTATGGCAATCCCTCTCTATAAAACTGGATGCCTTCGTCTAGCAGTGGACGTCTATGGTTGATGGTGTGGATGATGGTTAAGTAACAGCTATGTATTCAAGAAAACAAAGGTCTACATCAAACTAAACTCCAAAATATTGCTGTATTTAGTAAATAATTTACTAAATACATTTATAATTTAATATTTAGGACCTGGGTATGTCCTTAAACTGCAATCAGACCCACCGGAGGACGGGCAGCAGCGTCCTCTTGATTAACGGTGGTTCCGTTCTGTGATCCCCAAGCCGCCTGCCAAGCGTGGGGATTATGGCAACACCCCTCTATAAAGGGGGAGGTCTTCGTCCAGCAGTGATAGATAGATAGATGAACTCTTTATTGTACACACCAAAACAAATGATAAGTCATGATAATCACAACACAAAAAAGGAACTTAAAACTAGTGTTACAATTGGCGGCGTTATCGCTAAAAGCGATCTCTTCCAGGCAACCTTTGGATGGAAAGGACGTTTTATTGCTGACGACGAGTAAAAAATTTACCAAAAACTAAGAAAAATTAATATTCCTACATTAGTGGTTAGAATGTGTTTCGTTTTGCGCATCTCTTCCTGTGCATTTGGCAGACTATAGTAAATTGTATCATAAAAAAAGCAATTTTTTTTTTACGGTGAGGGCGCTTTTTTGAATCCAGAGCGAAGTGAGGCATTCTTTAGTAGAATCCTAAACGTAGCGAGGGATTCAAAGTACGTCGCCTGAGCCAAAAATATATTTTGCGCCCGAGTGATACACTCTACTTTTCATCACCCACTATGAGAAAATAAAAGGCGCATCATATTTTATTCACTGTCACTTGAAGAACTCATTTTTCAAAACAGAACCATGGATTTCGTGAACGTCGTCGAACAATCCGTGAAAATTCACGAAAACGCGGTCAGCAGTTCGCGCGTTTTTATTAGTTTTTTTTTATTCAGCTGGCGGCGCGACTATGGGCCGTCGTTCCAGCCAGTTTTTATTCAAACAATATTTGCGTTCGATTTCTTTGGCGCTGAACACTAAGGTGTTCCAAATTCAAAAAGTGCGCGGCAAAGATAATTGCGACGCACTTATAAAGAGAATTAAAAACTCGTTACTGCCCGCTAAAAGTTTCTTATAGAAAACACCACCTTTGGGTGTACTTAAAGGTTCGTCCTTTTCGAATAGATGGGATGAAAAAATCATTAAATCATGTTTAAAAGTTAAGACAAATGACGTCATGTCTTCATGTAACGCAATACATTATTTAAATTACGTCATCTTCAGATAACAAATCGCTAAAATTACGTCGTCACTGTCCTATCGATAATTTTTGGCACAGGCCCAAATACTTCAATAGAAATCTGAAAAGAATGTTCTTCTATCATTGTTTTATCACAAGCATCTACGAAAGGTTTAATTCATTTTAAAGTTACACGTAATTCATTTTTATTTAAACAGGGTTAGTTCTAATCAGTTAGCATCCTTTTAAGCTTTGATAAATAATATGTCTAGATAGAGTCTCGTACTGTTTATGAACGAAAAATGACAGGCCAACATTATTATACTAGTGTGCGTGACAGCCATGTCTTACACTCGCGTTGCACCATTGACGTTGTTATAGTGTGCGTGCAAGAGACTAACAGTTCACCGCTATTTTTTTCGACGCGTTTAGGATCCATCAGTCTATCTAGACATATAATTTATCAAAGCTTTTAAGGGCATATTCTGTACACCAAAACAAACAACTTTTACTATGGGGCCAACAAATAAATTGCATAAAAACAGCTGTTCCATACATTTTGCCCAAGGTCTGAAGGATGAACTTTTTGTATGGAAAAGCTGATAATTTATTCGCGATTTTTATGTTGGCCCCATAGTAAAAGTTGTTCGTTTTGATGTGGAGAATATGCCCTTATAAGGATGCTAACTGATTAGAACTAACCCTGTATACCTAGTACTGTACTTTTGACACATGTCTTTTTTCATTATAATATTTATTAGCATTTATTATCAGCATATATTTAAGAACCAAAGTTACCGACATAGCTCGCAAGGCTTGCAAGTTGAAGTGGCGCAGGGCAGGCCACATTGCTCGAAGAACTGACAACCGATGGGGAAGAAAGGTTCTTGAGTGGCGACCGCGAACCGGAAGACGCAGCGTAGGAAGGCCGCCCACTAGGTGGACCGACGACATTGTTGTCGTACAGTGTGGCGGTCTAAGCCGCCACACTGTACGACAACACGTCACACCGTACGGGAGGCCGCCACACTGTACGGGAGGCCTTCGTTCAGAAGTGGACGTCTCCGGCTGATGATGATGATGATTTATCGCTAGAAGTGAATATAAGTTAAAAAACTAAACCTAACTACTACAATCTGACTTCTTCCTAGTCATATTTTTATTACAAATTCAGCTTATTTGGAACGTAGGTACTTATAAAGGCCCTTCCCTTAAACTTTTATCACGATTATGTAGGGATCAAAATAAAATAAGGTATAGGTGTGAATTTAGGTTTTAAAATTCGCTTAGTACGGTACTTATTTAAAGAGTTCCGCTTATCGGTATTACCATTGATGTGAAACTGAGAAGACGTCAATAGATATTACTAATACGAAACGAGGTCAATCACTCTCTTTTTCTATGGGACCAAACCTGTAAGCGAGCAAAATCAGTTGTTCCATAGAAAAATGCTATTCACCGCTGACGAAATGTATGGAACACAAATTATGAGTACAATGAACTCCTTTCGGTTTAGTAATACCGATACACACAGCCCTGTGTGCACGCTTTCAGGGAAGCAAATGCGCGCGTTAGGTAATTAGGCACTTGATAAAATTGCAATGACCCATCTGACGTTAGCCAACTTATTATTCTATGGTGTTGAAAGGAGCGTGAGATTTGTGATTTAATTTGCCATCATGGCTTATTTGTTTAGCCGTACATGTCCACAGAGTCTTATTAAGTTTTATGGTTATTAACTGCTATTGATTTATTCTGATTTATTTATTTATGTCGTAGTGGTAGGACTCTAATGCAGAGCCCGCCTGGGGAAGTACCACACCTTTGCCAGTTATTCAACCGCCATGCAGTAGTGTGCGATGTTATGCGAATAAGGGTTCCGGCCAATATATTTCGTCTTTGTTTCAAATAAGTGCAAAACTTTTTGTCATTACGCTATATGGGAGCTTTGCTGGAAAGAAGTAAAAAAGAAATTTAAAATCATTACAAGGTTTCACATTTTTAAAAGGGCTGCAAAAATAGGGGTGACACAAAAAGATCCCGCGATAGGGTTGTCCGTGGCCACTCCATAAGGCAGATAAAATTTTGCCGTATCAATTCATACGGCGAATAGGAAGGATCAAATTTATTCTGTCTATTAATTTGTGCAATCACTTTATGGTTTTATGATGTAGATTGATGGAAAGATTGTATTGTAATAAGAAGTTTTTTATAATACCAACGTATTAAAAAAAACTGACGTGTTTTTGAAACGTTTTGTTTTATTGATACGGGAATCACATCAACAGCCGGAAGACGTCCACTGCTGGACGAAAGCCTCTCCCTTAAAGGGAGGTGTTGCCATAATCCCCACGCTTGGCAGGCGGCTTAGGGATCGCAGAATGGTTACCACCGTTAACTGAGAGGACGCTGCTGCCCGTCTTCCGGTAGTTCTGGATGCAGTTTAAGGACATACCCAGGTCCATATAATTATACTTTTAACAGATATACTAATAATTGAAATATTCACGCAAAATATTCAGAATCCTATCTTTTTTAATTTATTGATACGGGAATACGTTTAATTAAATCGGATACTCCGACTATAGTTTCGATCACATAAATTCATACCTAATGATACTTACATTTATGTACGATAAATACACTAATATTTGTAATGGTTATGGAAGAGTGAGGTCTTCTGTCACAAGTATTGCTATACTCAAAAGAAGGCCTCCACAATTGTTGTTTAAAACGTGTATTCTAATGTAATAAACATTTTTTCATTTTCATTTTCATTTTTCATTAGTTTGTCTGTTAAAAGAATAATTATAAGTCATTCCTCTACAATAGTAAAAGTTGTTTTATATGATAATTAGGTACAATGATTATGAACTAAGAGACCTCTTTTCTCGTTTTCAACCGACTTCAAAAAAGGAAGTTCTTAATTCACTGCATGATGTTATGCGATTACTCCGATTTCCATATTTTATGTTTTCGTATATAATACCTCGGAGGTGGCCCCATAGAAATTTTATCGAAATCGGTTCAATAGATCGGCTTTTAAATCAATATTACTGGGATAAATCAAAATAACTGGAAAATATGAACATGTCATCCACATAGTGGAAATTGAAGGCGATGGTAAAAAAAGCGTATTATTGACTACTTTTCACAGTATAACACTGTATAGAGATAGAGCTAAAACTATAAGCAGTCTCAAACGTTTTATAAATAGATTTTAACCCACTGTCAACTCGGTGCAAATCTAAATCGATTAAATCGATTGTCTTGTTGCCAATGATCGATTCTATTTGTGCCCGTCACAGATTAATTAACAGTGCACCGTTTTGTTGTGGGGTGGACTTATAAATACAACAAGTTCAGTGTCGATATGCTTTGTAATTGTAGGGCTAGAAAATGAGCGGGAATAACAGGGATAGAAATCAGTTTTTCTAATTCAATGCCGCCAGCATGCTGGGTACGCTGCCGACTGGTAGTTTGAGCATTAGAAAATTGTCTCTAGACTTTCATCGGTCTGGATACAATCCTTTTGTTTTTTTGTGTAGTAGGCTAAGTAGTCATTGTAGTATGTTGTAGTACATTGTTTATTTATTAGCAAAGATAAGTTTATTTACAAATAAAATACAATTATACACTAATATTAAATTATAACTAACTAACAACTAAATAAAACCTACCTAGTAAAAACAAACCCTACATAATAAAAATACAAAACTTAAAATTTAAACTAAAAGCCCCGTAGATGATGGAAAGGTGGCCAGAATGCTGGCGGCATTGCCACGTTGGATGGCAATGCTAAGTTGTTGACCAAAATATACGCCAGCATTCCGGTCACCTGACACCTCGACTAAACGTTTCGCCAGGTCCCTATATAAAACATGTGCGGCCGGCCCCCAAGGTCCCAAAGTCTCTACCCCAAACGGCACAAACATGTACAATCTGTCTAAATACCCATATTTGTGCCGTTTGAGGTTTTCAGCATTAGAGGCGGTAGCGCCAGCGTGATCATTTGTCCTAGGAAGATGGGACGGCGCTAGTGTGTCGACACATGTAGCGTCCCAAACCAAAGGCCGTCCCATCTTCCATGGGATAAGGGTCATTCCGTCGGATCTCTTGCCGTCATCCCGCATCAGACCGTTGGGTTCTAAAATCGAGGGGATGCCAGCACTGACAAAGGCCCGACGGATGATATCATTCAAGCTGGCGTGCCGCGGAATGCGCCCTGCACTTTTTACACAAGAAAGTGCGTGGTGGCCGAACCTATCTGCTATATCACTGCAAGAGCAGCGGTGAGGGACCTGGCACGGGGCACCTATTCGAAGGGATACAGCTATACGAAAGGTCTGATTATCCAAAAGATTGCCAACATTTTTAGACGGTAACGCATGCAACCAAAGCCCCGACTCCCAACGAGTGACCGCAAGTAGGCGAGCACGCTCTGTGGAAGAAGATGATGAATCTATCAAATTTTTACATTCTAACTCACAGAGCGGCTCGTCCCACTGCCTCTGTTGTAGTTAATGAAGGCTTATGCCATTAAAAAACAAATGCCAGTAACGCAAATCAATGTAGTAATGTACTTTATTATGTTATTCAGAGTTCTTGGTACTACTATACCGGGTGTTTTGTAGACGGTTATACAAACTGAAAGAATGGAATGTGCACGGGGAACCTTAAGGAAAAATATAATTTGGGCAAAAAACCATACACCTTAATTTTTTCTTCGTATTTTTTTTGTGATTTTTGTACCTCTTTAGGCATTTTTTTTTAATACAATCAAGTGTCGAGACAAGCAAGGCGTTTGCCTGGTGGTAAGCATCACACCTGCCACTAGCAGTAGCAGTGCTAGAATTGTGAACTTGCGAACACAATCCTGCACTGCACTGCGCTCGTCACCCTGAGATAAGTATAATCATTTCTCCATAGATGGCTGAGGAACTTAGCTTGTGATCCGAACTGACTGTGAGCTTAAAGGCCGTCACATACGATGAAGAAGCTATAATATTTATGATTTCTTAGAAAAAACATATTTCAATATCGCTACTCATACATTCTATTGACAGCTTTAATGACGAAGACTATAATATAAATTATTATATTTCCACATTGTATGGCGAGCGTTATTTTATCTTAAGGCCTCTATATTCCAAAGTTGCTTCTCGCAACAACATTGTTATTTAGTCAAATTACTATATTTAAAGCCAAAAAAATAAATATGTTACAGTCTTAGTAACTTGTACGGTTCAAAACACAACTAATTATACTTTCCTCAATAGAAAAAACAGTAACACCGAAACAGTGCCTATTATTGAACTTTTTTGGTTATATGTCCTAATTACAGCACATAGTCACATACATAATTTTTTTTTAATGATTATTTAAAAGATAATAGTATTTAGGAGAACATATTATGGTTGAAAAGTTATTAATTTCGATACATTTCGAGTAATCTGAGAAAACTTCAAAGATCGAAGCTTGACACGCACGAATCTGCGTAACGGCTATATTTTTGCTCCACTAAATGTGACCCTACCTGATACATCATCATCAGCCCGGAGACGTCCACTGCTGAACGAAGGCCTTCCCCTTAGACCGCCACACTGTACGACAACCTGCCATTTGCATCCACCGGTTGCCCGCGACTTTTACAACGTCGTCGGTCCACCTAGTGGGAGGCCTTCCTACGCTGCGTCTTCCGGTTCGCGGTCGCCACTCAAGAACCTTTCTTACCCTACCTGATACAGCTTTAGACTAATGATCGATCTCATTAAAAAATGTGCTTCAAATATCCTGGCTTTAAGAAGCATTTTTTTTATGCATTAACAACATTTAAATCGCTACTCGCTAATCTTAAGGCCCGACTCTATCTTGCCAGACACAGCGCTACCAACGCGGACTCACATCTGCTGCGACCTTCTGCCATTTGTAGATCGTAACTGAGAGCTTTTACTATCACTTCGAATGATTTCAAACCACTTATTTCATTTTGTAAATGTAAGTGTTTAGAGGTAGGCCTCTATTTCAGAGTCCGCCTGGGAAAGTACCACACCTTTGGTAGTTATTCAAACGCCAAGCAGGAGTGTGCAAGCATTACTGTGTTTTGGTTTAAAAGGCAATGTTACTATATAAATTACTGGGCATGAAGATTATATGACATCTAAATATCTCAGGGTGTCGAGCACAGCGCAGTGCGGTGCAGGATTTTGTTCGAAAGTTCACATTTCTAGAACTGCTACTGTGATGGACAAGCGTGATGATTACTGCCAGGCGAACGTTTCATTATTCCATTGCATAAAAAACTGTAATCGTTTATCTTTTTATATGCAATAAAAATCTAAAATTTCAAAAAGGAGCGTTGGCCGTGATTTTGTGACTTATTTAACCTGCTATCAACAACTTGAAAAAGCATTGCAAAATGAGTCTTAAAGGGGCGACCCCAAAAATAAAAATAAAAACTACTATGTTATCAAACATAATACAGGAACTGTAAAATATTTTAACAAAGTATTAAAAAATGATTAAAAAAAACTACTATGCTATCAAAGATAATACAGGGAAAGTACTTTTTTTACATAAAGAGTAGGGCAAAAATAAAAAATCTACTATGTTATCAAACATAAAACAAGGAATGTAAAAATATTGTTAATATAGATAGTAGGTATAGAGATTACAACACTGTGCTATTACCGAAATACCAGCACGCCATAAAAGCTGAGGAGCGCGTTCCTGGACGCGCCGGAGCACCTGTCTACGGAAATAGATGGACAATGCACTCCGATTTACTTATATTGCACTACGAGTATAGGGGCTAGAGTGTAGGTAAACATTGAGATGCACATTTCTGATGAATACAAGTGAACCGTGGACGTTTACTGTCATTTTCAATCGACTTCAAAAAAATGAGGTTCTCAATTAGTTTTTTTTGTATGTTTGTTACGCGATTACTTGATATGAGTTTCTTTGTAATGTGGGCTATAAACCAACACAATAGGAGTAGCTTATCACGTTTTTTTAATGCCTATCATATTAAAACTTGTCGCGTCAACTGTACTGAAATAATCATAATTTACCTATAGAAAAAATACTTGGACCGTGCTTGGAGCTGAAAAGTGTGACGAAATGAGAAATTTGAAATTAAAATATACGTTGGGCCGAACACGGCATACAAAGTGGGACGAACGTAGATTTTTAAATGTGGGATGAACATATTCGGGACGAAAATGGCATGAATCGATGTTGATGATTATTTTTCTGTTTTAAACTTCAGAGGTTGCCCCATAATATACATTTTATCGAAATCGATTTTGTGGTTTGGTTCAAATCACAATAATTGGACAAAGATGTCATTCAGGTAATCGAAGTTGAAGTCGGTTTTTTTAAAATTATATATAATATTATAATTGTTAATATAATAATTGGTATTCAATAGGCTAGATGACTGTTTTTTTTAATGTCGTATTAAAATGTGGTCCATAAATATAGCTGATTAATGAAAAGAAAATGAAAATCTAATCAAAAATAAGAATCTTATAAGCATTTTAATATCTTCTTCATCTTATTTAATTCTTTATTGCACACATAAATACATTAATGTACAAAAGGAGGACTTAATGCTAAAGCATTTTCTACCAGTCATCCCCGCGGTTAAAGAGATGGAGATGTAGGCGCACAAAATAAATTATAGTTAAGAGCAAATACAGCTAGACAGAGAGGAGAAACAGCAAATCGTGACGTCACTTCTTTGTACGCCATATAAATTCTATTCTGACAAGTAAGGCGTGACGTCATTTATTATTTTGTGGGAAAGGGATAGATTTGGCTCTACCAAAAACTTTAAACGCTTATATATCAGGACCTTAAAAGCCGATAAAAATTATTTTTTCAATAAAAATACTATATTTACTTAAATTTTTCATCAAAGCTATTGGTTTCAACGATTTAAACATCAGTCATCTACCCTATTCAGTTCAATCGATGAATGGGTGGAATCGATGGATAGGTGTCCGCTATACAAGCTAGTCAACAATAGACAATTAGGTACAACAAAGGTTAATTGTCTTGTATGCAATTAGTTTAATTAAAATGTTTGTGGGCACATATAGAAACATATATAGAAACATCTTTGTGCTGAAATGGAATTTATTTTTAGTACATTAAGAGCTACCATTTCAGTAGGTAATAGCTCCTGAAGCCGTGGTTACCTAATCGGGAAACCACTTGACTTGAAACCATCAGGTCGCGGGTTCAAATCTCGAGCCTGAACCAATTAACTCCTTGGAGTTTATGTACGGATTTTCATCTGGATTTTCGTTGAAGGAAAACGTGAGGAAACTTGCATACTTCCGGAGAAGAAGCTCAATGGCGTATGTGTATCCACCAACCCGTAAGTGGTGGATATGGCCCATTCGCCCTTCGAGGGTATTCCTATATCCAGCAATAAAATACCGGCTAAGTACGAGCGAGACTTGCGTCCGAGTGTTCTGTACTAACACAAGTTCGCGTGATATTGATTCGATAGTGTCGTTCATAGTAATGATAGTGCAAAACGAACTCACACTTGACGATTTTATATTTTTGGGTATACTAGCACTATTAGCATGCCAGGTTTGATACTTTTACGTTTATATTATTGTAGTTTTTACGATAGAACTAAAATATAAAGACGTATATAATACGTTACCTACCTTATTCTTATTTTTATAAACCATATACGTCTAAAATATGCGTTTTGTCATTCGTATCTGTTTGGTAATCCGCAAATTCTGTGAAAACTTCAATCGACTAGTTACTGTTCACGAGATATACGTAATTATTAGTAATTGCAGATCGGACGGGTATACAGACATACAAACAACGTAAGCTTAGTGTTAATGATATCCTATAACCATCTTCGGATACGGAATCCTAAAACGTAGCGCTTAAGATCTGCAAGGGTTTGCAAACTAAGCTGACAATAAAGCTACAACTGTGAAATATCGTTAGAGTACTTACCTAGATGGCTTTAAAATCGGAAGAGAGAAGTGAATAGAACAGAAAAGTGTAGAGCCGCGCTAGCCGGCATTAAGTGCAAATGCGCGTATGTGACCATTTCACTAACATACATGTTTTTAGACTGAGAATACTCAAAAAGACAATTTAAATAGACGCGTAGGAAACCAAACCACATTGCATCGTAATTAGATCAATTTTAATCTGTTACCAATGGCTGACATTTTCAACCGACTTCAAAAAAGCAGGTTCTGTATGTATAAAAAAAAAAAACAAAAAAAACAGTGTATAATAAAATATTGTCTATTGTCTATTGTCTATTTTTTTTTGTTTGTTACGCGTTTACTCCGCCGGTTATAAACTGATTTTGGTGATTATTTTTTGTTTGGTAGGTAATACTTTAGAGGTGGTCCCATATTTTATCGAAATCAGTTCAGTAGTTTGATTTTTAAATCAAAATGACTAGAAAATATGAAGATGTCATCCAGGTATTCGAAATCAGTTGTATTTTTTTTAAAGCTTATTATTACGTCGTAGTGACAATACGATTATGTGTGAAAGTGGCGGCGACAGCGGATTTCCGTACAAACGCTTTGCAACATTATTTTGACAGCCGTTCTACATAAGAAGGGTTTTCGCTTTTCTGTGGGTTTAAAAGTAGAGACCGCGTATCGGCAAACGTAGAGTAAATCCTGCGATCTGCAGGGCTAACATGCGCACCGCGAGAAAATTTTGTCGTGTCTTTATGTCGTGCGAAAACGAGACAAACTTATACAGATTCGTAGCCTTGTCCTGTTTTGTAGAATCGAGAAAATTTTCTCGCGGTGCACATGTTAGCCCTGCAGGTGAGGCCAGGTGGAATGACGACCTGAAACCACTTGCGAAGAACTGCTGGTGGTAATGGGATGCATAAAGCATATATGATCGTGCCATATGGTGTTCTTTAGAAGATACCTAGGTTCATCAGTCAATACAATCTAGTAAGGATGTAATAAACGGTGCTACCGACTTCGGGGCATTGTTTGGTGTAGGGCAGATTCTGATTCAGATTCTTAATTCGGCAGATTCGCTACTCGATAGATTAGGTCGTATATTAGACAGATTCTTGTATTCGACGAATTAGCTATACGGCAGAAAATGGACAGTTGTGCATCCAATATGCACTACTCTATTGCGTTAGGAAACAACCTGTAATAATTGATGTAATGTGTAAATAAATAAATAATAAATGATAAATTAAAAAAAATTGCAAGCATTACTGCGTCTTGGTAAAGACAATGTTTCCATTTAAATTATTAATAGGAAATGGAATAAAGAAATTTAGCATTTGATGTATCAGGAAAATGGGCGCAGTTACCCACAGAATTCCCAGTGACTGCGAAGGTCACAGAAATAATAAAAAAAATACAGAATAGACAGGTTTAAAAAAATTAAAAGACTGAACCGATATTGATGACAATACAAAATATAGCGTTCATCACGGAGACGGACATGAGGGACTTAAAATATTTTCTGAAAAATTGAAAACTTTTTACTATCCTACCTATTATATAAATAATATAAATGTTATTACTTATATTTTTTTTTTTAAGATTTTTAGTTTTAGGTTCATTGTTCTAGTATAATTATGTTTCATGTATAAATAAATAATTATTTTAGCAAGTAAGTGAGATGAAATTTTTTTTTGTCAACTAGAGCCAGTAGTAATATAAATGTCGAATTTGTATGTTTGGATGTTTAGATGTTTGGGTACTTGTTACTCAAACACGCAAAATCGGCTGAACGGACTTGGATGAAATTTGGTATTGAAGTAGCTTATACCTTAGAATAACATAGATAAGCTACTTTTTATCCTACTACTCGCGGGTGAAATTCTGGGGCGCTGGTAACTGGTACTGGTAACTATAAAACCTTCTTGGTGACTGCATTAAAATTGTTACGAGTCATTTACAATATAGGTATTGAGTGTTTATGAAACTTTTATGATTTTAAAGATAATACGCGAAACCTGTTGAATTTAGATCTACTGACCTACTAAGCTAGGTCGACAAACTCCAAGAAAGTATATGGAACTGAAATTTGTTGCTCGAATCTAGACTTTACTCCACAGACATTAAGAAGTACACTAAGGGATACTGATTCAAGTCGATTGTCAATTTTATGACCCAAAAGGATGAATGGACTACTTTAGAAGAAGCATGAATGAATTCTCATGCATTATTCTAAAAATATAAATTCCTAAAATAGAATTCGAGAATTATTTCTCCTAAATTGCGGTTTAATAAACCTGTGATTGTAAAATGCATCAAAAAAAATTATAAAACCAATTAATTTTGAAAATAATCCATCACAGTTAGAATCAACCGCGTCCGCCCATCGCCTGAAATGGTGCAAAGCGGGCGGTCCGACGCGCGCCCGTTTCGTCTCGCGGGACAAAATAACCGACGGAGGGATGTAAATACCCTTAGATTGAAGCACCCAGGGGTCGTAAAGTGAAGTGGAGATGATAGATAGGTGTGTAAAGTGATGGAATGGTGGTTAATTCCAGGGTAGAATGCGTGCGCGGGGGCCGGCTCGCACACCATGTAAGGCGCGCGGCGTCGCGGCAAGCGTCGCCTATATAAGAGTCCCGCGCTGCTGTCAGCCGCACTCGCAGTCTCGCTGCCGTAGAGTCAATATCCACCGCGTCCCAAACCACACACAACCGCCAAAATGTGCGACGACGATGTTGCTGCGCTCGTAGTAGACAATGGCTCCGGCATGTGCAAGGCCGGTTTCGCCGGAGACGACGCGCCCCGTGCCGTCTTCCCGTCCATCGTCGGTCGCCCGCGCCACCAGGGTGTGATGGTCGGTATGGGCCAGAAGGACTCCTATGTAGGCGATGAAGCCCAGAGCAAGAGAGGTATCCTCACCCTGAAGTACCCCATCGAGCACGGTATCATCACCAACTGGGACGATATGGAGAAGATCTGGCACCACACCTTCTACAACGAGCTGCGCGTCGCCCCCGAGGAGCACCCCGTCCTCCTGACTGAGGCGCCCCTCAACCCTAAGGCCAACAGGGAAAAGATGACCCAGATCATGTTTGAGACCTTCAACTCCCCGGCCATGTACGTCGCCATCCAGGCTGTGCTCTCCCTGTACGCCTCTGGTCGTACCACCGGTATCGTTCTGGACTCCGGAGATGGTGTCTCCCACACCGTCCCCATCTACGAAGGTTACGCTCTGCCCCACGCCATCCTCCGTCTGGACTTGGCTGGTCGCGACTTGACTGACTACCTCATGAAGATCCTCACCGAGAGGGGTTACTCTTTCACCACCACCGCTGAGAGGGAAATCGTGCGTGACATCAAGGAGAAGCTGTGCTATGTCGCCCTGGACTTCGAGCAGGAGATGGCCACCGCCGCCGCCTCCACCTCCCTCGAGAAGTCGTACGAGCTTCCCGACGGTCAGGTCATCACCATCGGCAACGAGAGGTTCCGCTGCCCCGAAGCCCTGTTCCAGCCTTCCTTCCTGGGAATGGAATCTTGCGGTATCCACGAGACCGTGTACAACTCCATCATGAAGTGCGACGTCGACATCCGTAAGGACCTGTACGCCAACACTGTCATGTCCGGTGGTACCACCATGTACCCCGGTATCGCCGACAGGATGCAGAAGGAAATCACCGCCCTCGCTCCCTCCACCATCAAGATCAAGATCATCGCTCCCCCCGAGAGGAAGTACTCCGTATGGATCGGAGGATCCATCCTGGCCTCCCTCTCCACCTTCCAGCAGATGTGGATCTCCAAGGAGGAGTACGACGAGTCCGGCCCCGGCATCGTCCACCGCAAGTGCTTCTAAGCGATTCGCTGAGTGCTGCTGCTGCATGAGTCTAGTGCTGTGTGTTGTGGTTCTATTGTCCGAGTCGGAACGCAAGCATTTGTACGTTGTACCTAGTGATACCTGACAGAACTGAACATCTAATATAACGCCATCTACTATAATGTAATTTATTGTATAAAATTTATATAAATTTAATTTTTCTTTTTTATTTTTATTATTATACACGGGATCGTTATGGATCTCACGCCAAATGTAATTAATAAATAAACGGTTAATTTATTTATTTTAATTACATTATTTCTTTTTATACATTCGTTGACTTTGGTTATTTGATTTTAGTTTCCTGACCTTACTTCCTGTCACATAGTATAAGATTACACAAGTTTAATATTAGACAACAACATCGACTAGACATCCATACACCTGTCTATAACTAGGTCACACCATCGCACAAGCAACGGAACATTCCGACAAAAATCTCTGAACTCGCAGCACGCGCGCTCTTCCCTACACAACGAAATCCATTCCAAAATTAGACTCCATAATACCCCACACGCACTCGCTCGCTACCATTACCATAAATAGTAAACCAGCATCCCGCGTCCAAAACCGTCTTCTAAATTTAACTCAAGGCGCCTGGACTCAGCAACCGATAATAAGTTAATGTTTCATCGTGGTCTTTCCTAAAATATCTGTAAATATCTACCGGCGACTCCGCTATTAATATTCTGGTCTCCCGGATTGCGCGCTCTCGTTTTCTAGTTTTCATGTCTACTCCCGTGTTCCCGCGTAGTTGTGACGTGTTTACTAGTTTAATTTTAGGACGTTTTGCTGTTGAATCAGAAATCTGAGAAGCGGGGCTTTCTTGGTTCACTGGTCGAACACGCCGAGTTGTAGTTACTGCGACGCTGAGCTATCCATTAATTTGTTCCACGCTTTCTTTCAACTCAATTTTATCACCTCTATCGTTTGTCACTTATTGTGTTTGAAACTATTTTATTTGTATTCGTTTGGATCATTTCTTTTTTCTTGGCAGTATCTGAAATTTGTTTTTGAATGAATCTTGGCTAGTATTTCGCTCTGTAATCTAATCAATGCGGTTTTGCTGCAACTTGTGAGTGATTGCTCATTTCGTGTCACTCTTTCTTTCAATTCAATTTTGTCATTTCAATTATTTGTCTTTTTAATCTTTTTTATGTTTTTGGGACGCTTTATGTTCTTGGCATTGGTTTTTTTTTGTTGAATGAATCTTTGATCGTATTTCACTTGGTTGTTCAGTCAATGTGCTCCATATCTGATATTTTGAGGTTATGAGGTGTATAACCTGCCTTGAATTTGAAGGGGTTCCCCAGTAACGTGATACGAAGAATTCGGCATGACTTGATAATCGGACGTCGTTTTCGTCTATATTTACTTTGCGTAGGCAGATATCAGCTGGGCTTTTCGTAAATCTTTGCAGCTCTTGTCACTCATATTGTGGTATTGAATATTAAAATTTGTATAATGGTTGATAGCTAGCTATGGTCATCCATTGGAAGAAGATGCTCCTTACAATAATGAGGCGTAATTCTATCCTGGGTCCGTAAAAAAGTTCCTTAATTCGTTTGTAAAAATTCATACCATTTTCTTGATGAAGAAAACCAATGTGAGGAATATGGTATACATATATTCCAAGAAAAAAACAGGTGTATCGATGTATGTGTGTGTATACGCCAACCAGCATCAGACCAGCGTGATGGAATTTCGCTCAATGACCTTTTGAGGTTAGGCTTTTGCCCAGCAATGAGATGATCCACTAAAACGTAGAACAGAATATAGTCATCATCATAATCAGCCTACAGCCGTAATCTACTGCTAGACAGACTTTTATCAAAGCAGTAGTAGCTATGAAGATGCTATATATAAATTTATATTAAGAAAAATCTTAAGATATATAACCATTATGTCACACTACTATTAGGATCGACAAACACAACGACTAAAAATAATCATGCCGGTAAAAAATTATGTGCATGTATTATAACTACAGTAGTTTATGACTAGATGCGTATGACTAATGACAATAGGGAAAAAAGCAGTATGTAAGTTCTTAGGAGCCTGGTTCTGAAAGATCACCGAGGTTAAGCATCGGACGATCCGGTCAGTCTTCGGATAGGTGACCACGAGTGGCATTTTTATAGAGCGCTACCGTTGCAGAACTATTAATCACACTATTGCTTCACACTATAAAAAATGCAATATATTATATATATATAATATTATAAATGCGAAACTTTGTCGGTATGTGTGTGTGTATGCTTGTTACCTCTTCACGTCAAAACGGCTAAGTGGATTTGGTTGAAACTCAGAATGTAGATAGCTTATTTACCAGAATAGCATATAGGCTACTTTTTATCATTATCACGCGGCTGAGACCGCGGGACATTGCTACTATTTACATAATTCTCTGACAGAACGGTATCAGAGTTTATAGAACTTGTAAGTGCATTGCATTAGGGCAGGAATATCGGAAGGTTTTATATTCCGATACGATACTGATTTATTATACACGTGTCCAGCCCTTCGTGTCGAGTTGTTGAATAACTTTAAAGTGTTTTCAGCTTAACGAAACTGCAGCGCGAGTACCGTTTCGTCGTTTATTTGACATTGAAATCTGTAAAATTAGATAAAAATCGGTATATTATGATATGTATTGTATTTATTTATATGTGCGCCACCGACTTAATACTAAATTTATTTGTTCTGTCCATCCAAAGGTTGCCTGGAAGAAATCGCTTAAGGTGATAAGGCCGCCCTTGTACTGCCGATGTCTGTAAAATTACTATTTTTAAGATCTTTTACTGTTGGTGTACAATAAAGATGTATTGTATTGTATTGTATATTTACAAATTCGTCTTAATAAATCTGATATACCAATACGTCACATTTTGCGACATAGACGGTACTTGCGCTGCTGTTTGTTTTAAAACAATAAAATGTTGAGTAAATAAATCATGAACAATTAAACATTGGAGCCGCAGCAGCAGCAGCACATAGCAGAGTCCGCCTGAAGAAGTAACAGACCTTTGCTAGTTATTCAACCGCCAAGCAGTAGTGTGCAAGCGTTAATGTTTTTCGGTTTGAAGGGCAATGTTACCAAAGGAATTACTGGGTATGAAGAGATTTAACATCTAATATCTCAGGGTGACGAGCGCAGTACTGTGCGGTGCAGGATTGTTTTCGCAAGTTTACGATTCTGGCACTGCTACTGTTATGGGTAGGCGTGACGCTTACGACCAGGCGAACGCGTCGCTAGTCTCGTCACTTGATTGTATAAAAAAAAACGATATTGGTCCTCAATATCGGAATTGCACATATTTGTTACTAGACACGGCCTTGCAACTCCGTACGCATACCATATTTGAACCGCTCCCAAATATCTTCCATAACGCTGGGTTACAGTTTACGTCTTCCATACAGTTCTATTTATTCGCCCCATTTTCACCCATTTAGATCAACCCTGACAAAAAAAAATTAAACGTCAATTCAAATACACATTTTATATTGCATTTTCTGTCATTACTAATCCCTATACAAGATGCTAAGGCGTGCTTGAAACCTTTATTTAAAAATTCAAATTGATAAGTAAGTCTGATTGATGGAGAGAGAGCTAGATCATTCAAGGATTAATGTTACGAATTTACGATATTGGATTACTCAGTACCGGAATAGTAATATCGGGAACTCGTTTCGAGATTCCTATATTGCGATATTCCGAGATTCATGCCCTATTTGCAGTCCCTATTGTTACTACTCTATCTTTAATCCAATTAACCCAAGTTCACCCTAAAATAGCGAACTGATTCACCGTTATCACTCCTGACGTCGTTTGGCAAATCACAACAATGCTATAAAAGTCGACGCCGAAAATAAGCCGCGCCTTCAACCGCTTTCATCTGCACTGTACCTATGTGTAGTGCGTAGGTTATTCTGGCGCATAAATGTTCTGTGAATCATCTAGGGACGCCGCTAATATTTTCACTTGGCCTTTGAGAGAGGAAAGGAAAATATCTGATCAGTTACTCTAAAGCTGGCTTTTCACTATGGGATATAATATATGTTATTATATCCCGCGATTGGCCTTCAGAGATAGATAGATAGATAGATAAACTCTTTATTGTACACCCCAAAAAAAAATTATAATAACAGTCATGATAATCACAACAGAAAAATGAACTTAGCACTAGTGTAACAATTGGCGGCCTTATCGCTAAAAGCGATCTCTTCCAGGCAACCTTGGGATGGAAAGGATTCGAAAAAACATTAATAGACGGGGTGTGCAATATTAAATAATTTTAAGAAAAAATACATAGAACAAAAAAACTTAAAATTTACAGAGAGGTAACACATAGTATATAATAATATATATATTATACAGGGTTAGTTCTAATCAGTTAGCATCATTTTAAGGGCATATTCTGTACATCAAAACAAAACACTTTTACTGTGGATCCTACATTGAAATCGCGAAAAAATTATCAGTTGTTCCATACAAAAAGTTCATTGAACTTGGCCAAAATGTATGGAACAGCTGTTTTTTTTGCGATTTCAATGTTGGCCCCATAGTAAAAGTTGTTTGTTTAGAACTAACCCTGTATATATTATGTATTACGATAATAATAATATAATAATAATAATAATAATAAAATTTATTGACTACGTTTGGTAAAAGACACAATTTAACTTAAAAATATGTACATTCAAGAATCTTATCTAAGTAGGTATCTTATAATGTCTATGGGACTGGCTGGCGTTCGCACTAGTAATGAAACTGTATTACGAGCGTCAGAGCCCTCCGTTTTTTTTTTTTTTTTTGACCATGGTATTATGGTATTACTTGTGTACGTTACAAGGACAAGCTAACAATAAATTTAAAACTATAAATTTCAAAATTTAATCTATGCAGAACTAAAATACAAATTATATAATTTTATTTATTTATTTATTATTTAAGTTATTAAACATGGTACCTACTTGTATATTGTTACAAGCAGGGAGTGCAATAAACTTAATGGTGGCGCGTGTAGTGTGAGAGTGATTGTATGTATGTGTGGTAGTGTTTATGTGTGAGTGTTGAGGGTGAGTTGTAAATGAAAGAGTGTGTGGGAAAAAAAATAATAAAAAAATATATATATTGGGATGTAAGGTTGTTTGTTTATACGTAGTTAATCATTATCGTCTATGAGGAAAAATCGAGATTCGCAGAATTGTTTTGCCATTTATATAATAACAAAATAATAGATGATAATTACAGAATTATAAGGGACAAACGGAAAGGATAACTATTTACTTTAAATCGGGAAATTTAATAAATTTTCTGTGTCGCTGTAAGATAGTTTTTGAAGCCACTTCCCAACTACTAATTTTAATTTCTTCAGAGGGAGAGAATAGATGTGAAGTTCTTTATTAATGACATTATAGAGGTGGTTAGACAGGTGGGTGTAATGTCTGCTAGCAGATTTAGTGCGATGAGGCAATATTGAACAAATTCTTTTTTGTTTTCTGGAAACTTTTTCCGGATCGAAAGGTAATTGTTTGTGTTTACGCATTATGACGTGATAAATAATCAGCTGCCTAACAGTTAGCACATTGACATCCTGATATAGGATATTAGTCGGATATCTAATGGGTTTCTTGGTCATCACTTTTAGGATGGATCTTTGTGCTCTTTCTAATCTGATGAGAGTTTCCGAGCAAGCGCCACCCCAGACCACATCACAGTATGTCATTACAGACTGAGCCAGAGAGAAATATACAAGTTTAAGTGTGTCAAGGTCAGCAGATGATCTTAGTTTCTTGAAAATATATATAAGGCGCCTCGCTCTATTAGATATATTTTCTATTTGTGGTTGCCAATTAAAAGTACTGTCAATCTGTACTCCGAGATATTTTATATTGTTAGTTCTAGATAATGCAATACATGCACAGGACAGTTGAAGTTCAGATTGGCATTTATGAGCAACAATAGAAAAAGAATTTAAATTTGGTTGGAAATCTGATCGGAGGGAGAAGGTAATATATTTAGTTTTTGGTATGTTCAGAGTTAAAAGATTACTGGAAAGCCAATTCATGACTATTCTTAAGGCGTGTTCTGCATTAATTTTGGCCTCGCACCAAGTTTTCCCTTGAATGATTAAAGCAGTGTCATCTGCATAAGTAAAAATATTACAAAGAGGAATTTTAAGAAGACAAAGATCATTCACATAGATGAGAAACAAGACAGGACCCAATATGCTGCCCTGTGGGACACCAAAATTTAAGGCCATGTCATTGCTAATATGTTCATCTATTTATGTGTGGACATGTTACGTAAAGTCGTCACAAAGTAACAGGATTTTATCAAATACATTTTTTCTAATATTTAATAAGATATATCCCCATTACTAAACCCATTGAATTGAAGTTTGCATTTAAAACAAAAGTAGCTGCCAAACTGTGGACATCAGAAAGATAATGTTGTTTCTGATGTCCACAGTATGGCACCTACTTGTGTTTTAAATGCAAACTTCAATTCAATGAGTTTAGTAATGGTGATATATCTTATTAAATAATTGAAAAAAATATTTGATCTTTTGGAGTTTTGGCGGGAACACGGAAAAATCATGTCGCTGCATTCTATTATTTTCTTAAACTTGTGCTTTTTCGCGAATTACTGATTAAAAATGGTGGTGTTTTATTCATTGAGTGTTGAATTACATGCACAAGTGTGGGCAAGTGATATAATGTGGAGAAACATGTCTTTTCGTGTTGTTTTCAAAAATCCGTAGAAGCTCATAGTAAAGTCGCCACAACTTTACTAGGGCATGACTTGGACTTGACTAATTGATTAATTGATGACTAATTTCGTGTGACTGACTGTGATTTCATGTTTTGTGTAAAATTCATAAACTTGACACTGGCAGAATACACAACGTGCGATGCCAATAACTAAGAAGAAAAAAAAACATTATCTTTAGATAAATCGTCCTACAATAGCTTGCACGGCTCAACGGTTGGCAGCGAACAGGCAAAGGTAATAAATCAGCTCTATTTGTCAGTGCAAATGTCGCATCTACTAAGTTTATGGCTCAATTTGGCTGATGTTAGTAAGTAATAAGATATAAAGATGTGCTAGTCTATTGGGGGCCGCTAGATTCGAAGTCGTGAGGTTCCAATTCCGGGCCCGTGATATTATGAGTTCTTTGGAGTTTATGTACGAATTTTCACATAGTGGTACGAAGCCTGTAATAAATAAATAAAACACAAAAATAATAAATAAAAACAAATAAAATATAATGAAATATAAATAATTCAAATAAAATAAATTAATTCATTTAAATTAAATAAATATAAATATAATCTGTATAAATCCGCCAAACCGCTTAGAACCAGGTGGTGAGATTCAGCAAGATACCCGTTCATGTAGGCATTTAATCTACATTTATAAAATTAAGAGAGAAGAGGACGTCTCTTGGCTGATGAATTGTGAATATATTGCAGTTCCAACTTATGTGAATATATTGCAGTTCCAACTTATGTGAATATATTGCAGTTCCAACTTATGTCAATATACTGCAGTTCCAACTTATGTGAATATATTGCAGTTCCAACTTATGTGAATATATTGCAGTTTCAACTTATGTGAATATATTGCAGTTCCAACTTATGTGAATATATTGCAGTTTCAACTTATGTGAATATATTGCAGTTTCAACTTATGTGAATATATTGCAGTTCCAACTTATGTGAATATATTGCAGTTCCAACTTATGTGAATATATTGCCGTTCCGACTTATGTGAATATATTGCAGTTCCAACTTATGTGAATATATTGCCGTTCCGACTTATGTGAATATATTGCTGGTTTTGACATATTTTTGTTTTATTTATACGGGAATACTCACGCTTAAGCTAAGCAGGACGCAGCTGCACGCGAGTCGGGCTCTGTTTTCACTCTTTGAAAAAGGTCACCGGATGTGAAAAAATTGTCGGAGTATCCGATTTAATTAAACGTGAGTATTCCCGTATAAATAAACCAAAAATTATCTTTCCGTTTTAATTAGTCTATCCATACGTTATCAGCTGTTGGTTTTCTAATAAATAAATAATCCCCACTATTTGATCACAGGGCTCTATTTTACTACACTTATCCCAGTCCTGTGTCAATCTCATCCAGGATCGATCCTGATTATTAGTTAACCAACATTATTACCCTGTATTATAATAACTAGAATTCAATTATGTTATATCGAATCGTGAATGTAATTGGAATGGGTGCAAAAGGCAACTAATATTCGAGATCAAGCTTCGATGCTGTGATGTTAGGACAAGAGCTGATGTTAATATAATTTATGTCATTAATTTATTATGTTTTAACAAATGACATAAATGTGTATATATTTTAAAGAATATTTGTCAAAGAATCAAAGTCCATATTAATCATTATTAAAAAATGTGCAAGAGAAAATGTTGCTGTAGCTCTGCTGCCGACTTTTTTGTTCAGATAAGCAGCTCCAAAATTTCGACCACCAACGCAAATGGTTGTATTGCCGATTTTTAATTTGATACTTTTCGGAGAGTTTGGTCCACATCTGCATGATTTAACATTTAGGTTGTCTTTTTTTTCTTGTGGCCAAGGACATATAAAAATTGTAACAGAATAATCTAATCTTTTTTCAATATTATTCTAGAAAAAATACTTTCATGTAATGTATGCACGACATACTATATAACGACTAAATCTCGACATCTAAGTCAAATAGCCGGACCACAAAACACAGGCTAGCATGCGCCTCGCTATAAAAGTTTGTCGTGTCTTTATGTCGTGCGAAAACGAGACAAACTTAGACAGAGTCGCAGCCTTGTCCTGTTTTTAAGAATAGATATTTTTTTGTCACGGTCCTGATGCTAGGCCTGTTGGTCTAGTTTGGGGCCCACAGAATATATTTATTTATTACACACGCTTAATAAAAAATACAAAACAGGTTTTAAATATTTCACTTATTACTAGCATGGTAATCTATAATCATACACTAACTAAAACGGGTCAATTAGTAAACTTTGTGTAGCAGTCCTCACTAGGAACACCCGTGTCGAGGACTACTGCAGTCCGCTATCTCGCTCCATAGCCGAGCAAACACTCGCACCAAAATTAAGATTATAATAAAAAACATAAAATAAAAAAGTAGATATATATGTTTCTATATATAAATATATACTAATATAAACCCGACAACGATCACATAAATAATGTAAAAAATGTTTATTTTATCCGAGAATCCTTATTCTGTAAATGAAAGATGTAATACGTAGTTTAAATGTAATAATTATGGTTCCAGAAATTGTTATCATTACTGTCAAATTATTATGTTTATTACCTGTATGAACACAAATAATAATAATTAACGCAAATAATATAATAAATTATAAAAATACATATATATTTATAACTATTTTCTAACCAATGCTGAGTATAATTATTGTATCCTTTCAGCGCATTTTTTTCGGTCCTGCACCAGTCTCCTTTCCTTTTCTGATTTCCTGTCATCCACCATTTCAGAGTCAATTCTACAGAAACCTTTAACTTTTGCGGGATATGAAATAGCGTTTACAATGTTAGCATGTATCTATTAATTATAAATTTGATGTTAGCTTTATGTTAATGTAAATAAATATATATATTTTTTTTTTAAATCTATGGACCAGGATTCGTCGTCATCTTCAGCCATAAGACGTCCACTGCTGAACGAAGGCCTCGCAAAAGAGGGGTGTTGCCATAATCCCCACGCTTGGCGGCGGCCTGGGGATCGCAGAGCTCACCACCGTTAACTAAGAGGACGCTGCTGCCCGTCCTCCGGTAGGTCTGGTTGCAGTTTAAGGACTTACTGCAGTTAAGGAGATACATACCCAGGACCAGGATTAACTAATAAATATTTTTTTATTTAAAAATACTTAGAATATTTCCCATACGCACGTGGCCTAACGGTGAAACTTTCTCAAACGTCTCTTAAGCCTTTTATGATACGAAAATTATGTATACCGATTATCTTTGCCGTAGCTCTTCGACTATAAGCAACCTCGACTATTTACTCTCCACGAATATTAGATAAGTTATCGCGGTCGCTCCATTACGATGCTAAACTATATTAATAAATGATTATTAACGCCGCTACCGGCGGTGGAAGGGGTAGGGGGTTGGGGGATTAGACTAGAAGACATTGAAAAGTTTAGTTACAGTTGAACCTTATTTAGATAGAAAGATGCGTTGATATCACACCTTTGTATATAAATATACAATATATAAATTAAATAAGTACATACATAATTGCCTAAAAATTGGGAGAGTTGTTATCGTATTTAAATAAACCAAGTCATGACTAATATAAATCACAGTCAAAAATATTATCAAAATCGAACTAAAACTAAATCAAAATTTCTTTTTTGTACTGAGCGACGACGCGACGATTATTAAAGCACGCCTTCTAATAAGGCGCCTCCTGGAAGACCTTGTGGCCCATGAACAACTGGTTCAAAGCATGAGAGGTAATCCTATCAGGGTGTGGACATCTCATAAGCAAAGTTGACCGCCCTAGGACACCTTCTTAGTTTCTTCTATGTTTGCCCAGGAAAAAAATGTATATGTGACCACCTCTGAAGGAAACGAACGACCTACCAAACATAAAAAGCATCATCAAAATCAGTTCATAATTGGCGGAGTAATCACGTAACATACATACAAAAAAAAACAGTCGAATTGAGAACCTCTTTTTTTGAAGTCGGTTGAACACAATAAAAAAAATTAAAGAAGAAAATATTATAATATGACAGTACTTCGAGACGTAGTTTGTGACCGTGCACGTTCCATATAGAGGTGCCATCTCTGGGCTGGGACTACACAACTAACATATTTTTTTTATAAAAGTGAAAAATCCCGATCTACAACCCGCGGGCTTATCATGTAACTGTTCGGGATCACGATTTGTCATAAATGTCACTTGTCACTGTCACAGCTTCACGTTATCACTGAGGGATTTCCCTCATTTCTCGTTAACGAACGAATATGTTGATTTCCTAATTATGTGAAGCAAATCCGTCGGTCTTTTGGCGTTTCGTCCTGCCCTGCAGGGTCAAATGAGTTTTGGCGGGACAGTGACAAGTGACTATTATGACAAATCACGATCCGAATCGCGATCCCGAACAGTTACATGATTAGCCCGCCGGTCGCTCAAACACTTGGCTCACGCATGACAGTTCCATCTTTCTCCATGGGAACTTTGAATTAACACCTACTACTTTATTAACGACCAAAGTTTAATACCTTGCCTATCACTATCATTATGGTGATTGTAGATGTGATAGAAAATTGAAGTTTTGTTTCATCGCGTAATTGAATCGACCAGCATTCCCTATCTATAGAGCTCCACAGGGCCGCATTGTGCGAATCTGCCGGCATCCGTCATAGAATTTAATTGTCGATAAAGGTTAATATCCCGCGCGCGATGCTCTTTCGGAACCGCTCATCCGAGGCTCATCGGTTTTTATTAATTTTGCACTCTAAGGCGGACATTCAAGTGCCTACACAAATTGGCAGTTTTGGAAATACGTAACATTCGTTTGAATACACTCTAGAAGAATTGGTTTTAAATATTTTGTTTGTATATATTTTTTAGGCATAAGCCTAAAAACAAAGTTTTTTGTTTTGTAGACTAAGTAAGCCTACAAAACAAAAAAAAACAAAAGTAGCCGACTGTATCCAGACCGATGAAAGTCTAGAGACAATCCAAATGCTCAAACCCACTACCAGTCAGCAGCGTACCCAGCATGCTGACAGCATTGCCACGCTGGATGGCAATGCTTATGTGTTGGGCCAAATAAACGCCAGCATTTTGATCACGCGTCGCGTCGCCCAGGCGCTCGGATATATTTATATTACCTATAATATTATTATTTACGGGATATTTACCGTGAATATGTTGTGAAACGAACTTGCAATATTTCGGCGCAGTTGCATGCGCTTTCGTAACTACGTGTCAATAACCGTGATATTTTAAAACAGGGAAATTTAATTATCTAAGTTAAAAAAAAGGCTAATAATTATGTGTCTAGGTACTTTCATTTTGACTCAACTGAGATATGCCAAACAAGTAACTTTCAGTCAACGCAACCAATTGCCAAAGTTCTAATCCCTTCATATTCATGAAAATCATAGGAATTCATTTCATCACGTCACGACCCTTATATCTTACAAATCTTAAGAGCGCATATCAAAGCATATGTTTTTTTTATTTGCATCAACTAATTGCCTAAAAAACAAGAAAAACATAGCAATCAGCAATTGGATAAGTTAGGGTCAAAAAATAATACAATTATGAAATTATTAATTATTTCATAATTTTATAAATTATTTCCTTTAAACCCAGAACAAAAAATAATAATAAAAAAAAACAATTATACACGAACATGTTGCTGTGCATAAATGTGCAATTATATTTATTAACATTTAATAATAAAAAAACTTAAAGTGAATTCTGATACCTTCGCTTTATTCGGCCAGCTATATAAACTATGCTGAGTAGATATACATTTATTTTAATTAGGTATATATACAGTGTCTTAAGTCTACAATTGAAACGATTTAACTTAATTTTGGTTTCAGGGGAAAATATGAGTATATATTGGACTTTGCTAATTTGTACATGACTATTTAAATTAGTAAAAAAAATTGCTCGGGATGATTTAAATTTGTGAATTTGGTAGAGGACTGAATTTTTTCCGTACGCCGACGAAGTCGCGAGGGACCTGTAGTTTAAAATTAAAAATGGATTTAAGTTCTCTAATAAGCTCGAAAACATGACAAGCTCGCTCGCCCGTGAATAGTCCGCCTAACAACTAACAGATTCGATTTGAATGTAGCTTATTGTGTTACACTGAATAGGTTCAAAGCTCTAAAGGTGTTCCGAATAATTCTGTTCTTTTTGCTATCTATTGACTTGGAATTGGCTATTGTTGGTGATTGCTTTGAAGTAATCATGAGTTTATTAAATTTTCGTTTTACACGTGTAATGAAATTGACAGCTTTAGTTGCATAATGTAATATAGCCAAACATATTTTACTTATAAGGATATTGCAGCAACCGCCCAACCGTGGCACACTTAAAACTGTTCTAATGCAGCAGTTTTCGTTAGGTTTCTGTTTTTTTTCCTGGCGTAACTACTGGGCTATTTTTACGTATCAAAATAGCTAGTATCAACATCCCTGTTTATACCTGCCAATCCAGTAGTTACCACAGGGAAAAAACAGACAACCCAACGTTTGCATAATCTATAGGCTTCATACTTTCGATTGCTATTAAATTTGTTCGTTTAACTCATGTGTGCAATATTAAATGAAAAGTGAATTTTTAATTAATTATAGGCTTGCCAGGAATTTTTTAGCCAACGTGGGTTGGCTAAAAAATTCCCGATGTATTTGCAATTACAATTTTCATCGACTAAACAGATGGGTGAGGGTCGTTGTTCGTCGGAAGGGCGGATCCAGCTTTTAAGTCGGGGGGGGGGGGGGGGGGGGGATCATAGAGTCGAGTCGAGGTCTAGTAAGGACAGTCTCCACTAGAAAAAATATCAGTGGTCGACCTACATCCAGCCCAGGGGGGGGGGGGGGGGGGCATGACCCCCATGACCCCCATGACCCCCCCCTCCCCCCCATACGCCCTAGGTCGGATCCTCTACTATATTGCAAGGTTGTAAGTACTTTCTACTACTTTTGATTTTTAATTTCTATTTAGGGCTAGCCCCTAAGTAGAAAAAAATAACTGCTAAAACATACTTTACGTGTATAGTGTGCTTTAGCAGCCTCACTTGAGAGCAAATTTCTGTTCCAGGCTAGGTGTGATCTATCTTTGACCAGGTCTCAGGTCCCTTACATCAGGTGAGCTGTGGTCCAACACCTCGCCTGTCAAGCATAAGGGAAATAAACTTTTGCACCTGGTTCCTAGTCCTTGGATCAAGTAACTTAGAACATTATTTAGCTTCCAATTCTTTTTTTCGTGTTGAACTTGGCCCTCTTAATTATATTGTGTTCTTTATTTTAACGGTGTGTTCCGGCAGGTTCAAATTGGTAAATCTACACGAAAGGTATTAGTAATAAGCATCAATACGAAGCATTAGCTACGAAGCGCCGTGTAATCATTCGTTAGAGATGTGACATTTGTCGCCACTCGAGGCAAATCTGCCCCGCCGCCGGCCGATCCCCGCATTCAGGCAGTTGGGTAATCCTCGGCAGTCCACAATTTAATAAAGAAACCTGCACCGCAGTAATAACGTTTGTAAAAATATACGCAGACACACTGTTAAGGGGAGGACTCTCTTACTGCTCAGTCTTGCTTCGCCCCTCTAGCTGTAAAAGTAAACATTCTTTGTAACTAGACAATACCACAGAACGTAGTGAAGTGGTAGGACTCTACTGCAGAGTCCGCCAGGGGAAGTACACCTTTGCCAGTTATTCAACCGCCAAGCCAACAGTAGTGTGCAAGTTTTTCTGTGTTTTGTTTGAAGGGCAAAGTTACTAGGTAAACTACTGGGTATAAAGAGATTTAACATCTAATAACATCTATCTAATATCTCAGGGTGACGAGCACAGTGCATGCGGCGCAGAATTTTGTTTGAAAGTTCACAATTCTGGCATTGCTGCGGCGTGAAGCTTACCATCAGGAGAACATCTTGCTCGTCTCGTCAGTCATCACTCGATTGCATAAAAAAACACTTAACGATGTTTTTTTTGCTAGGTTATATTATAGATCAGTTTGTAGAAGATCTGTGTTGTGAGTTGTAGTGTGTGGGTTGATTCCTATCCCATCCCACACAAACATATGTGTGTCTGTGATAGATGTGTATTCTATCTGTGGGTATTTTAAATGCGAGTGTATTATTTGTGTGTCTGGACAAACAAGTTCCCGAGTTTGGTATCTGTTAACTGGTTTTCATGGTACACGTTTTGTTTATGATGGAGTTAAATGGAGATGTGTGAAACGTCTACCAATATTTGTGCCCCACCTGTATAATATATATAATACACAATTTTTATTTCGACGAAAAAACAAACATCTATAATATTTACATATGTACAAAACTTAAAATAAATATTTAAACTATATACTAAAAACTACTTATTTACAATAAAAAATATATATAAATAAATATATTTAAAAAAACCCCTAGTACCTATAAAACAAATACGCCGTCTAGATCGCCACCATGCGGTAGGGTTCCCAGGATGCTGGCTGCATTATATATATATATATATATGGAGAATTGTTTTTTATCTTAGGTTTCTGGTTAATTGGTACCTGGCATGTGACATGGTTTACAGTAGAGCAAGCTAGTTGGCATCTGGGATTACATAAAAGTTAAGAAGCTTATTATAGAAAGTAATATGAAAGCAAGAGGATCGATGTTATAATTCTGAGCGATTGTCGGACGTAATTTTTTATAAAACTTCATACGAAAATCTCAGTTTCACATTTATAAAATTCTTCTAGAATAATTAATCTGGTTTAATCACTTTCTACTGATGAAACTTTTGCTTCACAAGCTCCGAGTAAAGCATCCCCTTAACATCTCAGGGGTGCGGTTTCATAGAGTTTTATTTGCACGTCGCCTTAACCCGCGCGCTGGCTATATTAAATTCTGAACCCCCACCCCCACCCCCGTCCTGACTCCGTGTTCAAATTACATTATATGTTTGAACAACTTAGACTCTCATTCAGACAAACTTAATATTTTGGCGCTTAGCGGTTCTACATTTTCATCATTTGTGAGGAACTTTTCTGTCATTTTGTAAGATGTGCCATTTTGTAGGTTGGATTTTATCATTTTGTGAGGTTTGCGGTTTTTTATGAAGCTGTTTGTAAGGATTCTTATGTAAATAGCTGGTGTTCCGATGTTTGAGTTTCTTTGAGTTTGGAATTTTGGTTGATTTCGCTGAAGGAGTGTTTTTCTTATTAAAATGACGGGTTTATACAGGGGGTTGTATTAACGAATGCTGATTTATTTGTGATAAATTGTTTGTTATATAATCGTTATTTAATCGTTTGTTCGTTATCGTTATTAATAGTTTGGTTTTTTTTGTATCAATAGGTATCCGGTACTATAGGTAAGAACGTTAAAATGTTTTAAACGCCCCGAGCCTAGACGGAATGACGATACGCAAAGCAGTAGGTAGAGTGGAAGAGAAAATCAGAAGATCGGGCGGTTTGACTGCCTTAAAGCTCAGTTGGTAGCATGTCTGACTTCAGTGCTGTAGAGCGTGGGTTCGATCCCAACCCGGGACAAACATTTATGTAACGAACATAGATGTTTGTTCTGTGTCTGGGTGTAGTATTAGAAATATGTATTTACAAAAAACAGTATATAAGTATTCTATCAGCTATCTAGTTTCCATATTACAAGCTTTGCTTAGTTTGAGGCTAGATGGCGCTGTGTGAATAATGTCCACCGATGTATATTTATTAAGATAGTCCGACATTGGACTATGGATGATGATATTTTTTTAAATGTGTCTTTCATAAAAGTTTTAATTTATCTTACTTTAAGTAAGTAAGTAAGTTCGTATAGACTGAGTGGCTAACCCTAGTGTCAGAGTTAATGTGCCGAATTAAACTTACTTTATTAATAATAGTCAATATAATTTTTAATTGACACATTGATCTGTACGTCTGGCTAACAAAGGAAAAAGGAATTCTAATTTTATGGCCCCTTCTCTTTTTCTCTCTATGGCTGGGATCAGACCGGAATCGACAGTTAAGTAGGTAGGAATCAGAAGCGTGGGCCCAGGCTTTGGGATCCGAACGGAATACACCGGTTCGACTCGTTGGTTGTTTATAGGTACATACTTATGCTTTGTGCTGCTGGTATATGAAAGTTTTCTGTCCTTTGGATTTAGAAATTTATGTACTTTAGGTTAGTTTCAAATTTGATTGAGTACCTTCCTATATCTTCTTGTGTTACAACACTGTTTTAAAATCTTCTTATGTTTTTTGCATAAAAGCATTAATCAGTCTTTTTAATATTGCACTGGACTTAGACCTGTCCTCGCAGAGCGAATGGGCCATATCCACCACACTGGCCTTGTTGCGGGTTGGTGGATTCACATACACCATTGAATTACTTAATTTTTAATTTTTTTTTCGACTTTTTTTTTCTTAATGTTTTTTAAATATATATTTTTTCTCCGTGCTATTTATGCAGGTTTCCTCGCGATGTTTTCCTTCGCCGAAAAGTCAGTGGTATGAAAATCAGTGCTTACATAAACTGCACACGGTATGGGTACGGGCCCGGAATTCGATCCCGCGACCTCACGATTTCAAGTCGAGTTGTCTCTCAATAAATTACTTATGTTACCACTGCTAATATTCTGTTAGCATCAAATTTGAGATTTTGAGTTTTTTTTGCCAGCTATTGGAATTGTAATATCTTCTCGTCCAAAATCCCGCAGTGTCTGAAGACAAAGGTCTTCAACCAGTGTGTGTTGCCAGTGATGACATATGGAACTGAAACGTGGTCTTTAACTGCTGGCCTTTTGGAGAAACTCAGAGTGACGCAACGGGCAATGGAGAGAGCTATGCTCGGAGTTACTTTGAGCGATAAAATCCGGAACGAGGATATTCGCCAAAGAACCAAAGTCACCGACATAGCTCGCAAGGTTTGCAAGTTGAAGTGGCGCAGGGCAGGCCACATTGCTCGAAGAACTGACAACCGATGGGGAAGAAAGGTTCTTGAGTGGCGACCGCGAACCGGAAGACGCAGCGTAGGAAGGCCGCCCACTAAGTATGTAGACCACTGAAGAGAGAAATAAATAGAACGGAAATGTGACGGGCCGCACTAGCCGGCATTAGGTGCAAATGCGCTTAATGACAATTCTACCAATATAAATGTTTTTAAACTGATAATACTTAAAAAGACAATTTAAATAGACGCGTAGGAAACCAAACCACATTGTATCGTAATTAGATCAACTTTAATCTGGTCCAAATTGGCATTTCGAGCGTTTTACTACAAATGCGCGACTAATTATTAGCATTTTTTCGTCGTTGTTTCTATGCAAATAAGTATGAAACTGGCGACAGCGGTTTTTCATACAATTGCTTTAGAACATTGTTTTGACAGCCGTTCTACTAAGAAGTAGGGATTTCGCTTTTCTGTGATGTGGACCGACGATATTGTAAAAATCGCGGGCAACCGGTGGATGCAATTGGCAGGTTGTCGTACAGTGTGGCGGTCTAAGGGGGAGGCCTTCGTTCAGCAGTGGACGTCTCCGGGCTGATGATGATGATGATTTGAATTGTATTTATTGTTTTATAGTGTATATTTTAAATAGGTTAGTTTTAGTTAATTTTTTACCTAAAGTAATAAATCTATTTTTGAGATGTGGAATAGTTGAGAATAAGTCTAATAGGGAATATGCATGGTGTTTTTATTATTTACTCACAAAAAAGCTGACTGGCAAAAGACAAATCATCGAAAGTAAAATTTTAATAAATATAAATAAATATAAATATTGGGTGGACATTTATTACACACAGCGCCATCTAGCCCCATACTAAGCAAAGCTTGTATTATGCTTGTGTTATTAGCTTGTAATATGTGCACAAATAACGAAGTTATAAACATTTTAGTTTCATGTTAGACAGGGAAGGCACTATATTAGGGTTATGACGTCAAAGTTCACGATTCCAAACAAATTCTATACTATGCACGTGTTTTGATAGAAAGGGACAGATGACTCACTCCCAAATACTTAGAACGCTTATATTTCAGGACCAGCCGGTTTTAATTGTTTTTTCGACGTAAGCAACAGATTCAGTTAAAATCTCCATTTATGCTATTATTTTTAATAATTGAAACACATGCATATTCTCTATTAGGACTCGGATATTTTGAGATGAGTATAGCCTAAGATAAGTGAGATGAAGTCATTTTGCGATTTAGCCATTCTAATCTAACCCATAATTACACAAGAAATGAGTGTACATTGTATAAATATCCACCACAAATAAATATCGTGGCAAAAAACCTAAAGCAAAGCTAATTTAACAAAAAAATTAAAAATATGTTTTTTTCTGTTTTGTCCCATTAAAAATCCGTTATGAAAGATCTTTACCCCGCGTAATGTATGTCAAGTCTCGTAGATACCGGGCTATATTAACTTTGGCCCGCGTTCAAAAAACTCAAACCGTGAAGACGATGAAAATTTACAAAGTTTATTGAAAACTAGATAGTCGACTCGGTAGGTATATTAAATACTAGCTGCGCCCCGCGGATTTACCCGCGATTGTTGGGATAAAAATATGTTTTAGTTTATATGTATGTTTCATTCCAAGGTATTAGTTAACTCTATACCAAATTTCATCCAAATCCGTTCAGCTGTTGCAGCGTGAAGGAGTAACAAACACACACACCGACTAACTTTCGCATTTATATTATTGAGTAGTAGGAAGTAGGACAAGGTTCACGCTTTAACTTTAGCTCAGACAATAAGGCTGGCCACTCAGCCTATATGTACGAACTTACTTTATCGGAGAAAAGATAATCGAGGTGGCTGCGGAAGTCGGGCTACTAGCGCTAGTTTTTTTTCTTCGTATTTTAGATGTATTTGTTTAAAAATTATTTATAGGCTTGCGTTTGACTGCCATATCATCTGATATTAAACGAAGACGCAGCCTACGATGGAACACGGTTGCCTAGAAGAAACCGATTCACTCGCGACTTGAAGACACCCAGATTATAATTATCGGGAAACACCCACTCGGGCACCGCATTCCACTGTTCAGCAGTTCGAATAAAGAAAGTGGAATCAAACCGTTTCGTACGAGTTTTTGGTATATCAACCATGAAACGGTGTAGCTTTTTAGAGGTCAGAATGGGTAGGGGCGTATGATCATACAAATCCGAAGCACACTCTCCGAAATGTATCGGAATGATTTCCGTGAAGGTTTACGCAATAAATTGCCCGTGGTCCTTACTTGAGACCTTAAACTAGCTGGTATTATTTACCTCTTGATTCTACCAGTAGTTAAATTCTCTGATAAATTTGTTTTGGTCCGTTGTCCTATTATTAGTTCAAGGGCAATTTACGTTGCAAAAATCTTAAATGAGTTATGTAGTTAAGTAGGAGTGACGAGGCGAGCGAGATGTTCGCATGGTGAAGCTTTAGGTACCTAGGTAGGTATAGTACGTACACATAACAGTAGCAGGTCCTCAATCAAACAAAACAAAATGGGTCAAAATACAAAGTTTGAATTTTATATTTAAGCCTGCACTTTTCAATGTTTTATCTCTTTGCGTGCCTTTTTTTAATCTAGTAATTTATTGTACTTAACTTCTACTAAATTTAAGTACGATCTAAAATAGTCATGTACGTACCTAAAAAGGTCCGAAGTTCGCTTAGGGAGATAGCTCAGTTAGGTTAGGGCTAACAATTACTACCTACAGTTTTGTTATATCCGAAACAAACATTATAAGGTATTTATTTATTTATTTAAATGCACATGTACAAAGCATTAGAATCTACTTAATTTAAAAACAAAAGTAGGACTATACTAAGTACATACCCTGTAAGGGCGTCGCATTAATATTACACATTTTTATAATGTACTTACTTATAATATACAACATTTTATGTTAGTGCTTTAATTATACATGGTTTAGCACAGGATGAAGATTAGTGTCGTGAGTTTGAAACATATTTGTTATCCTATGGTAATTAGTTCGATCATATTAAAGTCTAGACTAAAAATAATATTTTCTTCCGCTATATTTTTTTCGACTGATATTTCCCTCTGTGTTATTTAATATACACCAATATTGTTCTGCTACTCGACTACAGATAGCGCCTGGCTTACTTGTAGTACAAAGATAGCGCGTTAGATGGCGCTGCAATATAAATAATATCAAAGTCAATCTATATCTGTATTTAGGTAATAAAATATTAAAACAAAACATCAGTAAGAAGACGCTATAGCTAACAGAATAAATACTTCGTATAGTATTACCAACGCACCACTGCATTTATTTTCAGGTAGGTATTATTACAGATACCTATCGGGACCTGGGTATGTCCTAGAACTGCATCCAGACCCACCGGAGGACGAGCAGCAGCGTCCTCTCAGTTAACGGTAGTAACACTCAGATCCCCAAGCCGAGCGTGGGGATTATGGCAACCCCTCCCTATTAAGGGAGAGGTTTTGTCCAGCAGTTGACGTTTCCGGCTGTTGATGATGATGATTATTAAAGTTCCGCTACTCGCCACCACTACAAGGAGCGTTGCGATCGCGGTCTGATTTTTAATTACCCGCAGAGCCGCGGGCGTTGCCGACTCGCGACTGTTAAATTTGCAATTCAAAGCCGCTGAAAAAACCTAAAACACCCGACACACAGCCCTTTGGCGCTCGGGAGAACAGAGCGAGGGTGGGACTAGTCTGGAAAAGTTTACACTAAAAAACTGAGAAAATAATTATTTTCAAATAAAAGACTTAAGATATTTTTAAAACCAAATATACTACTCTGTCAAGAAAGTACCGGGAAAAAATGAATAATACCCAAAATGTTAGTTATTTATCCAAATTTATTTTATCGCCTTCAAAGTATACTCCTTTAGCAACGATACACTTACGCCAACGAATAATTCAGTCATCAATAAAATAAAAAAATGCTTTTTCCGGAATTGAGTTCAGTACTCGCCGCGAATTCTCCTTTATGTCTTCTACCGAATGAAAACGGGTGCCACGAAGTGGTAATTTGAGTTTAGGAAAAAGAACGAAGTCGGCTGGAGCCATATCTGGTGTAATAAGGTGGTTGCTCGATGGTATTTGTTGAGTTTTTGGTCAAAAATTCGTTCACAATGATGGCCTTGTGCGAAGGCGCATTATCGTGGTGCAAAATCCAAGAATTTTCTTTCCACAAATCTGGTGTTTTTCGTCGAATTTGCTCTCTCAAACGCCGCATAACACTCAAATAATATTATTCCTTCCGGCAAGAATTCCGAGTGCACAACACCGCGATAGTCAAAGAAAACAGCCAACATGACTTTGACTTTCGATCAACTTTGGCGTGGTTTTTTCGGTTTCGGTTCAGTTGGATGGCGCCACTCGGAAGCTTGTTGACTAGTTTGCATGTCAAACTCGTAAACCCATGTTTCGTCACCAGTAACAATGCGTTTGATGAATGTCGGGTCGGAATTGACTCGTTCTAGCATGTCCTCAGCGACTCTTATGCTAGTGAGTTTTTGGAGAAAATTCAGGTCTTTTGGGACTATCCGAGCGGCAATATGTTTCATACCCAACTGATTATTTAAAATGGTACAGATTGACTCGTGAGACACAGAAAGCTCAGCGGCTACCTCTCTCAAACTTGAATGAGGATTTTCAGTCACAATTTCCTTCACTTTTGCGATGTTAACTTCAGTTGAAGACGTTGATGGCCTACCAGAGCGAGGCAAATCTTCCATAACATCTCGACCGCTTTTGAACGCTTTGTACCACTCAAAAGCACGTGTTTTTGATTAAATCGATTCACCGTAAGCTTTCTGTAACATTTTCAGGGACTATACTCACGAAATTCCATTGGCGATGCAAAATTTAAGACAAACTCTTTGTTCCATGTTTATGTCCATTATGAAATTCGCAATACTCACTAGATATGATCTTACTAAAAACAGCACTGTATTTAATCTATATAACAGACGCAACTCTCACCAAAATGGACAACAGATGTGCCAATACAACAACAAAAAAAACAAATATTGAATTTCGAACCATAAACTAACCATCCATTCCCGTTACTTTTTTGACTGAATGTATATAAAACAAACCCTAAAATATAATATAAATACAAAATTTAAAATAATCATGGTCGATGGAAAAATGGCCAGAATAAACGTTTAAACCCAATTGAATTCCGTTTTATTATATGTGTTTTGACTAACCAATTTTGCGCTCGACTGTACCGACAAAAAATATTTGCTCGAGATGACTTAAAGAGTGCGACTAATGCCAGAAAAATAGCAGATTTCACCCGCGCGTCTTCCATTAGTTTAGAGTCGAAAATCGCATGGTACAATTGATGATGATGATGGCTTTGAGCAATTTAGGTGGGGTTTTATTTAATTATTCAAAACGTAGGCATGAAATAAAAAAAATAAACGGCTACTGTGCTAAAACATTAGTTTGGCTATGTAATTCGTAAAAAATAATGTGGTGTTGTCGCTGATAATTTAGAGCATTTGCACTAAAACAGTTTTTTTTTGTTGGTAATTTGTAATTTTTTTTTTAATAAACAGGATTATTTTGCAAAATTCTATTCGGTTACTCGGCTTCTTTAGGTTTTTCCCCTACCTGTAGTATATTTTTAATCTGAATATTTACGTTCTTTATCATTAAACTATGTGTTTAAAAATACACCTTTTACTTACTTTTGGCATTAGTCGCCCCTTAAAGTGGTGAATTTTGGGAGCGGGCCGAATTTTTTCCGTATGCGAAAGAAGTCGCTGTAGACATCTAGTAAATTATAAATGCGAAAGTTTGTGTGTAATGTTTGTTACCACGTACTTCCTTAATTACCACACCGATTTTAGTGAAATTTTAAATATGGATATTTTAGGTTCTGGATTTTTATTCCAAAACTCGGCACAAATAAACTTTCAAAATAATAAGTACATGGTCGCCGGTCGCCATCTAAATTTTACAACAAACATTGAAAAGTTACTCCACGCCTTTCTCAGTCCTTCCCGTTATCTCTGGAGGTGAATTTCGTTAGCGCTCATTTGTTTTGCCGTAATTGCACGAGATATGAGCGTATATTGAATCCTCCCCTCCCTCACTCCTCCTTCAACCCTTCTCTACCCCTCTTGTACCCCTTGTAGCCCCTTCCCCGCCCCAAAGCTTTATTGGATTGCTTATTGGAGTCTATAAAGAGAATTTTATGTAACCACCTTATTAAGGCTTCGTAGAGAGCACGATCTTTAAGCAATTGAGGAATTAGTTAGCTGGAATTGATTTTCAGATTGTGATTATTTTGGGGTTTCGTAGACTTTCGTTTATCAGTTACGGAGATGGCATCAAAAGAGTTATCATTGAGATTATTGTTGTATTAATTATTATGTATTATGTATATTAGCTGCATCTTGGGACAATGAACTACATAAAAATATTATAGCAGTGTTCTCATGGAAGTGATGTAATGTCTAATATGACAATAAATATCTTTTCATCACACTTGCTCGTAAAGTGGATCTTATTACATCGGTATTAGGCTCATAATCCAAGCTATTACGCACGCGTGCTTTTTACTTTACATTACGCCACTTGTGCTATAATAGGTATAACCCGGTAAAGTCAAGTTTGTACGTGACTGCAATTAGACGTATGTATACGAAGCACTCGTAATATAGCCGGGTAATACTTACAGTTTTTTTGTAATACCAACAAAGAGTTCTTATGCCGCTGAAGTAAATGTCAACCTGCGCGCGCATTGCTGGTTTGGGCGCCATTTTCCGCAAATGTTTGTTGACGTTTTCGCTGTGTGGTTGAATATTATCAAAAAAAGTTTGTTTTTTCCTCGCAAATGTGACGAAAACAGTCGTATGGAACTCTTGTGCTATTAGTCATTACGCTCTCGGCTTCCTTATCGCGCTCGCCTGCGGCTCGCGCGCATAATACCGCCTCTAGTGTAATGACCAACATAGCACACTCGTATCATAATGTACTATTAAACGTAACCTAATTAGGGTGTTACCGCACCAATTGATGCCATTGGCCGGTTTCACACTGCCTAAAACGATATCGTCAGTAAACCATAGGGATGCCCGGTATGGATCGATCTTACCAATGTTCGATGGTCACGCTTCCGGTAACCCTTAGTCGTCCGTCGGACTGTCCGGTCACTGAAAAGCGAAAGCCCTCCACTTCTTAGGGTGAAATAAGTAAATTACTGCCTGCCTTGCATCAATAAATCTCATCGTTATTTGTAGAGCTTTTTTAGCTGTTAGTTTCTGAAAAAAAAGTTAATGACAAAGACACGTCTACAGTTGACCTAGACTTTACAAAAAACAAATTATTGCTCAAGAGGCATTATCTAGAAAGAAAATAGAGGAATACGTTTGTATGGAGAAGCGCTCACCCTATTTCCCCTTAATATATCTGATACATTAATCTAGTACCTACGTACTTCTAAGAACACACAGTCATACACACACAATCACACACAAAAGTCACTGTCCAATTTTAAATTTATGTGTTCAATTTACGCATACAGTGCAACCAACTTATCTGTAGAATGTAGCGATGGCGCCACAAAAAAAGTGTTGCCACCTATTACAAAAATAAACAATTTTTTGTCTTTTATAATACTCGTAACTACATGATGAGATATTTAAAAACATGCCTTCTTAATTATAGTTCGCCTCCTTGCTCTCTAACAACAAAATTACGTTTTCAAAATGGCGTCAGTAGTACTATCACTGTCACTGTACCTATGGGACCTGGTATAACCTAAAACTGCAATATACACACTTTGTCGTGTCTTTATGTCGCGCGATGACAAACTGAGAAACATACTTATTAGAGTCGTAGCCTTGTTCTGTTTTTAAGAATCGAGAAAATTTTATCACGTTCCATATGCTAGGCCTGCAGAACACTGGAGGACGGGCAGATGCGTCCTCTCGGTGAACGGTGGAGAGCACCCTACGATCCCCGAGCTGTCTGCCAAGCGAGTATGGCAACAAAATAATTATTTATTAATGTGTTAAATTTTCAAATAAATTGAATTGTTTTTTTTATTTAGTAACCTTATTACGTAGCCGAAATAGGTATATCAAATTGTTTAGAGTAGGCCAGCAACTTAGTAGTAAACATAATTATTCTTTTTCACTTTAGTTAATTTAAATCTTGAATAAAAATGTATCATCATATTAAATATAAATATCACATAAATGTAATTTTAATAAAAAAACCTAACATCATTTTTGTTAGAATTAGGAACAATCTCATAATTTAGGTGTTGAAATTTCAATGTGAAAAGTAACGCTACTCATTCATAGATGGAGCCACCAATAGTATCGTAAAACGAGGGTTTCAGGGGACCTGTGTATGTCCTTTTTGTTACACGTTTTATATAATATCATTGGTTTTGATGTACAGAATATGCCCTTAAAATGACGCTAACTGATTAAGACTAACCCTGTATATCTAATATAACTTGAACTTAGTTTCGTAGGTAAAAGTACGGGTTCAGTGTCATTTATTGGGGATACACTGATGACGATAATTACGATATTCATGACCTAAGTTACCTTTTTGTTATTCATAAATTCTTAATTATTAACTCCACTTGACGAATATCCCCATTTAGGAAGTGAGGTGACCCGCCGTTAGCCGTTACTCCGTTATGTCGTTAATATCCGTGATTTAATAACTGTGTGTAACGCGCGCTAATGCGCGGGTCTCGTGTTTAAACGAATGTTTACATCTGGTTAGCGCTAATCTGTTGTTTGACCCGCCTTTGTAGTATGGTAGATGTGGATAGAAATTGTTACTGCGGGAAAAAATAATTATATTCTTCGTCAAGTCGTTGATCGAATAATTAGGGAGGGGATATCAAAAAATAAACTATATTATTTTCCCCCAGTATTGGGCCACTGCCATCCGGGAAGGAGTAGTTTTCTAAGGTGCAGGAACTTGGGTACCGAGGACACGACAGTAGGTGCAACATGGTCCAACAAATTATTTTTATAACAATAGGTACTTATAGGTGGGTAGCAGCGTCCTCTCAGTTAACGGTGGTAACCATTCTGCGATCCCCAAGCCGCCTGCCAAGCGTGGGGATTATGGCAACACCTCTCTTCAAGGGAGAGGCCTCCGTCCAGCAGTGGACGTCTTCCGGCTGTTGATGAGGTGGGTAGGTACTTATGCATCAGCCTTTCAGCAGCTTTTGGACAGGTTTACTACCATAGAGAATAGATATAACTATAACTACAAAAATGACATATTCAGTGCAAGCTATTTTTGTCCTTTTTTGTGTGAGTTAGTGTCCATTTTCCACTGTGACGCTTGGCTGGCTGACGACACGCGACTCCAGCCGGCTATGCGCGCGCCTAAGCACTAAAGATGACTACAGTGAAATTTCGACACTGTAACTTGCAAATGAAGTACAAATTAGCTTGCACTGATAGTTACGAATTTCACAGTAGATCCCTTAAATCAAATATACTATAAATACACAGTCTCTATGAAAATCAAACCTCAACAGTGTGCCCGGGCCAATGCTTACTTAAACAGATATTATACCTCTTCTCCTAATATAAAAAAGTTCACCTGCGGATATTGTTTCATTTTAATAATGAACCTTAACATCCTGTAATAGCGTTGTAAAACATTTGTGAGCGTGTAAAACATTCGGCGTCGTAGCGCGTCACACGGTTGGCGCGGTCACACGTGACTGAGAGTAAAACAAGGCATATTACGCTATTTATGCCTTGTTTTGACGGTGCCGTTTTTGAGCGGCGATTGGGCATATACCCTATATTTCATCGCAGATAGATCCTTAAGATATCACTCACTGGTGTCAATTCTGTTGCACCGCTCACTAGACTAAACTTAATTTGACAGGACGAAACCTGCTGTCATTCTTTTCTAACATAATGAAATGGGACGCGTATAATTTTAGTCCTGTCATTTTAGTTTAGTTTAGTGAGCGGTGCAACAGAATCGACACCACTCACTAAATTGAATTTTGAAATTGAGCATGATGAAAATATTATTGAAGAAGAAGAATTGAGCTCTTTGCTGTGCTCTTTATTTCTTCAGAAGGATTATTCCTAAAGTACTCCATTATTTTGATCCAAAAAGATAAGGATAAGAATCCCATACACTAATTCTCAAAATTAATAATTAAATCTACCACTGCAGTTTTAATCCTAGCGGCCGTTCACTATTGCTTACGGTCAAGACGAGTTGGTGGCAAAACGTTAGAGCTAGATCCTCCAAGTAGTTCTATTTCTAAAAAATTAAACAATAAAATCTTTCGAAAACAAGTTGTTTGTTGGATTGTTTTAGTAAGTTGTTTTGACCTTAAAAACTAACCAAAACCTTTAGTTAGAATTACAATGCTACGTATGCTTACTTACTGTGATCATAACTTAAGCTTCCTCATAGTAACATTATCTACTGTCAACATTATATTAGCTACTGTCATCCATAAAATTTGTTCTGTACATACGTCATCAACCATAAAATACTCACTGCTGGACGAAGGCATCCCCTTTAATAGAGGGGTGTTGCCATAATTTCCACGCTTGGCAGGCGGCTTGGGGATCGCAGAATGCTCACCACCGTTAATCAAGAGGACGCTGCTGCCCGTTCTTCGGTGGTTCTGGTTGCAGTTTAAGGAGTTACCCAGGTTTTGTACATAGATCTAGTAAAAAAAAGGGAGATGAGGGACGCGTGCTTTGACGTGGTCCTCACAAATTAGGTCCACGGACCTAATTGACCTTAGTCATAATCAAACACGCGCTTGTGTATAACGTTAGGTTCAATTATCGTAGATCTATCTAAATAAGCAGAAACAATACCTTTCTGGTTTTCAAAAGACGCACAAATAGGCCAAAACTCAAAAACAAGTTCCTGAGTTTTCGAGAACGAATATGTAACAGTGACAATTATTGCTATCTTGTTCGCTTTACTGTCCGCGTATATCTCTTTATCTCGTTGTTGACAAATGAAACACGACATCGTAAATTTAGTTGTGTGCGTGTTTGAATGTAGTTTTTTAGTCTAATTATGTTTACTTGACATTAGAGCGTACCTCATCTCCTTTTTTTTACTAGATCTATGGCTTTTTACTTTACTTCTGCAGAAAAATTGAACTCTTCACATCATTTCCAATAAAACATCTCTACATGTGTACTCGTAACTGAACCACACGGCGGCTCTTCGTCTAAATTATAACTGTGTCCATTAAGCTACGCATTAATTAGCGCTGATTCGTTTAAAGTAAACGCTCCAGCATGTAAATGAACTCATAATGTAATATTGTTTTACATTAAATCAGATTTATTCAGGTACTTAAAAAGTAAGCTCGTGTAGGCTAAGTGGTCAGCTCTAGTGTCAGAGCTAATATGCCGCCCGAAGGCCTGTGACATGGCTTGACGGTTTTTGTTACAGATATATAGACTAACATTCGGGTCCAACAATTTAACATATCATACGACCCACGCGCCACGGTGCGTTTAGATGTAGGTAAAAGCCACCTACGGTCACTCACGGTCTGTAGTGGTAGAGTCCTCTACTGCAGATTTCACCTGGGGAAGTACCACACCTTTGCCAGTTATGCAATAGCCAAGCAGTAGAGTGCATGCATTACTGTGTTCCGGTTTGAAGGGCAATGTTACCAGATAAATTACTGGGTATGAAGAGATTTAACATTTAATATCTCAGGATAACGAGCGCAGTACACTGCGGCGCAGGATTGTATTCGCAAGTTCACAGTTCTGGCACTGCTACTGTTATGGGCAGGCGTGACGCTTACCACCTTGCTTTAAAAAAACAACACATTCAAAGACTGACCGTCCGTTCTTAACATCGGCGTTCGTTTAGAACCACCTACCATGGGCGGGTTCATCCAGAAAGTACACAGGCGATATCCATAGGAGGCGGTGAGCTTACTATCAAGCGAGGCGTCTGCTATCAAATCTAAAGCAGCGAATTAAGTTACAAATAAGCTACATAGTTACTCAAGTGACCTTTGAGATAGTGGTGACGGATAGCTACCGGTGTAGTTATAATGGTCGAAGATATGTAATAGTAAACCATTTTTATTATTTAACTAAACTCAAAAAAATTACGGTGTAAAAACATGCGCGTATTCGAATGCAATCTATTACAAACATTTCAAAGCAATGCTAATACCATAAATAGTAAAAAATAAAAAATAAAGCTTAATCGGGACAGATCAGGAATCTTCAGAATTATATATGTACATATTTCATACATACCACTATCTATTCCGATGAAGGGAAATGTTGTGAGAAAACCTGCATACATCCGGAAGAGAAATTTAATGGCGTACCTGCAGACTAATCATGTAACTGTTCGGGATCGCTATTTTTTATTCCTAATTTTTTATGTCATTGTTCCAACTTCATCACATAACGTTTACAGCAATTTTTCGTATATTCTATGGGAAAGTATTATTACGTCCATCTTTGATCTTTGATGCACACAGATACCTACTACACAAAATTTCACAAAAACTGGTTCAGCCGTTTAATAGAACGGTAGTGAACAGAGATACTTTTGCTTTAATGATATAGGTTAGTTGGTAGGTACAAATATTCAATGGTCAATGGCAGGCTTAATTTTATTACCATCACAAGATAGTCCTGCTCTTCTTATTACTTAAAAAAAATATCAATTCACTTCTTTATTACGCGGTTTCCGGTTTTCGTAGAGCGGCCTACGGCGTAGTACAGCTACGGGCTACGAATCAGACTCTTTCAAAATAAAACAAAGTATATAGGAAAGAACACATTTATTTTATCTCTCATTATATTTAAGTATTGATAATATCTCTTAACTAATCCCTACGCGTGTCTACTCCACACAATTTTTACATTTTCATAAATTATTTTAATTATATTTACATCACAGAGCACTGGGTATACAACACTACTCTAGTAATTTTATACAGAATAAATGTTACGTAAAATCTATGAGTTTCAATCATTGAGCTAATATCTATAGAGTCACTAACGTGTAAAAAAAATGACCGAGCTAAAACACGGCGCACGCTATGCAGTGCACATTTTTTGACCGACTTGAAATACGATAAGACACAAGCGCTCAAGCATACATTGATCACTATACAAGCGACATAACGTCTAAATTTGAACAATTGTGAACTATATAATGCACGTATAGGTATTTACAACGGCAGTCGTATAAGTAAAACGACAGTTATCGAGAACGAACAGAACTAACTTTTTTATTTATATATCCATAGACAACCTTATATTGATTTTGTTACCACATTAAAATAACATCTCTACTTAAGAAAATCAAAAAATAAAACTATAATTGGTTAACAGGTAAAATGCCAAGTTTTTTCATAAAGTAATAATGTTTCATAGAACCTAAACTTTTTGTCAAAATATCTGCTGGCATTTCAGCTGTTTCTAAATAGCATATTTTTAAAAAATTGTTAGCTACAGCTTCTCTAACGAAGTGATATCTGATATCTATGTGTTTTGATCTGCGATGGAAAATAGGATTCAAGGCTAATTTTTGAGCACTTTGACAATCATTAAATAAATCAATTGGATCCGATTTTCCAACGATTTCAAACAATAAATTCTTTAAATAAATTGCTTCTTTACTAGCTTCAGACATAGATATATATTCAGCTTCAGTGCTGGATAAAGCTACATTTCTTTGTTTTTTACACTCAAATGAAATAACAGTATTTGACAATTTAAAACAGAAACCTGAATATGATTTTCTATCGGTTGTATCAGAACCCCAGTCTGCGTCTACATAGCCCTCAATAGAAGAATTATCTTTGCAAAAAACAAGACCATAATTTTTAGTATTTTTTAAATATTTTAACACTCTCTTTGCATGCTTCCAGTGTGTCTCATTGTATGAGTTATTAAATTGACTAAGGTAACTAACACTGTATGCAATGTCTGGTCTAGTTAAGACTGCTAAGTACATCAACCCACCAATAAGTTGTTGATATGGATATTCAGTACAAATATTCTGAGATTTTTCTAATTTCAAATTTGCTTCCATAGGAGTTTCTGCAGTTTTACATTGTGACATATTAAATCTTTTTAATAAATTGTCTACATAAAGTTCCTGATCAACTGCTATTACATTTTTACTAATATTTACTCTTAAACCTAAACACTGTCTTAGTTGACCTAGGTTTTTAATTTTAAATTTATTGCTCAATTCCTGAACTAACTGTTCAGTAGCTTTGGTACAATTAGAAAAAACAAAAAAATCATCAACAAATAATGCTATGATAATTTTAACATTATCTTTGAACTTTGTAAATAAACATGGTTCATACTCAGACTTTTTATAGCCTAAATTAATTAAATAATCATTCACCCTTTGATACCAAGCTCTGGATGACTGCTTAAGGCCATATATGGCTCGTTTCAATTTTAACACTTTGTTATCACTATTATTACTCTCAAAAGTTACAGGTTTTTTCATATACACAGTTTCTTTTAAAAAACCATTCAGGAAGGCTGTGGTTACATCAAGATGACTGATATCCAAGTTTAGCTTAGCTGCTATAGCAAATAATAGTCTTAATGTGGAATACCTAAGCACAGGGGAAAAAGTTTCATGAAAGTCTACACCGGCTTTCTGCGAGAAGCCCTTCGCCACTAGTCTGGCCCGATACCTCACATTATTAGAACTGTCATATTTCTTTTTGAATACCCACCTGCACTAAATCACTGTACTGTCTTGAGGGTGATCTACTAGTTCCCAGGCATCATTTTCTTTGAATGATTCCAATTCTTCCTTCATGCTAGCCCTCCAGAATGCACTCTCTGGTCCATTCAAAGCTTCATCGAGCGTGATCTCTTTGTCGTTGCTATCTTCACACTCGACAATACATAAATGATTAGATTCATACCAATCGGGTTGTCTTCTCTCACGTTTTGGTCGAGTTTCCTGCTTATTCAGTTCAACTATTGTAACATCTGGATCTGAAGTAGTGTCAAAGAAACTATCACTTGAAGTACTCAACGAAGAAACTTCTGAATCAGGAACAAACGTCTCATCATTTTCATTTTGTTCGTCTAAAACTGAACTTCTTTCTTCTGACACACTTTCCTCTGCTGAAGACTTGCATTCTACTGGTATCTTTACCATATTTTGATCATCTGAAGTCTCCATGATGACTATGTCTCTGCTAGTTGTCACAGAATTAGTGGTAGAGTCATACACTCTGTAACCCTTCACATTCTCAGCATAGCCTACCAATATCAACTGTCTAGCCTTTCTGTCCCACTTCAAACGCTTTTCCTTTGGAACATGAACCATAACTTTGCTTCCAAAAATACGCAAATGGCTTAAGTTTGGCTTCTGACCTGTCCACACTTCATATGGAGTTTTTTTGCTTAGTCCCGTAACAACAGACCTATTTCTCAGGTATACTGAAGTATTGACTGCCTCGGCCCAGAATTTCTTGTCACAACTACCATCAAAGATCAAACATCTGGCCTTTTCAACTACTGACCTGTTCATCCTTTCACATAGACCGTTCTGTTCAGGCGTATAAGCATTAGTCCTTTGGTGGACTATTCCTTGCTCTTTCAAATACTTCTCAAATTCTCTACTACAGAATTCACCTCCATTATCTGTCCTTAGAATTTTTACCTTTCTGTCTTTCTGTTTTTCAACCATGGACTGAAACTCCTGAAATTTTTTAAATACTTCACTCTTCGCCTTCATAAAATATACAAATGCCATCTTGCTGTAGTCATCCACAAACAAAACATAGTATTTAGAACCTCCAATCGATAGATTCTCCATAGGCCCTCCCACATCTGAGTGAATCACCGCCAGCACATCCTCAGTTTTGGATGAACTCTGCTGAAACGGTAGTCTGGCTTGCTTGCCTTCACAGCATATAGTGCATGATGATTTGTCTATGTCTGCCACTTCTGGGTATGAAATTCCTACTACAGCTCCATTTTTCATTATGTTTAAACTGCCACTGTTAATATGTCCCAAGCGTCGGTGCCAAGTGTCACTCGATGCGATTGCTGTTGCTGCTAAAGTCATCTGTTCTGTTTGTAATGTCTGTAACTTATACACACCATCAACTAATTCTGCCAGGCCAACGAGTTCTTTCTGTTGATTATAAATATAGCAAACATTTTGCTTGAAAATTACACTGTTGCCATTTTTGATCAACTGACTCACCGAAAGCAAGTTGGTGGTTAAATCTGGTATACACAATACATCCTTAACTGCGATGTCGTATTCTACACCGTTCACCACTGTAACGATATTTACGTCGCCAGAACACAGCACTGGAACTCTCGTCTGGTTTGCAATAATAATTTCTTTTGTTTCAAATTGTTGCGACGAATTCACGAGATTATGTTTGGTTGACGTCATGTGCTTACTTGCACCACTATCAATATACCAGCTGTCCCGATTGAATTTCCCAGTTAAGAAAATAGCACTAAAAGCATTGGTTTGCTTTCTTTTGGTGTTTTCTAATTGCGGACACTGATTTTTGTAGTGCCCGGCCTGTTTACATTTGTAGCATTTTATAACCTTATTTGCCGGTCTAGACAATGACGTTTCTGATTGTCTATGGTTGCTATTTTTGAATCGGTGCGTTCCTTTCGCCATAAATGCACTATCGGAACCGGTAGTGCCAACTTCAGAACACATATCCATCAGCTTGGTTTTAATGACGTCTGCACTAACCTCAATCCCTGAATGCTCAATAGCCATAATCATAGGTGCATACTTTTCGGGTAATCCTGCTAACATTAACGCTCCGATCCACTCATCGGTTATCTTGAATCCTGTCCCTTGAAGTCGCTGACCCGTTTCTACAATCTGAGTCACATACTGTGTCATTGACTCACAGTTTTCAAGCCGAATATTGATGAGATTTCTTAGCAAACTGATCTTCCTTGTAAACCCAGAATCATCAAACATGTTCTTCAGCGTAGTCCATAAATCATATGTCGTGACTGCCTGTTTTATATGAACATAAATCGATGGATCGATAGTCAAAATCAGCTTTGCTTTGGCTTTAGCATCGTCCGCTTTTGCTTCTGCAGTAGCTGTTACCGGTAGCTGCTTTTGTATTGCCGCCGCCATGCCCTCCAACACCAACACATTTTGAGCCGCAAAACACCAATCATCATAATTCTCGCGGCCTTTTAACTTTAGTACACTGGTAATATAGTTCGTCGACATCATTTATGACCGTAAACCTACGATTTAATCACTTTTTACTATTTAAAATTGCATGGGATGAGGCCCATAACCTATAAGTAAAACGACAGTTATTGAGAACGAACAGAACTAACTTTTTTATTTATATATCCATAGACAACCTTATATTGATTTTGTTACCACATTAAAATAACAAGTCGGACTTTTTTGACTGTTTTCACTTAGAGATTGTGACTCTTTAGATATTAGCTCAATGGTTTCAATTCAAATTAATCTATGACTACAAAACTTAATCGACTTGAGGAATACAAAATTAGTTTCTGCGTTTTATCTTACTTTTTATTATATTTTAGTAGCCCTTAATTTACGTACGACACTTCTTATCGGGGCCTCAGACCTCGGTATTCTAAGCAAACGATATTTTTCCGTCTCCGTCGCTCTTATGTCAATCTAAATGAGAGTGTAGGGTGACGGTAGAATAGGGTAGATGACTGATGTTGATATCGTTAAAACCAATAGCTTTGATGAAGAATTTAAGTAAATAAATTATGTTTATTGAAAAAATCATTTAAATAAATTATTAATGATCTGATATATAAGCGTTTAAAGTTTTTGGTAGAGAAAACTCTGTCCCTTTCCCACAAAACAAAAAATGACGTTACGTCTCTGTGCGCCATACTTGTCAGAATAGAATTTATATGGCGTACAGAGAAGTGACGTCATAATCTCCTCTCTGTCCAGCTTGATATTAAAGTGCTTATAAGTTGCTTATTTTTGATCAGATTTTCATTTTGTTTTCATTAATCAGCTATATTTATGGGCCACATTTTAATAGGACAATAAAAAAACCAGCCATCTAGCCTATTATCGCGTGATTTGGAATAGCGACATTTTCTCACTTGTTTGCGTATATTAGGGTTACGCGGAAGTAAAACTTTCTAAGCCGAAAGGAACTTATTGTACTTTTGTAATCTTTATTGCAAAAAAAACTTTAATACGGAAACGATACTGAAATTTTTATTACTAGTTGTTTACAGCGAACTGAGTCCTCGCGACCCACTTGTCTTCTAAGTCCATTGATCAATTTAGCTCATGTTCTAACTTGATAATTTTATTTGCACGACTTATCTGCTCACATTCATAAATACGAGTATCTCATTAACGATTCCCAAGTTATCGTCGAACAAAAAACATACAAACCACTGAAGAGAGAAGTGAATAGAATGGAAATGTGACGAGCTGCGGTAGCCGGCATTAAGTGTAAATGCGCTTAATGACAATTCTACCAATATACACGTTTTTAAATCTGAGAATACTCAAAAAGACAATTTAAATAGACGCGTAGGAAACCAAACCACATTGCATCGTAATTAGATCAATTTTAATCTGTTGCAAAATGGCATTCCGAGCGTTTTACTTCAAATGCAGGACTAGTGATTGTAATTTTTTCATCGTAGTGACTATTCAATTTTGTGTGAAACTGGCGACAGCGGTTTTCCATACAATTGCTTTACAACATTGTTTTGACAGCCGTCCTACCTTAGAAGTAAGAGGGCTTTTGCTTTTCTGTGATACAAACGCCGAGTGGCCCCCTTAGGCCGTTTGGCCGTCATCTCGTTCTCGTTGATGTCTCGGTGACGGTGTCGGTGGACAAACGGCCTTAGACAAAGAGACCTTCGTTTCGCTTCGTAAAAAAATAACAGATTTTTTTCATAGAAAATCATAATTTACATGCGACGAAATGTTTTTTTTGCGATTTCGGGTTTAGTCACAGTAAAAGTTGTTTACAATGTTGAATACAATTAAATTCGCTCCTGTCAGTCGAGTAACACCGTACCCATAAACTTATTTTCGAAAATACATTTATACTAATAATTTCAAATAATTTCAGCAGTAAAATGAAGTATTTACTTATATGAAGTTTTATAATTATTATCCTCTAGTTATTTTAGGTGAGTTTAATACTCTTTCATCTTAAATGTAAAAATCTTACTAAATGTATTTACAATTACTTATTGCTTTGATACACTATCTTTATCGACTTGAATAAGTTACAATTTATTCTACAGTATACATGTAAACCTTACACTAGTTTTATTTATTATATTTTTATCTAATCCACAATTATGGCATGCGATACCAAAAAAAAAACTTTAGAAACCGATAATTAATCGATTTATTTGTTAAAAATCGAAATGTTTCTGAAACAGTATTCCACATTACAATCGACTCGAATTGCCAAGCAAATTGTCTCATGTGGAGAGAAAATGTAAATAGGCTGTTGAAATAAAGATTTAATTGAATATTTTTTTGACCTTTCATTAAATACTTTTTTGCACAATGTTTAAATATTTTCTATTGAAACATTGAGTATAGTATCGGACGTAAAGTCGCTTAAACTTTGCCAAATTCGTAAATCATAGGTAACACGAAAATTCTAAAAAAAATGATTGTGAAAGTTCACGCAGGTTTGAAACCATCTAGTCCCTTGAAATCAACAGATTTGCCGACTGAGATATCCCTGCCTGTGAAGATCGTGCATGCAACTGCGCCGAAATATCTGGAGCTCAATTCGCAACATAACCAAACCACGGCACATCTAAATAATCATATGTCGAACTGCTTTTCATTTCAATTAGGTTTAAAATCCATGTCAGTGAAAAGGAACCAGTTGGTCTACACCATCTGCAATCCTTTTGAAAGGCTCTCGACGTGTTCCTTAGCCTTCATCCGGAGTGCGGCGATGGAGGTAGACCTGGGATCAGGCGGTGCGGGCGGCGCGGGCGCTGGCGCCGGCGGCGTCAGGTATGACGGGTAGCCGGAAGGAGGGTGGCTTAAGAACCCTGTGGACAACGAGATAGAGTTTAGAATCGACAGAATAACTCGTCAGTATAATCAAAGCCTGCTTCTATGGTGATTGCATGAGACTTTAACATCATCTCTCATCCTCGAAGGACGATAAGGCCAGCAGCAGTAGCAGTTTTTTTGATAGGCTTGCGTTTGACTGCCATCTCGTCTGATGTTAAACGAAGATGCAGTCTACGATGGATCACGCTTGCCTAGAAGATACCGATTCACTCGCAACTACATGAGTTAAAACTAAGAAAAATGTATCTTTGATCTTGAACTTCATATAATCCTTGAATTTCGTGTTATGCCTAAAGACACGTACAATTTCATAGACGAGATAAATCATACGAAGCAGCGTAGGCGCGGCCTCCCACTAGGTGGACCGACGACATTGTAAAAGTCGCGGGCAACCGGTGGATGCAAATGGCAGGTTGTCGTACAGTGTAGCGGTCTAAGGAGGCCTTCGTTCAGCAGTGGACGTCTCCGGGCTGATGATGATGATGATGATGATGATGATAAATCATAAAAATTACCTGAACAAAACTTTAGATAATTTGAACACCTACATTTTAAATAGATCAGAAAATCTTTTGGTATAGTAAAAACACATGTCGACCAAAAATGCCTTTAATTTATTTTTAAATAAAAATTCCAGATTTCTTAAACTTTCAAGAATTTTATTTCATACAACAGGTCCCGAGCCAAATCTGTTACTTCTGAATAATTTTGATTGTTCTGGATTCACATAACGTCATTAAGTTTCTTCTTTATTAACATGTTTATTCACGATGTAATCCTTCATCAAAAGACGTACCAGTTTTTTTTTTCTTCAGGCTTTTCAATAAAGGAAAACATTCTAATGTAACCAGCACAATTTTATTCCGGAGATAAAGTAAAAAAACATGACACAACAAACCTATTGATATCTGACTTTGAAATCCCTGTTTTTTATAGATAGTTTTTTTTTGCGTACAGGTCACGATATACCTTGGCGGTTATTTAAAAGGCTTAGGCTATTACGTAAATGGCCTTGTTGTTTAAAGTTCCCATACCTCCTTGTATGAACTAGGCCAAAATGTCACATGCCAATACACTTACCAGGTAAAGCGGTGAGCAGGGGAGGAGCGAGCCAGGGGTCGACGGGTAGCCCGAGCCCACTGAGCCGGGGGATGCCACCACCACCGCACCCATAGTCGGAGAGTCCGAGTCGAGCAGCCTCCATCTTCTCCTGGCGACGCCATTTCGCTCTACGGTTCTGGAACCACACCTGGAACAGAAAGACATTGAGCTTAGAGTCATGAATCTCAGTTGGTAATATGTCTGCCTTGAGAGGTGGGCTGGTAAGGCGTGGATTTGAATTCCGCCCAGGGCAAACATTTATGTGACGAACATGCTTGCAAATGTTTGTTCGACATATACGGCGTATGGCGGTCTAAAGAGGAGGCATTTGTTCAGCAGTGGACGTTTCCGGGCTGATGATGATAATGATAGAGAAAGCCACGGTAGCCCGTTGGGAAGAGATTGGTCTCGAAATCGTGGTGTCGTGGGTTTGATATCTAATAAGTTCTTTGGGACTGATTTAAAGGCTTTTTCTCGTAGAACAAAATCGTGAGGAAAGCTATATGCAGGGTTACGTGTATCGCTGTAACTGAGCCGAAAGGAGGTCATTGTAAACAACTTTTAGTATGACACCAACCCCGAAATCTCGAAAAAAATGGCTGGCCAGCGTGATAGAATCAAGACCCAATAGCCCTTCACTCACTCATCAGCCAAAAGACGTCCATTGCTAGACGAAGGCCTGCCCCTTAATAAGGAGGGGTTGCCATTATCCCCACGCTTGGCAGGTGGCTTGGGGATCGCAGAACGCTCGCCACCGTTAACAGAGAGGACGCAGATGCCCGTCCTCCGGTGGTTCTGGATGCAGTTTCAGGACACACCCAGGTCCAATCGCCCTTCAATAAGGGCATAGTTGATTGATGATAAAATTCATCGCTAACTTCGCCCCTTGACGATAATTAATGAGATGCCTGTTAAGCTGTTATCCAATCATACTACCAACGTACCAACCAAGTCAAATACCGAAACCTATAAAAGATTTCCGTTTACACTATAAATCTCTACTAAACGTTCGTGAAGCACAAACATAAACTTGGAAATACGTTTTTTACCTTAGAACACGAACTCAATCAAATTCTATACGTAATAGGAAAATAACTTGTATTTTTATTAACATAGAGAATATTTTCGATTATGTGTATAGATATGTGGTGTCAAATGTTAGTGTGAAATGATATATTCGGGGGGATACGCGGCGATGGCGTGCCGTCTTCGATTTCTAGCGAGACATGGGGTATAACTTGTCGCGAACAAGAACCGTCGTAAAACGACGGCTCGATTTACGAGTAGGTACGTTCCAGTTTTAATTCCAGTGATAATCAAAAAGACTAAGAAAAATACACCTTTGCCAGTCAAGCGAAGTTCTAATGTCTAATGCAAGCGTTATTGTGTTTCAATCTGAAGGACAATGTTACCAGATAAATTATCATATCATATATAATATCTCAGAGTGATGAGCGCAGTGCAGTGCGGCTCAGGATTTTGTTTGCAAGTTCACAATTCTAGTACTGCTACTGATAAGGGCAGGCGTGACGCTTACCACCAGGCAAATGCCTCGCTCATCTTGTCACTCACTGCGTAAAAAAAGTAGTTCGTAAATAAACCCTTGATGGTTTTCGAACTTTTTGACAACCACTGCATTCTATAATGCGCTGAAATATCCGAAGCTTGCTTCACAACATAATCACGGTAAATATCCCGTAATTATTTACGGTGAACACTGTTTTAAACTATAACAACGCCACTGCTTCGGTCAGAAATCATAACATGTTAATTATTATACTTATTATACTTATTAAAAAATCGTGTATCCTTTGGCTAAAACCACAACACAGTATGGTTTTTGTACAATAGCAAACTACCTCTATGGCAACTCAGACGGAGATGGAGGGACAAAAATGACTCTTTCTATACACAAAATAGAGATGAATAGAAGGAAGGGAGGGGGGGGGGGTTATTATTACACTATCCCACAGCTGGGCAACGAGGTTATTGCCCTGCTATGGGGTAGTGCAAGCTATTATAATAATAATGACAATGTAGTAAATAGATCTTTAGAACCAGATACTCAAAAAAACCCCAGAAACACGCATATCACGAAATACGTAATCAATAACGAAATACGTAATCAATAACGAAACACGTAATCAATAACGAAATACGTAATCAATTACGAAATACGTAATCAATTACGAAATACATAATCAATTACGAAATACGTAATCAATTAACAATTACGTAATCAATCACAAAATACGTAACCAATATATTTATATTAACATTATTAATATTATTTATATACTCATACTCTTGTCCTGGGCATGTCGTTAAACTGCATCCAGCACCACCGGAGGACGGGCAGCAGCGTCCTCTTAGTTAACGGTGGTAACACACTGCGATCCCCAAGCCGCCTGCCGAGCGTGGGGATTATGGCAACTCGTCCCTATTGAGGGAGAGGCCTTCGTCCAGTAGTGGACGCCTTCTGGCTGATAATGATAATGATGATATACTCAAATGGAAAATCTTTTTTTCATAATTGTTTAATTATGAAAACAAAGAACAGCGTAGGTTAGCGTTTTAATAATAAAAAAAGGATTTTCCATTTCAGTTTGATAGAAACGCTTGTCTACGCTATGTTAATAGATTTATCTACCGTTTACGTTCTACATGCTATGTTTGGTTTGTAATCCCGTGTTGGTTATCAAAAGCGACACAGTACAGTGGCATGCGAAGTTTGATGACTTACCTGTCAAAAGTATTAAATTTGTTTAACTGGGAACACAAGACGATATGCGAGCGCCAACGATGGCTTTGACTTTATGACTAGAGTTTATGACTTGTCTACGACGTTGTGTTGATTTTGAAAGACTTGATGTGAATCAGCTGTTCATTGACTTGATTCGTGTGTTATTATTATAGTCGATTTTCAAAAATCTTAATATTAATGTATCGCTTTACAGATAACAGAATATCTAAACTGTTATTCGGAACGGTCCTATAACAGTATTATAACTGTTCTCGAAACTGTCCTCTGTGTGTCTACGGGCCCGAGATTTGAACCTACGACGTCAAGCTTCTGAGTTAAGCGGTCTCCTATTAGGCTACCACGGCTTCATAATAATGTGATTATTGGAAATGAAATAGTGCAAGTGAAACAATTGTACGTAGATGAGACGAAGGACATTAAGAGGGTTTCTGGTCAAGGATTCTCCATACAAATGTATTACCCTATTTTTCCCCTGGATAATCCCTCTAGAGCAATCTTTTTTTTAATAAAAAACAAATGACGGACATGTTTACAGCAGACCTAGATTCTGTAAAAAAAAAAGATTGTTCTAGAGGAATTATCCAATAGAAAAATATGGGAATGCATTTGTATAGAGAATAGGCTAGATGACTGGTTTTTTTTTATTGTCCTATTAAAATGTGGCCTATAAATATAGCTGATTAATGAAAACAAAATGAAAATCTGATCAAAAATAAGCAACTTATAAGCATTTTAATATCATGCTGGACAGAGGCAATACAGCAAATCGTGACGTCACTTCTCTGTACGCCACATAAATTCTATTCTGACAAGTAAGGCGTGACGTCATTTTTTGTTTTGTAGGAAAGGGACAGAGTTGTCTCTAACAAAAACTTTAAACGCTCATATATCAGAACATTATTAACAGATTTAAATTATTTTTTCAATACACATACTATATTTACTTAAATTCTTCATCAAAGCTATTGGTTTTATTGATATAAACATCAGTCATCTACCCTATTGCAGACCGGATTCACTCTTAACGTCTCAACCCAAACCACACAGACTAAGCACAAATAGGTACTAAGTTAGAGAATCTAATAAAACTATTACCACGGAACACGACAAGTTGCGCTGCTGTGGCGCCACTGTGGCAGAACAGGACATCGACTGCCATCGTTGTTTACTGCTTAACTTTGAGAATATGGTTGTCAGAATATCAAATATTCTGTCTTGTTAGAAAAAACATACATATTGTTCACATACCTACCTTTTTTATACAGTCAAGTGACGAAACAAGCAAGACGTTCGCCTAGTGGTAAGCGTCACGCCTGCCACTAACTGAACACGAACTGAACTTGCGAACACAATCATGCGCCGCACTGTACTGCGCTGTCCTGACATATGAGATGTCTAACCTCTTCATACCCAGTAATTTCTATGATAACGTTGCCCTTCAAATCGGAACGCAGTAATGCTTGCGCACTACTGCTTGGCGGTTGAATATCTGGCTGGTTGAATATCTGGCAAGATGAACAATTGAAGCTAGATGAATTGTGCTTTCGAGTAGTTGCCTATTTTTACTCCCCTCACCGATAACCTCTTCTGCAGCGGCTGCGCATGCGCAATAGGCTAGATGACTGATGTTTAAATCGTTGAAACCAATAGCATTGATGAAAAATTTAAGTAAATATAGTATGTTTATTGAAAACATTATTTAAATCGGTTAATAATGTTCTGATATATGAGCGTTTAAAGTTTTTGTTAGAGACAACTCTGTCCCTTTCCCACAAAACAAAAAATGAAGTCACGCCTTACTTGTCAGAATATAATTTATATGGCGTACAGAGAAGTGACGTCACGATTTGCTGTTTCGCCTCTCTGTCTAGCATGATAAATGCTTATAAGTTGCTTATTTTTGATCAGATATTCATTTTCATTTCATTAATCAGCTATATTTATGGGCCACATTTTAACAAGACAATAAAAAAAACCAGTCATCTAGCCTAATACAATATTAGCAAGAAGTTTTTTTTTAATGAATGACTGTTGCTGTTGGCCTCAGATGGCCTCTACAGCGTCACCGGACTTTAGCCAGAAGAATGCCTCGCCCGTAGCACATAGATTACTAAGCATCGTTAGAACCCTTACATCATCCCGAGTAACATAGGCTATTAAAAAAAATATCGTTTTTTGGCAGGGCAGTTGTGTTTTTTTAAATTACATTTATAGCTTGTTAAAATCATTAAAATCGCAATGGAAAACGGAGTCGCAACTCTATCGTTTATAAGGCTTTGCTTTGGAACTTTCTGTAAAACGGTTTCGTCCCGTGTCAGCCCTAGTAAAACGACGTATGAAGTATGGTGTCGGTCGGTGCCAACGAAGTGCGCGGCACGACACCACAGTAGAAATAATAGTAGCCTACGACACGTTCACTTAACAAATGTAGCGCTTCTCTCCATAACCCACGCTTATCGCAGCATTGAACGAGTATTACTAAAAACCCAATAAAACATAGACAGAAAGGTCGGGACCCCCGCGCTGGGTGGTTTTTGACGCAGCAGATTTCTCTGTCCATCCAGCGCGGTTGCGCCGCAACTATAATGGGCACGCATGGGCAGGGTGCATTACGGGGGGGAATTTTCGACGAATTATGTTTTCGCATTAAGATTTAATTTTAAATATCTATTAAAATATAAAACGTAAATATATGAATGGTATAATATGTGTATAAGTTACTTTCTTGGAAGTTTTTGCGTTGTTTTTTTAATGCAATGTAGTGATGAGACAAGCGACACGTTCGCCTGGTGGTAAGCGTCACGCCTGCCCATAACAGTAGCAGTGCTAGAACTGTGAACTTGCGAACAAAACCCTGCGCCGCACTGCACTGCGCTCGTCACCCTGAGATATTAGTAATTAAATATCTTCCCAGCAATTTCACTGGTAACATTGCCCTTCAAACCAAAACACAGTAATGCTTGCACACTACTGTTTGGTGGTTGAATAACTGGCAAATGTGTGACACTTCCCCAGGCGAACTCTGCAACAGTCTTAACCCTAAAAGGGTAGTCTATACTAAAACCCTCCGCGACTAAAATATAGTTTTTTTTTCTCTTCTTTTCTCCTACGAGGATTTTAACTTACATTGCGTGTTGGAGTGTGCACAAGGTAGCGTGCAGTTTTAGTACTACTTAGTTATTCTTATGGTTTAACTTTGACTGAAGTTACTGTGGTAAAGATTGGAAATCAACAACGTGATACAATCGGCACTGCTACGATACAACCATTATTTTATTCAACTAGGTTCCGTACATTTCAGGTGCTATTTATTTGAAAAACAAACAGCCTTTGATTTGGTTTGACAGAGTCGTGACAAACCGTAAGTATCGTGGAACAAACAATTTCAGCTCGTAACGGGTCGACGCGATCGTTTATTTAATTTTTATTGCTCATAGGGCGAATTTAAGACTAGTGATGGGACGTGATCACGCTCACCTGAGTATCGATAAAAAACTGAGTTGTACCACAGAATAAAGAGTAGTACTACAGTTGCACATGCAATGGGCACGATCTCAAAAATGCCAACTTTGCTATTGAAAGCCCACACGACATTGAAAATATAATATTTGTGTCGTGTTCTTTCTTAATAGTTCATTTGACGCCATTTCCATTCCAAGGCATTAGATGCCTGGGCCTATGCGTTTCGTATTTGTAATTAAACATTTAAATAATCTTGCATGGCCACGTTACTGGCGTTTAAGTAGTAAAACAGTTCCTATTAATTAGATTCCGAATTGTGTTGTCATCTGAAACCACAGAGTAATAGTTCATGTCTGAAACGTATCTCTACCCATAATTGATAGCAAGCAAAGGATCAAACTTACGTCATCCGATTTTAACACAGCATGACCAAAGAACACGTCATATGAACATACAAATGCACGAAAGTTAAGCAAATTGTTGAGTTAATTGCAAAGATAGCTTTTATTGTTGTAAAATAAAAACCTTGTAACATTAAACATTAAATAAATCGATAAGTAAATTTATTGCACTATCGCATCACTAGCAGCAAACTCAAAGTAAAGTTAGTTCGCGTGCGTCGGAAACACTTATTAATGATCGTGAATTAGTCATTTTATGCTCAAAGCGCGCGTTCTCGTTTCAACTAATTAGGAAAACAATGCCTTTAACGATTTTATTGCCGGTGGGCTTTGTGCAGGCTTGCAGTCGAATATTCTGGAATTAGAACTTAACGTGTTCAAATTGTTGCAGTTTAAACTCATAAGCCAAGGTATTTTCTTTTCAACCGACTTCAAAAAAGGAGGTTCTCGATTCAACTGTATGTTTTAAAAAAAAAAATATTTTACGCGATTACTTCGCCAATTATAAATTTGTTTTTGAAAATTTTTTTTGTTTGGTAGGTGATACTTCAGAGGTGGTCCCATATATACTTTATCGAAATCGGTTTAGCAGTTTGATTATTAAATCAAAATTACTGGAATAAATCAAAATAACTGGAAATTATGAAGTTGTTATCCAGGTATTCGAAATTGATGTCGGTTCTTTTTATTTGTTTCCCTGGAGCTATGTCGGTGACTTTGGTTCTTCAGCGAATATCCTCGTTCCGGATTTTATCGCGCAAAGTAACTCCGAGCATAGCTCTCCCCATTGCCCGCCGTCCCAATTTAAGCTTTCAACATCCTGTTTATCCTACAATTAGTTTTATGTATGACTGGCGCGACGTCGCGTCGGAAGTGCAGATATTAGCTGACAATAATAACTGAACAACTTTAAATGTGTGACACTTATATGATAAATAATAACTTCTACCAAAACACAAATGCAATGAAACATGATCTAATAAAAAATAACGAAGAAAGAGACGTTCCCCACAGGATTATCAGTCTGCGTACAGAAAAACTAGGGAGGAAGCGCTCAGCCCAATAAACGTCATGTTTTCACTTGCCAAAGATTGAATAAAACGAAACAGAACGCGGGCCGCCCGCGCCAACTGTCACTTTTCAAAAAGCGAACGTCAAAACACTAACAATGGCGCCCAAATATGACATCTGTCAGATTTGTTCGTTCTGAACACGGAGTAGAAAATGCACAGAGAAGTAGGTCTGATGAGAGAAAACATAGTTAATTTCAATTTTAAACTCCTGATTATGTTATAGATTAACGCTGTGCATCATTTAGGCGGATTTTTTCGAAGATTTTTTTTCATTTCTTGTCTTTGAATATCAATCTACTTATTGTTATTTGATATTGAATGAATTTTCTTACGCAGCTTACCTCTTAGCAAACCTTGGTTGATAAGCTTGGCATTTTCGTTTTGAAGTGAATTGAAAAAGTCATGGCATATTCTAGATTTGCTCACCATCATATCAGGGGAAATTTATTAGAAGTCAAACATAGATCAGTAGTTTTTGTAGGCACTTTATTAAATGCACAGCTTTGTGTGACGCTCATACCAACAAGTAACTCCATACGCGTGCGTTATCATTGATATTCACAACAAAAATTATTAAGTGCCGTATCTCTGTTAATGTTCTACTCGCAGTTCTAAATTCGAATCGCTCGCGGTGATTGGTTGTTGATTTAAATATGATTCGATCCCGCTGTTTGTTACATTGGATTGGTTGTAATTTAATTATTTTGCGATTGTATGGAGACTTTTTGCGTTAATCGAGTGTTAAATTGACTTTGGCGTGACATGTGTTACTTTTTTCTCATAAAAGCGTTTGGGTTTCAATGTGTTGTAAGAATAATGAATGAAAAACAATGATGTTATATGTGTATTTGACTCTATGATGAAAAATAAATAAATTGGCTACATCATTTTTTTTTTGTTGTGGTAGGACTCTACTGCAGAGTCCGCCTGGGGAAGTACCACACCTTTGCCAGTTATGCAATCGCTAAGCAGTAGTGTGCAAGCATTACTATGTTCCGGTTTGAAGGACAATGTTACCTGAGAAATTACCGGCTATGAAGAGATTTAACATCTAATATCTCAGGGTGACGAGCGCAGTGCAGTGCGGCGCAGGATTGTGTTCGCAAGTTCATAATTATGGCACTGCTACTGTCAGTGGCAGGTGTGACGGTTACCACCAGGCGAACGTCTTGCTCGTTTCGTCACAAAAAGGTATTAAAAAAAGTTACTGCTGGTATATTATTTGGGTTTTTCTTTTTGCTTCAGTTGACTCTTTTTATAGATGCTCCCGCGGTTTCACCCGCCTGATGATGAAAAGTGTTGGTGAAGATAAATGTAACCTATATGCTATTTCAGGAATTAAGCTATCTCCATTCCGAGTTTCATCCAAATCTATTTAGCCGTTTCGGGTTGAAGAGGTAACAAACTTACACAAACCGACAAACTTTCATATTTATAACATTAGTGTGATCCTTCTGTGAAATCATTTCTGACTTTGAAATACTCCACCAAAGTTAACAAGGGCATCTTATCGCGCTTGAATTAGACTTAACCATTCAAATTTAATTTTTATTACGATTTTCTTATCTTTAAGACTTAAGGGGTGTAGTAGGGGGTGAAATTAACGTGTTATTGGGGTGAAATTAAAGTGGTTAAACATTTCGTGTTGAGAATTGTTGGCTAATTGGTCCCAAAGCACGCGGCCCGGTGGGATCTGGGATTTTATAGAGCTGCTTGGGGTATGAATTGATATTTTTGTGTGTGACAGCTTGTTTATAACAGTACCGGAATACGAATTTGAAACAGGAGTACCTAACTCTTAATAAGCAATGAAGTATGTAAAACCTTGGATTTGAGAAAAAATAAAAAAATTATACAGTCAAGTGACGAGACGAGCAAGGCGTTCGCCTGGTGGTAAGCGTCACGCCTGCTCCTAACAGTAGCAATGCGAGAATTGTGAACTTGCGAATACAATCCTGCGCCGCGTCGCACTGTACGTACTGCGCTCGTCACCCTGAGATATTAGATGTTAAATCTCTTCATACCCAGTAATTTCTGTGATAATTTCTTTAGAGGTCATTGTAATTGTTTTAAAATTACAGTATAAGTACGAAGTCGTTGATTTTAGTTGTTAATTTGTAATTTTTTTGTATGCATTTGTTGTAGTTGATAAAAGTATTTTACAATATTTACGTCGGCCTGTATTGTCTGTTATCCGTATTTTCCTGTGCAGAACAATATTCCCAGACTTATTCATAAGCTTCGTTCAGATCTACAGACATTGAGCACGTCAGACACGTGGCGTGGCAGACATTTTTTTTTAATGAAATGAAATGAATTTTATTCCACCAAAAATAGAGTTAAATAATTATGATCGTATTGATAAGTGTAGTCCAATCTATTCTGCCGTTCATTGGCATGTAGAAATGTCACAGATAAATCTAAATATTAGCATATATACATTACATTGTGCTTGTTTAGAAACTCGTCCAAGCAATAGAAACATTTTTCTAAAAGCCACATCTTCAATTTTTTGCGAAACTGACCATAAGGAAGTTCCTTTAATGACACTGGTAATTTGTTATATACGGTGATACACATAGCATAGCAGTTTTTATCAAATAGCGCCAACCTTGGCGGCCGTTCAAAAACTAGTCTTTTATCATATTTTGCAACTCTTGGATACTTATCACTAGCTTTTTGAAAAATGTTAGATTGTTTACGAACAAACATAGATATTTCAAAAATGTTCATACATTTTAATACACTGTTTAAAGGTGTATTCACATCTACCGGAACGTGCCATCTGTGCCGGCGCGCGTATGTATGCACGTGTGAACGAAGCTTTACTCGTTGTCAAAAACGAAGTTAAAAGTTCGCGCAACTCTATGCAGATCCGTTTCAAACAAGTATTATTTTTTAAAAGCGCGTGTCACTCGCGTTTTGGAGGCTCTACGTCACTGAAATTATATTTAAGAACGAGCGGGGTAAAGTAAAGAAAAGCGAAATGGTGTACTGGAGCATTTAAATTCTAGTAATAAGTATGTAGGTAGTAAACACTCTAGCAGTAGGTATAGTTTTGCCTGAAGTTCTCTGAAATAATTTCCATCGACCGTTTTCATCCTGACTGAGACGTGGTCTATAACTGCTGGCCTTTTGGAGAAACTTAGAGTAACACAAGGGGTAACGGAGACGGCTACGCTGGGAGTTACTTTGCGCGACCGGAACGAGGATATTCGCCAAAGAACCAAAGTCACCGACATAGCTCGCAGGGTTTGCAAGTTGAAGTGGCAATGGGCAGGCCACATCGCTCGAAGAACTGATAACCGATGGGGAAGAAAAGAGAAGACCTCCTACTAGGTGGACCAACGACATTGTGAAAGTCACGAGCAACCGGTGAATGTAAATGACTGGTTGTCGTGCAGTGTGGCGGTCTAAGGGGAAGCCTCCTTTCAGCAGTGAAGTCTCCTGGCTGATGATGGTGATGTTTGCCATTCACTGCTGAATAATCTACTTTCAATGCGGATAAATGATGAAATCAGGAAAGGCATGGAAATCAGGTGTGAGTGGCGCACCGCGTTTCCGTTGAATTACCGACCGGCTGATTTGGTTGGTTACGTCTACGGCAAGTGCCTTACACTCAGTGAATTGATATTACAGGAATATGATATTCTGTCCAGATCTAGCCCAGAGATCTTACGAATAAAAACTTTTCTCCATCTGTGCGCCAAATTTCATCTTAATCGATTCAGCTGCGTTTATGCGGGATTGAGTAAAAAATATCCAAAATTACACATTTATAATCAAGCTAACTAATGTTAAAAATGCGATAGTTTGTCGGTATGTTTGTTATCTCTTATCGCCAAACGCCTGAACGGATTTGGATAAAACTCTAAATGGAGATAACTTATTTCCCAGAATTAAATATAGGCTACTATTAATCAATTTTTTAACACAGGCGCAGATAGTATAAAACACATTTTATTGTAAGATGCGCTGAACACATTTTTCAGTACTTACCTACACAAAATATTATAATCTAAAAAATGTGATATACAGCAAGAGAGAGAGCTGACAAGGAGACCAAAGCCTTAAGTAACAGTTTAATACTTAGTACTCGTAACTTACTTAAAAAGTATCAGTACAAAAACGAAACAGTTTTTCAAAATCTAATACTTACAATACTAAAAAATACTCAAACCACAGACCAACAACTCCTAGACTGGACAGACCTCAAATTTAACCATCCGTCTCACCTGTCACAAGTCACAACCAATAAAAGGCTTGTCAAACGAAAACAAAAGAGCATCGGACAGACGTACACCACAGACTTTCTATACTAGACGTAGACGGACAGACTGCGGGCGCGGTCTGAGGAACGAAACTAGAATTATTGGACAATAGAGAAGTTTTTTGAATCCATTTTATATTTCCTATTGTATGTAAAATTTTGGTGAGAACACTAAATAAGTAATCCTATTTGTCTAAAGTCACTTTTTCACTTTTACCTTCCCCCATAGGATTGATATGTTAAATTGGTACCTATACAGGGTTAGTTCTAATCAGTTAGCATCCTTTTAAGGGCATATACTGGACATCAAAACAAACAACTTTTACTATGGGGCCAACATTGAAATCGCGAAAAAAATATCAGCTGTTCCATACAATAAGTTCATCGACCTTCGGCAAAATGTATGGAACAGCTGATATTTTTTTCGCGTATTCAATGTTGGCCCCATAGTAAAAGTAGTTTGTTTTGATGTACAGAATATGCCCTTAAAAGGATGCTAACTGATTAGAACTAACCCTGTATACCTAAAAGTGAAATAGGACCTGAAAAACTCATATAACTTGTATCAAAAAAAAAACATGGATGGCCCATGTAGGTAATTTTTTTTTAATGCATTATTATGCGATGAAGCGAGCAAGTAGCTCGCTTGATGGTAAATAGGCGTTACGCTTGCCCGTAACAGTTTAGTGCTAGTCAGAAAATTCCAAACCAATGTGCCAATACCTTTATAGCGCATTCCAATGAAATGCACTGTGAGTGTTACAAATTACACGTTACAAATTTTAACTGGATTTCAAAAGATGCTATTCTTTGTTATTTACGAACATGATAGAATCATGCTAGATATGAAAAAAAACCTTGATACTAGCACAAAATCATTAGAACCTAAATTTAATAATAGGTAGGTACTCTACCTCTACTGAATAAACTCTACAACTAAGTTAAAAGTTAGATAAAAAGTAAAGTTCACAGATAACATAATAGTTGGCACCACGTCCTTAGCTTTGATGTAACGATCCCGCCATTTCCAATAAAGACACCAAAAGAAAACAAAGTAAAGATCAAGGGTGAAAAAAATTCAATTTAAACACTTCCATCGATCGCCCGAATCTATTTACCCAACAAACGCAATTGACTTTAATTCACTCTCTCACTCTGATCCCCTATACAAACAAGAGCAAAAAGTATTTCGCCTTCTTTCCATTACTCAAGAAAACAACAGAGATATAAGATACCTACTCAGTTACGAAAGAAAGAGAGAAGATCAAACGCCATCTTAGATGCAGGCCGTGGACCAACTTAGCCAATAAGTAACTTCGAAAGGACTCTTAAGAAAGAGAATTGGCGAACCAATTTGTGCCTTATCCTTTATTGGGTTAAGTCGATTTTCACTTGTAAGTGGTTGAGGTAAAATTAATAATAACGTTTAGGGACACTTAAGGGGAGGGACGACTTGAACCGTAATGATATACTGTTTGTGATAGAAGCATTGTGACGGAGGTCTGGTTTTGAAGCGGTCTTTAATAATAAGGCCTATTAGTTGACGTGGTTTTGTTTGTGACGAGTTTTTGGGGTCGAAGGTAATAATGAAACATGTTTTTAATTTGTAATGGCGGATTTTGATGTTGGATTTGCTAGCTCGCTTCTTGTACGGGGTTACGCAGAATGGTAGTTCTAAGTCGAAAGGAAGTCATGGTACGAACCATCATTGTGAACCATTTTTACTATCGGGAAATCTGAAATTCGGGAATTCTGTTATTTCGGGTTTTTAACTACCTAACAACTTAATGGAATGTAACTATTTATTAATAATCTACTTAGGCGAGAACTTAGTTTATTCCAGGGGAAAAATAATACAGTAAAAGTTAAAATAAATAAATTAAATATTGGGGAACATTTTACAAACAGCGCCATCTAGCCCGATACTAAGCAAAGCCTGTATTAATAAAACCAGATAGCTATGGAATACTTAAACACTATGTTTTTTCGTAAAAACATACTTATAATACATACTACACCCAGACACAATATAGTAATTATAGTTATTATAAATAGTTGTTCATATAATAATTTGTACCATGATATTTTTGACTTTTTATACAGAGCCATCTAACTCCAAACTAAGCAAAGCTTATTAGAACCAAAATAGCTGATACAGTAACTACTTATATACTTCTTTTTGTAAATACATACACATAATACAAACAACAGAACAAATTACTATGTTTGCTAATGTTTGCCCTTAGTGGCAATTGAGCCCACGCTATAGGCACGTCTTTCCACGCATACATATAAAGAAATATGAAGCAGTCAAAATATGTTTTGGTAGAATGATTTCCATTTGCATACTATTACGCACCTTGATAAAATGCAAGGCAAGCTAATCCACTGATTGTTGTAAACATACTCAAGAATAATACGCTTTAAGAAAAAAAAATACAACCGACTTCAACTTTGAATACCTGGATGACATCTTCATATTTTCTAGTAATTTTGATTTAAAAACCAAACTGCTAATCCGATTTCGATGTAGTTTATATGAAACTACTTCTAAAGTATTACCTACCAACCAAAAAAATAATCATTAATATTTGTTCATAATTGGCGTAGTAATCACGTAACAAACATACATACAAAGAAAAATATACAGCCGAATTGCGAACCTCCTTTTTTGAAGTCGGTTAAAAATAAGGCCTAGGTGTATTCTTCCAGGATATCCAGGTAAAACACAAAATTAACAAGTAAAAAATGAAATGCACAGTATTTTAATTTAATTGTTAAAATTGAATTTTAAATAATATGAGTTTTAGAACACATCAAATAGATCTAAGGAAAAATAAAAATTAATTAAGTAGAAAACAAAAAAACACTATTATATCATTAGAAATACGAGAATATTAAATTTTTTTTTAAAAGGTAGTCTTTTATAAACTTCTCCGTTTCATAAGGAAGCTATTGAGAAAACTACAAAGCGGAGCAAATACGTTAAAAACGAATAACCAGAAATAAAGAAAATAGAGACAAGAGGAGCTAAACATTATTCGATTCCAAAAACAGCATACCTTTACTGCAACTCAAGCCATAGATTAAATGATAGTTTGATCCAAATAAATCGCCGTGAAAATTGTCCCTCCACTGAATGCCGGTAAACACTAAACACTGCGCATCCAAACCGTCCCCAAACATCAATCACTCAAACTGAGTTAATCCACAACTAAATTAACTCGCGAACAGCATTCCCCTTAACGTAATCAATCCAACGACGGAATTTCAACTCTATTACAGATAGTGAGGAGTTATTTTTACTTGGATCATTAGTTAGAAAAATTATAGTTGGTAGTTTAAGCTTTGGTCCTTTACATATAAGGATGAAAGTTGCTTAATTCGGTTAGGTTTCGATTTTTTGTATAATTTTAGATACTATTGAATCTAATGACGCTTTTCACGGATGTAATATGAGTGTAAAAATTAAGTGTTTTGACTGTATTCATAACTAACAGTACGTATTGTAAGGAATAGTTTATTAAAAAAGATCATTAAGTACCGTTTTTTTTTAACTTTCAAATGAATTATAATTTTGGTCGTACTTACATTTTAATAGACCTAGATATTTCCTAAAACTGCACATAGAACCACCGGAGGACGTGAAGCAGCGTCCTCACATTTTGCGATCCCCAAGCCGCCTACTAAGCGTGGGTTTTGCGACATCTACTGTCTGACGAAGGCCTCCCCCTTAATAGGGGGTTTACAATTATCCCCATGTTTGGCAGGCGGCTTGGGGATCGCAGAATACCCGACCAAGGCCGTCTTATAGCAAGGGCCCATAATAATTTGGGGCCCTGTTGGAAAAAATATGTAATGACATAAAACTCATTTTTCTGTTCTTTGTGTATACAAAAAATTAGAACGAAAAAATGAGTGCAAGCGTTGTATCGACCCTCCAGGGCACCTGTGAGGTCGGGGCCCTGGGCACGGGCCGCGTGTGCTCTTATGGTAAAGACGGTACTGTGCCCGACCTCCGGTGGTTCTGCAGGGCTAACATGCGCACCGCGAGAAAATTTTATCGTGTCTTTATGTCGTGCGAAAACGAGACAAACTTATACAGATTCGTAGCCTTGTCCTGTTTTTAAGAATCGAGAATATTTTTTCTCGCGGTGCGCATGTTAGCCCTGCAGGACACAGAAAAGCGAAAGCCTTTTAGGCCTTCTTAGGTAGAGCGGCTGTCAAAACAATGTTGTGGAAAACCGCTGTCGCCAGTTTCACACTTATTTGTATATAAACTACGACGAAAAAATGCCAATCACTGGTCGTCCATTTTGCAACAGATTAAAATTGATTTAATTACGATGCAATGTGGTTTGGTTTCCTACGCGTCTATTTAAATTGTCTTTATGAGTATTCTCAGTTTAAAAACATGTCGTCGTCAGCCATAAGACGTCCACTGCTAAACGACGGCCTCCCAATAGAGGGGTGTTGCCATAATCCCCACGTAAAAACATGTATATTAGTAGAATTGACATTATGCGCATTTGCACTCAATGCCGGCTAGCTCGGCCCGTCACATTTCCGTTCTATTCACTTCTCTCTTCAGTGGTTCTGGAGGCAGTATTAGAACAGGTACCCAGGTCCACACCGACCGAGATTCACAGTGATATTCAGATTCACGTAATAGGCATGATGACTACATTTTTTTTATTGCCTCATAAAAAAAGCTGATCATCAATAGAGCTAATCAACGAAAACAAAATTTAAAACAATTCAAAAATAAATAAGTTCTAAGTATTTTAATTTCAAGCTAGACAGAGAGCGCGCTATACTGCGCTATGACGTCAAGCCTCAGGCGCGGCATACAATAACATGTGCTTTGCGAGAAAGGGATAGAGCATCCCCTCTCTATCCCCACCTAAAACTTTAAACGCTCATATCTCAGAGGTTTATCAGCCAATACAATTTATTTTTTCAGTATGTGTAATGTATTTAGTTATATTCATCACTAAGCCTGTTATTTGTCATAAATTAAACATTAGGCCACACGCCTATTGACGCCATTGAATTTTTTCTCAAGACGTATGCAGATTTTCTCACTATTTTTTCCTTCACCGAAAAGCCAATTGTAGGTAAATAAAATTGACTGTGTCTATTGTATTGTAGGTATATAGTACCTATATAATTATTAGCTACTAGTAGGTAGGTATAGTGTATTTTTTTTTTTGTTTACGGTTAAGTGACGAGACGAGCAAGACTTTTACTTGGTGGTAAGCGTCACACCTGCCACTAACAGTAGCAGTGCCAGAATTGTGAACTTGCGAATACAATCCCGCACTGCATTGCGCTCGTCACCCTGAGATATTACATGTTAAATCTCTTCAAACCCAGTAATTTATCTGGTAGCATTGCCCTTCAAACCGGAACACAGTAATGCTGGCACACTACTGCTTGGCGATTGAATAACTGGCAAAGGTGTGGTACTTCCCCAGGCAGACTCTACAGTAGAGTCCTACCACTACAAAAATATCTTTGGTACATATTATGCTCTTTTAGACTGCAATTGTAATGTAACACGTTTTTTTATCCTCTGCATCAATTAAGCCCGTACGCACCCTTCTTGAACATCCGACATAACAGTTTAACAGCAAAGTTCATTAATTTCCAATTGCCGTGACGCTACACCCTGTGCAAAATGCCCGTGAAAAGGGTGCTTAATAGTGAGCCTGTATAAAATACATTAAAGCACACCCACAAACCAATTTCAACTCAATCATTTCCAGTTAGAGTTCATAATAGTTAACACTGTAGATTATTTCACTAACGCTTGCTCTCACGCTAACTTAGATCTTACTGCACTTACAATAAGTACATAATGCCTAATAGTGTAGAAATAAACCTTGTGGTTGGAATTTCAAGCTAATTTAGACTTTATTGCTAGCCACGTAAAGTTATAATGGTTTGTGGTTTTAAGATGAAGTCTTGTGGTTCGGTTGGTTTTTATTCCATTCATTAGAGGATATTTTATGAGCTATTACGGTTTAAATAAGCGTTTCTTTTGATATGGTGTTGTTTACTTTATTTGGAGTATTTTGTGTCGAAACCTGGATGCGCGGATCTAACTTACATTTAAGGCTTAATAAGTCCTTGTTGATAGACTGTACAAATACAAATAGTTTATTGATAGAAAGAAAGAAAGAAAGAAATGTAATTTATTTTGTAACATTATTGTAAGTAATTTTAATATAATTCTTAATTAACAGTCCTGGGATGATGTCACAAAAATGGCTTCATCTCAGCATAGTGCTGTTTATCAAACAGCGCTGATCTTCCGTTGAAGCCGATTCAAGTGAGGTCACGAAAGGTTATAACAGTGAAACGTTTTCTTAACATAAAACTAAATAAAATATTATCTGTACACCTACACAGTCTATTTTATTTATATAAATAAATATTATGTTATATTTGACAAATTAAACATGAGCAGATGTACATAGAACCTCAGAGAAATAATAAAAAACTAGAACCAAAGTTAGAATACTAAAAAATGTATTATGGATGTATACAAATTATTTTGTAGTTATACAAGTTTACAAACGGAAAAAGAGGTGTTTCGTGATAAATAAGTTAATCAGTAAAACATATTTTATAGGTACTTTTAAAATATTAAAATAATTAAACTCAAGAGAGAATTTAAACACCCCCTTAAGATTGAAATATATAACACCAAAGTTTCACGTCAAATTTCATTAAGTATGTCACAAAAAATAATCACTTAATAAAATGAAATAATAATTATAAAAATACGTTAATAATCTCTTATTTTAAAATAAGCTTCAATGTCATAAAACAAATTCTCTTGTAACCACGCTCTGAGCTTGGTTTGGAAGCACCCGGTGGAAGGAGCATCTCGAATGGAAGCACAGAATAAATAATAGTACTACATACAGAAAGTTCACTCCGCAAAGGAATTGAAATAAATAAGGACTCTATTTACTAGGCAATAAAGTAGCAATTCAACTCGCACAGCGCTGGATACCGCTCGCTATATTCACCTAGATATACCGCTCTTTTTCTATCAAGTTATTAAATTCTACGTTGAAGCCATCTGGGGCCGTACCGTGAACTGCTTATACCGGGACCGAATAGGTTCAGCTGCCGACACTGCACGACCGCGAACCTTATTGCGAGGCGATAAAATTCACAGTCGCGCAGCGTCGGCAGTTGAGCGTATTCGGTCCCGCTATAAGCAGTTCACGGTACGGCCCCTGAACTACATTACACATCCCCCACACTCCTCAAATGTCCCCACAAGTTAATAGTTCTCATATTATCAGTTCGCAATTACTAGCCCGATCCTTTGTGCAAATAAATAAGTCGTTATTAAGTAGTCTCTCTATAAATAGAGGGCGCCACCCTCCAGCTAGGAGCACCATACTTTCGATATTTGTAGGATCACGTGTTAGTCGTGTCGACCACAATTAACTATTGACGTGTCAGAGTGGTAGAGCGCCACCTTTATAAAAAAAATTAAGCGTTACGTGGAACGGTAGTATTTAACCGACAGGAATTAATTGTGAATAAGTTTTACTAAGAAAACAACACAGAAAACGCTAAAACAAACAATTGTTCAAAAGAAAATGTTTATGTCACCCTCAACAAAATGCATGGAACAAAGAATATTTGTCCGGTACTACAACTTGACCTTAAAAAGTAGAAACAAAACGGGGGTGCTACTTTCTATGCAAACTTTTCAAAATCACGTATAGCTTGGCAACACTGAATAATATTTTGTATTGAAAACTTTTAGTTCAATTTTATTTAATTTCTACTCTTTCTGGTTGTACTGTACATAATTGCTTGAGTTGTTTGCTATAAAAAAGATAAAATAAATATAAAAAACTCATATACAGGGTTAGTTTTAATCAATTAGCATCCTTTTAAGCGCGTATTCTGTACATCAAAACAAACAAATTTTGGTCAACTATGAGGTCAACATTGAAATCGCAAAAAAAAAACGGCTGTTCCATACATTTTGCGCAAGGTCGATAAACTTTTTGCATGGAACAGCTGATAATTTTTTCGTGATCTCAATCCTGGCCCCATAGTAAAAGTTGTTTGTTTTGATGTACAGAATATGCCTTTAAAAGGATGCTAGCTGATTAGAACTAACCCTATATATTAACCAATTATTCAGTTGAATCTTTTAAGCTTCCGCGATTTGAACACATAATTATGTTTAAATTTTTCAGTTGTTCATAGCGTCAAGACTAAAATAAATCTTTTACATACGTTTTCAAAATTTCAATAAGTTGTTGATTTTAATGCAAGCTTTAACGCATAAGAATTGAATGCCAAAATTTCGAACTAAACCAAATTAAGCATATTTTGCGTATGGAGTTCTCGGCTTACGAGTCTTTACTTAGCCACATATTTAAAAAAATGTTAGAACAGATTTTCCGTCAATTTCGTAAAACCATAGCCAACCTACCGTCCACAACTGGTGCGTTTACCCAGCGTTTAGTGCGTGATGCAATAACCTTGTCTTTGCACAGCGCTTTATTGAATTTGTTTCAATAGTTTTGGCGGGAAATTTAAAATTTGATGATGAGATGTTTTTCTCAGATTGATCATTGAATTTGAAGCTATAATAATCATCTATTCATCAAGTATCATAGACTCATATAGATCATTAATTTTATTGCAGTAGCATTCACATTAATAAATTACATAAACATATTTGAAATTGAAATTAAAATTAAAATAATCAAAATATAAATATTGACTTTGAAGCTATAAATAATAACTATGTATAATAATTAATATGATATACATTTTACTTGTACTTAATATTTTATTATTAAGCGAATTTTTTTAATGTTTATTTATATTTAATAAATTTAACATTTTCGATACTTAATTAATAATTTTTGTGTTGTATGTTTATTGACTGTGTAGTTATTATTATTCAATCGATTTATGAACTTATGAACATTGAATATGAAGTTATGAATATTCTTTATGGAGTAACTAGCTGCGGCCCTCAATTTCACTCAAGTGAAGAGAAAAACGGTGACGATGATGACAATAAAAAGTCGCCTGTATGTTATTCTAGAAAATAAGATATCTCCATTCCGTGTTACATCTAAATTCGTTCAGCCGTTTTGGCGTGAAGAGGTAACAAACTGTATGTTCCTAAGTGAGTGTGTATACACACACTTAGACAAGAAATTTCTTCAAAAATGATTCACGATTCGGGGGTGAACTGAAAAAGAAGTAATTTTGGTTTATTGTCATTATAACCTTCCAATAAGGTTACTACAACAAATTAGCTTTTATCGAATCAACTGCTCAAAATGATTAAACCATTCAAACCAAAACGGCAAATGTCATTTTCCACGACTCAATTTAATTTAATATCATTGAACTAATTTAAGGCCCAGAATACGTTGTCGCTATTTTGATCATATATTTCAATATTATTTTTAGGCATTAGCCTTTATTAACTACAACATACTACTTATACTACTTAGTCTACTACACAAAAAATAAAAGGATTGCATCCAGACCGGTGAAAGTCTAGAGACAATCCAAATGCTCAAAACCACTACCAGTCGGCAGCGTATCTAGCATGCTGGCGACATTGCCACGCTGAATGGCAATGCTTATGCGTTGGGCCAAATAAACTAACTAACCAAATAACTTTCAATATTGTGAAGCTGAGTACAATTATAGAAATGTTGCTAAAAATAAAGGGACACCGTTTCATGGTTGATATACCAAAAACACGTACGAAACGGTTTGATTCCACTTTCTTTATTCAAACTGCTAAACAGTGGAATGCGCTGCCTGAGTGGATGTTTTCCGATAATTATAATCTTGGTGTGTTCAAGTCGAGAGTGAATCGGTTTCTTTTAGGCAAGCGTGCTCCATCGTATACTGCATCTTTGTTTAACAAAGACGGGTTGGCAGTCAAACGCAAGCCTATTAAAAATAAAAATAACAATAAAATATAAATTTTATTAAAATATAATTTAAATCATGCATTCATTCATTCATTCATTCATTCATTCATTCATTCATTCATTTGATTCACTCGTTTTTCTTATTTCGCATTCGACGGCGGGAAAAATATAATAGGCGTTGTAGCTTATTGGAAGAAGATGCACCTTGGAAACGTGATATTTTGGTTCGTTGCCTTGCCAGATCAGTATCAACGATTTACAGTTTACGTGTAGAAGTGAAAAATTCATATAACTGGATTTTAAAAACATCACAACTCCTGCATAATTATGTCCGGTGAAGAAATTCAATGGGCCAGCGTGTTGAAGTATCGCCTAATCGCCCTTCAAGGGCGAGCCTGTGTTCAGCTGTGGGATGTTATAACTGGTGCAAAAAATTGTAGCTCCTATCAATGTGTGCGTGGAAGAGACAGCGGTGGTGATTTCTGGGCCTTAAATGACTCGCTAAACATTCTGTATAATTTGTCTTACTCATTCACGACAATGCGGTGTTTTTCAATAAAGAGCTCGATCGAAAACAAATTACTTACGGTACCGTATAAAATTGAATCGTTAGTAACATTGTTGGCCATAAAAAATAAACGAGTTCGAGCAATTGAATCAACTTTGTAGAGGAAAATTAATTACTTTGCGGACGATGTGCAGTTTATTTGTACGGGAATCGGGTTTTTATGCGGAGTTTTTAATGAAACTGGATTGTTGGAGATTTTTATTTGCCGCAGTGTTTACTTTTTGTCCTTTTTGTATAGATACAAGCTTAGGATGAAACGCGAAGTTTATTTAAAACTACAAAATTAAAAGTATATACTTACTTAACTACAGAATCAGGATAGGCTAACTTCGTTAACCCAAATTCTATAAGAAATTGTTGATTATCTACATAATTATCTCATGTATATAAAAAATCGTCCAAAAAAACATTACATAACATAGCATAACATAGCTTAAGATATTACGTATATACGTAGACGTGTCTTTTACGTAACGTAAAAGTATCAGAAGAAACAGAATTTAACGTAATTTATCAAGAAAAATTACAGTAATATTTACGTAACACTGCATTATACCAATAAAACAGGAATCTGTGACATAATAAATGTCAAAAATGTGACATTTTGGCCTAGTTCATACAAGGAAGTATGGGAATTTTGTACCACTAGAGCGCCTGCGCAATTTCGCATGGGTAATGTCCTAAAACTTTCTTCATAACTGTACTTAATGACAAACAGTATTTAAAAAAGCGTTTTTAATCCGAGCAGTTTGACCACAAGATTTTTTCTGTTGGACAAATCAGTTTGTTTGACCATGAGGAGGAACCGGAATAATGTGGCAGTTATCATTATCTGGCAAGAGACGTCCATTGCAGAATAAAGGCCTCCCTCTTAGACCGCCACACTATACGAAAACCTGTCATTTGCATCCACCAGTTGCCCGCGACTTTCACAATGTCGTCAGTCCACCTATTCATGGCCACATAATTGTGGCAGTTACTTTCTATTTTCTCCATACAAAATAATATTTTTTGTCGAAACAAAAAAAAACTACCATTTAACGGAACTGTGATAGACGTCTAGCTTCAGCTATATCGATTGTATATTAACGGGTTGTAGGATTAAGGCTTTATTCGATTGTTTCGTCAAATTAAAAGATATCGCCATGACAAGTTTTCTAAACATCAACTTTAAACGTTTGAAATGCTTTAATAATACGGAGTTCTAAGGATTGGAATGTTCTGCCTGCATCCGTGTTCCCTGTTAAGTTCAAACTAGGATCTCTTTAAGACAAGAGTGAATAGGAACATTACGTTGAGATGTTGACTAATGCTAGCCCATTTACATTTAAACAACTTACACACATACTGCGGTGCATAACAGATCCAACTAAGACTTTAAAATTCAAAAGTTTTATCTTCAAAAAAAATTCTGTGAAAATTAGCAAGATTACCGTAAAAGCTACGACAAACCTTAATTTGCGTTAAAGCAACAAACCGAAAAACAGAGTCACTGTCACATTCATAGTAAGTATGATTATCATAACACAAAAACATGCTTGCATATACAGGCTGTTAGTTTGAACACCGTTATCCTTCTAGGATTTCATTGTACTCATAATTATGAACAACTCTTACTATGGGGCCAACATTGAAATCGCGAAAAAAAAATCTGCTGTTCCATACATTTTGTCCAAGATCCAAAAACCTTTTTGTATGGAACAGCTGTTTCTTTTTCGTGATTTCAGGGTTGGCCCCACAGTAAAAGTTGTTCATAATGATATCCTAGAAGGATAACGGTGTTCAAACTAACACCCCGTATATACGCACAAAATTAAAACGTAATACTAATCGAAAACCGTGACATTAACATGACTCCATTTAGCTAATACCCCATTGTAACGCTGTTCTCGCCGCATAGAAAACTATACAGTACTGTCGATTATATCCCTTTTGTATAAAAAATAATAATAGCACAATAGAATGAGTGGGGTCGCATCGCAATTATTTGTTCGATTGGGCCCGTTTTACCCTTGAAGAGTTTGATCCAGCGCTAATTGCTTTTAAACGGATAGTGAATTAGAGCATCTTTGGAGATATATCATCATCATCGTTAGCCCGGAGACGTACACTGCTGAACGAAGACCCTTCTTAGAAGATATAAATATCTTTAGTTTATTAATTGATCTTATAATACCAACATGCTCAAAAAATTAAAACTAATGCTGAAAACCTCAAACGGCACAAATATGGGTATTTAGACAGATTGTACATGTTTGTGCCGTTTGGGGTAGAGACTTTAGGACCTTGAGGGCCGGCCGCACATGTCTTACATAGGCACCTGGCGAATCGTTTAGTCGAGGGTGACCGGAATGCTGGCGTATATTTTGGTCAAAAACTTAGCATTGCCATCCAACGTGGCAATGCCGCCAGCATTCTGGCCACCTTTCCATCATCTACGGGGCTTTTAGTTTAAATTTTGTATTTTTTAATATGTAGGGTTTGTTTAGTTGCAAGGTAGTTTTAATCAAATTTTAAGCACTTTTCTAATATATAACTATCTATATATATAATATATATATATATATATATATATAGAACTCATCATCATCATCAGCCCGGAGACGTCCACCGCTGAACGAAGGCCTCCCCTTAGACCGCCACACTGTACGACAACCTGCCATTTGCATCCACCGGTTGCCCGCGACTTTTACAATGTCGTCGATCCACCTAGTGATACATGAGTATTTTATCAGGTATAAATAATGTACCTATATACCAACATTACTCTATTTAATATGCATTTTAGACTTTACTAGACTCTTCGTTGCTTTACTAAGACTCTTTTAAGACCTACTTATGTAAAAAAATAATTGCGAACTTTTAGTGATACCTATGTTTGTTTCAAGTTTAATAACTGACCAGTCTTTAATGATCAGTTCATTACTGTACAACTTTTATTATATAGAATTATAGAAAGAGAGCTAGATCCTCCAAGGTTTACAAGACTAATTGATACTTCAAGACTACTTGAATGTGTTTCAACTGTCAATAAACAAGTTGAATAATTCTGCTGCTCACATTGAGCTAATATTTAAAGAGTCACAATCTCTAAGTGAAAACAATCAAAAAACTACTGCCGTTGTGTGACCTATACGTGCATTATATAGTTCACAATTGTTCGAATTTATACGTTATGTCGCTTGTATAGTGTTCAATGTATGCTTGAGCGTTTGTGTCATATCGTAGTTCAAGTCGTTCAAAAAGTCGGCGCACTGAATAGCGTACGCCGAGTTTTGGCGCGGACATTTTTTTGCACGGTTGTGACTCTATAGATATTAGCTCAATGGCTGCTCATGATATAAATAGTTGCAATAGCTCTCAAAGATTCGTTTTACCAACTCTACACGATCCTTTATTAAGCAAAATAATTAAACATTAAGCCAAAATGTGGAGTTGGTATGGTGTTTTGCCAAATTGATTTTGTAGTAGTAGGACTCTACTGCAGAGTCCGCCTGGGGAAGTACCACACCTTTGCCAGTTATTCAACCACCAAGCAGTAGTGTGCAAGCATTACTGTGTTCCGGTTTAAAGGGCAATGTTACCAGAGAAATTACTCGTTATGAAGAGATTTAACATCTAATATCTCAGGGTGACGAGCGCAGTGCAGTGCGGCGCAGGATTGTGTCTGCAAGATCATAATTCTGGCACTGCGTCAAAAGATTGTATCAAAAAAAAATGTAGCCATCTACAATAGATGTTTTTGTGTTATTAGATCATCAGAATTAGCAAGCCTGATCCTCAAATCTTCATCTGTTCAGAAACAGAATAGTAGGTCTACTCTATTGTTCGAAATTACATCATCACTTCAAAGGCGGCTTCACACTCCTTCAATTGAGCTATTTAAGAGCAAAACATCCAAACAAATCTTTCAAATTAGCCGCGCATAATCCTCTTTCAATGAATCAAGGGCCCCAGAACTTGATACTCAAGATTTTGTAAAGAAATCCCTAGTCTCAGTGTCAGTATTACATGTCCAGCCATCTTGTGTCAATAGTTGTGAACAACCTTATTCTTCTGAGGGTAAAACTTGTTTTGCCTGAAACGAATGGTAAAACTAAAGTTGTAAATTCTGTTTAAAAACGCCGATAGTCGCATCCGAATTCAATAGTTTTTCAATTCGTATTGTATTGTGAAATTGGACGGATAATCTGTCCTTGCGCAAGCCGCCATTTTATTGTTGCGTCACAAAATGGCGGCTTGTTTTGGCGCGAAAATTAGACACTTTCTTTGTTATGCTTGAATGGAAGTTTAAGCCTATTGTTAGATGGATATCTAAAGAAGATGGAATTAAGTTAAGTAGGTATACTTTGAAATAAACATTTAAAACTATTGACTATTGACTATTGACCATAAAATGCAATTCACTCAGAGAGTCATAACATTCAAGAAAATTAAGGAAAATAAGCGTTTATTATACACTGCGTTTAATTTGCGTTTAATTTGTAGTTAATGTAGTTAATAGTGCCTGTCACTTTTAATATATTTAAATAGTATCTGTATTTTAAACATAGAACTGGCATGGATGAATGGCGTAAGAGGAGATATTTTTCCAGCATTATATGGAAAAATGCCTACGATTATGCTTGTATGTACCTATACTTTTCACATTCATTTCAATAGTTGAAAAAATTATAAGAAACAAAAGACTAGCACCATATAATACCTTACTAGCGGTGCCCGCGGTTTCATTCGCAATAGGCATGATGACTACTATTTTTTTATTACCTCATAAAAAAGCTGATCATCAATAGAGCCTATCAACGAAAAGAAAATTTGAAATAATTAAAAAATAAATAAGTTCTAAGTATTTTAATTTCAAGCTAGACAGAGAGCGCGCTATACTGAGCCATGACGTCAAGCCTCAGGCGCGGCATACAAATGCTATACTAACACGTGCTTTGCGAGAAAGGGATAGAGCATCCCCTCTCTATCCCCACCTAAAACTTTAAACGCAAATATCTCGGAGATTTATCAACCAATACAATTTATTTTTTCAGTATGTGTAATGTATTTAGTTATATTCATCATTAAGCCTGTTATTTGTCATAAATTAAACATTAGGCCACACGCCTATTCGTGAAATTGTAATTACCCTATGTATAAGCTAAAAAGGTATTCCGCTCAAGCCTAGGCTGTGGTAGTTTTAGACGAACTCGATGCGCAGACCTTTTGTTGATATTGTCATAAATCTCAAATAATGTGGGGTTATTTAGTACAAATTTCGCCATCTCAAATATATATAGACAAGGAACTGTTAAAAGATTATTAGATTTAAGTAATGATTTGCACGAGTCATCCTATTTCATTCTATACTTATAGAGGTCTATATCAAATTTCATGTAAATCCTTTCAGCCATTTAGCCTGATTGAGTAACAAAATTCCAAACATCTAAACATTCAAACATACAAACTTTGCCATTTTATAATAATAATATGATTTTTAATACTCTACGCTACGGTGTGATACAAAAACGCGTAGCGACAAACACGATAAGTTTGTGCACGACATTCAGTTAGTGAAGCGAGGATCGTGTTAGCTCGCAATTACTAACCATTATAACTTAATCTGACGCTGGATTAGTTTACTGGAAACTGGAAGAGTCTAGTTGAGAACATTCCTGAGCGTAGAAGCCGTTAGATAATCTAATTAGCGATTAAAAGAACTTACCTAAATGTGAAGTTCGGTCACTGATTACTAATCTACTCTACTTAGTAATTACGTATAATCACACTAGTATTATCACGCTAATATTATAAAATAACATGTGATTGTTTGTCGGTAGGTATTTATATATTTTTTTTAAACATTTCGATAAAATGTATATGGGACCGCCTATGAAGTATTACCTACCAAACAAAAAAAAATCATCAAAATCAGTTCATAATTGGCAGAGTAATCGCGTAACACACATACAAAAAAAAACATACAGTTGAATTGAGAACCTCCTTTTTTGAAGTCGGTTGAAAAAACGTGTGTGCGTGTGTGTTTGTTACCTATTCACGCCAAAACGGCTAAACAAATGTGGATGAAACTCGGAATCGGGATAGACAATTTCCCGGCATAACATAATATTATAGGGTACCTACTTCTTATCATCATCATCACCGCCATTTTTCATCATCGTGCGGGTGATACGTATAAAATGGTCGATTGAAATTTTCACATGACATAACCATTGTGCTACCAGCAGCTGTACTATGGCTTTACCCGAGACTTTCCAATTTTCCCGCATTTTTTGGTATACAAACTAAAGGGGTTCTCATAAATCAAGTATAAAGTTCTAGCAAAGAGATATTATATCGGCGCATCGGTTTCTTCTGGGACGCGTGTTCCATCGTAGGCTGTATCTTTAACGAGATAGTAATCAAACGAAAGCATATTTCAAAAAAAAACCTAAATATCGTTAGGTGTAAGACGTTGGACCCTGCCTGCATGACGACCACGACCATTATAGGAAAAAGATTGCGTGTCCTGTAGCGTGAATTGATTTGCGTCTTAATATTTGATATAATATTTGAATACGACTTGATATTTGTGTGTGTCGTATCCAGGTTATGTAATCTTCGACGCGAGAGCTCGTATATAATTCAGTTACGTCGCCGACTAACGTGTTAAACTTGCGCCTTCCACACGACTATAACTTGGTGTTTAGTACGATAGAGTTCAAAATTTATTTTTTAAGGCCGCTTGAATTGCTCCCGGCAAACAAGAGGAGAGTTCAAGTTCTCTTTGAGACTCGATTGAATGACGATCGCGACGTCATGCAGGACGACTGGCAATTGTTAGAAAGCTAAAGATCGGGGACCTTGGATGAGGTTTATGTCGACCAGCGGACGTTTTATTTTTATTTTTTATACAATGAAGTGACGAGACAATCAAGACGTTCGCCTGGTGGTAAGCGTCACGCCTGCCACTAACAGTAGCAGTGCCAGAATTGTGAACACAATCCTGCGCTGCACTGCACTGCGCTCGTCACCCTGAGATATTAGATGTTAAATCTCTTCATACCCAGTAATTTATCTGGTGGCATTGCCCTTCAAACCGGGACACAGTAATGCTTGCACATACTGCTTGGCGTTTGAATAACTGGCAAAGGTAAATACTTCCCCAGGCAGACTCTGCAGTAGAGTCCTATCACTACAAAAAATATTCCTGTTATGATGACCTACAATACTGGTTGTCGCATTTAACTAGCAGACCTACATGCGGATGACCACTACGCAACAAAAACAAAGTAGAGGAAAGCAAACTGAGTTACGAAGAAGTGCTCGTAAAGCCACAGTTCGGGACTATACAGAGTGTTAGTTTGAACACCGTTATCCTTCTAGGATATCATTGTACTCATCATTATGAACAACTTTTACTATGGGGCCAACCCTGAAATCACGAAAAAAAACAGCTGTTCCATACTTTTTGTCCAAGATCGATGCACCTTTTTGTATAGAATAGCTATATTATTTTCGTGATTTCAGGGTTGGCCCCATAGTAAAAGTACTACATAATGATGAGTATAATGAGATATCCTAGAAGGATAACGGTGTTCAACCTAGCAACCTGTATTAGCAGCTGCTTTTTTTTTACTACCAGTTTTTAGCACTTAACTTGCTGCGTGGTAGCGGCATAACTATCGTTATCATGCACCAGAAGTATTCCATTGCTGAACAAAGGCCTCCCCATTGGACCGCCACGCTGTACGACAACCTCCCGCGACTGTCACAATATCGTCCGTCCACCTAGTGGGAGGCCTACGTACGCTGCGTCTTTCGGTTCGTGGTCGCCACTCAAGAACCATTCTTCCCCATCGATTATGTCAGGTTCTTTGAGCGATGTGGCCTGCCCATTGCCACTTCAACTTGCAAACCCTGACAGCTATATCGGTGACTTTGGTTCTATGGCGAATATCTTCGTTCCTCCGAGCATAGCTCTCTACATTGCGCGTTGTGTGACAGCCTCTACAGCGTCAATGAACTTTAATTGACGCTTCTGGCGATTCTTGGCTAGTTTGGTGGAATTTTGGCCATTAGTGACATCGATCAGGAAAACTTAACTCACATAATCATATTCCAGATGCGAGTTAATAATGGCACCCTTATTGTGTAACAGGATACTGTACAAACAGCGCTGTCCAAATTGGCCGGGTTGTGTGTGACGGCGCATTGCGCTGTAATTAGGCGCGGGCACGCGACCGCCACGCGCCGCCGCCGCACTCGTACTGTGATACTGTTCCAGATTCAAATACTGAAAATGTTTCTGATTGGTGAGATTACAGACTAGCGATCTTTTGTTAACACCTTTTTAGTAGTGGTTTTCGATTTTAAACCATGGAGGTGGCAAGCCGAGAGATACCTCTCTGCCAAAAGTTTAATGGTCTTCGACCGACATGCACGTTATACAAGGTTTCGCGTATCGGTATTACTAAGCCGAAAGGATTTACAACTTATTACTATGGCGGTCTTGGTAAGAAATTACCAAGATCGCCATATAATGGGGACGCTTGAACAACATTCCCGTGATTTGTCTTAATTTTATTTTTATTTTATCTACTTAATTATTCTCCTTCAAATTTTAGTTGTAATTTAGTCAGACCAATGAAACTCTTAGGGTTTCCCCTGACGTGTATAGAGCATCTGGACTGCCACTCCAGTTGCATAAGTCAGAAAATAATAATTTTAGACCATAATTTTAAGAATAAAAAAAGCTCTAGCAGCTACAATACCAAATTAACGCAAATCCTCCCTTAATTACATAATTACTTCAATTAAGGCAAAGCTCGAGAATTAATTAGCAATTCGCCGCTCTCAAAGGATCTTAATGAAGACTAATAAATATAAGGCGACGAAAGATTCTGCAAACTTTATATACTTCCAAGACTTTGCTCTTACATTCTAATCTCGACTTTATTGTATCTGAGTTATGGCTGCAGTTTGCGCGAAGAGATGGTGAAAGTTGTGACCGTTTCGAACAGAATACTGAAAGCTGACAAATACTAAATTAACCTTTTAGCCAAGCAAGTATGGCGGGTGAGTTGGTGTTAGTACGAAATTTAATTAAGGATTTCGGTATTCGAGCTTGGTTTACATGGAAACGGCTTCTTAGGCTTTAATTTCTAAAATCAGTGGTTTAAGGACGCTCTAAAATTATAGATACAAAGCTTCGTGAGAAGAAAACCTATTGACTTCTGAGTTGTTTAATTCACTCATGATATACATACAGAGAAAATGCATTAGCGAACTCAAATGCTAAAAGTTTTCTATAGTCTAATGTTTTTTTTTATTGGTTTCGGGTTTGGGACGCCACTCAAGGAACGTAGGTACATAGCGGACATTTAGTTAAGTCAGTTATATCTGTCTGATGGCAAATACACCGTTGCCAAAACACAGATGCAACAATAACGATGTGCTCAACATTATATTGCCAACTGCTGAAGCTAATGAGGACGATGAAATTTTAAAATGAGGACGCCATCAGTGAGGACTTTGTGAAAACGTCAGTTAGTTTGATATAAAGCCATCTCCACACCAGCGTACCTAGCGCCATCACAATAAATTAATTAGCGCCGCCGACGTCGCTCGATTTGCCAGTGTACACAGGCCTTATGTAACGAGAGGTACATTATGTACTGGCTTGCCTCACCAGCTTTGTTTTTACTTTGTATTAAGTCGTTATTTTCATTACCGACATCATCATCATCATCAGCCCGGAGACCGGAGTCCACTGCTAAAACGAAGGCCTCCCTCTTAGACCGCCACACTGTACGACAACCTGCCATTTGCATCCACCGGATGCCCGCGACTTTTACAATGTCGTTGGTCCACCTAGTGGGCGGCCTTCCTACGCTGCGTCTTCCGGTTCGCGGTCGCCACTCAAGAACCTTTCTTCCCCATCGGTTGTCAGTTCTTCGAGCGATGTGGCCTGCCTAATGCCACTTCAACTTGCAAACCTTGCGAGCTACGTCGGTAACTTTGGTTCTTTAGCGAATATCCTCGTTCCGAATTCTATCGCGCAAAGTAACTGCGAGCATAGCTCTCTCCATTGCCCGTTGCGTGACTCTAAGTTTCTCCAAAAGGCCAGCAGTTAAAGACCACTTTTCAGTTCCATATGTCATCACTGACACCCTTCACCGACATAGCTCAGCGTATTAATGAGCTGAAGTGGCAGTGGGCTGGTCATATCTGTCGCAGAACTGATAACCGGTGAGGTAGAGTGGAGACCACGAATTCGTGGCGAGAGTAGCTACTGAAACGAAAATGTTATATGAAACGCGTTGTTCTCAAAGTACCTACTCTAAGATTACTTTTTCAGTGTTTTGAAATAAAATAAATAAAATAAAATGTTTTAATAATTACACGACTGCCAATAAAGGTGGGTAATATTTTTAGGGTATGAACCCTGAAATCAAACTACAAAGAAATATATAGAGTTATGCACGTATGCAAGTTTCTTTATTCCATCATAAATTTTAAATGCCTGAACAGATTTGGATGTATGGGGTATCCTTATAATCCTTACATTATCTCGAGTGACACTGACTATAATATATTTGGCAGGGCATTCGTGTTTTTTTTTTTAAATTAGGATTCTTGGGTTCTAGTTTTAGTTGCAGTAAGTTTCCCAACAACTTAACTTGTTCAAAGCACAAGTTGATAAGAAAATGTTCCCGTCAAATCCAAGTTATGCCTCAGTAAAATGCCGATTTTTCTGGTACTGAAGGGGTTTTGAATTTTTAGGTTTACTTAATATTTGAATTAACACAATTTTGGAAAATATAAGAAAGCATGATGTCGCTCTCGACCGATAAAAATTTTCACGAGAGGTTGTTAGATAATCATCAAAAGCCCTGTGTATATGTCGCAGTCAAATTGCAGAATACGCCGTAATACATAATGGCTAGCCATTTAAAAAAACAGGTCCGTTTTATAAAGCGCCGACGCGGCGTTTAGCCGGATTGTATTAGGGCTTAATTATGTTTATCACCGGGACTTAATCGCGCACAAATAAATTTATTTTTATTTACCTCGACGTTTCGACCATGTTCCAATGGCCGTGGTCACGAGCTGACTGAAGAATGCGGTTCATCTTGGTGAAAAATGAGGGTGTTGTGGTGTCCTACCCTCATTTGGTCATGTTAAAACGTAGGTTTGTTTCCACGGCACACTACACTGACGGTATCAGCAGATTTCTCAGAAACCCTACCGCGATATGAAAACTTGCCTATAACGGGATTCCACGACGACGACAATCTAAATCCATCTTCCCGATTGATTCATCTTTTGTAATAGGGCTGAAAGTAAGTCCGCCTCATTGTATGCATGCTTCGCGTTCTACAACACAGCTAGCCATAATGTAAATGAGCTGGTCATGATCCGCCGCTTTGGCAATTTTTAGTTCAAATTTTGGACACTCCACTGGCACTTTGGCCCTTAGATAACATAAGGGTCACTTTTTTTATGTGGTTAAAACTGTGGTTGGTTTGTTTGCCTGCTACTAACTAACCAAGTGCCTTTTTTAACATAAATTTGTATACCTTATTAATATGGTAAACATTTTTCATTGTAGGCACCTTTATTAAAATACGGATAAACATAGGCCGCCATATTGTAGAACGAGTTGCAATGACAATCCGGCTAAACGTTGATCCACCGTTTTACAAAACAGTTCGGTTTTGTAAAATGGCTAGCCATTATGTAATACGGCGAATTCTACAGTTCGGCTGCGACATATACATAGACAGTGTTCTAGATGGTACAAAGGACTTGGTTTTTCCTACCACAGGCCCGTGGGAACGGCAACCTGCCAATTCGACACGAGGCGGGAAATCGTGTTTATCTCGATCACATCATTTGCACTCGTTTATTTCGTCTCGGAGGGAGGCGTTTCCGGTCGATAACGCTGTTTGAATTTAGAATAGGAAAAAGAATATCCGCAGATCGCAAAATGCGAGGCCATCCGATACTTCTTTTTTAGATCCTTTTAACTTTTAACGAATTTGTGAAAACTGGGAGTGTTTATTGAATGCAATGGATACTACGACTGAAGAGACGAGCAATACGTCCACCTGCCTGTAAGTATCACTCCTGCCCCTATAACAGTAGCGGTGCCAGACTCGTGAACTTGCGAACAAAATTCTGTGCTCACTGCACTGTGCGCGTCACCCAGAGATATTAGACGTCAAGTTTCTTCATGTCTCATTTCTCTGGTAACATTGAAAAGAAAGAAAGAAAGAAAGAAAGAAAGAAAAATAATTTATTTTGTAACATCATTAACGTAGATACTAATATAACTAAGTATAGTTAATTACTAATAAAATTAAATTAAAAGTGATGTCACAAAAATGACGCATTCAGGACGTGCGTCAGTATGTTCGCTGAGGCAGGTGTCCCTGACTTTTTTGCCGTAATACGTTCACGAGTAGCCTCGTTCTGGCATCACTTGCGCTGTTCCGGTAACAAAATTCTCTTGGCTATTTCTGATGATATGGGGGGTCCAATGTTTAGGCACTGGGTCTCTGTTCACATGGACAAGAACAAAAAAATACCTAGCACTATTGTGCATCATCCGTATTTTTATGTTTATTTTTTGACAAACACCCATTTACAGTGTGAATTTTAAAGAATTTATAATTTATGGGCACAATGCCTGAAATAAAACTTTTTTATTTATTTATTTAATTTTCGTTATTGCCCTTTGAACCAAAATACAGTAATGTTTGCCCACAACCACTTGGCGGTTGAATAACTAACAGAAAATTTGTCACAATTTTTGCTAAGACGATCGATATTCCGTGTTTCTTTGACGATTTCATCATATTTTATCTAAAACAATAATAGTTCCTAGTTTCGGACTTGAACTTGTCGATGAATTTTTCGTTGGTCAATGAAAAATAAAAATAGTGACAAGGAGCTTTGTACTTCCACTATAATATAACAATTGTATAAGCTCTATGCTTGGCTGTATAAGAGCTATACTATACTCGGTGTTTCTGTAAGGGATCGTATTTAAAACGAAATTATTCGCCTGAGAACTACCCAGCCCAGCGTAGTTATTAGTGAACTGAAGTGGCAGTGGGCAATGGGCATATTATCTGTAGCAGAATCGATAACCGCTGAGGAATACGTATTCCAAAGTGGAGACCACGAACTGACAAACATATCGTGGGACGCCAGTAGAACCGATGGAGTGACGGTATACGTATAAAGCTGTGACTGGAAGCCGAAGTTCAGGCTAAGTGGCGTGTATTGAAAGAGACCTATCTCCAGCAGCGAACTAAGGTGGGCTGATGCTGATTTTAAGCTCTAACGTGTTATTTGGCTATAACAATGCCCCTGCTAACTAAACTATTGAACCTTTCATTTTAAAACCCATAATCAAGAAAAAAAACTATTCAAACTTTAATCATAACTTCCCATTAAGGAATAATTTGATTAAAATTTGACAGCACCATCCTGTTTGTAAAAAAGCCGGATATAACAAAACTTAAGGGTAAGGGTAATTCAATTATTGGCTATAATATACCACCCATTTAATATAGACCCTTCGCGGGTTTATGAGTTTAAAATATTTGTTGAACAGCAATGGGTCAAGTAAGACTGGTCTCGGAACAAAGAGTTGCATAAAAGAGAGTTAACAGTGGGTTCCTTGCATATCATGTCGGTGTGGATTACCAGAGTTGCCGGCGGAACTGTAAATTTGATATTTCCGTTCGATTTGGTATACTTGAATTAGGTTGCTATCACAGGTTCGATTGAATTCTCATCGCGTATTCAGTAAATAGTATTTACATGCAGATTTTGACCACCATAAATTACCAACAAGAGAAGGAAATAATATATAACTCTCTCTTTTGCTCTCGTTTACTCGCCGTAGTTCAGTTTGCATAGCATAGCATTAGATGGAGAGAGCTATGCTCGAAGTTTCTTTCCGCGATAAAATCCGGAACGAGGATATTCGCCAAAGAACCAAAGTTACCGACATAGCTCGCAAGGTTTGCACGTTGAAGACGCAATGGGGTGGCCACATCGCTCGAAGAACTGATAACCGACCGGGCAGAAAAGTTCTGGAGTGGCCCGCGAACCGGAAAACGCAGCGTAGGTAGGCCTCACAAGGTGGACCGACGACATTGTGAAAGACGCGGGATGCAAATAGCAGGTTGTCGTACAGTGTGACACTCTAATGTGATGATGATGACATTGATGACATTTTAAGCCTTTTTACTGTCCACTGCTGAACATGGGCCCTCGAATGACGATTAGGTTATATCTGTTGCAATCAAAACTCTTAACCAGTCAAAAGTATTTTTGACTGAACAGGTTGGTCAAAAGTAATTTTGACTGGAAATCCTTGGTTAATAGTGCTTTTGACTACGGGGTTGTTTTGTTGGATGGTCACTGTCTACATAACAAACCTACCGTGTTCTATGTAGTAATCGGGCTTGAAATAGTAGTGTGCAACCCCTATGCATTTGAAGCGTATTGGAGCTCCATGGGGATGGGAAGTCCTCCCAAACGGTTTTAGACTGAATTCTCTTACTTTGCAGGGAGACCAAATAACAATATAAACAGGCTCACCTGGATTCCTGGACAGTCCTTTCACGGTAGTGATTATGGGTTACGGGCACGGCACGACACACTTTAAAGTCCTTTTCTAAATAAAAACACAGATTTGATGGCAGAACGCTTTTAGGTAAAATCGCAGATAATTTCGTATTATAGTTTTAGAAGAAGTAGTATGAATGACCGCGCAAGCAGCGGCGGCCGGCGATAGTCAGTACGAATACACCAATCACGTCTGTTTCCTTGCATCGGCGATTGGAAGCCTGTTAGCGCAGTTCTGTACTGCGCTTGTTATTGGTCGATGCATTTGTGAGAATCAATCAAACGCTTGGGCGGGAAATATGAACTTAAGATTTGATGATACATTACCGCCCACCAAAATACACGTGAGGTGTATTTTCGAAATATTCGAATAATGCAAAATAATTTACGTTTGGCATATTTACTAAAGAAGAATGCGAAAAATATGCCGGAGTAATGAATGATTCATTTTGGCATGGAACGGTGTCGTATATGTGTGAACAATAGTAAATCTAACGAATAATGAACTATAACTAAATGTTTAGATTACTTAACTAATAGATAGATAGATGTTAAGATAAATTGCTACGATTTAATCAGTTTGATTAGGTAAAGGGCAGATCTTTACTAACGGTCGCGTTAGGAAAGATCCGTTCGGTAGGCGCAAAGTAGCTACACGTATTACTCCATCTGGACTAGCGTGTAGGCGTTCTACGCGCGCGATAGGCCACTTTAGTGGAGGAGTTTCTGATTTGATTATAACTACAGAGTCGATGTCCAATGGTTTCGAATGTTTCGTCCACTTTGCACGTTGAGTAAGCGATTGGAGATATTCATTCTTCCACCGATTCCAAAAGTCCTTTGGATTAGTTGCCATCGTCTGAGACGGTTTATGTTGACCGAAGTAACATCTTCGTCGGGTACAGACGTTAAAGGCTCTAACGTTAAGAAATGACCGGGAGTAAGCACCGCGAAGTCATTAGGGTCTGAGCTCAACGGGTAAAGTGGTCTCGAGTTTAATACCGATTCTATTTGAGCGAATAACGTGAAGAGTTCTTCTAACGTTAATGATTGATTGCCAACAACACGATAAAGAAGTGATTTTGTAGCTTTCACCTGAATTTCCCATACTCCACCCCAATGTGGGCTGGCGGGAGGATTCATTCTGAACTCGATTCCTTCGTTGCGAGCGGCATCCTGCATGTACGAAGAGAGTTCTCGCTGCGCGCCTACGAAATTCGTTCCGCAGTCAGAATAAATGACACTAACGCGACCACGACGGCTAACGAAACGTCGCAGAGCAGCAATGAAAGCCTCGCTTGTCAGATCTGTCGCTACGTCAAGGTAAACGCATTTGGTCGTTAAGCAAACGAAGAGGACAAGATATGCTTTGGTTATCTTGGCACCGCGATGTTTGCCGGATTTGACACGAAACGCTCCTGCATAATCCGTGCCGACGATACTAAAAGGTTTGACTTGATTGACACGGACAGCTGGTAGATCACTCATGAACGGTTCGAGAGGAGTGGGATGAGTTTTAAAACATTTCAAACATTTAGAAACTTGATGTCGAATCGCTCGTTTAGCCGACAAAATCCAGAATTGTTGGCTAACCAAGTAGTGTAGTGTGTTAATTCCAGGGTGACAATTTTCACGATGGAATGCGTCGATAATCATGAATGTCAACGCAGCTTGCCTGGGAAGCAAAGCAGGGTGCTTGTGAGTATATTCCAAACCGGATCTCGAAAGTCTACCTCCTACTCTGAGAATTCCCTGGCTATCGATGAAAGGATTTAGCTTTCTCATTGGTTTTGAAAGAGGTTTGTCTTCTTTCAAACGCTTCATGTCTTCCTGAAAGTTAAGGAACTGAGTACGTGTTACGATAACTAACAACGCGTTATGAAGTTCTGCACGATTTAAGAGAGGATCAGAACGGCGATTAAGTTTAGAACGCGCGTTGTGACCGAAACGAAGACACAAGCCAACGATACGTTGGATTTTACGGATTGATGAAAATCGAATAAGTAAGTCGTCGATAGGATGCGAAGGTTCATCGCTTGAAAGGAGAACTTGCACCTTTTCTTCAGTACGAAGTTCCTCCTCAGAAGGATTTGAAATTGAGCAAGGCCAAAACTGACAGTCTTCAGCGAGCCAACTAGGCCCCGCCCACCATAACGAATTATTAACAAGCTCGGCTGGTGGTTGACCTCTTGAAGGAACGTCTGCAGGATTGTCAGTCGTGGGAACTTTTAACCAGCGTGCGCTAGGGATCGCATCTTGAATATGACTCACTCTATTAGCTACGAACGTCTTCCAACGCGAGGAAGGCGAACGAATCCACGCGAGCGTGACAGTCGAGTCTGACCACGCGAACACGTCTGAAATAGGGAGAAGAGATTGGTAAATCTCACTCACGAATTTGAGTAAGTCTGCCGCGAGAACGGCAGCGCAAAGCTCAAGCCTTGGAAGAGAAACCACTTTGATGGGGGCAACTCTTGCTTTAGACATCACAAAGAAGACCTTGACATTTTCATGAAGGTCACGAACACGAAGATACACCACAGCTCCGTATCCACGCATGCTACTATCCGCGAATCCGTGGAGCTCACACGATTTGATATGAGGTGGAGCTAGATGTCGTGGAATTTTGAGACTTTCTATTAGAGGAAGTTCTTCGATATAACGATTCCACTCCCTTTTGATATCTTCTGGAGGGTCTTCATCCCACGTTACGCCTAGAACCCACAATCTTTGAACGAGATATTTCGCGAAGAATGTTAGAGGCGATAGAAAACCGATGGGATCATAAATTCTAGCGAGCTCACTCAGAATATTACGCTTGGTACATACGCGATCGAGAGGTTTGACTTCGAATAGGAAATGGTCGGAACGAGGTTCCCATTTCAACCCCAATATTTTTAGAATATCGGACTTCTCAACATCCACCGATACGTTTTCGGTGAGACAGTGCTCGGAAGGAAGATCTGCGAGCAGAGATGGGACATTGCTTGCCCACTTACGTAACTCCATGCCACCGCGTTTCAAAATTTCGATAAGCTCGGTTTTCATGCGCATGGCCTGCTCGAGGTCTGAACATCCGGTCACGACGTCGTCAACGAACACATCTTGTGTTAAAACAGCTTTGCCGAGAAGTAAATCACCACCTTCGTCGTCAGCGAGTTGTTTGATAGTACGACACGCCAAAAACGGAGCGGAAGAAACACCGTAGGTAACGGTATTCAGTCGGTATTCTAAGATCGGTTGAGATGAATGAAATCTCCAGAAGATTCTTTGATAGTCACGATGCTCATCTTTTAAGAGCAGTTGACGGTACATTTTGCACACGTCAGCGGAAAACACCACAGAGTGTAAACGAAACCTCAGAAGAATTTCCAAAATACTAGCTTGTAACTTTGGACCTATAAGTAAAGTTTCGTTTAACGATACGCCAGCGACGGCGTCACGATTCGATGCGTCGAAAACAACGCGCAGCTTCGTACTGACATTATCCGGACGAAGCACACAATGATGCGGTATGTAATACTTTCCTTGACACACTTCGTTAGTGGGCACAGGACTCATGTGATCTAACTGAAGGTACTCAGCCATGAAATCCGAATATTGTTCTTGAAGAACAGAATCTAACGAAAGTTTACGCTCTAAAGAATGAAAACGACGAAGAGCAGACTGTCTGGAATCTGGAAATGATGGTTGAACATCGTCTTTGAAAGGTAAGGTCACACAGTATCGCCCGTCGTTGTCCCGAGTTGTCGTATCACAATAGATTTTCTCGCATTTCTGATCTGCAGCTGTCAGCTTTGTTGTATCTGGAAGAGTATCTAACTCCCAGAACTTCTTGACTTCCTGAAGAAGTTGGTCATCCGATACGAAAAACGAGTTGATGTCGTCATCTGCTTGGTTATCGAGAACGCTTCCCATAAGAAGCCAGCCGAACACAGAATTCAACGCAGTAGGTTGCTTCGGTCCTCCACTCACACTTCCAGGTAGAATAAGAGAGGGGAAAATCTCAGCACCTAAGAGAACATCGATCGGAGCCGGTTTGTCCCAATCCGGATCAGCGAGATTGAGACCACGAATATGAAGCCAAGACGATTTGTTGAGTTTCATGCTAGGCATGTTTCCGCAAATGTTGGGTATTGTCAATGCATCAAGATTGAATGCCACTTGACCATTAATACCAATCTGAAGTTGAACAGTTCCAGAAATGGAAGCTGACGATTTACCTACACCCCGAACCTGGCGTGAGGTCACACGTTTGTAAAGTCCTAACCGATTGACTGCACGCTCTGAAATAAAATGCGCCTGGCTACCTGTGTCAACGATGGCACGGAATGACTGGTAGTTGCCTGACGAATCACGAATTTGTATAACGGCAGTCGATAGAAGAACTACAGAATTTTCACCGATATTTGTTAAAGCACGTACGGGTGCACCGGCCGAATCTTTTTGTTCAGAACTACTTGCATGACTATCTTGGTGAATAAGTGTATGATGCTTTTGATGACATTTTAAACAGTTAAAAACTGAACGACAGTCCCGAAGAACATGGGAGGGTTTCAGACAATTGAAACACCAACGATTTTGTTTCGCTATATCGTGTCGTTCTTTAACTGATTTTGCAGCAAATGATTTGCAATGAGCAATCGAATGAGGCTCTGAACAAAAAGAGCACTTGTAAGAAGTCGATCCCGGTACAACAGCGCTAGAACTTTCAGTGGAAGTTGATTTCGATTGTTCTGGTTGAACAGTAGTTTTCTCTGGATTAGATAACAATGAAGACGTAACCTTCTTATTACCAACGTTAGTTGACTTGGCAACATTTTTGTTACTACTAGTAGTGGTAGTAGACGATTGAGTATCGCGATTACCCGAGAAGTGGGTATCACGAACGAGTGCTTCACATTGCGATTCAAGAAACTCCTTGAGAGCGGAGTAGCTAGGTAGTTCCGAAGCCGAATGATCTTTCTCAAAAGCACAACGAGTCTTCGAGTCTAACTTCGACAACAAATGATAGGACAGTATGAAATCCCATTGGTCTGTCGGCAACTTCAGACTTTTCAGAATGAGCAGGTTCTCGTTGAATAAATCTAACACACGTCTGAATTCGGTAGGTGAGTTCAGCTTTAGTGTAATGTTTTGCATTTCGCGCCAACAAGTAAATGCTAGTTCACGTTTATCACGATAACGATTGATGAGTGTTTGATATGCTTCTTGGTAGTACGAGCCTTGGATGGGAAATGTACGTATAAGCCCCAACGCGTCCCCGAATAAACTCGCCCGGAGATACTGCATCCGGTCGGAGTCCGAAAGAGATTCATTCGAATGAATGAGCGAATTGAACGCATCGTGGAACATTGACCACTCTTTAATATTGCCCGAGAACTTCGGAAGATCTAACTTCGGTAGCTTAATACCAGATTTAGATTGCGCTGTAGACGAAGCAGAAGTAGGCGGAGGGGATACCAATGCGTGATGAATTGTAAGCACTTGATAATAAATTTTATCAAAGTCAGATCGGATTAAGTCCTCCCTCTCAGCTTCCGCGTCGTTTACAATACTTAAAATGTCTACATGAGCATGTTCGAAGTAATCTAAGTGCCTCTGTACCTGCCCGTAGTGTACGAGGAATTCTCCAAGCCGAGATGAATCCGTTTTAGCAGTTATAGCAACTTCCAACACTTTGCGTAATCGGTTTAAAACAAGGGTACGTTTTCGTCGCAAAACAGGCAAATCCGAGGGCGATAGGCTAGTAGTATCCTTAGATAATGATCGCGACAAAGCCATGTTGACAATGCAAAATGTTTGAAACGAAATAAAATAAAATATTAATCGAAGAAAATTAACGATAAAATATCTTATCCAACGCACATCACTAATTTCACTTAATAGATAACAACTTAACAATGTTTACGTTCTGCACTTCGTGCGAACTTCGTTCTAGGTTGGTAGGTACTGTGATTGATTAGAATGCGGGAGGTACTGGTTACGGTTACGATTGAATATGATGAAAAATGGATCGGTACTACCTAATATGATTACGATTTGAAGGAATGAATATCTACGAAATACCTATCTCCGAATAGCTAGATACCAATTAATATCCAACTTAATTGTTGTGACGTATAAAATGTACGCCTTAGTGCATGTACTGAACAAAAGAAAACGATAATTTACATGTACTAAAAACGCACGGAACAACAATCTGCAATTTGAATCTGACAACAAAATATGTATTTTCTAACTCCTTTAGTCTGCGTACGCGCAGTCCAAATGAAAAAATATGTATTCTAATGAGATTCGTGTATTTCTGATTATCTATTGTTCACACAGAAACGAGAAATGTACAGTAGTTTACGAGATGCAAGTCGATGAAGTTTGAATGGAGTGCGGTTTCGATATGGCGGTAGCCATTAACATGAAAATAGCGAAGTTTACATAGAAATATTTTCTTGCAAATTACGATTAGGTATGAATCTACAACCTATTCCCGGGTTTCGGCACCATAAAATGAAGCGTATTGGAGCTCCATGGGGATGGGAAGTCCTCCCAAACGGTTTTAGACTGAATTCTCTTACTTTGCAGGGAGACCAAATAACAATATAAACAGGCTCACCTGGATTCCTGGACAGTCCTTTCACGGTAGTGATTATGGGTTACGGGCACGGCACGACACACTTTAAAGTCCTTTTCTAAATAAAAACACAGATTTGATGGCAGAACGCTTTTAGGTAAAATCGCAGATAATTTCGTATTATAGTTTTAGAAGAAGTAGTATGAATGACCGCGCAAGCAGCGGCGGCCGGCGATAGTCAGTACGAATACACCAATCACGTCTGTTTCCTTGCATCGGCGATTGGAAGCCTGTTAGCGCAGTTCTGTACTGCGCTTGTTATTGGTCGATGCATTTGTGAGAATCAATCAAACGCTTGGGCGGGAAATATGAACTTAAGATTTGATGATACAGCATTACTTTGACTGTTATTTAAGTCAATACCTACTACTTTTGACCAACCCGTTCACTCAAAAGTACTTTTGACTGATTCTGCTAGTCAAAACTATTTTTGACTGGATAAGAGTTTTGACTGCACCATGTCCACCACGCTGACTTAGTCGCAGGTGAAGCCGCAGGGCGACACATACTATGGAAGAAGACAGCTGTATGCACGTACACGCGACATAGGGTGACCATAATCCTTCGTAATGCGTAAAATATGTCGGATCCGTCACGGATTATCATTATACTCGTAGATGGTCGATTGTACTCGATGGTGAAGAAATATGCATAGCGGAAAAATCACGTAGCTTTCATCGTTTTTTTTACATGAATGATAGGATAATACAGTTGTATACATTTATAGCCTTTACCTGGGTATGTCCTAAAACTGCATCCAGAACCGCCGGAGGACGGGCAGCAGCGTCCTCTTAGTTAAAGGTGGTGATCATTCTGCGATCCCCAAGCCGCCTGCCAAGCGTGGGGATTATGGCAACCCCTCCCTATTAAGGGGAGGCCTTCGTCCAGCAGTGGACGTCTTTAGGCTGTTGAAGTGAAGTGAAGTGAGATACATTTATAGCACAGTTGTACGTACTTGTCTTAAATTTTTTTACTCAGGAGCTTACACTCCCAACACCGTTGTTTATTTAATTTTATAACATTAGCAGACGCGCAAATACACTTCTTTAGTCACTTCTTTTTTCCTTTTTTTCTTCTTTCTATAAGGATAGCATGCTATCGCAATCAGAATCGCCAACGTCCATGATAAGGGTGCAGGCTTGTACCAATAATCACTTTGGAGTTTATGACCGGATTTACATACCACAGGCTTTTTGGTGAAGGAAAATATTGTGTATAGAAAACCTGCATAAGTACGTCCGGAGAAGAAATTCAATGGCGTATGTGTTTTTTTAATATATGCAATCAAGTGACGAGACGAACAAGACCTGGTGGTAAGCGCCACGCCTGCTACTAACAGTATCAGTACCAGAATTGTGAACTTGCGAACACAATCCTGCGCTGGACTGCACTGCGCTCGTCACCCTGAGATATAAGTCGTTAAATCTCTTCATACCCAGTAATTTTTCTGGTAACATTGCCCTTCAAACCGGAACACAGTAATGCTTGCACACTGCTGCTTGGCGGTTGAAGAACTGGCAAAGGTGTGGTACTTCCCCAGGCGGACTCTGCAGTAGAGGCCTATCACTGAATGTGAATGTGGACCAGCAAAGTTAAGTAGATATAGCCCAATCACTCTTCGAGGGTAGCCGTAGAGGACGACTAAAAAGGCTAATTACACAAAAACAATCTCGATCATGTCCCTTAAAAAACGATTCGTCCGTTTTGGAGCTACGATGCCACAGACAGCCATAAATGTGTTGAGCACTGAAGAGAGAGGTGAATAGAACGGAAATGTGACAAGCCGCGCTAACCGGCATTAAGTGTACCAATTCTACCAATATAGGTACATGTTTTTTAAACTGAGTATACAACTGAGTAAAAAGACAATTTAAATAGACGCGTAGGAAACCAAACCACATTGCATCGTAATTAGATCAATTTTAATCTGTTGCAGTATGATTGGCAGTTTTTCGTCGTAGTGACGATACAATTATGTGTGAAACTGGCGCCAGCGGTTTTCCGAACAATTGCTTTACAACATTGTTTTGACAGCCATTCTACCTAAGAAGTAGGGCTTTCGCTTTTCTGTGGTGTTGAAGGTTAAAACCGGGTTTTATTGACATTTAGGCTAACAGTATAATCCTAAACAACGTACTTAACACTTTTCTTAACCATCAACCGTTTACGCTAACGGCCTTAACTAGGCGAATGACTGTACAAAAACGGCCAAGTTCCACTAATAGCACCCGCTAACCCTTTCTTTCTGAACTTAGCCACCTCTAATTAAAGAGAAAATTACCGGTTCCATTACATTACTGGCGGTAATTAGGGGTTTTGTATTTAACACCACTTAGGTCTTTTTTGCTATTACTTGTAGTTACTGTTGTTATATCGGAGGCTAGGAAAAATTCAAAAAAAGTACTTTATAGATTTATTTCAATACGACTTTATGGCTTGAACAAGTCGCCCGCTTGATAGTGAGGATCACATTGTTGATCTATAAAAGTACAATGCTACTTGGAATTTGCGGACAGTTTGGGCCTTTCTTAAATACGTCGCTTAAAGTTAAATGACGTTACTTAGTTAGTATTGCGCACTACAGTTATGCTTTGTCATGACGTTAGTTAGTTATGCTTTGTTTTTTTTTCTAAGTCAATAAACATACATACAGCCGACCTAATAAACTCTTATTTTTTTGAAGTAATTAAAAATGTATGCTTAGTGATTTCAATTATCATTGGAAACATTGCCGTTAAACAGTATTTTCTCACCTTCCCTATTATTATTTATATATTATTTATTATTATTTTCCCCTCCCTGACCCTTTGCTATTCTTCAAGAAAGGAGATAACACCTTATTGAAGAACTACAGGCCCATCTCACTTCTGAGACATGTGTACAAGCTGTTCTCGAAAGTCATTAAGAACCGTCTCGAACGCAGGTTTGATAACTTCCAGCCTCCCGAACAAGCCGGTTTCCGGAAAGGCTTTGGCACCATAGAACGTGGATGTGGTCTATGGTGCCAACCATATTATATGGCGCTCCACCAAATTATACAGAAGGCTGAGGAGTATAATCGGCCGTTATATGTCTAGCGTTTGTGGACTATGAAAAAGCCTTCGATTCAATCGAGACCTGGGCGGTATTGCAGTCCCTCCAGCGATGTCATATCGACTATAAGTATATCGAAGCGCTGAAGTGTTTGTATAGAAACGCCACAATGTCAATCCGGTTGCAGGACGAAAGCACGAAACCAATCCAATTGCTGAAAAGCGTGAGATAGGGAGACGTTATTTCTCCGAAACTGTTCACGAACGCATTGGAGGACGTGTTCAAGCTCATGGACTGGAACGGATTCGGCATCAACATTAATGGCGAATACATCACTCACCCTTGCTTTGCCAATGATATAGTCTTAAGGCAGAGTCGAAGACTTAAATACTATGCTCAGCGACCTCAGTAACGTAACATTTTGATAATCGCTTCGGTTAAAGTATAGTAAAGTCTTCTTTCTGGGCAAGAGGTTTTGCATTTGTTTCCTAGCAGTAAAATAATGTGAATGTTTCGATGATGTTATCTTATTCAAACTATTTATTTTAAAAAGATCTATTGTTACCATTCATACCCTGTAATTACACTATTTTTACACTAACAAAACAATATCATGCCTCTAAACAAACATTAAAACTCATTTGCAGTCACCCTTTTACGGTGTAAAAAAGTTGCGAATCTTTGGACTAAATTAGACTCTGACGTGTGTAAAATAAAGACCAGAATATGGCAATAGCTGTGATAATAATTGTTTCAAACGTTTACAATCTAATATATTTTTTGGAGTATTGAGAATAAGGTTGGAGTTCGAATGATTGTTGTATTTAGGGGTGCCTCAAATGGAGTATAAAAAGGTTTATTAGCACATTTCGGACGAAGTCGAGCGTGTCGGTGATAAGTGACAACCTATTGAGATGGCTAGGGTGACTATGAAAAAGTATTTTAAAAAATTATTAAATCTTAGGCATGAAAAGTAATAGAAGTTTTCTATATAATTATAAACAATACATGCTTCTTTGTTCTCAGTTTTTGTTAATATTTCAGACGTCAAGTCGTTAAAAGTAACAGCTGTAGTGGTAGGACTCTACTGCAGTGTCCGCCTGGGGAAGTACCATACCTTTGCCATTTATTCAATCGCCAAGCAGTAGTGTGCAAGCATTACTGTGTTTCAGTTTGAAGGGCAATTTTACCAGAATTTTACTGGGTATGAAGAGATTTAACATCTAATATCTCAGGGTGACGAGCACTGTGCAGTGCGGCGCAGGATTGTGTTCACAAGTTCACAATTCTGGCGCTGCTATTGTTAGTGGCAGGCGTGACGCTTACCATCAGGCGAACGCCATGCTCGTCACGTCACTTGAATGTGTAATAAACTGAAAAACTAACTTACAAACAGAGTCGCATAATGCTTCTCTGAACTTAGCTTGACACACAACCGTGTTCCTAGACTAGTAGCCACACACGTGCTTATATATTTTATTAATATTAAAAGTATGAGTTAGTTTTTCAATCACACAAATACAGCTGCATCAATTTGGATGGAATTTTATGTAAAAGTAGCTTAAATCTTGGAGTAACACAAACTACTTTTATACCAGGAATCGCCGCGAGTAACCGCGGGGCATTGCTAGTACACAAAATAAAAGAGCGCCTGATCGAGCGTGACGCTTGACCAAAATGCTGGCGTTTATTTGGCCCAACAAAGTGGCATAACCGCCAACAAGCTGGGTACCCTACCGACTGGTAGTAGGTTTAAGCTTAATAATGGATTGTCTCTACATCTACGGATTGTTCGGTCTAATATACAACCGTTAATTTTTTGTGTAGTTCATTAAAATTAATTCGTTATAGATAATATAATATTACTCCAAGGCACACAACGAGCAATGGAGATAACTATGCTCGGAGTTACTTTGCGTAATAAAATCCGGAACAAGGATATATATTCGCCAAAGAACCAAAGTCACCGACATAACTCGCAGGGTTTGCAAGTTGAAGTGGCAACGGGCAGGCCACATCGCTCGAAGAACTGACAACCGATGGGGAAGGAAGGTTCTTGAGTGGTGACCACGAACCGGGAGACGCAGCGTAGGAAGGCCTCCCACTAGGTGGACCGACAACATTATAAAAGTCGCGGGCAACTGGTGGATGCAAATGGCAGGTTGTCGTAAAGTGTGGCGGTCTAAGGGAGAGGCCTTCGTTCAGCAGTGGATGTCTCCGGTTTTTTTTTTGGTTTTATCAAATAAAGGCACTTGATCAGTAAATAAACAAAATTATTTATCCTTCTTAAAATACATGATCATGGTCGCCCTAATGCCAATATAGTGCCCAACGCAGCGAATTCGATTACCATCACTCTCTCATTGTTGTCTGTTTGTCGCTAATGCCCCTAAACGCACTAAATAACAAAACTAAACAGACCCCTTGCCTATTATAACTTCAACTATGCTAAAGGTCTTTTTATATTAGTCATGGTGACCAAAATAGCAGAGCTCCAACTCTATACTATTTAATTTCACACGCAGTTCTATCTAATCTGGTAGTTAGTAACCAAACAAAACAGACCCTTTTCTCTTTAAAACTTCCGCTACTACACAGGTCTTTTCAAATTGGATTTTACAATCGTATAACATAGAGCTGCTATTTGGTACTATCACATCTAACTCAGAGTTCTTTCTACTCTGGATAATTAACAACGGCCAACATTAGAAAAGCCCTCATAGCAAGCCGAAAGTTTAGTTGAACAGTTTCTCGTAAAGTGGTGATCTGTTCGATAATATAAGTGTTTATATGTGACTGACTTTATAAAGAAGTAATTTGTACAGTTTTGTTAAGAGACGAGATGTTAAGTGATAAGCTTTTGTTGGATTTAATGGATTTAGCGAGCTGTGAAGAAAGTATGAGGGTTGTTAAGATAGAATCTTCGTAACTCCACTTCACTTAGTTTTTGAGTAATTATTAAGTGGCTGTGTTTGTGTGGCCATGGCCAGTGTATGTGTGTGTGCAGATGAGAACTTTTTATTTTATTAAACTTTTTATTATTCTGTTACTTCATAAGTGCCTTGTTTACTTACCATGGAATATAATAATAATAATAATGAGACCAAATTTAATTAAACTAAGACGTACTTTAGTAATTATTTGGAAGGACTATACAATAATCAAGATTTGTAATAGAATGCCAATGAAATTTCAATGTCAATTAAACGTCAATTTTATAAGTCATTTCCTTTTTTTGTCTGTCAAAAACATGTTCACCGTATAATAAGCTTTCTAATCAACAAGCTGTTGAGCATATTTTTAAAAACATATATATAAATCTTCTTTTTAACCGACTTAAAAAAAAGGAGGTTGTCATTTCGACTTAATTTATTTTGTTTGATAGCTTTAGGTAACTTGTGTAACTTTGGCGCCATAGAAGAACACTTCTACACTCGTGGATACAGGTGGAGTAGTTTATCTTCATGTCTACTACCTAAAGGCTACTACTTAGTACTTACTCATATAAATGTATTTGTATTTGTATATAGTAATCGCCACGCAAGTTGTCAAAAAGTGGGGATGTACAAAAATCTAAAAAATATAACTTATCATTAAACTTGCCAAATATACTGCACGGTAGTGTACACCACAGAAAAGCGAAGACCCTACCTCTTCTCTCTTCAGCGGTGTACACGAAGTACCTGCGCAGGCTCACCCCTTCCATGCCGACAATTTGACAACTTGTTTGGCGGCTACTGTACTTCTGTACGTAGTAATAGTAGAAGTGTAGTATAGTGTTCTAGAGTAGACCCCGTGCGTAGCGAGGTATTCTTTAGTAGAAACCTGAACGTAGCGAGGGATTCGAAGTACGGCCCAAGCCAAAAATATATTTTGCGCCCGAGTGATACACTCTACTTTTCATCACCCACTATGAGAAAATAAAAGGGGCCTCATATTTATTCAGTGTCACTTGAACAACTCATTTTTCAAAACAAAACCATGAATTTCTAACAATCCGTGAAAATTTACGAAAACGCGGGCTCTAGTTCGCGCGTTTTTAATTAGATTTCTTTTTTTTTATTTTGCTGGGCCTTCGTACCAGCCAGTCTTTATTCAAACAATATTTGCGTTCGATTTCTTTGGCGTTGAACACTAAGATGTTCCAAATTCAAAAAGTGCGCTGCAAATATAATAGGGTAGATGACTGATGTTTAAATCGTTGAAACCAATAGCTTAGATGAAGAATTTAAGTAAATAAGAAAGTTTTAGCAGTAATGAGTTTTTTTAAATCCTCTTTATAAGTGCGCCGCAATAAAACTTTCATACTAGATAGTATGTTTATTGAAAAAATAATTTAAATCGGTTATTAATTTTCTGGTATATAAGCGTTTAAAGTTTTTGGTAGAGCCAACTCTGTCCCTTTCCCACAAAACAAAAAATGACGTCTCACCTTACTTGTCAGAATAGAATTTATATGGCGTACAGAGAAGTGACGTCACGATTTGCTGTTTCGCCTCTCTGTCTAGCATGATATTAAAACGATTATAAGTTGCTTATTTTTGATCAGATTTTCATTTTGTTTTCATTAATCAGCTATATTTATGGGCCACATTTTAATAAGACAATAAAAAAAACCAGCCATCTAGCCTATTGCGGCGCACTTATAAAGAGGATTTAAAAAAACTCATTACTGCTAAAACTTTCTTATAGAAAACACCACCTTTGGGTGCACTTAAAGGCGAACCAAGTCGTCCTTTTCGAATAGATGGGATGAAAAGCTTATTATGCTTTCTGTGATGAAGGTACCGGCGCGGCCGACGGCGCCGGCTCCCGGTAATTGGGTTAAAACTAGCACCGGAGCGACACCTCGTTTAGCACTCAGATATCATCACAAAATACACACTCGTATTAAGATCTATAAGATCATACGAATAACGTAAGATAAAAAAGGGGCTGTTCCATATATTTGTCAATTTGACTTATCATAGACCTTAGTAGCGTACCGTAGCGCTCGTGGCGTAGCTTGTCTAGGTGATTCTAAACGATCACCGACTCGACTAATGCCAGAAAAATAACAGATTTCACCCGCGCGTCTTGCATTAGTTTAGAGTCGAAAATCGCATGATACAAATGATGATGATGATGGCTATGAGCAATTTAGGTGAGATTTTATTTAATTATTCAAAATGTAGGCATGAAATAAAAAAATAAACGGCTACTTTGCTAAAACATTAGTTTGGTTATGTAATTCGTAAAAAATAATGTGGCGCTGTCGCTGATAATTTAGAGCATTTGAATGAAAACAGTTTTTTTTGTTGGTAATTTGTATTTTTTTATTATAATAAAGCAAATTATTTTCCAAAATTCTAATCGGTTACTCGGCTTCTTTAGGTTTTTTTTCTACCTGTAGTATTTTTTTTAATCTGAATATTGACGTTATTTATCATTAAACTATGGGTTTAAAAATACACCTTTCACCGCCTTTTGGCATTAGTCGCCCCCTTAACCAACGGACGGTCCGGTCAGTCTTAGGATGGGTGACCGTGAGTGGCATTTATTTCTGAGCGCTACCGTGGGTCGGATGACACGTTAAATTTTTGGTCCCGGTTGTTTGTTCTAGTGTCTATACCAACAACCGTCAGCCATGTCAGAGGCCTTCGGGCGGCACATTAACTCTGACGCTAGGGCTGGCCACTCAGCCTATACGAACTTACTTATCATAGACCTTTAAAATAAAATTATGTAACATTCTAATTAATTCTTGTCTTGGTTCCACACTGCGGAATTGTTGGTTGTGCGTATTTAGAATCTGTTGCGAGCTTTGCTTAGTATTTTTGATCGACTTCCAAAAAAGAGGAGGTTCTACTTTCGACAGTATGTATTTTTTTTAACACATTTGGGTGGCGAGACTGTCGAGACGTTTGCCTGGCGGTTTTTAAGTGTGTTCACTGATTTCTGCGACATCTGTGGCCTATTTTATTTATTTATTTGAATGGGTGTACTCTCAAAGTTGATCGGTTGTTTTTTTAAGCCGATCTGCAGCGCGAGTACCGTTCTTGACGATCGTTATATTTTACATTTAATTCATATACTTGACATATAATTCGGTATATTCTCAAATTCGTCTTAGTAAATCTGCTGCGACACGTCAAATTTAGCGACATAGAACGGTACTCGAGCTGCAGTATTGTATCTTTAGTGTTTTTTTTATCTGTGTACTTCTTATTATGCTAAACATACCAGTTTTCACTCTCACGCCCACTGACACGTGTACAGTTACGTGTTTAGTGTTTACTACAACTTAAAAAAAAAAAAAAAAAAACAAAAAAAAAACCTAAAGCCTGCTCAACTTCGTAAATAGATAGAACTCTATTACAAATAATTGGGACCTGGGTATGTCCTTAAACTGCAACCAGACCCACCGGAGGACGGGCAGCAGCGTCCTCTCGGTTAACGGTGGTGAGCTTCTGCGATCCCCAAGCCGCCTGCCAAGCGTGGGGATTATGGCAACACCCCTCTATTAAGGGGGAGGCCTTCGTCCAGCAGTGGACGTTTTATGGCTGACGACGACACATAATTGTCAATCTCTAAACGTCATATGCATCAAACGCTAAAACGTATTTCAACCCTATTTTAGTTAAAAAGTGTTTTGTCAAATTTCATTCGAATTACGATTTGAGTTTGAAAAAAGAAGACAAAATACTTTAACAAAAATAGGTTTGAAATACTATTTAGTATTTTATGCATAATACTGTAGGCACTGAATTAAACAGTCAGCTATAGGTTAGCTACAAAAAGTTTCCGGTCAAAAAACAAAGTGAATTAACCTTCTTCTTAACAAATTGCCTTCAGAGCTGTAGGGCGTGGGTTCGATCCCCACCAAGGGCAAACATTTATGTGACGAACATAAATGTTTGGTCTGTGTCTGGGTGTAGTATGTATTATAAGTATGTATATACAAAAAAAAAGTATATAAGTATTCTATCAGCTATCTAGTTACCATATTACAAGCTTTGCTTAGTTTGGGGCTAGATGGCGCTGTGTGAAAAAAATGTCCTGCTATATTTATTTATTTATTCTAATGGTCGGTAAAAATAACTAAATTGATGCCAATCTCTAACACCAATCAAATTGCAAATCAGCAAGTAAAGCCAATATTAAAGTTTCTAAATCAAACTTCACTCAATATCAAGTGAGACGTATACACTGCAAACAGTGGGAACCCTCGAGAAAAGGGTAAAAGGGCCAATAATGAACCCAAGGGCTTATGCCACTCAATCCCCTTGGCTTTGCTCCTTCTAACATATGTCAGCCTTATTCTTCCCTAACCAGTCTTGAAAAAACTCCACCAACCCTCGTTTTCTAGCGCATTTATTCCAACTTAAACGATTTGAAAGATCTTTTCAATTTGGTCGGTTCTTAATTGCTGTATGTAAACGGTTTCGTTTACGCAAATATGGGTTTTCAATTTATGGTGATAAGGTTGGTTGTGGCGGTAGTATCAATATGGTGTTTGTATGTTTCTGCAGCTGCGATTCGATGCTGAATGATTTGTAGTTTGGATTTCAGACATAAACTTACATAATAAAAATAAAACAAGTATAAAAATACACTTATTTTTAATAATATTTGGCGGAAACATTCGATGCTCTGTTTCTAAACAAGCAATTTGAATTATGAGAAAAATCAGCCACAAAGTGCGCCGTAAGAAATTTCACCCCGTTTTGGGAGAAATACCTATTCAAGTAAAAATCATCGAAGACAAAAAAAACTATGAATATGTAGAAAGTACTAGTTTTTAGTAACTAGGCTCATAATCCAAATTCAAGTACAGTAGCACCCTCAAATCCTACGTAAGTTGTCTTTCTGTTCAAACTCTACCTAATCATGTACAAATTTTGCCATGATTACAAAATCATGTTTACAAATTTTGCCATGATTACAAAATCATGTTTACAAATTTTGCCATGATTACAAAATCATGTTTACAAATTTTGCCATGATTACATAATCATGTTTACAAATATTGCCATGATTAAAAATCATGTTTACAAATTTTGCCATGATTACAAAATCATGTTTACAAATTTTGCCATGATTACAAAATCATGTTTACAAATTTTGCCGTGAATACAAAACCATGTAAAACCTACCCTTTGTGGCATATCGCACTGTGATGGTTTTATGGGCAAGTAGAGGACACTTATGCAAACAAAAACTCTCCAGAAATTTGGTACCCTAAAGTGTCAAGTTCCCGATATTTTAGGAGGTAAAGATTTCAGCGAGTGATTTTGAAACAGACGTAAAGCTAGAGCTACTGACCTGCACCCTGACTTCAGGCAGGTTGACCTTCATGGCCAGCTCTTCCCTGGAATACACGTCCGGGTAGTGACTCTTCTCGAACGCTCGCTCCAGCTCGTGCAGCTGGTACGTCGTGAACGTCGTGCGGTTCCGTCTGGAAGTTATAAGTTATTATCATCATCATAAATATGTTCATAATAATTAGCCCATTTTATTTGTAGTGGTAGTACTCTATTGCAGAGTCCACCTAGGGAAGAACTACACCGTCCACCAGATAAAGATGAGAAATTACTGGGTATGAAGAGATTTGACATCTAATATCGCAGGGTGACGAGCGCAGTGCGGTGCGGCGCAGGATTGTGTTGGCAAGTTTACAGTTTGACAGCCTGATAGCTCAGTTGGTAGCATGTCTGCCTTCAGAGATGTAGGGCGTGGGTTCGATCCCCACCCAGGACAAACATTTTTGTGACGTACGTCACAAAAATGTTTGATTCGATGTTTGTTCTGTGTCTGGGTGTAGTGTGTATTTACGAAAAAAAAATGTACATAAGTATTCTATCAGCTATCTGGTTTCCATAATACAAGCTTTGCTTAGTATGGGGCTAGATGGCACTGTGTGTAATAAATGTCCCCCAATATTTATTATTAAAAAAAAAACTGACAATGCTAATGTTATGGGCAGGCGTGATGCTTGGAGGATCTAGCTCTTCTCGCGTGATGCCACCAGGTGAACGTATCCCTAGTCTCCTCACTCAATGCAAAAAAAAAAAAACTCTGCTAGATAATATAGGCCTCTCCCGAGGCACTTTCTGTCTTCGTTTTTTTTTTGTATTACTATTTAAACCGTAAATTAGTTATATAGAGGTGTGAAATAATATATAATATATAGTAACAGGTTTATGTAATCTAATATTAGGAGCTCTTGAATTATTGTAGGTGATATGAATCTAATAAGTCTGTATAAATTATCACCGTAATTGTCACCGCCCGAGTCTTTAGTCAACTGGACCCGCTCGCCAGTGGACCCGCGGGTCCACTCAACCTAATCACATTTTGAATAGGACTGTACCCACCCAATTTTATTATTAGTACAGTCAGGGAGAAAAGCCGTATCTTTTAGATTACTTACATGTACCATTTCTTTTTTAGTCGTTTTTGATTGGGAATAAACGTTTAAAAACCTAATTGAATTGCTTTTTATTATATTTTGACTAACCAATTTTGCGCTCGACTGGTAGCTTTACACAATAGTTTTTTAACAGTTTGAATGTGGGTCCAGTTAACAAATAAAAATACAGAAAAAAAATGTGATGATGAAGTGGACCCCCGGGTCCAATGGTGAGTGGGTCCAGTTGACCAAAGACTCACCGATCGCCTGAGCGAACGGGACCTACCAATACATTAAATAATATGTTCCCAATGTCCCTGAATGCCCAAACGAATCTGGTCACGTTAAGGCCCGGTTGTAGCGAGGTACGTCCAGGCGAGTAAACGATAGACAATAAACGGTAGGCGCGAGCGAGAACGAGGAGAAGGCGGAAGCACTTGAATTGCTAAAATTTGTAGGTTTTTCTTTGTTTTTTAAAATATAACAAAGGAATACTGTAATCTTAAAAATCAAACAACTAAATAATACTAAATTCTATCTATTAGTATAAATTTTACGTGGTTACATAATGTATTTTCTTAGTTCTAGCTAATCGAAATGCTGATTTAGTGTCTACTTTGACATTTTTATCTATCGAGCCAAACATTCAAAATCGCGTTTAAAAAAACAGAAAGCTAAAATATAATATGATCAATTTTAATTTAAAAAAAAGTTGGTTCAATATCGTTCATTTTGGATGTTTCCACATTTAAAAAATGTTCAAAATTGCTACAAGCCCACCTTAAAAATTTAAATTCCCACTAGCGAATCTAATGGAAAAGTGGCGTACCCTGGCGATGTGTGATGGGTTGAGAATTTAATTTTTCAAGGTCTCTACTGGATATTATAATCATATTAATATTAATTTGTTTCATAGGTCAATTGCTTGTCAATTTAAAGTAAATATGTCATATGTAATCAAATAAATTGATAATTAATTGATTAATTGATATCTTTGTACATTTATATGGTCAGAAGTTTCATCATCTACTTCATAAGTTAGTGTGGGAATGTTGGAAACATATTAATTATCTGATAGTTGACAGTAACCGGGTAGCAATTAAGTTATCCTGTGATCCATAAAGTGACATATTTAACTACGGGAATATCGGAATTCGACTCTCATGCACATCTCCAATTATTTACCTGTGTTTTTTCTTATTGTCAGCTGCGGATCCAGGACGGGGGGTGTCGTCGTCGCTGCCTGGGGGCGACTTGTCGTCAGTGGGCGTCCGCTGGCTGTATCCATCGTTGCTATTGCACGACCCTTCGCCTGGAACAAGATTACAGATGATCATAATGATCTTAATGGAAAAATTATATGTAATTCATTTTATTGAATGTTAAACATCATAATGATCAGCCCACTTTAGCCCACTGCTGGACGTACGCCTCTCCCAACTCAGTCCAATCTTCGGCTTTTCGTTTCCAGTTACTGCTCACTGCCTTAGGTATATCGTCACTCCATCGAGTCTCTACGAATGGGTATCTATTTTATTTTATTCTTTTAGGATAACTAACAGCTAGCACTTAAATAACACAATTATATTTAACTTAAAGGCTAATTAAATAAATAACTAATTAAATAATTAATTATTATTTTTAAATAACTTCGTTAAGGAGGAAGTATCTCAATTCAAGCCGTGTTATTATTGGTCCCTACTAGTTAGAATTCATTATGAGCCACTGATTGTGTTCACTTGATAATCCCCGAGGTTTTTTATCAATATACCAATGCCAAATAATAGATATTGTGTTTTATTTGATTCTGTTTGGAATCTTTAGTATGAGCCGGATTCGGCAATAGGGTTGCATTGGAAACCATTTTGGCACGTAACCCTAAAAACTACCCGGCACGTAGGTAGAAATGGTATAATTACGCGCTGACAGGTTTGAGCTATAAATCAAAGCAATTTGCCTATTTGTTCATGAGAATGGACCGCTTTATGCAACGCGTAATTCCATTATATTCAAATCTATTCATGCTATGTGGTGCAAGTTAAACAAACATGAACTTACAGTTATAAATTGTTATAAATATTTTTGATTTATTTTTGTCCTGCTGTTTTAACGAAATTTCCCAGATCGGTTTATATTATTTTTATTCTTAATAAGCTTAGATGCTTAACAACAGCTTGTCGATGTGAAGTGACGGTGTGGTCATTGGTGAATCCAAACTCTCAAGCCCGCTACCAGTCGGCAGCGTACCCAGCATACTGGCGGCATTGCTACGTTGAATGGCTATGCAATGCTTTTATGCGTTGGGGCTCAACGCATTACCCAATGAGCGATATTCCAAACATGAATATTAAAAAAAGTAGTTTTCTTCAACTCGGCAGATAGTGTAGAATAAACGTGCCAGTCAAAAACAGCATACAATTTTTGATAGGTGGATAAGAAATATAATAAAAAACTTGACAATGACTGGCACGTCTGTTCTGCGCAAAGTTATAGCCATCTACAACCCGGTCACAATATCTGTGCACCTCGCTTTATTGTAATTTTTGTTATTATTGTTTTTTAATAACAAACCCTTCATCAATAATAAATTGATTTAAAAAGGTTAGTAATTTTTTTTTACCTCCACTTTTCTCGAAAAACTTTTTTTCACACCGTACCCAGACCGCCGATATGACGTCACGAGGTCAGGTGCACATATATTGTGACCGGGTGTGACTGTGTACAATGAGCTTCTTTTTTTTATTGATTAACAGAAAATCACCAATTGGGCCCTTAGAGTATGCTTAAAGCCTTATAAAACCATTTCCCTTAGGCAGGTGATATAGTGGTACAAATTTCCATTCCTGCTTCTATTAATGCCGGGTATTCCACGTTTCAAGCACATTTTTTTAATGAGATCAATCATTAGTCTAAAGCTGTATCAAGTAGGGTCACATTTAGCGGAGCAAAAATATGGCGGTTACGCAGATTCGTGCGTGTCAAACTTCGATTTGTGAAGATTTTCTCAGATTACTGGAAAAGTATAGAAATTAATAACTTTTGAACCACAGAATGCTCTCCAAAATACTATTAACTTTTAATACATATTTTTTTAATGTGGCTATGTGCTGTAATTAGGACATAAAACTGAAAATGGTATAAAAATAGACACTGTTTCGGTAATTTTTTCTATCGAGGAAAGTATAATCAATCGTGTTTTCATCCACAAAAGTCCACGGATGTTTTTCTGTAACATTTTGTATTTTTGGTCTTTAAATATAGTAATTTGACTAAATACATTCGATTTTGCGTGGGGCAAATTTGGAAAATACAAGCCTTAAGGGCCAAAATATCCTATGCCTTTAGTTAGGTAATAGTATAGATAACTCAGTTATGTATACTCTAAGGTCGGGCCCTCAGGATAAAAGGTCTAACACATTCAAACTCCAATGCTGGCGTAATGCACTGTATGACTATTAAAATGGATTTACCTACAGACAAAAAGCTGTGCATTACATCAAAGTAGGCCGCAATCCGACAATTTCCCACTCATTATTTAAACAAACATTAATACCGATGCAATCGCACAGTGGAGCGAGCGGATTCAAAACTGGACAATAAAATATCATTTAATTTGTATCATTCGTCATCCTTATCGCTACATCGGCAAACCCTGTGGGCAAACCATACCAGCTTGCTTCCGCGGGTATTATTTTCAACACGGTAGCACAGTTCTTTGTTATTAGGGTAGTCAGTTTTAAAATAACGATGAGAAATTTATTAACTTTGGCAAAAATATACTAGATTTAATTAATCACCGCCGTCCATTAATTTAAACCAATGTTAATTAATTATCTATTTTAAATTAAAAAATGGAATTAAAAGAAATAATCCCCGCGCGATATTCTTTTAACGATTTTTTTCGATTTTATTTAATTTGACAAATGTATGGCAATACTCAAATTATAATCAATTTTGTTTTTGAGAGGAATTGATTTTTCTTTCAGAATCTCCCTCATTGACCAGAACCTGCGCCAAGAGTTTCCAATTCTTTCCTCAATTTCCTTATCCATCTGTTTCTCACTAGATATTATCTGGCCTAAATATTTATACTCATCCACATATTCGATCTGATTGTTTTCTACCATGATTGGTTCCTTTGTTTTATTGGTCATCAATTTAGTTTTGTTGGTATTCATACTCAGTCCAACTTTCCTGCTTTCTATAACTAGTTCTTACAGCATTATCTGTAACGTTTCTGAATTGTTCGCTAGCAGTATTATATCATCTGCAAACCGTAGATGATTTAGCAAGGACCCATTTATATTTAAGCCATATTTTTCCCAATCAAGTCTTCTAAATACACTCTCCAGAACTGCTGAGAATATCTTGGGAGACATTGGGTCTCCTTGACGGACACCTTTCTTTATTCCAAATGTTGGACCACTTCTTTCTAGTTGTATTTTGGATGTGCTGTTTGAGTATATTTTTTTTATTATTCGGATATATTTAGTTGGGACACCTTGCTCTTGTAGAGATTCCCATATTCCCATATGCTACTTATAGATTTGCTTATTTTTGAAATATTTCTTCTATTATTCTTCCTATCAATTAGCATTTATCTCCGTTGAGCGATTAATTTCTTTGCATCTGGTCCTATTTTGTCTTTCTTCTTGCTGGTTGGTATCAACTTATTATTAACTTTCTGTAGTTCTTTCTCTATGTGATTGTATTTTTCTTGGACGGTTGGTAATTTGTCCAATTGTTTTAGTGTCAGTTTTAGGTCTTCTATCCATATTTCTGGGAGTACAGGGAAAAAACTTGTTAGCTTTATTATATGTTTTCATTATATATGTGGTGTATTAAATGTACTAAATCGTCTACATATATTTATTTCATAATAACTTAAAACCTATTTGTAGGCTACTAAGCATTCTAAAACAACAAAAACACAGAAGTAATAAGCCAGCACCCTATCCTTGTTGAAGGAAGGGTAATTGTTTGCGGAAGCGGTACATTTATCAGCGCCATTATTTTGTCCGCGCTAGCTGATTGATTACTCCACTGTGCAGCTAATATTACGGCTAATAAACTAACATTTTCGAAGTAAAAACAGTATTTTTTGGCAAGCCACCGTTTTAAACTATTGGTTACTTAACTGGTTGTTCGTAACAGTTCTTGTGAACCACCATGCAACTATATGCCGAAATATCGGGAGCTCGTTTCATAACATAATCATTGAATAGGCGTGTGGCCTAATGTTTAATTTATGACAAATAACAGGCTTAGTGATGAATATAACTATATACATTAAACATACTGAAAAAATAAATTGTATTGGCTGATAAATCTCTGAGATATGAGCGTTTAAAGTTTTAGGTGGGGATAGAGAGGGGATGATCTATCTCTTTCTCGCAAAGCACGTGTTAGTATAGCATTTGTATGCCGCCCCTGAGGCTTGACGTCATAGCTCAGTATAGCGCGCTCTCTGTCTAGCTTGAAATTAAAATACTTAGAACTTATTTATTTTTGAATTGTTTGAAATTTTGTTTTCGTTGATAGGCTCTAGTGATGATTAGCTTTTTTATGAGGTAATAAAAAAATAGTAGTCATCATGCCTATTATTTTTATAGAAAAGAATTAAAATATTAGTAGACAGTTTAGCGAAGAATTAAAATGTTAGTAGCATTTTTAGGAAACAATAATTGTTTCCTAAAATTACTGTTTTAATTATTAAAACAGTACGTACTTACTAGAATTTTTAGTAAATAATTAAATTGTAGTGGAATTTATTTTTAACAAAGAATTAAAATTGTGGTAGTTTTTTTTAGCAAAGATTTAAAATAGTAGTAGAATAGCCTTTTCCACTAGTATTTTCCAAATAGTTTCATATTTAACCACCGACGGAAAAGAGGGGTTTTTATATTATTAATGCACAGGTACGTACTACGAAAAATAAAGTATTTTTTTCTGGCTTATTCGTTTGCCCTCAGACGGCCTTTACAGCGTCACCGGATTTTAGGCAAGCGCAGACGGCGGTAGACCTAGTTTTGTTATTATAGGCAACTAGCCAAAGCCACCTCAAACGATACGCCTCGGCTATAGGCCGTCGCCGGGAGTGGGGTCAGACTTGCATTGGCACCCCAGAAGGGGTGTGCCCTGTGGCCCTGGTAGGTTGATCTGGTGGACTATTTGGAAATAATCTAAACGACCTTCTAACATCTGGGGAGTCCTCGACCTTGCCGGCGAGGCCGGTGTGTGTATGTGGGCCTTTGGTAACCGGCGCCTATACCAAAAAACTGAATACTTTCTGTTGCTAGGAGTGGTCAGATCGGGCGATCCTAGCGCCGCCCAGGAAATTAAGATGAAACACCAAAGATCATAAAAATACCCAAGTGTGGAAACACTTGGAAACGAAATCTAATATACTTAATTAAAAAGTTACCAAGCTGAAATGCCATTATCTAACCATCCAATTTAAAACCCTTTCTTGCTTCATATTGGTCTAATAATACATTAATTCACGGAATCAGACTTCACCTGTCATACTTATCAACGATTAAAGCATTAAACGATACAGACAAACTGACAAAATATATTGTACAACAATATTGAGCGATCAGAAGTCAAAATAGACTAACTACTATCACACCATCTCTTTCACTCCTATCAATTTAAACGAGAGTAAAAAGAGACGGCGATGTCGCATTAAGATCACCAAAACAGATTACAAGCAGACACACGGTTTAACCAACTCGTCTGAAGTTATAATGGAGCGCTACTATCGCATTTTTCTACGTATTTAAGAAACAGTCGTCAAGAAATGTTAGTTCTCTCTTTAGATCACTTCCACAGAAAAGATGGTTGTTAAACAAAACAAATAAAAACATTATGGGCAACGCATTAAGACGTTTTACACTTATCACGATACGAATCTCACTTTTTCTTTTTTTACAATAATTATTATCGATAATCTGGTAACACTCGTTCAATAATGGATTGTCTCGTTGTTTTTTCATGTGGCAACCCTAATCATGTGTCAGATTTGCCGTTGGCCCGAGTTAAGGCTCGTGTAATGATGCTACAAAATGATGCCTTTATTGAATTATTTTTGCTTTTAAGGCTACGCGCTTAATTAATAAAGGGCGTTGTTTTAAACTGGATCATTATTAATGAAAATGGTGTCTAGATTCAGTAGTACAGTTGATTTATTCGGCACCGAACTAAGTAATTGAGTTATTTTTTAGTGTCATTAGTTCAGTTATACGGTCGTACCAAACTATTGAGTCTAAAAAAGACTCGGTAGTATAAATGATGGTTAGGAAATTTTCTTTGATATATAATATGTCTAGATAGAGTCTCTTACTGTTTATGAACGAAAAATGACAGGCCAACATTATGATACTAGTGTGCGTGACAGCCATGTCTTACACTCGCGTTGCACCATTGTCGTTGTTATAGTGTGCGTGCATAAGAGGCTAACTGTTAACCGCAATTTTTTTCGACGCGTTTAGGATCCATCAGTCTATCTAGACATATAATTTATCAAAGGAAATTTTCTTCCTTTTTTGACACCAGTTCATGAAAGAGCAGTGTGATTGGTCAGCCGCGATGGTTGTAAGTTGGTGTTACAATTATTGTGGTTAGCAAAACTACCAGGTTGGTCTCGGGAAGAGATTGTTTTTTTTTTCACTGAAATGAGCATCTGTTAGAATCAAAGGCAAATAGACACAACACACCAAGACGCCCCCAATATCGATCCACAAGCCGCCTGCTAAGCGTGGAGATTATGGCAACCTCTCCCTATTAAGGGGGAGGCCTTCGTCCAGTAGTGGATGTCTTTTGGCTGTTGACGACTGTTGTAGCATTTTGTAACTTCCAAGAAAGTTACTATTGGCAAAATTATTTGTATCTATACTAATACGCCTCACTACTACGAACTCTGAGTCACACAACGGGCAATAGAGAGAGCTATACTCGAAGTTACTTTGCTCGATAAAATCCGAAACGAGGATATTCGCCAAAGAACCAAAGTCACCGACATAGCTCGCAGGGTTTGCAAGTTGAAGTGGCAATGGGCAGGCCACATCGCTCGAAGAACTGACAACCGATGGGAAAGAAAGGTTCTGAGTGGCGACCGCGAACCGGAAAACGCAGCGTAGGAAGGCCTCCCACTAGGTAGACCGACGACATTGTAAAATCCGCGGGCAACTGGTGGATGCAAATGGCAGGTTGTCGTACAGTGTGGCGGTGTAACGGGGAGGCCTTTGTTCAGCAGTGGACGTCTTCGCGCTGATGATGATGATGATACTAATACGAGTAGGTATGTATTATGCTTGGAGGAGTCAGCTGGCTGGTCAGTAAACTGCTGATGATGTGACACAACACATTGTTAATTGAAATACAGAACAAGTTCGACGCCAAAACAAAATTAATGTAACCAAAGATTACGAAAGATGCGCCTTCGCGTAATAACACAACATTTGAAAATGACCCCCGTGCCGTCATGTTTACGAGTTGCGCCGGAGTGCGAAAGAAGATAGCAGTTTTATGAGAGCAAAAGGGATACCGCGCGTCTCGCTTAGGGCGAGACAGTCCTTGGGGCCGTTTTCACGGGGCCATTTGAGGGCGCGATATGAGTTATCTCCCTCTTTATACCCCCCTCTCTCCCTCTTTTTTTTCTCTTTTTTTTCGTTTTTCTTTTTTTTTCTTTATCTTTTTGTTTTGTATCTTTTTCATTTTTTCTCTTTTTTTATTTTATATATATACAGGGTGTTAGTTTGAACACCGTTATCCTTCTAGGATATCATTGTACTCATCATGATGAACATTTTTTACTATGGGGCCAACCCTGAAATCACGAATAAAATACAGCTGTTCCATACAAAAAGGTTCATCGATCTTGGACAAAATGTATGGAACAGCTGTTTTTTTCGTGATTTCAGGGTTGGCTCCATTGTAAAAGTTGTTCATAATGATGAGTACAATGATATCCTAGAAGGATAACGATGTTCAAACTAACACCCGGTATATATATATACATATATAATATTATTGAATGTAACTAAGTAAAGACATCGAATTAACTAATACGCTTTTTTTTTAAATACAACCGACTTCAGCTTCGATTACCTGGATGACATCTTCATATTTTCTAGTAATTTTGATTTAAAAACCAAACTACTGAACCGATTTAGAAAAAATATAAGGGATCTCCTCTGAAGTATTAATTACCAAACAAAAAAAAAATCATCAAATTCAGTTCATAATTGGCAAAGTAATCACGTAACAAACATACAAAAAAAAAAAAACATGCAGTTGAATTGAGAACCTCCTTTTTTGAAGTCGGTTGAAAAATATATAACACACCTGCCCTGAAAAAAAATCCAGTGTTAATTGGGGTGATGTATTAATGTATTAAGGATTCTGACTTCAACCACTATCTACATCCAAAATCAAAATCTGTACAGGCATTTTTGTTAAGGTGAACTTTGAAGTTATGGTGGAATGAAGAAACTCACATAAAAAAGTAAATTAAATCAGCAAAAACATATATAATAGTAGATAAATGAACCCTGAAAATTCACACTCCTTTTTTGGGCAGTCGTGTATTCTTTTGTTAGCGTTTCACTAGTAAATGGTTCGACCATTTTGATGAAATTTAGCAATGTAGATACGTCACAAAATCCAGACATAAATATTATAATAAATTTTTATCACATCTATACAATAAGACCTATTTTGTTGCAGGCCCAGGGCAGAAATTAGTTCTTATCCGCCCGGAGGGAGGAAAAGTTATTTGAATTTGGAATGTGGATATTTCTTGGAGGATCTAGCTCTCTCTCTCTCTCATAAAAAGTGAGAAGTGAGTGCCAGTAGTGAGAATGAAATAGACGTGAATAGAGAGTGATACAAATTAGAGTGTCCACCTCGGGATCAACACTATTTTTAAGTTCGAGTACTTTGAACTTACGTCTACTCTAGAATCCTTCGCTACGCTCTGGATTCAAAGAAACACTCTCCCTTAAAAAAAAAACCTCCCTTGGTAAACAATCTACTATTTCGACGTAAAAATGCAGGAAAACTTAAAAATCGCAGTAAAAAAATTTGAGTAACGCCATAACCTAGAGCTAAGCAAGTTATCTCCTTGGATTAATTCATCAACGCTTATCTCTTTTTATGTATAGGTACTTTTTATAAGCCCCGTACATGACGGCTTAATGACTCGAATATGTTAATCATAATTTCAAAGTCGATATTAATTGATACATCACTACAAGCTGCATTTTAATTTTACAGAGGTGGGCTGAGTTATTAACAAAATTGACGTCAAAACGAATGGTAACTTAACATACTCAGCTTCACACGCGGCTAATTCATTTAACCACTGTCAGATTTTTTTCAGGCATAGATCAAAAACATGATATTTCCATTAAAAAAAAATCTGAAGGTTTTTTTTGGTTGCGCTGTTTGCGCTTTCTCCCAGAGTCCTTTCTGTCGGAGTCGACGCGAAGCGTAATCAAAATGCTGACCTGTATTTGGCTTATTTGGTCCATAAGCATTGCCTTTCAACGTGGCAATGCCGCCAGCAAGCTGGATACGCTACCGGCGACTGGTAGTGGGTTGGACTTGTCGCATTTGGATTGTCTCTAGATTTTCATCGGTCTGGCTATCCATTTGTTTTGTTTAGTAGTAGTATTAACTTACACATGAACACTACAACTATGTAAGGAAAAAAACATATTAATTAAATACTTAGCTCAACGCTTAGCTCATACAAAAAAAATATTTAGGCAAAATCCGACGTCCAATATTTTTGTACTGCTTTCGAAGAACCTAAATATACTAAATACCTACTAAATTAAGCTCTTATTAGTCCTAATCATGTCCTAATAATTGCATTTATGAAATTAAATTACAACATACAAATCCAAGCACAAAATTCAAATAAATTCACGAAATTCTGACGCAAGAATTCTCTAATTTTATTTCTTTCGAATTTGGAGCATTAAAATTCTTCGAATCGCCAGTTACTAAATAAATACTTTTTTTTAAACAAACGAGGTCAAATAACGTTTGGAGGTCGTTATAATTTGTGTGAAATTCATAATTAGCTAATCGAGTTAGTTTCTTATCGAGTTAAATCGAAATTCCGGGGTAGCGTGATATGGTTGGAAATGTCGGCTTTTTCACTAATGAAAATTTATTTGTTAGGCCTAGCCGGTTAATTGACGTCAGTAGTTTTCAGTGATTTTTTCCTTTTTTAAATTATTTTTAATGAGATTAGGTTTCAATTACTATATTTATTATATCTGCTGTGCAGTCCAAACATAATGTTTCACAGCACCCATAGCTGTAGACTAAAGTTTATTGAATACAAAATTCTAACACTTTCTTATCGCCAGAAACTGTTAAATTATAGATTTTTTCGGGAAAAATGTATACTCTTTATCTAAATAATCAAGACCTGATCAGGACCGGACCTAGACTTGGGTATGTCCTAAAACTGCATCCAGACCCACCGGAGGATGGGCTGCGGCCTCCTCTTAGTTAACGGCGGTGAGCATTCTCCGATCCCCAAGCTGCCCGCCAAGCATGGGGATTATGGCAACCCCTCCCTAATTAACGTATTCTGGCTGATAATTAACCAAATCAAGATCAAATATTAATTGAAGCTTTTTAAAGTTCTTTCTTTATGAAAGTATTTATGTAGTTTTCAAGTTAGCTTTTTAAGTCTAGCTTGGTAACAGACAAATTTATTTATTACGAGTAATCTTACGTTAACTATTTAAAGGAATGTACACGTGTATTCACAAAATCATACTAGAATAATATATTTTGGAGCTCTGTGCGCCAGAAATTTAACGACTATCCTTAAATGCTGAATGAAACATCAAATAAACTCTAACTGACCAATAACAGCATCGTAGGAGATGCAGTAATCAACCAATCACAACACGCCGCTGGCAACTCGATTGCGGCTTACAATCGATTCGTGCTATTACTGCCGATATTCGATTATCGACGAGGGCTGACCGCGGCTAAACGATCATTCGATTGCTGGTAATCGCCTTAACGTAGGCACTGTGTATGGATTGATCGATTTTGTCTCAATCGAGTATCGATATTTTTGGATAAAGAAGGTAAGTACTTATACATATGTAAGAATGATAGTAATTCCATGACTTGATGTCAAAGAATTTAATGTGTACGAGTCTTCGGTCAGCTGGACCCGCTCGGCAGTGGACCCGCGGGTCCACTCAACCTAGTCACATTTTGAATAGGTCGACTGGACCCACTGTCCAATTTTATTTTTAGTACAGTCATGAAGTAAAGCCGAATCTTTACGTTTTATTTTTATGACTTAAAATATTCCAATTTTATTTAATTAGATATTTACGATTTACCACGTTTATTCACTAAAACTAAATCAAATAAAATATATTTTAAATTGTAACTTTTGTTTTTGTGATTTTTAAATAGTAAGTACGCTCTGTTGAGCAAACAACTCAGAGGTCATAAGTATAAGACAGGCTGTGGATTTCCCAATGTAATGCCTCATTCAAGTTATGTGGCTCTTGCCGGCTACGCACGCGCCTCTGCTCTTTAATAGTAATAGTAGAATATCGTCACATCGTACTTTATAAATAAGAGTACCAAGTATATATTTTTAATGGTATAAGCCTTTATTAACTACAACAAACTACAACGACTAGTTAGCTTACTACACAAAGGATTGTATCCAGACCGATGAAAGTCTAGAGACAATCCAAATGCTCAAACCCACTACCAGGTAGCCTACCCAGCATGCTGGCGGCATTGCTACGTTGGATGACAATGCCTATGCGTACAAAAATTAGCTTACACTGAATATAGCATGATTGTAGTTATAGATATATTGTGGTTCAACTATGCGTTTCTAGCTGCTGAACGAAGGCCTCCACCTCAAACCGCCACACTGTACTACAACCTGCCATTAGCATTCACCGGTTGCCCGCGACTTTCACAATGTCGTCGGTCCGCCTAGTGGGAGGCTTTCCTACGCTGCGTCTTCCGGTACGTGGTCGCTACTCAATAACCTTTCTTTCCCATCGGTTATCAGTTTTTCGAGCGATGTAACCTACCCATTGCCACATCAACTTGTAAACCCAATGGGCTATGTCAGCATCTGTGCGTAGTATGTATAAAATTATGTTTTCAGTGCTATCACTTATCTTATTGCAGGATGTCGTCTAGGTAAATATCACCGCAGCACCATTATACTTAATTTATGCCTATCTGTACCGTATTATATTTGTCCTTTCTATAGTGTCAATAAAGTGTTATTGTATTGTATTATTATTTTGCCGATTTGCAGACCTGGATATGTCCTAAAACTGCTACCAGTACCACCGGAGGACGGGCAGCAGCGTCCTGAACATTATACGATACCCAAGCTACCTGCCAAGCGTAGGGGTTATGGCAACCCCTCCCTATTAAGGGAGCCTTCGTCCAGCAGTGGACGTCTGCAGGCTGATAATGAAGCAGTAGTGTGGAAACATTACTGTGTTTCGATTTGAAGGAGTACTTGAGTTAGGAATCACCACCGATAAATCGATGGTAACAAAGTTATTTTATGTAAATTTTGATTGAGAATAAACGTTTAAACCTTACATTGCGTTTTAATTATATTATTTGACTAACTGATTTTGCGTTCGACTGTACCCACTGGTAGCTTAAAACAATCGTTTTTTTGAACAGTATGAATGTGGGTCCAGTTACACAATAAAATTACAGGGAAAAATATGTGGTCAAGTGGACCCGCGGGTCCACTGGCACTAGTCCAGTTGACCAAAGACTCTGAGCGCCAAAGAAGTAAAGTCCTGAATTTTCTATTTGTTTTTTTAAAGTCATAGACAGACGTTATCTTCTATCTTCAGAAGAGGGTTTTGTTGGTAAATTTATTATCCTTATTGAATCCAAATCACAACTATTATCCAGGCATTGTCTAATTCAATAATGTAAATAAACTGTTTTTTTTTATAGGATTGCGTTTGACTGCCATCTTGTCTGATAATAAACGAAGATGCAGTCTACGATGGAGCACGCATGCCTAGAAGAAACCGATTCACTCGCGACTTGAAAATACCCAGATTATATTTATCGGGAAACACCCACTCGGGCAGCGCTACCCACTGTTAAAAATATAATAGTATATACATCCGAACAGTCTTACCTAAAATAATCTCGATTCTCTTAGTCACTGCTTAAACTTCTCTGTCTTGTTCTTGCATGTTACACTTCACGTCAGAGAGAAGATGCAGTGGCTTACGATGCTCTGCCATCTTCTTTTTTCTTGAAATAAACTTTTCAACCGTTAGTCACTACTGACACTTGAAAAGTTTTTTTAAGTAAGGCCCTAAGTCTTTATCTACATATAAAGTCAAAGAAAACAATAATGTATTGAGAAACTTGTCACTATAAAAAAAACTCAAGATTTTTGGTATTCGTACTACCCCATTGAAAAGTTCCATGATGGAACAAGCACGTTTTTACTCGCTTTATTTCCATGGGTCTAGTCTAGACTAAACTATCACGAATAAATGTTTTCCAGCCTATGACCCAAAAAGAAACCTACAAAATTAGACCTTGTGCCTAATTCAGTAAGACCACTTTAAACTACCGGATGTTATACGTCAACGGTAGCTAATAAATTCATTGTGCAATGTAATGTTTTACAAACCAATTGCAATCAACGCATTAGGCAGAGATAAGATCGATTGGCCGATAAATCGATTGATAAATCGATTGAGAGATCGTGCGTCCGGTTATGAAACAAATCGACGATAGGCTTTGTCCCACGATTGGTTGTAAAAAACAGTAATAACTGGCGCATTACGTACAGAAACTTTGAGATAGAAGAAAAAAGAATCCACATTAACTTGGTATCCGGTGAGTGATTCTCCATACGAACATATTCCCCTATTTTTTTCCTGAATAATGCCTCTAGAGCAATCATATTTTTTTTAATAGATTAGAGTGACGAGGCGAGCGAGACATTCACCAGGCTCAGTAACTAGCTACCTATACACATAATTTTACAAAACTTTTCAAATGTAATCTAAAATATGTTCAACAACATACTAATCACGGTAAATATCACGTAAATAATACTAGAACTGTATCCAAAACTTGAATTTAAAATGTTAATGCCGTATGTTTTAATAATAATATTTCTCCCATTTTTCTCTTTACTGTCAGCCATGTCAGAGGCCTCCGGGCAGCACATTAGCTCTGACACTAGGGCTGGCCACTCAGCCTATACGAACTTACTGACTTTTTTCCCATTATTGCTTTTTATTTTGCCAAATCCGAGAACATTTGCTCGATAAGCCAGTGTTTAACCTATTGAGTAGTAAAATTATACTTACAGGTTAACAGACATGGACCAGTAGTCGTAGATAAAATATGTCGCAGACCAATTGTAGAATTCGCCTTATTACATAATGGCTAGCCATTTTTACAAAACCGAGCAGTTTTGTAATACGGCGGATCAACTTTTAGCCAGATTGTTATTGCGATACGTTTTACAATACGGTGGCGGCATACTTTTAGCCGCATTGTATTCAAGTTACCTTCGAACAAAATGTTTACCATACGAACAAAATAATATAAAATTCTGTAAAAAAAATATGTAATGACAATAAGTGCACTTGGTAAGTAAGTAGCTTGCAAAAAAATATTTTAACCAAATGAAATACTCAGAGATAAGTAATAAAAGCGCCCAAGCGCCACGATAGTCGAACATTTTAACTAAAGACTGCCAAAGCGGCGGATCATGACCCGCCTAATTATATTATGGCTAGCCTTGTTGTAGAAAGTGAAGTACGAAAACGATGCCGCGGACTTTCTATCAGTCGTAAAACAATCCAGCTAAACGTTAAATACGCCGCTTTATAAAACAGCTTCGCTCTTTATAATGGCTAGCCGTTTCGTAATACGACGTATTCAGCAATTCAGCTGCGACATATACACTACATTAAAATGTAATAAAATTATTTCTATGAAAGCAATCAACTGTATGTAGCGTAACTTACTTATAACAAGTTTTATTGTAACCTCTAAAAAACAAGTCGAACTGGTGTTTTTTATTAAATGTTAAATTAAAGAGATCTAATCTTGTTATGCTCCAATCTAAGACTAATGTATCTACTCATTGAAATAAAAAGCTTTTGTAGTGTGATTTGTTACACAGTATTGTTATTTATAAAAAAAAGGTAATATAAAATGATTGAGGCAAGGCTTTAATTGATTAAATTAATACTTAACCAACTAAAGGCATAAAAGTCAATGGATGTCGAGAGTTTAGTAAAATTAATGAATAAATGTAGGTATATACCTACATGTCTTCTACCTATATCTACTTATGTATATTTAAATAACATTTAGGAAATATTGTCAAAGTTGTTTAGGCCCTAAGTAGCTATGACAATAACTAATTTATCTAGAAACACTAATTAACAAGTAGTCTGAATTAAACAACTTAATTACATAAAATTGTTATTATTGTTGTGTCTACATAAAAGAGAATAGAATACTGTACTAGGTCTACATTAATCTGATTCGGACATTCTAGCGCTAAAAGATGCGCCATCACTTTGAATATTTTGCGTAGATGTCACACGATTGAAAAAAAATTGGAACTGAACCTTTTTTTTTTCAGTAAAAATCTACATTTACTTTTATAAAAATTATACATTTGAACATATAGTATATTATCATATAACCAAATAGCAATTTGAAACGACTTCTAACTCAAGTTAGTTTTATAAATAACACGTAATGCCGTTAGTTTTCCGTCGGATAAAGCGCGTTACGCTGCGCCGGCCGTTATCCGACGCCGACGGCTAGGCGGGCGTTAAACGTTAGGGCGGGTGGAATTATTGCGACGCCTTTATTTGGCATTTTTGTTTGCATTTGAGTGGCTTTATATAAAAAAAATATTGGTCGATATGACTATACTCTCTCATACTCGTCCTAATCTTTTGAGTTTATTTAGTTGATAACATCGCCAAGTCTATAATGATATACGGGGTGTTAGTTTGAACACCGTTATCTTTGTAGGATATCATTGTACTCATCATTATGAACAACTTTTACTACGTGGCCAACCCTGAAATCACGAAAAAAACTATAATACTGCTGTAGTTCCATACAAAAGGGTTTATCGATCTTGGACAAAATGTATGGAACAGCAGATATTTTTTTCGCGATTTCAAGGTTGGCCCCATAGTAAAAGTTGTTCATAATGATGATAGTACAATCAAATCCTAGAAGGATAACGGTGTTCAAACTAACAGCCTGTATATTACCTACCTACTTAGATATAAAATATATTTTAATTTATATATAAAAAATAAAGATAATAATGTATATTTATTCCCATTCCAATATGTGTAAGAAGTAGCTTATTATAATTATAGAGGTATTTTTTTAATAGCTTAATTCTTCCGCAGCGAATTTTAAAAGTAAACGGAAATACACTAGAGATAAATAGTAAAACGCAATTTGAGTCAAAATCTGAAAATGATCTTCCGCAAATTAACGCCTGAATCAAACACATAAAATATCTCTATCGCAGAGTCCGCCTGTGGAAGTACCACGACTATTGCCAGTTATTAAACCACCAAGCAGTAGTGTGCAAGCATTACTATGTTTCGGTTTGCAGGCTAATGTTACCAGAGAAATTACTGGGCATGAAGAGGTTTGACATCTGATATCTCAGGGTGACGAGCGCAGTGCAGTGCGGCGCAGGATTTTCGCAAGTGTACAAGTCTGGCAATGCTACTGTTATAGGCAGGCGTGACGCTTACCACCAGGCGAACGTGTCGCTCATTTCGTCACTCCATTGGATAAATAGTAGATTACTCACATAGGGAGCAAAAGTAAAGAATGTCTCAGAGCTCTCTATATAGCTATATAGCCTCCCGAGGCCAAGCCAAGGGTGACCAACATGAAATCTGAGGCTTCTTTACTTGCTCCCGTGTTGTGTATACGATTTTACGTACCGCTGCGGGAAGTAAGTGGTTCCTATCGCTCCGCGTAGTGGGACTAAAGAAGACACTTTAGCCCCGCGTGCACTTAAAAAACCTTACCAGCACTTTCAGCCGCTCCCGGCGACACAGGCACAGTCTCACACTCTCTGTCGTCTCTTCTTTGCTCAAACTCACTCACTCTGCTTACTTGTCTCTGTCCGTTTAACCCTAAAATAGCGTCTATCGTATGCCGCGGTCCCTGACTCACTCCACCAGGCACTTGCGTCAAACCCAACCTAGACTTCACCGCGTCAAAACTATGGTTCAAATGCATCTGTTGCGCGTGAAAAAACATCCCCATCCTATTCAATGTCTCTAAATTATGCTGGTGCTGTGTTAAAGATATCGATTGGTCTGTCACGTTTATCGATGACGTAGAATTAGGACTGCTCATGTGAGATCGCGGGCTGTTGGTGTCGGAGCGATCTGGCGTCGAATTACCGAAAAACCGGTCCTCAGACGCGTCCATCGCGGAGCTTAACCCGTACGTCACTGACGCGACTTTGGACGCTCGCAGTCGCGTGGGGAAAGAATAGGCGGAGCTTATTGAAGGGGGCAGGGGGGCGAGCGAAATTGCCCATTGAAAGTGCGAATTTGGGGTCGCGAAGTGATTTTGTTTGGTAAGAAGCAAGAAGCGGCGTATTAGCATTTTCCCCCTGGAGTTTCTTTGTGGGACGGTTGAATAGTTTTCTTTCTGTTTGATTGGGTCGATTGTGCGAGGTGTTAGTTTGGAGTTTGTTAGCGATTTCTTTGAGGGTTCGGGGATTTTGCTGCTGCTTTACATGTTTTGTTGAGGTGTTAAAAGTTTGGGATGTCGACGGGTAGTCTATTGTTGGTAAAGCTTCTTACATTCCTAATCTTTTACAACACTCTTGACAACATCTAATTTCTAGCTTCTGATCTAGGCCACTTCTTTTATTTACTTAGAATTTGCTTAGATTAGATCAACATAAATTAGCTAGTCATATTCACTTGCAAAACACTTTTTTGTCCCACTAACATCTGAATGACTAATGAAATTACTTCTTAAAATACTTAGCACTTACCGTGGCAGCTTAATTACATTCAAACTCGACGAGCAAAAAGCGCCAATGTAGCGTCTATCAATTATCTGCATTCTAATCAACTAATTAATCAACGCTAATCGATATAACCAATCACATGCTACCCGTCTCTACTCGAAAGACAGAGAGTGAACAGGACATCTGCCTGTTAGCACAAATTTAACCAAATCGGTTAACCTTTAACCAAACAATAACAGCTTTTCCAACTGACCAACGTATAAACTTTAATTAGTCTTAAATTCAAACTATTCCAATCAAAATTCAAACGAAACACTATTGCATTAGGATTTAAAATCAATTAAAAAGTTGGTTGGATATAAGGCAAAATGTAACGGGATCATAGATCGTCAATGTGATTCTATCTTGTTCACACGTAGGGAGATTTCACTCGCTCTCATCTCAGGTGTAGCGACGGTTGCTAGGGGGCGTCAACTGGTGACGTCACGCGTCGATCGACCAATCGCCGAGCAGTATTTGTTTTTTTTCTTCCCGCTTCTTGTATTGTTGATGCGTTTCTTTTGTCTGGTCGCGCGATGTTTGCGCCCGGCTGTTATAGGGTTAACTTTGGGATAACAAGCTACTTTATTTTTAGTCGATAAACGGATTATAATAAAACTTTTTGCTGGAACTGAGTTCGTTTTGAAAATTTTGCAATTACATTTTTTTAGCGTGAAATTTATTGACTGATTTAACCTCAGAATGTTAGCTCAATATTATAATGCTATAGTATATTGTTGCTGAAGAGGTGACTATGAAGTCTATTGTTATTTGCTGGTAGATAAATGGTTGTCCATGATGTCGATAGTGATATATTCACAGTTATATCATTAATATTAATATGGTTTATATTAAGGCATTAGTGCATTTGTAAAAAAGTATCTATGCGGCAAAAAAATCATCCAGTTTTTCTAAATTGTGAAAAACCCTATTAAGAAAAATAGATTTCTATCAATCAGTTTATGTAGTAATTTTTCCATTTATTTTATTAGAAAATCACTTTAAATTACTAACACACTGTTGTTTAGATTGAGCAATAAGCTTAAAAATGGCGTAGTAATTCAATGGAGTGGTAAAACGTTGCATTTTTAATGTCCACGAAAAAAATATTTTATTTGTGTTTTTACTGAGTAACACAAATGTACAGTAATAAAAATGTAATTTCCTATTTTCCTGTTCATTATTAAATCATATAGATATTTTTATTTATTTCCGGAATGATATTGGTTAAAATAACATTAAACAAATACAAATAGTTTATTGATAGCACCAAAGATACAAGTCAAATTTCATTTAAAGTATTTCACAAAAAAAAACACTTACCAAAATGAAATAATAATTACAAAAATACGTTAATAATCTCTTATTTTAAAATAAGCTTCAATGTCATAAAACAAATTCTCTTGTAACCACGCTCTGAGCTTATAGCAGCGGAGTTAATGTTTTTACACAATCTATATATATAAAAGGCTCTGTCCAGGCATATTGATTGATTGATTGACTGACTGACTGACAAACAACGCACATCCAAACCGCTGGTCGTACAGAACTTGAAATTTGGAGGGTGTATTCGTCTTGATACGTAGGGGTGACTAAGAAATGATTTTTCGAAATTCGACCCCTAAGGGGGAAAAGGGGGGGAAATGTTTGTATGAAAGTCCTTTCTTTTTGCACTTTTAGTCATGGAAAGTTCTTTGTTTTTAAAGTTATAGTCATGAAAATTAATATTTGGGTAGTTCATTCAAGGGGGTGGGTTGGGGTGTGGGCGGCCGAATTTCTTCCGTACGCAGACGAAGTCACGGGGGACCTCTAGTTATCATATAAGAAGAGTGAATGATATAAAATATTTAAGTAATATTACTGTACATTGGGGATTGTTTTACGACAAAATGTATTTATATAATCAACTTCTTTTGTTTTTCACGTTTTATTTTTATATTACTAATTATTATGTTATTATGCTGGATGCGTAAACGTGCTTCATAATTATGGTTAGCAATTATGTGTCAAAAAAGTTTCAAGATCTGTATACTTCATGTCTGTAGAGAGACAAAAAGAAGATGAAAAAAAAAGAAAAAAAGCACACAAAGCACATTAATAAAAAATCTTTAATTTTTTTACATCTAAAGATAAATAAACGAATTAAGCTCTTTCAGATTGAGTGGCTAGCCCTAATGTCGGAACTAATATGCTGCTTGAAAGACTCCCACATAACTAGGTACTTTATGGTTAATATTACAGGACAAACAGACCTTAGCGCTCTGTTATAATTGCCACTTGTGGTCACCCATCCGAAAACTGACCGGGTCGTCCGATACAAAGATAACTATATATTATATATATATATAACCTCCGTTAGCCCTTTACTACGCAGTACTATTATTTATTCTGTGCCTTTACCGACTAAGTTAATAGAGGGGAAAGGGTGGTAGGGAGGGGGGTTTCAAAACCAATCAATGTCGCTTAATTGGCGCTTTAATGCTGCCTCATTCAACAATTATGGAGGCTGCTGTCAACTTGGGTTGGCTAGGGATGGAAAAATATCGATAAATCTTTGCTCTAGGAATGATAGTTTCATAATTTGATCAAGATGCCAAAAATCGTCATGAATGGCTTAGTATTTATATATGATGATTTTTTTGGATTGCTTTGTATTGAAATATATGCATTAATGCTCTTTTTTTTATAAATTCTAACTAACTAACAAACAAATTACAATAATTAACTATTTATAAATTCAAACTGCGCCCAGTGTATCCACCCGCAATTTTCGGGATAAAAAGTTGCCTATGTTTTATTCCAAGGTGTTTTTATTATAAGCTACCTCTATACCAAATTTCATCCAAATCTGTTTAGCCGTTTCAGCGTGAAGGAGTAACAAACACATACGCGCCGACAAACTTTCGCATTTTTTATATTAGTTAGGTAGTAGGATATAAGGTAGCGCTCGGGGCATAGCTTGTCTAGGTGATTCTAAACGATCACCGATGTTAAGCAACGGACGGTCCGGTCAGTCTTCTTTTGACCGTGAGTGGCATTTATTTCTGAGCGCTACCGTGGGTCGGATGACACGTTAAATTGTTGGTCCCGGTTGTTTGTTCTAGTTTCTATAACAACAACCGTCAGCCATGTCTGAGGCCTTCGGGCGGCACATTAACTCTGACACTAGGGCTGGCCACTCAGCCTATACGAACTTACTTTTTTTTTGTAGGATATAATTATGCTTGCGTTTGAGGCGAGCTTATAGCAAGTTCGAACATTTTTAAAATGTGAGAAAAATTTAAAATGCCTTAAATAGAACAATTTTTTTTTAATTAAAATTTATCATAAATTTTAGCCCTTTATTTATTAAAAAACGTGATTTTGAATGTTTAGCTTGATAGACAAAAATATCAAACTAGACCCTAAACCAGCATTTCGATTAGCTAGAACTAAGAAAATACATCATAAAACTACGTAAAATTTAGATAGAGTAGAGTATTTTAGTTTTTGATTTTTAAGATTACAGTATTTGTTTGTTATATTTTTTTAAACAGCAATAATCTACTAAATTTAGCTTAAAAAAATTAGCTTTTTCTAGGAAAAAAAATTGCTCTGGATGATTTAAAGTGGTGAATTTTGGGAGCGGGCTGAATTTCTTCCGCACGCGGACGAAGTCGCGGGGAACTAATATACGAATATTCTCTATCTATCGATATTATCCCATCACTATTCCCCAAATTGCTATATGGCCGCTGGATTAGAGCGCTCCCTCCCCCACTTATCCCAATCAATCCCTAACGCAAACTCGGTTAATTCATCCATCGATTTGTGATTAAACATTCATTATTATATTCGAACTTATTATTGCGTAACGTTCGCCGATTTTCGAATACTAGTGATGTATTTTGTCGATAGATTTAGGTTTGGTTTCATCGGTATATTTTGAATATTTGGATTGTCTCTAGATTTACATCGGTTTGAATTTAGTAAATTAAATAGTTTGTATGTATTTTGTTCCAATTAATGAATAAATAAATGACAATGACAGAAGTCTAAGTATATATCGCCACTCCATATAGACTTAGAGTGTCTAAATAACCGTTAAGGTAGACATGTTCTAGAGTGGAGTCCACGAATCGAAATATATATTTACTAGACTAGAGGTCACACGCGACTTCATCCGCGTACGGAAAAAATTCGCCCTGCTCCCAAATATCTTCCATACCGCTGGGTTAATTACTTTTTTTTCCCTCCACATATTCACCACTTTAGATCAACTCTGCCAAAAAAGGTTTTGTTTTCAAAAGTCTATCCAAATACAAATTTTCATCGCTATAACTTCAAAAACACTTAAATTTCCATAAAAAAATTATCCCCCGTTTCACCCCCTTAATTCATCCCTGTTAATTATTTTTTTCAAGTAAAATTATTTTATTTTTAATAAACTACCCAAATACCAATTTTTATCACGATAACTATAAAAATAAAGAACTTCCATACAAAATTTCATCCCCAATATCACCTTCTTAAATCATTCCTTTCAAAAACATATTGAAAACTGCATTTTTTAATTTAAATAAACTATCTAAATACAAATTTTCACGACTAAAAGTTCCAAGACAAAGGAGTTTTTTACAAAAGTTTCCCCCGTTTTTTACCCCCTTAGGGGACGAATATCGAAAAATATTTTCTTAGTACATCTCTACGCATCAAGATAAATATAGCCTCCAAATTACAAGTCTGCACGACCAGTGGTTTAGGCTTTGCGTTGTTTGTCAGTTTTGAGTCAGGATTATAGAATTATATACTTATAGTATTAGAATATAGAAGATATTGCTTATATTTGTTAAGAATAGATAGTTTTTAGTAGAGAATCGTAATATTATTACTTTTATGTTTTTAATTGTTTGGTATAAAATTATTGTTGTTATTTAATCAAACTGTACAATATCTTCACAAATTTTCAGTAAAATCATTAAAGAAGAAAATCTAATAAGTGTTTGTGTTCCTGGAAGGCTGTCTCGATTTTATTACGTCACGACAAAGCTGCTACTCTGAAATTAATTACCCTTAAAACCCATTACCGTTTGATCTCTAAACAAGTAATCAGGATCGCTGATTAGTACCTTACCTATTGGTGTCCAGTATGGACATTCTGATTTTCTCATCATAACCTAGTCCAGAGCTAGTCCCGATACTTCCGGTATATAAATTTTATGGCGTGTCTGGTGACTCACCAACACACTTTTGGCCCAGCGTGGTGGATATAGGATTTTCCAGTGATTCAGCCACCAAGCAGTAGTGTGTAAGCATTACTGTGTTTTGGTTTGAAGGGCAATGTCACCAGAAAAATTACTGGGTGTGAATAGATTTGACATCTAATATATTAGGGTGTCGAGCGCAGTGCAGTGCGCAGGATTTGTTCGTAAGTTCACCATTCTGGTACTGCCACTATTATGAGCGGGCGTGATGCTAACCACCAGACGAAAGTCCAGGGCTTGTCACTCTATTGTTTAAAAAAAAATTGATTTGCGTTAATATATATAAATATAAATGTTATAAATATAAATATAATTAAATATAAATATTGTAAATATAATAAATATAATTAATTAAAAAAAATATGAATTAACAATAATATTAATAAATTATAATAAATATGGACCAATCGCGCTTTTTTTATTTTTTATTTATATAGACTTGCGTTTGACTGCCATCTCGTCTGATGTTAAACGAAGATGCAGTCTACGATGGAGCGCGCTTGCCTAGAAGAAACCGATTCAATCGCGACTTGAAGACACCCAGATTATAATTAAGAGGGTAAGAGGGCGCTTCGAAAGTAGGCTTAAGTCCAAGTAGGCTATTAAAAGGGCTGATTAGTGATTATGTTTAATACGCATACGCTAGTCCACTGCATGATATAAACCTTCTACGTCTTTGACTTTTTGTTTCACTCCTGTGCAACAGTCCAACCATTTCACTTATCGTATCAAGCTACGCCGTAGCACTTTGCTACGGCATTGCCCAAAAAAAGGCCAAATTAAACAAAAAAAAAACAGTTTTTTTTGGTAATACACCATCCTCTTGTAGCTTTCCTAAAGCGCAGTGCAGCGCGTCGCAGGATTTTGATCGCTTGTTCAAAATTCTGGTTTGCTTTTCTTATGAGCGGGCGTGACGCTTACCACCAGGCAAACGTAGCGCTCGCCTCGTCACACAATTCCAAAAAAAAAAGACAAAAAAAGATTTGTTCTAAGATGAACCACATAACTCCACACTTACGTTCACCGAAATGTGTAGTGGTACTAAAACAAGTGTTTTTTTTTTAGTTTTGTCGTTTCTACGAGTGAAAGTCAGATCCTAATCTTTATCTGATTTTTGTTTCATTTTGAAACGCACACTGTTTTTGCTTTCTACAGACCTAACTACAATTTTTTTCTCTGTCTGAAACCATAAAATATTACGAAAGATTTAAAGTCTTTATTTTTTACGATGAAAATAAATATGGAGATTAATAACCATGTACTATAACTTCACTATTTATTATAATATATCGTTCTAACTATGTACTTGAAGCCCATATTAATCTATATAAATATAAAAGGCCCTGTCCTGACTGATTGACTGACTGACTGACTGACTGACTGACTGACTGACAGACAACGAATAGCCGAAACTGCTGGTCGTACGGACTTGAAATTTGGAGGGTGTAATCGCCTCGATGCGATGTGGGTGTACTAAGAAAAATTTTAAAACGTGGTGAATTTTGGGAGCGGGCCAAAATTATTCCGTACGCGGACGAAGTCGCGGGCGACCTCTAGTATTATTATAAAACTCTTAGTCGGATAGGCTTAAAATGCACGATTAACCAACTACTTTAATATTTTATGTTTGTTTCCATACTGTTACTATAATCTTATATTTTGAGGCTAACAATCACGCTTAACCGTCGGTTAATAAACCGTCTGTTAATAAAATAGGTTTGTTAGCGGATAGATAAAGGATAATTTTGGGATCAAAGCGTGACAACTACAGGTGAGGTAGGGTGACCAACGATTGTGATTCTAGAATAATTGTTCGTCGCCAGTTTAAAAAATGTTATTTGTAGTTACTGTGTAAACGTTGCTGCAGCGGTTAAACCTTGATTTTAAAAATAATATTAATGTACAAGGTTATTTCTAGATATTTTTTGCCACTCAAATGGGATGCAAAGGGGTTTGTTTTGTAACATTACTTTACAAAAAAGCTACTCTACGTTTGGCCACCAACTTGTCTGGTGATGAGCGTGACGTTGATGACGTTTTAACTGAAGTTGGCGCACTAGAAAGAAACTGTCTTTTGACTTAAAAATGCGTAGTTTGTGGTTATTAGAAATTAGAGAAGGAGGTAGTGAGTTCCGTTCTTGTATAAGCATAAAAAAAGTATTGTAACTTTTTTGGTGTATGTTTTTTTGTTTTCTAAAATGCGAGATTCAAGCCTGCGCAACGATCTGGGTAAATGCTCCCATTGCTCTAGCGTAGCCACTAAGCTACGGTTGTTTTTCTGTTTTTAGCTTCTGACTTCTGGACTTCTTTTTGCACACTATATTCTAAGGTTTTTGATGACACTTTATGTAATGAATGACATATTGACATTCCTAGATCGTTACGAAAACATCTTTGCTTATGTAATCGAACCTTATAGGCTACGCGAGCGACGGACAACAGCTAGTTTAATAAATAAAATAATGTTGTCACGTCCCACCAGAGTATTCTTCAACCACACATTTGGCATGTACTCACGACTAAATAACGACTAAATATTGAAAATGGAACCACGTCGAGAGGAGAGGATTCTGGCGTGATCTTCATGCTAGAATCCTCACTATAACTTCGGGATTATGGTTCGACTAATCATTTGACATCACGTACATCGCATCATCAGCCAGAAGATGTATATTGGTGGATGAAGGCCTCCCCCTTAATAGGGAGGGGTTACCATAATCCCTACGCTTGTCAGGTGGCTTGGGGATCGTAGAATACCGTTATTACCACCGTTAACTAAAAGGACGCGGAGGAGGAATTTATTGATATTGGTGACTAATTCATGACCAATATTTGGCATTGTCAAAATAATTATGGTGGTCACCCTACACACCGCCCGCTGCGTCCATCTAATGGATCGCCCGAGCTCTATCAATTAAGCAAAGGGCTTTTCCATCCATGGTGTAATTGCGGTCAGTTCTATATTAAACTTACCTGTATGGCTATGTGAAAGTTAGGGGAAAATTTAGGCAAAAAAACAAGGGTTTCTTTGTTTTAAAATATTTATCACAGTTGTTCATTACCGCTCTATGATTATTTATGGAGAATTTACTGTGATTATGCTGTGAAACTTTGACTATAAGACCAACCCTGAGTGGCACAGGCAAAGCTATTTCAGATGGCGCCACCGTCGCTGGTGCTTGTCAGTGGTGTTTATTTTGAGTTTATAGATGTTGATCGTAAATGAAACACAGCGGTATTAGATCTCCTGATATTCCGGATTTTATTTCTCCTGTTTTTTTTGTTAAGTTCTGTCTGATAGAAAAAAATCTCATCAGATACATTTTCTATCACATCTTTGAAAACAGATCCAGTGAGAAAATAAAATTATAATATAAAATATTATAATGTAATAATAATATAATATTATATATTTTGTGCTAAAAAATACAATGTAGTTTCTATGTTTTTAAAGCTTAAACAGGAAGAAAAATTATGACCTCCGGCAGGACTCGAACCTGCATACTAGCAGTCGCTATGGCACTAAAGCGTTGGTGGCGCTATCTGTAAATTTTTGTAACACAAATACAAAAAAAAAACAACAAACAACAACAATACAATGTAGTTTGACAGCAAAACAACACCAGCTATAATGCGCCACCTAGTGTGATAAATAAGCAGTGTAGTTTCCCCATTCGTGAATAATGTCAGCTGTTCCCTAGAAAATGCTATTATAAATACATACTATGCTAAAATATAACCTCGGCAAAGTGTACGGAACAGGTGATTCTTTTCCCGGATTCTAGGTTAACCTCTTAGTTAAAGTAATTATAAGTACTGGTCGCGTCATGTAAAAAGAACGCTGGCGGTTAAGCTGCGCAGTAGGCGATTTATCGGTCTATTTGGTGGTATGAGGTGGTACCTAGCAATAACCAATATACGAAGCTGCGAGCAAAAGGCTAATTAATAATTATTTAAAATAATAAGCCTAGTACTTTTGTGCGCAAGTGTACACATGCGCAAACACACCCCCTCTATTTTCATCCAGCGTTCTTTTTACATGACGCGACCTATACGTAACCATTTCTTGTACTAAAGAAGTTCGTATAGGCTGAGTGGACAGCCCTAGTCAAAGTGAATGTTCCACACGAAGGCCTATATATGGCATGGCTTGAAGCTTGTTGTTACGTCACTTTAACATCCGATGCACAGTAGCGCTCAGAAATAAATGCTACTCCCGGTTACCCATCGGAAGACTGACCGGATAGTCCGTTACTGAAAATCGATCTTCCAAAACCACATAGTCGAGTCCACCTACACCACGCCTGCTGTTTATCTACCAACACAAAAGCAATAGAGGTATACTCTACGCTAGTACGTGTGCGCGTCTGAAACGTAGTTAGTCCGGTTCTGGAGTATTGCAGCGGTCAGTTAGTTACTAGTTCACGTCTTGTCATTACCTGGAGGACTGGACGACGTAGAGTAGGGAACTGTAGAGACAACCGCGCAGAATATAAATATTAATATATTTTGTTGCTACAGATAAATAGGCTTTCATTTGACTGCAACCTCACCTTCGACTGTAAAGCGAAGATGCGATGGAGCACGCTTGCCTAGAAGAAATCGATTTACTCGTGCCTTGAAGACACCCAGATTATAACAATCGGGAAACACCCACTTGGTCAGCTCATTCCAGTGTTTAGCATTACGCTTAAAGAAAGTAGAATCTAACCGTTTCTTACGGGTTTTTGGTATAACCATAAAACGGTGTCGCTTTATTAAATGGATCCAAATTAGAGATACTAGTCGTTCACAGCGAACTGAGACCTCGCGACACCCACATCTTCCAAGCCCCTAGACTCCCTAGGCTCTTATTCGAACTCGATAATTGTATTTTTTTACTAACTACTTAGTACAAAAATACAATTATCAAAAAGCAACTACTTGCTTTTTGTTTTATTTATACGGGAATACTCAATTGGATCCTCCGACTATAGTTTCGATTACAACAGGTGACCTTTTTCAAAGAGTGAAAACAGAGCCCGACGTGCGTGCGGCTGCGTCCTGCTTTGCACTGGGGGCCGCTGCGCGTCGCGCGCGTGTTCACAGCGGTTGATCGGTTGAGAGCGGTTGAGAGGGTGGAGGCGGGTAGTGTGTAGTGCTGCGCTGGCGCACTCTGGAGCTCTTCATCACTGGAACCGTCCCGTGCGGTGTCGGGAAAATTCCAGGACACGAAGCTCACCACGTCGCCTTCAGATGCGCGTCCACTCTCGTGAGCCCCATGACGACAGGTTCTCCAAGTCGGTGGCAGGTTCCATACCCCGTCTCTATTGAAGTTTAGACGCTTGCTTATCTCTATGGCCTCCCTACTTGCTTACAAAACTTCATAAAAATGGGATCAACGGTTCGCAAGTTATTGTCGAACAAATATATAACGCTGATCCCCTTAGACTCAGAGACTTCGCTTCGCTTGGTCAATTACGGAATATGAAATTACACTTTTATTATGCGCTCGAAGTGTGCGAGTTGTTTCAACATTATCATTTTAGACAGCAGCTTTACAGTATCCAAAGACTAAAAATATTTTTTCAACCGATTTCAAACGATTCGATGTCGAGCGATTGCTTGATATTATTGTGACATATGTGGTTTTCCAAAACCTGTGTTTTTTTAACCGACTTCAGAAAAGGAGGTTCTCAATTCGACTGTATGTTTTTTTTGTATTTTTTTATAGGTATGTTACGTGATTACTCCGCCAATTATGAACTGATTTTGATGATTATTTTTTGTTTGGTAGGTAATACTTCAAAGGTGGTCCCATATACATTTTATCGAAATCGGTTCAGTAGTTTGGTTTTTAAATCAAAATTACTAGAAAATATGAAGTTGTGATCCAGGTATTCGAGGTTGTATTTTTTTTTTAAAAGCGTATTGTTTTTATTTTCTCGAAGTCTCTGCCAGTGCAGGCTACTCTACGCAGTGTCCAAGAGCGTGGAACGCGGTGACCAGCTCGTAACTCGATTCTGCAGCGAGATGGCCGGCTGATTGGACGTTTGTGCTGCTCCTATAACGTTTGCGATGTTCCGTAACACCCTGTTATACCGCTGTTGAAATTGTCTCAACCACAGCTTACATTATACAACAATCTAGAACCTAAATGTTTACTCAGGGGTTAAGTAATGGTAAATTCAACTAATGGTATTTTGTTATACAATACAATAACATTTTATTGAAATTACAAAAGGAATATAGGATATTTTTGTAGTGGTAGGACTCTAGTGCAGAGTCCACCTGGGGAAGTACCACACCTTTGCCAGTTATTCAACATCCAAGCAGTAGTGTGCAAGCATTACTGTGTTGGACCTAGGTATGTCCTAAAACTGCATCCAGAATCACCGGATGACGGGCAGCAGCGTCCTCGCGTCCTCTCAGTTAACGGTGGTAACCATTCTGCGATCCCCAAGCCGCCTGCCTAGCGTGGGAATTATGGCAACACCTCCCTTTAAGGGAGAGCCTTCGTCCTGCAGTGGACGTCTTCCGGCTGTTGATGTGATTACTGTGTTCCGGTTTGAAGGGCAATGTTACCAGAGAAATTACTGGGTATGAAGAGATTAAACATTTAATATCTCAGGGTGACGAGCGCAGTGCAGTGCGGCGCAGGATTGTGTTCGAAGGTTCACAATTCTGGCACTGCTACTGTTAGTGGCAGGCGTGACGCTTACCATCAGGTGAAAGTCTTGCTCGTGTCGTGACTTGAATAAACAATATATATATATATATATACAGATAGGCACAACGAGCGGGCTTACCGCCAAAAGCTATCTTTGCCAGACATTAGTAGTTTAAAAAAAATGTGAAATAGAAACGTCTGTGTGGTTGTAGTGTGATTTTCTTAATATGAATAATTAATATAGTAGTTTTTCAGCTGTCCGCTAGCTACCTGATGTTAAACGAAGATGATATATGACGATATAATATGGATAACTAGAGAAACCGATTCACTCGCGACTTGGAAACACCCAGTTTCTAAATTTAATCGATGCAATATCGAATATGGTAAATTTTCATTTTTTGTATGCTGAAAGGTATGATAATGGCATCTACTATTGTTCATTTCCACCTGTACCTACTTTGTATATGGATTATTAATTAAGAATGTTGTTGAGTTTTAAAAAATCTTGCCAGTAGGTAGTATAAATGTTTTAGTCGAATTATTTTTCACCTATTCCCTTGAAAAATATATATTATTATAATTATGAATAAATAAATAAGTTAAAAAAAATATATGTTGTTAAGGTGCTGACTCCTCAAAATAATGTTCTAATGTAATTAAAATACTAACAAACAAAAAAATAAGATTTATTAAAATATATGGGCGTCGCCAGGAGTGTGCAGGGAGAGGCAGCTGCCCACCTAGATATCCAAAAAAGTGCAAAGTAACCGATGTCCTAAGTCAAGTGGTCACTCACTTAACTTGGTTTTTTAGGCATAAGCCTTTATTAACTATAACAAACTACAAAGACTACTTAACCTACTACACAAAAAAAGATAAAGATAAAAAAAAGATAAAAATAACTTTATTGACAAAAAATTAGATATATACGTAAATGCATACAAGAGAACAATAATTAAGTTAAACATGTAAAATTAGTATTCAACCGACTTCAATTTTGACTAGCTGGATGACGCTGGATGAAAAGGATTGTATCCAAACCGATGAAAGTCTAGAGACCATCCAAATGCTCAAACCCACTACCAGTCGGCAGCGTACCCAGCATGCTGGCGGCATTGCCACGCTGGATGGCAATGCTTATGCGTTGGGCCAAATAAAAGCGAGCATTTTGATCACACGTCGCGTCAACCAGGCGCTCGAATATATTTTTGAAAAGATGATGAGCTCTCGGTCCCCACGGACCCAATGTATCAACACTAAACGGCTCAAATATGTGACCTCTGCCGAGGTTAGCATGTTTGCGCCGCTTGTGCTGCTCCGCCGAATTTGCCGCCGCACCAGCCCTACTCTGTGTCTCAGGAAGATGTGACGGTGCCAAACTACTTATCGACGCAAGTTGCGTCCCATACAAGGGCCGTCCCATACAAGGGGCCGTCCCAACTTTCAAGGCACAAGTATCACTTGACTTGCTTCACCGATAATTTTCGTACTTCGAAGTTTGAGTGAATTCACTTCATTCCTTCCAAGATTAGTATTTCGCGCTGCTGTTAGTCTATACTCTATAATCTATAGTTTTTGTAGTGGTAGGACTCCACTGCAGAGTCCGCCTGGGGAAGTGCCACACCTTTGCCAGTTATTCAATCGCCAAGCAGTAGTGTGCAAGCATTACTGTGTTCTGTTACCAGATATATTACTGGGTATGACGAGATTTAACATATCTCAGGGTGACGAGCGCAGTGCAATGCGGCGCAGGATTCTGTTCGCAAGTCCACAATTCTAGAGCTGCTACTATTATAGACAGGCGTGACGCTTACCACCAGGCGAACGTCTTGCTCGTCTCGTCACTTGATAGTATAAATAAATAAATGTTAGTCTATAGTTATTTCGTCAATGAAGACTTTTCCTATCCTCCTTGCCCCTCCCTAGGCCATTGGCTGGCGTCGGTCTTGTTTCAATAGCTTACTTACCTCAAACTATGACTAAGCTATTCATAACCAGGTCTGCAGCAAAAACGACCGCTCGTGCCGTCATTTACGAAGATTTTTGTGCAAAATAATCTTAGTGAGCTTAAGTATTCTTAAAAGTGGCTTCAAAATAGTAATTTTGATATAGATCTTTTTATAATCACTCATATTATCTGCCATTTGAAATAACTGACTCATTCGGTGATTTGCACAAGTCAAGATGGTTTGGGTAACCATTAAAAATAATTTATGTAGCCATTTTTTTTATTTGCCCCTATTAGATAGCATTTGGGACGTCAATCACGAGTAGATGCAACAGGTCAACGTTTTAACAACTCTATTTAACCTTACATGTGCGAATGAATAGATAGATTGAGAATGAATGAATGAATAGAATGATGGATTTTGCTGTTTTGACGGGACGTTTTTGTAATAGTATGTGAACCGACAACATTGTGAAAGTCACGGTCAACCTGTGGATGCAAATGGCAGGTTATCGTACAAGATGGCGGTGTAAGGGGAGGCCTTCGTTCAGCTATGGACTTCTCCGAGCTGATGATGATGATGATTTATTCTGAAGACAACTGTCTTATATCTTAACCATCTTACATAAATCATTTCTGGTTCAGTCATACTTAAATAGTCTATGTTTAAAAATACAGGATTCAAAAATAATAATTTAAACGAAAGACAAAATATCTGAGATAAAAATGTAATAATTCAATGAATGGGTAATTTTATGATCAATTATGAAACTAAGTTTTACTCATTAAAAAGCACAGTTTGCAGTTTGGCTTGTTAATGAATATTTTATATTTTTTTAATTTCATCTGAAATAACTTGCATAAACTTGCAATACAAATGTTCACTATAATTACACTAAATCAAATACTAAACTATATCTAAAGTTACCCCGAACACAACAAAAAGCAAAACCGCAATTCTATTAAATCTTAATTCCAACAAATTGTCGTCAAATTACAGCCAATCTAACACTTACGAAGATCGAGTGATAATGGACTCCTCTAATGGACCAAACATTTGATCCAAAATGTCCAAAACAAAAATTTGCAGAGTCATCCAATCCATCACAATGGATCATAATAACACACACTCAAATTAATACCTGCCCGCTCAAAAATAGAAATGAAAAATTGCCGACCAGTTTTAGTAGAGCTCTGCGGCTGGGAACAGACTATGTTTAACGTTACACGAGGTACGTTATACATAAAGCTTCATTTTTTGTACTTGCAAGGTAATATTAAAAAGATATATAAACATACTATTAAAAAATGTGTTCTAATATTGTTTTAATTGTAACAAAGAATCATCAAAGTTTAGTTTAATTAAAAGCTTTGATTGATAGGTAATGAAATATTTCATCGTTAATTAATAAATAGTCAGTACCTTTTTTTGATATAGTTAGGTATAATTATTGAAAAATCTTTATAATTTATGTTTGTACCTAAGTAATTAATTAAATTACTAATTATTAATTAATAAATTAGCTCTTTATTATTTATATCAAAATTTATTATGTAAACAAAAAAAAAAACTTAAAAACTAGTGTAATAATTGGCGGGTTTATCGCTCAAATCAATCTTTATTTTTTAAGTTCATATTTAGCTTCCTTATAGGAGACAATAACTTTTTTATCGGCTTAACGTCATGGGTCAAGATAAACTAGCTAACGCGTAATTCTGTCTTATTAGAGATGCTAATTTTTAGGTTATTCCGAATGAAAAAGTCCCGAATGGTATTTAGAGTGCTTTTAGAATTGCCACCGATATATTTACGGACAAACTATTTTTTTGTTTTATTTTTCAATTATAGTTTTTTATTGCGTAACTTGACAAGACAATTTGATGAGGGCTGATCTATTTGCATTTAATGTTGTTACTGTCGAAACTTTTGACTAGGTAAGTGTACTATTTTGGACTAAATTCGCTTAATTTTAGCTTGAAGCTAAAATAAAAACTATATCCTTTCTTGTATGGTACAACTAGTAAGGTACATTCTTCTTTGTACATTCTTCTTTCAAAAAAAAACAAGCGCGTGGTGGACGCGACGTGTGATCAACATGCTGGCATTTATTTGGTCTAACCATCTGTGGGCCGAACGCATAAGCATTGCCATTCAACGGCAATATCTTTGAATATTTTTTTCAGCTTGTCCGCATGCTGGCTACACTGCCGACTGGTAGTGGAAATTACCATTTGGATTGTCTCTAGACTTAGGAACATCTTTAACAGCCAGGAGACGTCTACTGCAAGGCGAAGGCCTTCCTCTTTGTAGAGGGGGTTGCCATAATCCCCACGCTTGGCAGGCGGCTTAAGGATCGCACCGAGAGGACGCTGCTGCCCGTCCCCCGGTGGTACTGGATGCAGTATTAGGACATACCCAGGTCCAGGTTAGGTACATCAATCTAGAAAAAAATCCTTAATTTTTTGTGTAATTTTATGTTGGTACTTAGTTAAATTTTATGTATTTTGTTGTGGTTAATAAAGACCACTGGTATGGCACCATTAAGATAATTTGTACCAATCAAAGTAAACCTTTACTTTTAGACCAATAATTTGCTAAATTCGAGATTACTTGTATAAAAGGCCTTCTTACTCTATTGCATGTCTAAGTACTTAGTGGATTGCAATCTAACCAGCATGATCTGCATTTTGCAGTTGCTCTAAGTGTACAGTCGTTCAGTAATGTATGCAAAAATAAATGAAATAATAGTGTGAAAGTCCCAACACAAGATCCAATCTTGACAGCATACGTATAAGCTTTGTTTATTTTTGTCTTAATAAATAAGACGAACGAGATGTTCTCCTGATTGGAAAAGATAACGTCTGCCTGAGCCCATTACAATTACAATTGCAATTTCTTAATGATATGATAACACCAAAATTACCTACACGTCAATTCATAATCATAAACATTTATTGTCGAACTGTGTGGTACAAGATCTTATAAATACATATGTTAAGTTTCAACAGCTTCGCCTATTAAGGACATACACTATATTATAAATTCCGAGATTTAATTACAACAGGTATTAAGATAATATTTAATAATTAATCAATTAGATTAATAAATGACAAATCCATAAAAATAATAAGCTAACAAAAAAACCAAATTTACTAATAAATTGTTCAATTTGTCATTAAGATATTCTTTTATTGTGTAGTAAACGTTTATTGTCAATAGTTTAAATAATTTACGCCTAAATTCAGCCACGCTTACCGATTCCACCACTGATTTAGGCAAATGATTATATACTTTTGGACCCATTCCTAACACACTATTGTTTTGTTAATTTTAATTAAGTACTAGCTGACCCGCGAACTTTGTACCGCCAAAAAAACTTTCTATTATTTTCCGATGTTTTAAGCTATTCTGCTATTTGGGGCGAACACAAAACCAATAAATCAAAAATCACAACCGTTCAGCCGTTCTTGAGTTATAAATGGTGATAATAACCCGGCTTTGTTATATCATAGACAGACATCACACAAAATAGTAACTCAATACTTGTTGTCTAGACAAAGTTGAAGTAGGTTTTTAGACAATAGATAAAATATTGTTTTAATAGATTATTAAAATTTGATAAGTAAAAAAAATGCCATATCTTTTAATAAGGTTAAACAAACAAAAAACAAATGCTTTCTCATAAAACAAATTCTCTTGTAAACTCGCTCACAAGCTTGGCTTTGAAGTGCGCGGTGGAAGGCTCGTCCCGAACGGAAGCCGGTATGCGGTAGTAAATCGCGAGCACCAAAATATACAGGGTGTTAGTTTGAACACCGTTATCCTTCTAGGATATCATTATGAACAACTTTTACTATGGGCCAACCCTGAAATCACGGAAAAAAAACTACTGTTCCATACAAAAAGGTTCATCGATCTTGGACAAAATGTATGGAAAACTGTTTTTTTTTCGTGTTTTCAGGGTTGGCCCCATAGTAAAAGTTGTTCATAATGATGAGTACAATGATATCCTAGAAGGATAACGGTATTCAAACTAGCACCCAAGTACATTTCAGCGTTACCCAGAATGTTGAGTTACAAAACAAAGTGCAAAAACAAAACACAACAAAGAAACTGATGCCTTTGAGATGTGGATATACCGCCGTATCTTAAAAACCTCATGGTGTGATAAGTCACCAAGTACTTTTTCATAAATCTGTCTAGTACACTATTAACTATTACTAGCAAAGTCTGCGATGAAATATAGGGTAAATTCCCGATCGCCGCTCGAAAACGGCACCAACAAAACAAGGCATAAATAGCGTAATATGCCTTGTTAAGCTCTTAGTCGCGTGTGACCGCGCCAATCGTGAGACGTGCTACCATGCCGAATGTTTTACACGCTCACATATGTTTTACAACGCTATTACAGGGTGTTAAGGTTAATTATTAAAATGAAACATTATCCGCTTTTGGTTTTTTTATATTTGCTGGAGAGCACAGAAAAGCGAAAGCCCTACTTCATAGGTAGAACGGCTGTCAAAGCAATGTTGTAAAGCAATTGTATGGAAAACCGCTGTCGCCAGTTTCACACTTATTTGTATAGAAACTACGACGAAAAAATGCCAATCATTTGGAGTAAAACGCTCGAAATGCCGTTTTGCAACAGATTAAAATTGATCTAATTACAATGCAATGTGGTTTCGTTTCCTACGCGTCTATTTAAATTGTCTTTTTGAGTATTCTCAGTTTAAAAACATGTATATTGGTAAAATTGACATTAAGCGCATTTGCACTTAATGCCGGCTAGCGCGGCCCGTCACATTTCTGTTCTATTCACTTCTCTCTTCAGTGGCTGGAGAGGTATGATAGTGTATCAGTAAGCATTACGGGCCACTTTTAAGGGTTGATTTTCATAGAGACTATGTATCGAGTGTATTTTGATCTAAGAGTAAAGTATTATTTTTATTAGGATAGTACGTATCATTGGTTGTTACCATAAAAAAAGTTAGGTACCTATTGATTATACCAAAATGCGATATTTGAACCATAAATACGAGTATTTTCAACGCTTATTCGTTGGATATGGCTTTACAATTACTCTCTTCTTCTTAGTCGTGCACTCTTGGCAGAGTGGTCGTGGTTGCGCCGATAGACTCCTCGCCGTCGTCTTCCTTCCCCAGGGCTGCCGCTCAACTCGCAATGCTTTTCCATTTCTGGCGGCTAGATGCATCGTGAGCACACTGCACTACGGTGGACTGTGTGGCCTTTTTTATGAAATCGGTCCAGCGAGTTGGGGATCGACCAGGACTACGCTTGCCTTGCATTTGGCCCAGCACAACAAGCCGCTCTATCGAAGTTTCCTTCCTGGAGATGTGTCCAAAGGACTTCAGGATTCGCAACTGCACAATCGACGATAATCTGTCTTTTATATGTTCTTTGAGGATAGATTTATTAGTGCGAAACGCTGTCTATGGTATTTTCAACAGCCGTCTCTAACTCAAAATTTACACTTACTCATTGTCAGATTAATACCAAAATGAGCAAATTTGACAAAAAAAAGTCTCAAAGGGTTGTTACAGATCAATTCACACATTTGGATGTATTTTCATATTGTATCGGATTTCAATAGATTAATCCTGTATTGGCAAATATTTTGCAACTGTTGAAAGATAGTTTCATAAAAAAGGTTTATTCATTTCATACAACTGTCGAACGGGTTGCCTGTTAAAGTTATTTAGTAACAATCAGTATAAGAATAAACATTGTAGACGAGATACATTAAGAGGATCCTGTAATAAATATGTATGAAATTGAATGTAATATTTTTTGTCTGTCATCTCGTCTGGTCAACACTAGATGTGACTAAAATGCTGGCTTCTTCTTTACACAAAGATGTACTGCAATACGTCAATATTATCGTCATCCGCAGCCTTCCATATCACACTGATATACAGGGTTAATTCTAATCTTAGCATCCTTTTAAGGGCATGTTCTGTACATCAAAACAAACAACTTTTACTATGGGGCCAACATTAAAATAAACATAAACAACTGTTTCATATATTTTGCCCAAGGTCGATAAACTTTTTGTATGGAACAACTGTTTTTTTTTTTCAATTTCAATGTTGGCCCCATAGTAAAAGTTGTTTGGTTGACGTACAGAATATAAAAGGATGCTAACTGATTAGAACTAACCCTGTATATGGGTTAGTATTTTATAATGTCATCTGCCTCGGTCTTGTGTTTTAGTCTTGTCAACGTAGCAATGGATTTTATTATGGTTAGGCTTGCGTTTGACCACATCACGAATACGCGGGGTTAGGTTAGAGCACACTTATCTAAAATAAACTTTAAAAAAAAAACAACCGACTTCAAATAAATATGGGACCACTTTGGAATAAAAAAAGAAAATATTTTTCAAATAAAAAATGAATTTTCAAAATCGGTCTACAATTGACGGAGAAATCGGTGAAAATACATTTAAAAAAAAACAACATGCCGTCGAACATAGAACCTCCTCCTTTTTTGAAGTCGGTTAAAAAGACTGATTTACTCGCCACTCAAAGAACCCATATTTTATCTATCCAGCACTTCGATCTTACATTGAAATATTTTCACGTGTCTGGTGTATAGTAAGTCTAATCTCATATATTCTATTAGATTATTTTAATTGTATGTAGTGTTGATAGTCGTAGTAGTGTTAATTTGGTTAAGTATATATTGTTTTTATATTTGATATTACATGAACAAAATATCGATTGTAATGTTTTTTTTTATATTGTTTCTTTTGTGTAATGAAGGTAAAAAAAATCGAAATCAAAAATCCATTAATTTATTTAGAGCACTGCTCTTGTCGGTGGAGTGATTTCCATCTTTCTCTATCTCCGGTCAGTTCTTTGACCTCCTTGTATGAGATGACTTTGGCCCTCTCCTTAACTTGATCAACAAAGCTTCTCCTTGGTCTTTTGGGTCATTGATTTACTTCTATTTTCCCTCTAAGATGTTTTTCATGAATGCGTCATAACGCATAAGGTGGCCAAAACATTTTTCTTAACACATTTTAAATATATTTTTTCCTTTTTTTGGCCATATTAAATTGAATAGGCATATTTATTAATTACAAATTTAGTTAACGTGACGATATTTAATAATTATAAATAGTACAGTACTTACCGACTTACACAAAACACATTTTACGAAATAACGCTTCGCTTTTAAACAACTCATTTAACGCTGTTCAAACTAATCTAAAAATCCTAATTAACGCCAACAAAGTGCTGAAATAAAACGCCTTAATAACTAATCGAAAAGCAATTAAGCGGCATTCATTTGACTACGCCTTAACTCAATGAAAATCACCATTACGAAGACAAACTCGGGGTAAACGAAGCAGCGAGACACAAATAATTAGTTTAAATTAAAATAACGGCGTATTTATCTCAATGTGGTGTTATGGCAACACTAGGGATGACTTTCGGATTTATCAGGTACGAGTTGGTACTAACTCTTTTTCTCACTCTATAGATTTAATGTCATTAAACTCTTTACTCTATGCCGCCTGCCAAGTGTGGGGATTATGGCAACCCCTCTCTATTATGGGGGAGGCCTTCGTCCAGTAGTGGGCTTCTTATAGCTGTCAATGATGATGATGAAACTCTTTACGAGGCGGTTACGTGAAAAATACATATCGTCGTTCTGTGTTGTTGTGTTCTGTGTGACTTCAAAAAAACAGGTTCTCAGTTCGACTGTATGTTTTTATTTTGTATGTATGTTACGCGATTACTCCGCTAATTATAAACCGATTTTGATGTTTCTTTCTTTTTTGTTTGGTAGGTAATACTTTAGAGGTAGTCCGATATACATTTTATCAAAATCGGTTTAATAGTTCAGTAGATCAAAATTACTAGAAAAGATGAAGTAGTCATCCAGGTATTCGAAGTTGAAGTCGGTTTTATTTCTTTTTATTTTATTTTATTTATTTATTTATTTGATACAATTAACAGAATACAGTCTTTACATTTGCATTGTATAGGTTACAAATAATTTGTTCTAGATTGCATTCCTTACTAAATATGTACACAACATGAACAACATAGAAGCAGTAGGTACGAAGTCTATAAGTCCATCAAACGTTAAGTAGCAACCACTAGACATAAACAAACAACACAAAGACACAAATAATAGAGAGAGATATACCTTATTCTGTGACAAAGACCCTTTCAAATTGAGCGTCAAATTGAATCTTAATAACCAGAACTACGCACCTAACTAAATAATAACAAAATGCTATCAAAGAGAACAAAAACTTGACTACGAGTGTTCGCGTTTCATTCTTTCGTATAGCGTTATCTCTTTCACGCTAATCAAGTTAAGCGTCCATTTTTGTAAGCGCTTCGAGCCCGATTCAATTTCAGACTCATTTGTTAGAGCATAAAACAATTATTAAAAAACGCTGGTGATTTGTCGAGACATTTTTGCCTTTTACAATCACTTAGGTAGGGTTTTTTTAACGTGTTGAATAGCTCCTGATCTCTAAATTGCTATCTAAGGTTGGATAGCAATTTTTATAGTGATCAGTGATACTACAGGGTTGTAAGCTTGGGGTGTACTAAGCCGAAAGTGGGTAATTTTACTCATCATTTACATAGATATGTTAGTTCTGTGTCTGGGTTTATAAGTTTTTTTTTTGTTTTCAACTGCAATCAGTCTTCAAACCATGAGCAGTTTTGTTGAAGTATTTTGGTTGTCGTGTAGGAGAAATGATCCAGTGAGCATTTCTTCTTATCTTTATGCATCATTTCCGTCCAATTGTCTACGTAGCCTCTTTGGATATCTGATGGTAGTAACCTGTGTCGCTAGCGGGTTTGAATGCATGGTCAGTCGCTTTTTGTATTTAGTTGAAAAGAGTTTTATTTCATCCCCAACTGTGTTCATTTTCAATCCTTCATGCAGCTCTGTAGTCTTCAGGAACCATGGAGCATTAGATATGTTTCTCAGAACGTAATTCTGTGCTCTTTGTATGATAGAGGTGTTTGAGTTGCGGGCAGATCCCCATAGTTGAATGCCATATGTCCAAATTGGTTTCAGTATTGTCTTGTATATCAGAAGTTTGGGTGTATAAGTAAGTAGAAAAAAAAATCTTCATAGAAGGCGTGTAGGGAACCATTACCACCCAGAGTAGGTTCGATACCCACCCAGGGCAAACATTAATGTGACGAACATAGATGTTGTTTCTTCTGGGTGTAGTATAATAATATATTATAAGTATGTATATATACAAAAAATATATATAAGTATTCAAATACAAATACAAATAGTTTATTGATTACACCAAAGTTACACGTCAAATTTCATTAAGTATGTCAAAAAAAAAAAACACTTAATAAAATCAAATAATAATTATAAAAATACGTTAATAATCTCTTATTTTAAAATAAGCTTCAATGTCATAAAACAAATTCTCTTGTAACCACGCTCTGAGCTTGGTTTTGGAAGGAGCATCTCTAATGGAAGTTGGTATACGGTTGTAGATCGCGGGCCCCAAAATTTACACTGAGCTCTCCGACTTCTCTCCGGGTTCTCAGTTGGTCTTTCTTTTTATTGCTTCGTAAATCTAACGTGCTGTGAACGCCCCTACGCTTCTATCAGCTATCTAGTTTCCATATTACAAGCTTTGCTTAGTTTAGGTCTAAATGGCGCTGTGCAAATAATGTCCACCGATATTTATTTAATTGTGAACAACTTTTACTATGAAGCCAACCAAGCCAAAAAAAATTGCTGTTCCTTAGATTTTGCCAAGAGTCAATTAACTTTTTCAATTTATGTTGGCTCTTATTCTATATAACTATAACGAGAGCATAAGCTTAATAACTTATTCCCATAAAAAATACAAATAAATTTCAAAACCAGAAAATCCGTTGAGATACCAACGATAACAATGTGTCATTTCAGTCGATTTGTGCGGAACACTCACGTTACGCGTAGCTTGTAATTAGGATTCAGTGGGGATGTTAGCTCTGCGGGACGCCGCGGTGACAATCTCGCGATCTGTGATGGGCGGGGTTAGGGTTCCCTAGTAAAAGGATGAAAACCTTTGTAATGGTAGAACTCTATAGCCTACATTCCCATCTCTTTAACCGCGGAGATGACTGGTAGAAAATGCTTAAGCACTAAGTCCTCCTTTTGTACATTCGTTTATTTTATGTGTGCAATAAATAATTAAATTAATAAATATAGCAGAGTCCGCCTGGGGAAGTATCACACCTTTGACAGATATTCAACCACCAAGCAGTGTGCGGTTTGAAGGGCAATGTGAGCAGTAAAATTACTGCATGACGAGTATTGAGGACTTTATTCGCAAGTTTACAATTCTGGCACTGTTTCTGTTATGGGCAGGCATGATGCTACCATTTATATGTACAATTACCTACGCACTTTAAAAAAAACTGACTTCAATTTCGATTATGTACTTGGATGACATCTTTTTTCCAGTTATTTTGATTTAAAAACAAACTAACAAACCGATTTTAATAAAAAGAACGATAAAAAGAATAATAAATATCGGTGGACATTATTCACACAGCGCCATCTAGCCCCAAACTAAGCAAGGTTGTAATATGGAAACTAGATAGCTGATAGAATACTTAACTACATATTTTTTTTTGTAAATACATACTTATAATACATACAACACCCAGACACAGAACAAACATCTATGTTCGTCACATAAATGTTTGCCCTGGGTGGGGATCGAATCTACGCCGTACAGCTCTAAAAGCAGACGTGCTACCAACTGAGCTATAAGGCAGTCCAGAGTGAGTCAGTATCTATGGGACCAATCTGAAAGTATTTAAAAAACTATCTGATCGGTTTAAAAATGACGAAGCTATGGGGTAACAAACATATAATAAAAAATACAATCGAATTGAGAAGCTCCTTCTTTTTTAAAGTCGATAAAAAATTATACATTTATAATCATATGAAAAAAAAATTGTACAATTTACACACAGCGCCATCTAGCCCCATACTAAGCAAAGTTTGCATTATGGAAACCAGATAGCTGATAGAATACTCATATACTGTTTTTTGTAAATACATACTTATAATACATACTACACCCAAATATAATATAATTATAAATAACTACGGAACCCTCAATACATAGACTAGCGCTCACCCGCCATCTTATTACAGACCCCGGCGGGGGTTCGATTCCTGTAGTATTTAATAATGTTACTGATACCATACCCCGGGGCAAGTCTGTACACACAGACGGGACGTTGTGATTTGAATTCCGATTATTTATAAAATAATTTCATGTATAATACTCATAGATATAATACTGATACAATAATATTTGTATAATAGTAAATAATCTATACCGTTGGGGTAGATGTGTTCACAAATTGTCAAACGTATATAGCACACAGAAATGGTGTTGGGCGCGGACATGGCACGGGTGGCTTGGCATTCCATTTAAATTACTCATTGAAATAAAGCAAACACCGAATGACGTTTATCGGGCTCGTCCGCGCCCGATGCACGCCCGATGAACGTCGTTCGATGTGTTCTAAATTGTGTCTTATTGCAACGTATTTATTTCCATTTCTGTGTGACGCCTGAGATTAGATGTAGTAACGAAATACGTAGGACACGCATTTTATTACCAGGCCAGACAAACGCGACCTACCCCACCCGTTCATGGTGGATATTCCAATACAATACAATACATTATTCTCCAAGTACGCGCAAAGCGTTTCGATTCCACATTTTTTTATTCTCATAGCGAGGTTGTGGAACTCTCTGCTAGAGAGTCTACGTTTCCCTTAATATATATACAATTTGGGTATTTCAAATCCAGAGTATACCTACAGGTTCCTTCTAGATAAGCGTGCTACATCCTAGACCGCTCTATTGCTCTATCTATTATATAGGCGCAGGCCACACTGAAATGGCGTCGGGCGCGGACTTGGCACGGGATGCTTGCCATTGCATTCAAATTTCATATTAAACTCATTGAAAAAAGCACACATGAATGACGTTCGGGGTATCCTAAACTGTGCCTTATTTCAATGTATTTAGTATGAAATCTGAATGCAAGCCATGCTATGTCCGCGCCCGATGCCATTTCTGTGTGGCCTTTGACTTAGATGCTTAGTCGGACCGATCTCTCCCAAGTTGGGAGATAATAACTGTATATACAGTTACGCAGAACGGTATTACTAAGCCGATAGGAGCTCATTGCACTAATCTTTACGAACAACTTTAAACGTTGAGCCAAAACTTAATTGGCGAAAAATATATCTGCTGGTCCATAATTGTTTTCGAGGGTATATAATATAATGTAATTTACGCTCGGAAACAAATTTATCTGAAGAACAACTGTTTTTACGCAAACTCAGGTTTTGCCTCATAGTAAAAGTTGTTGACAATGGTGAGTACGATGACCTCCTTTTCAGCTTAGTAATACTGTTAAACGTAACCCTGTACATGTGGTCATGGTATTGAAAGGCTTAATATTAGTCTGATCTATTATATTGGTTATTTATTAGCTGTGGATTGATGAATACAAAATACCCAACATTTTAAAGCTATCCTGCTTTATTACCTACGCTGTGTCCTCCTTACAACCTACGGAGCATTGCAATTTACAACATTACCCCACACAAAGGGTCGGAGATGTTATCAACAATCGATTAGCGATCTCAATCGATACAAACACGTTGTTCGCAAGAAATTACTCGGAAATAATCGATTATTTCGTAAATGGTTTGATGTTACTTTACGAGCAGATGGAAGATGGTTTTTTACGAAGCGACGTGGGGCAAAAACATAATTCGATAGAAAAATAGGGTAAATGAGCTATGCTAACTTGCAAGGTCTTGCAACGTTTCACCCACTTTTCTAGTAACCTGGAAATTTCGATACCTACTCTAAAAGTTTGATCTATTTTATATCCTTTATTAGCCTTTGGATAAGATTTTATTAATAAAAAGGACATGCATTTTGCCGAAAAACAAAATATAGTTGACCAAGCGAACTTAAAGTGTTGGTTACTTCCCCCAGTTGCAGTGGCGTCATTTAGCGGACGCATTAAAAAACTACCATCTTTATATTTTTTTGTAAGCTAATAGTTCTTGCAAAGGCAATTCAAATTCAAAATATGAGCCAAATTGGTCAAGGACCTTGGAAGATATGGGGCTGCAAGGTTTCAGTTGGCTGCCAACTACTATAGTACTTACCTACTATGTAATATTTGTGTTAATAGGTAATCGTATTTTTGATTATTGTTAAACTGACGAATAAGAGAAAACATATATGCTTACCGTCATATGCATAAAACGTTAAAAAGTATTTGAAACCTATTTTAGTTAATAAGTGTTTTGTCTTTTGATTTTCAAACTCAACTCGTAATTCGAAAGAAATTTGACAAAACCATGACAAAACACTTTTTACAAAAATAGATATGAAATACGTTTTTCATCACACTTGCTCGTAAAGTAGATCTTATTACATCGCTTTTAGGCGCATAATCCAAGCTATTACACACGCGTGCTTTTTACTTTACATTACGGCACTTGTACTATAAAAGGTATAACCCGGTAAAGTCAAGTTTGTACGTGACTGCAATTAGACGTACGTATATGAATACGTACGTCTAATTGCAGTCACGTAGTCTATATTAAGAAAGCTTCATAGCTTTCTTAATATAGCCGGGTAATACTTACAGTTTTTTTGTAATACCAACAAAGAGTTCTTATGCCGCTGAAGTAAATGTCAACCTGCGCGCGCATTACTGATTTGGGTGCCATTTTCCCCAAATGTTTGTTGACGTTTTCGCTGTGTGGTTGATTATTATCAAAAAAATATTGTGTTTTCCTCGCAAATGTGACGAAAACAGTCGTATGGAACTCTTGTGCTATTTAGTCATTACGCTCTCGGCTTCCTTATCGCGCTCGCCTGCGGCTCGCGCGCATAATACCGCCTCTAGTGTAATGACCAACATAGCACACTCGTATCATAATGTACTATTAACGTTTTATGCGGTTTATTCCAATTTGTTCACCTGGGTGAAATCACCTAGGACAAAGTGGAAATGATAGTCTCTTCATGCATATGACGGTTAAGATATAACGATAAATGGTAAATGAAAATAAACGATTAAGTAAGCCCAATGGAGCAAACGACAAAAAACTGCGGGCCAAAAGTTTAACAATCGTATTCAGCAAAACCAAATGTAACAAAACACAATCATATTACACTCTCCTGCCTCTCTCTTATGCTCTATCTCTCTCGCTCAGGCTCCCCGCAGGCTCGTTAGCGAACTAAATACTGTAACACAATAAAACAGAAAATAAGCGTAAAAAAATAGCCATTGACTTTTTACAAACAATGTAACACAGCCTTTATAGCTCTTATACCAATGAAGTTAGAGTTTATTTTGGAAAATCACTCAAAAGTATTATAATTGTAAAATATGCGAACAAGTAACATTTGTTTGAGGCGTTCACCCAATATGGTGTAGTGGGGAATAAAATTGTATTTTCTATTTTTAATTGGGACAAATTCTGTACGAGGGGACAACAAATACAAATTATTTTTAAACGAGATTTTTAACGTCGTTATTTAATTTTAAAAAGACTAGTTTTTTTCTGCCATTAATACATTTACAGAATGATTACATACTTAATGCTTTTAAGTTTAGTTCAAGCTTACTTATAATGTAATGTGCTCTATTCTGTTGTCAGTCACTGAATTAAATAAAACTTATCAATCAGACAGAACTACGATAACCAGCGTCTCAATTATTTTAACGTGTGAGAAAAAGATGCCAACAGCCAGCTCTGTCAAATAAAGTTAAGTGGAATCAGTGTTACCAAAGAATCAACGCCAAAATTAGGTAAAGGGTAAATGCAAATTGAATAATTTCTTCACCTCTCTGTTATATTTTTACGTCTAAATGGTAGGACCAAGCAAAATAAAAACTTGATACGTATTTAGGATAGATAACAGCATTGCAAAAATGAGGTAAACTTGAAAAATTAAGGGCAACATTGCGAGATATTTGATAAAAAGTAATTACTGACTATCAAAACCTACTAACCGACAAAATTATTCGTGCTATTAAAAACTTTTTTGTAGTCAAGCTTATCTTTTACCGAAATTACATGCTATGAATAAGTCCAAAACCTCAAGATATAATAACCTAGTTTCGTATAACATTCAAAACAGTCGGCTATTTATACTTTTTTCCAAAACGCAAGTATAATGTTACTATGGCATTGTAAAGTTTCGGCAGATACAAAGATCAGAGCTACACTAATACTTTGGATATCTTTGTGCAATGCAATCTCCGCTTCAAATCAAGGATTTTGAAATTTAGATGTTTTCACCAAATCACAATGAGCGGATGTTTAAGTAATAATCAACTGTAATCGTGTATTTTTATATTTTTATTTATGTGGTGGTATTGATAATATTTCAAAGAAATTGTACTGTTTATATATGAATGTATAGTTTTAGTACAGTTTAACGTATTTGCGGATAAAAAAGTTTGGTTCAGACTTTTTACTGCTCTGTAGATAGATTTCTATATTTACATCGGCAATATTTTTCTGGAATTATTTGTATCAATTGATGTATTCAAAATTAATAATACAACAACGACAGACTAAAATGCGAAAAAAAAACATAATACACAACAGCTTTTCATTAGAATAAAAATATATGCAGTGCTATTAAAATAGCTACAAAATCTTTTACCACGAACGCCTCCAAACAAACTTCTTTGTCAAAAACCGAATAAGCTACTTGAAATCCTTTTAAAACTGGCAAAAAAGTAATACCACTAACGTAGCCGCATTATTTCTAAGAAATTTTTGCCCACGCGTTATCGAGTAGCTGACCACTGGGTAAGAAGAAGAAAGGTCGAGTTTCACCAGTCACAAATAAGAGTAATCAGTAACAATTTATCAGCCTCACGTTTAATTAAATCGAATACTCCGACTATAGTTTCGAAACAAATCGTCGTATTTCGTTTGTTTTCAACCGACTTCACAAAAGGAGGTTCTCAATTTGATTGTATGTTTTTTTTAATGTTATCAGCGACAATGATAAATATCACCGTCGCTGTATGTTATGCGATTTTTTCGACAATTATGAATTGATTTTGCGAATTCATTTTTTTTTGTTTGGTAGGTCTCATAGTCAAATCAGTCAGTAATGATGTATACTATAATCCCTTAAAGGATCTCGCTAGTTCGACTTAGCCTGTAACCGTATAATGGCTTACTTTACTGACTAGCGTTGACCCGCGATTCTATATACTATCCTGCGGAATCGTTTGTTTTTCAGTAAAAGATCAAGTATCTCCAGTTATGGATGTATTCTGGTCTAATATAATATATAGAACATTTATGCTAAATTGTATTGCATATCTTCCAAATATGGGTGTTTACTCGTAAGAAGTGTTTTTATGGCTCAAGAACGTTTTGGTGAATAACTGTAAGTTCTTGATTGTTTGTAGAAATAAATAAATAAATAATCTCTATGCTCTCTTCATCAAACAAAGTGTGGGAAAGGGAGAAAGAAAGAGAAATAAGCGCGCAATTTTTTTCATGTCGACCTTTGGCTGCAAGATTGTGATGAATAAACTACTGAACTAATTTATTTCAACTAAAGTTATTTTAAATTTTGATAGACTAAACTATGCCGCTAGATACATTATTTAAGAGTTTTCGTACTCCTTGTGTTATATATTTACGTCCAAAATGACGTCAAAATTGAGCTAAAATAAATGTTTCCTGGCTCATAACTTTCATGTTTATTAACTGTTTACTTTCTTATTCATTTACAATCCTAGATAATGAAGAGACAAATCGATATAATACTTAGTCTTGGATCTACAACATTACATAGGTAGTGGAGTAATATTACTTCCCCGTTTCTATGGAGAAGTGACCGGCTCGTGATTTTACCAATCCGCCCGTTAACCAAAGATCGTGAAACCCAGTAACCCAGTCAAGACTGTGTTAGATTCGGCTTGAGTGTAAAATTTCAACAATCTCGAGTGTCTCTGAACAAAGGTGTACAAAGTGACCATTATAAGGATTATGTGTGGAGTGAACACATTGTTATATTTTGTATAAAGTTTGTGACCATTGAAGACTTTTTCAGATGTTTGAGGGCTTAGTATATTGGGGTCTTTATGGCTAGCGGATTTGAACATTTTAGCTACGTGGCCATTTTATTGTCGACTAAAGTAACTACGAGAATTTACCAACAATATAATTATATCATTCTATTTTACAGCATTTTAATTTTCAAATTACCGAATTAACTATTGTAGCCTAATGGGAATCCACGCTGCATTTTTTCCCGCCAAGTCAATCAATATATGCGGTCATATTCAACTGTCAATCTCATACATTTTGTTGTATGTTTCTACAATTTAATGGCTTTACTCTTATTAGACCTGGGACCTGGGTATGTCCTTAAACTGCAACCAGACCCACCGGAGGACGGGCAGCAGCGTCCTCTTGGTTAACGGTGGTGACCATTCTGCGATCCCCAAGCCGCCTGCCAAGCGTGGGGATTATGGCAACCCCTCCCTATTAGAGAGAGGCCTTCGTCCAGCAGTGGACGTGTTCCGGCTGTTGATGATGATGTGTGATCTCGGTTGCACAGAGTAATAGAAGCAGAGATGTGATCAAAGGATTTTTTCTTAGAAAGACGCGCGACTGTGCGGGGAGGTGTAGGTTCGCGGGAGGAGTGGCTAATTGTACTGCCATCTAGCGGTTTTCAGAAAAAGTTTTTAAGAATGGAACTAGTGAACTAACACTTAGCTGAATTAACACTTAATTTCTTAATATCACACTAGATGTCGCGTTTTAAAATTTTATTGGACGGATTACTAAATATAGAAATAAAATTACTTAAGAATGAAATTAGATGTCAATCATGTCATCTCAATTTTTCCCTCGGTCATTTTTACATTTATTCGTACGTGAATCCGTCAACCCGCAACGGGTCCAGCGTGGTGGATATTGCTCTATCGCCCTAGAGCAAATCAGATTTTATATAAGTAGCAAAGATACTATTCGACTTGACTGCTAACATTTTCGTGTGAAAAATAGCAACTAACACACTCAAAAATCCAGTTCAAACCAGAACACACTAACCTACACTCTCCACATAACACACAATAACTCTGCATACATGCTCGCAAGGTGTCCGGGGTGTCCGGGTGGCGGGAGGTAACGGGGTGGCGAATTCGATTCCCGGCTATTGAAAAGTTTCAAGAGGCGAAAAGCTTCGACAAACGAAGCTAAGTGAATTTCGTGCCCTCTGAAAATGCAGGGACGGATCGGGGATGTTGCTAGGGGGAGGCGCCAAAATTAGCATTCCTAACATCGCATGAGATATCTAGAATCACATTTTTTTTTATACTATCATGTGACGAGACGAGCAAGACGTTCGCCTGATGGTAGCGTAACGCCTGCCACTAACAGTAGCAGTGCCAGAATTGTGAACTTGCGATCAAAATCCTGCGCCGCACTGCACTGCGCTCGTCACCCTGAGATATTAGATGTTAAATCTCTTCATACCCAGTAATTTCTCTGGTAACATTGCCCTTCAAACCGGAACACAGTAATGCTTGCACACTACTGCTTGGCGGTTGAATAACTGGCAAAAGTGTGGTACTTCCCCAGGCGGACTCTGCAGTGGAGTCCTACCACTACAAAAACATAATCACAATAATCACAATTTTTACTTAGAGAGTCATCTTAAGCTTAGGAACTATTCAGACTCACATACATTACAGTATTGAATATTGTATAGCGTAACAATCAGCTTTGCGCACAACAAAAGGAATTAAATGTTTTCAGGAATCATGTATGTATGTGAGTTTCTTTCACATCAACAGCCGGAAGACATCAACTACCGAACGAAGGCCTCTCCCTTAAAAGGAGGTATTGCTATATTCCTAACGCTTGGCAGGCGGCTTGGGGATCGCAGAATGCTCACCACCGTTAACCGAGAGGACGCTGCTGCCCGTCCTCCGGTGGTTTCGGGTGCAGTTTTAGGACATACCCAGCCCCAGCAGGGCTAGCATGCGCACCGCGAGAAAATTTTGTCGTGTCTTTATGTCGTGCGAAAACGAGACAAACTTATACAGATTCGTAGCCTTGTCCTGTTTTTAAGAATCGAGAAAAATTTCTCGCGGTGCGCATGCTAGCCCTGCAGGTGAGTTTCTTTATTCCACTATAATTTCTAAACTCCAGGATTGATTTGGATGTATGGGGATATCGTTAGAATCCTTACATCATCATCCCGAGTGACACGAACCGACTGTTGATCTTATGAGGTTGTTTACTAAATTAGTCATTTTAGGTTGTATATATTATTGCCTATCGGTATTTTATCGGATACATTTCGGAGAGTGTGCTTCGGATTTGCATGATCTTATTCCCCCCTGCCCATTCTTCTATCGGACGGCCAGGACCTCGAAAAGCGACACGTTTTTATGGTTGATATACCAAAAACTCGTACGAAACGGTTTGATTCCACATTTTTTTTATTTATTTTTTTATATAATAGAGAGGCAAACAAGCATGCGGCTTGCCTGATGGTAAGCTCACCGCCGCCTATGGACACCTGCAACATTAGAAATGTTGTCGATGCGTTGTTGCCAACCCAGAGAGATATGAGTAGATGCCTTTTTTAAAACGCTCCATATTGTAATTCCTCGGAAAGACCTTCGCGGGGAGGACACCACTTTCTTTATTCGAACTGCTAAACAGTAGAATGCGCTGCACGAGTGGACGTTTCCCGATAATTATGATCTGGGTGTCTTCAAGTCACGAGTGAATCGGTTTGTTCTAGGCAAGCGTGCTCCATCGTAGACTGCATCTTCGTTTATCATCAGACCAGATGGCAGTCAAACGCAAGCCTATAACATATAAAAAAATACAATTTATGATTACAGTCTGTACCTAAATCCTTCTAAAAATATTAATTAAGCGTGAGTTCACGTAAGTTCCGTTAAAATTAAACAAATATGTATGTACTCGTTTGTCGCTTGTGAGTTTCGTTCCTTGGCCAGGCCCTGCGCGGGCGGCTTGGTTCCAATTTTTATCAATCCCATTTCATTTCCCCTTACGAAAGTTTTCCTCCAATTTCGCGTTCTCGCCCCCGCCCATTTAGTGACGGGATAGGCTCACAAAACGATCCGGATGTTTATAAATTATATTCCGGGGTAAAATTTTAATTATGATCTTATGTGGTTTACCTAATTATTTATCTGGAATAGAGCTTGGAGGTCAGTACTTACGTTACAAGGATATTCTTTAAAAGCCATCTCGCCGCATGTAACAGCAGTTTGTCCATAGAGTAAGTAACGTAATAAGTTTGTCTATAACGACGCCGTCACCGAGACGTCAACGAGAACGAGATGACGTCGCCGAAGCAACGATACATAGATAAATTACTATGCATTGTCTAAATTCAGTTTATAATGTTGACAACTCACAGTACGGATGTGGTTGAACCTCGTCATCATCAGCCCGGAGACGTCCACTGCTGAACGAAGGCCTCCCCCTTACACCGCCATACTGTACGACAACCTGCCATTTGCATCCACCGGTTGCCCGCGACTTTTACAATGTCGTCGGTCCACCTAATGGAAGGCCTTCCTACGCTGCGTCTTCCGGTTCGCGGTTGCCACTCGAGAACCTTTCTTCCCCATCGGTTGTCAGTTCTTCGAGCGATGTGGCCTGCCCATTGCCACTTCAACTTGCAAACCTTGCGTATGGATGTGGTTGAACCTAATCGGTTATTATTCTCGTAGAACTTGGATTCGATTTCGAATAATCGAAAACTATATTTGTCGACTAAATTGATACTAGTTTATGAATTACTAGGACTATAAAACCCTCCCTTAACGACACATGACTCCGCAGATCAAAATGACGGTGATGAGAAAATTAATAATTTACTGAAAATGAATTTCGCGTGCTAAAATAGTTTTATTTACACGAAAATTATTAAAAAGGAACAAAAAAAAAACGTTATGCAAAAGACGGAAAATTATTCATTTCCCATAACCTCTAGTCATTTTACGAAAACCGAATATAGCGCCACACATATCCGACACTGCGCCTGATTCCTATCTGAATTTATAAGTATAGGTTTTATCCTTAATTGCTTGGGCAGATTTTTAACTAGCTAATAGCCAGAGCTACTTTTAACATATTTTCCTTGTGACCAGCCAAGTTTCTAACACAATATCATAAATAACCGCCCACTTTATCTTTTTACTCTATCGTGAATCCATTTTCACCCGACCCCATCCCTACATCTTAAAACATTAAAGTATTTCTCTGGCGCTATATCAAGAGATCATTTTCGTCCTTATTACGGCAAATTCGATCTCGCGCCTTTACGTTGGCACTTTACTGGCTACGGTGGGTATACCTACAGGTACAGTAGGTACTGACCTATGTTACTAGGCAGTTATCGTATTATTAATAAATGGTTATTATGCACATAATGGTTTTCATTCTTAAATTTAGGGTTACGATACTGGACGCGGCCGCTCAATTTTCACCCCTTGAAAACGATCACCGGATGTGACTGAAACTATTATATATTTATTTTATTTACTATTATATTTATTTATTTTATTTTATTTTATTTATATTATATATTTTTTTTCAAAATATAAATATTAAAAAGCTAAGTCTAGTTTGCCGCTGCGCCGCTGCCGGCGGTGGGGCAGGGTTCAAGCTGCCGGTGATTTGGGCCGAAGAGAGACGATCCTACTTACAATGTGTCGTATGAAAGATCACTGCCATTTAGATCAGACCTTGACATAACTTGTGATGACCCAATACTGTGTAAAGGTTTCCAGCCAACCTTTGTCACTGACGCGAGTTGAAAGGAGCCAATGATTCCTGTTCTTTGTTCAGACGCAAAGTAATACGTTTCAAAATTCAAAATTATTAATATAGGCATAGGCAACTTACTTTTGATAATTACTTATAATACTAAAGCAAGTTGCAACGAGCGTGCGAGAGCGTGTCTTGCTAGATAGTTCCTTCTCAATTCGGCTTTGAATGATTATAAAAATATTGTGACCAAATATGACTTTATTTTATAAAAATAAAGCTTAAGTTTATTAAAATGTAATCAAGGAAAGTTAGTAGGTAATAATCTGATTTACAAGTAATTTTCTTTTCATTAACTTGGTACATAAAAGTGCCGCTGCTCGTCGAGAGAAATTATTTTATTTACTGAAACCTTTTAAGAACTTGTTAAAAGTTTCTAATGCTATGTAAATTTATAAATTTTCTAAAGGTTGTTAGTGTGTAAATGAGTTTTTTAGTGTGTCTGAAAATAGCTTCTAAATTACACTTATCCACACCACACACTCATATTAGCCACATACTAATGCTTACATAAACTATCAACACAGAACTTTTGAATTTTTTACGTCTTCTTCGATCTATAATTAATCGATAAAAATGATTAGTCGAATATTTAGACAACTAATTCTTTCAAGATTTTAAGTAGACTTTATTCTGGTTTTCGGTCAGATCTTATATTTTATGGCCCGTTTTAATATGCACCAAAAAATAATTATTTTAAAAATTGCTTTAATAAAGTTGTTTAATACCTATACTAACAAGCACACCATACCATACCATACCACTAACCATATAATAGCCTTCCTTAATTACTAACACTATAAGGATAAGTCATTATAGATCCGTACCCTTGTCGGAAATAAAGTTATTATCTGTAAGCTGGGTATCAGCCGAAGCCGAAGAGCGTTTGTCCAGCTATGGACAAACGGCCTTAGTGTTAGAAATAAAGTGCCGCCTCTGAGAAAAGAGTAAATATTGAAAAATATATAAATAATTTAATCACGAAAATAAAATCAGCTGTTCAACGTCTGATTTTTCGATCTGATTCGTGATTTCAGGGTTGGCCCCATAGTAAAAGTTGTTTATAAGGATAAGTACATACATGACCTTCCGTATTGTTGAACCTTTTTGTTACAAGTTGTATACTTATATTATATTGAGTAAGTATTATTAAATGACAAACAAATAGACTGCGAGTTGCTTTGCTTTTTATAAGCATAAAATAAAACATTATCGGCTCAAGACAAACCACAAAAAGAGGTACCTACAAAAACATAACGACAATTAATAATTGTATGCAATTAATATGCTCTAACACTTGAATATTAATTAATAGCCAAAATTAAAACTATCAAACTTAAATGCTGCCTCCTACTGTGAAGCATTATTTAATTTTAACAGGTAAAGCTATAAACTCTCTGACAATACCAGGATTATAACCAATAACGAATATTATAACGCTTCGAGCACAAATAATGAAACGCATTATGGTATTTATAACGCCGCGTAACGCCGTTATGCTTTAGAGTATTATGTTATTATCGTTTAAGCTACACGGTGCTGTGCGTTTTGAGAATATGGTGTTAATAATTTTAGTAACAGGGTGTTTTTATTTATTTGTGTTCTGTCATTTGATGATCCGTCCAAGTACATTTATATTTTAGAGTGTAACGTAAGAGTTTTAAGAACTGTTGACACGATCTTTATGTATTATTGGGAAGAGTTTTTAGTTCATGCAAATACATACTAGCGGGCCCGGCAAACGTTGCATAACCCTGAAAATAACGATAAACTAATTTATTACCCGATTTCAGCGCCATCTGCCGGGTCCAGTTGTGAATCTAAACCATTTAGAGAACCACTCAAATGCACACAAAAATATATCTATGAATCGGCTCAGTTTAGCAGGAGTTCAGTGACATACCTACGCAGTGCGTACATAAAATTATAATTATAAAATAATATCAAGGTTTTTATAATTATTATGCACATATTTAATTTAATTTATTATTATTATTATTATTTAATTACTTCGTTTTTTTTACAATTTTATTAATGTGAATATAAAAATACAAATTATAATAACTTATTATGTTAATTATTATTATTATTATACTAGCCTATCTTCTCTCATCGCTGTGCATCTCTTCCCTCTTTCCATATTTCTCTATTTAGTGATATGGTCGCGGGCCACTCCTTTTTATAATAATGATATCAATTATTAATAACTATTACAGACGTTACACGGCAAGTAAGTAGCTGACTAGGCCATACATTTACACATTATTTCAAAATACAAATCACTATCTGAGAGCTTTTTTTTTATTCTTTTTTTTGGGCCTTTTTTACATGTACATGTCAGTCCCATCGTATCTTCTTTACCTATAGTGCTAAAAACGAATTACAAACACATCTACTGGAAAAATTGGCGGTGAGCTTGTACAAGTAAGCTTTGCTTAGTTTGGGGTGAAATGGCGCTGTGTAAAATGTCCACTCAATATTTATTTATTTTGTAAAACTAGCATATAGTAGTATATTGCTATAACATTGCAGACAAAGAAGTTTTTATGTTGATAAATTGTTAAATGTTTTTTTAATATAAAAACTACTTAAAATACAGCATAATTATGTATGATTTTTACTTAAAATGTACTTATAGTTTTAAATACACTGGTACCAAATCACAAATCAACAGATTTAGTATGAAACTTATTTTATAGTGTGTTCCAAAATTATTCCAAAAAAATCCACCCTGTACGTAAGGATGCGTGCACAATAGCCGCAGCGTGTAATTGGCGCGTCCGCGGCGCCCCGGTGTGCAGGGGCCCTAATAGCGGGATTAAGAACACATTAACACCTTTAGTCCTTTATGCGTGGTCGGTAATTTGAGTTCTTATGTTGTGGGTATTGAAACATAATAATGGTACTTGCTTGGAGTGACAATACGAATAAAGCTGATTTTAAAGCAAAATCCAGCCAAGCTCGAGTATGAATCCCTGGACTCCTTAAGAGGGAACCCAGTGAGCGCTTCTCCATACAAACATATACCCCTATTTTCTTCCTGGATATTGCCTCTAGAGCAAACTTTATTTTTATAAAGTCTAGGTCTACTGAAGACATGTCTCAGTCATTTCCTTTTTATCAGCAACTAATTTTAAAAAGAAATATAACCCTTTCAATATTTTCATAGTAATCTTTGTAGGACCTGGGTAGGTCCTTAAACTGCAACCAGACCCACCGGAGGACGGGCAGCAGCGTCCTCTTGGTTAACGGTGGTGACCATTCTGCGATCCCCAAGCCGCGTGGGGATTATGGCAACACCCCTCTATTGGGAGGCCTTTGTCCAGCAGTGGAAGTCTTATGGCTGACGATGAATCTTTGGAGGGTTATTATTTTCTTTAGCCTACAGGAGACCTAAACATTATTTTTTAAAAAAAGGTCTAGATTCATTATCCAAGACGAAAATAGGGGAATACGTTAGTATGGAGAATTGCTCACCAGATTCCCTCTTAAAAATTCGTGTCCATATGATCTAGAGGAAACCAGCTTAGGTCTGGCGAGGAAGACAAAAATTCAATGACTTAAGTGAATCCACCAACCCGGTACTGGGCCAGCGTTATGGATATGGCCCATTCGTTCTTCAAAGGTATGCCTATAACTGAAGTGGATTATCAAAGCTAACTGAAAAGCTATTTGTGAATGGTGTATGTCAATCCACCAACCTGCAACTGGGCTGCGTGGTGGTCCAATCGTCCTTCGAAGACCTATTGGGCCTATTACCAGCAGTGGATTATTTATATAAATAATACGCTTAAAAAACTGACTTCAATTTCGACTACCTGGATGACATCTGAAATGACATCCAGTCATTTTGATTTATTCCAGTCATTTTGATTTATTCCAGTCATTTTGATTTATTCCAGTCATTTTGATTTATTCCAGTCATTTTGATTTATTCCAGTCATTTTGATTTTAAAACCAAACTTCTGAGCCGAATTTGATAAAACTTATATGGAACCACCTCTAAAGTATCATCTACCAAACGAAAAAGAAACATCGAAATCTTGGAGGATCTAGCTCTATCTCTCATCCAAATCAATTCATAATCGCGTCATACATACAAAAAAGCCAAGTTCTAGCTTCAACTCAATGGCCGTAAAAATCTTCAATCAACTGCCTAACTCTCTCAAAGAAATATAAAACGACGACTGTTTCAATAAACAAATAAAAATTATTCTAGAAGCGAAATGCTTTACACCCTTGACGAGTTTTTCAACGACAAAATTCTAATATCAACTAGTAAAATAGAGCGTTCTGCAACAAATGTTGCCATACCCTGACAAGGGTCATATGTATTACTGTAATATAAACATGTTACTTAAGACCTGCATGTAGCCACATATGTTGCAATAAATGATTGAGTATTGAGCTTTGAGAGAGAGAGCTAGTTCCTCCGAGGTATTGAGTATTGAAAAAAAAACCTACTGTACAGTCAAATTGAGAACCTCCTTTTTTGAAGTCGTTTGAAAAGGCTTATCGTGAAGCAGTAGTCATGATCACGTAGATAGCTAGAGACGCTGTTGATCTCACTGAAACGCCTTATGTTTCCATTTATAATAACAGATGGAAAATGCCAATTGCAAGGAAATAGTAAAGAAAATGCATTTGTTCTTATTCAATTTGCCCGGGGTGCAAGTTAATGAATGTAGCGTGTGCTTCTATTTTGTTTGTTTTTTTAATTGTGCAACTGGCGCTTTGGTCTTTAGGACATGCTTCTACTTTACAGAATGTCAACATAAACATTGATTGAAAAAAAACAATAAGTACTTGTAACACAATGAAAACCTGACCAAGGAAATTATCCTTGACACGGGACGCTTTGTCGTCACTGTGCTAACCTAACCACCGGTAGTTCGGACTCTGCCCAGCTGTCGGTGGCATCCTAAATTTGGCATATTATTATACCTATTAAATAAATGATAATCTAACGACAATACTCACAAGCATTATCACGTCCACTGCTTGGGGACTACGGCACAACTTGTTAAAAAGTTTCACTGTCCACCATGGAGGACAACGGGAACATTGTGAAAAGTTGTGCTCCTGACCACCAGTGGCGGACACGTGGGTGGTGGACAATGGGAATAATAGCACAAATTCTTGCTCAATGATTTTACTCGTCAAAAATATTGAAATTTGCGTAAACGACACAAGTTCTGCGTGGCTATTATTCCTGACATGACTGCTAATATGTCTGTCAGCTGTCACTTGCATTTAGGTTTACATAAGAGCGGCAGGGACAGAACAATATCGAATACTCTAGACTTAAGTAACCTAGAACAAGATTTCGAGAATAAATCTCTTTGTTTTGAGGGACAAACTACCTAGCTTCTATATAATGCGTATCATATCAGTATTTTTTTAAGTTTACTGCTGGACTCTACTCGAAGGGCGATTGGGCCATATCCACCACCTGGCCAGTTGCGGGTGGCCAGTTATTCACATCATCATCATCAGCCCGGAGACGTCCACTGCTGAACGAAGGCATCCCCCTTAGACCGCCACGCTGTACGATAACCTGCCATTTGCATCCACCGGTTGCCCGCGACTCTTACAATGTCGTCGGTCCACCTAGTGGGAGGCCTTCCTACGCTGCGTCTTCCGGTTCGCGGTCGCCACTCAAGAACCTTTGTTCCCCATCGGTTGTCAGTTCTTCGAGCGATGTGTCCTGCCCTGCACCACTTCAACTTGCAAACCTTGCGAGCTATGTCAGTACACATATGCCAAGACGAAAGATTACTTTTTCTTGTTTTTCCTAATTTCCTTTGTTTGTGTGCTATGTTTTTGTCGCAAATAAACTACTGTCTATTGTCTATAAACTACTGTCTATTGTCTATAAACTACTGTCTATTGTCTATAAACGAGTTTTTATTGTCTATTGTCCATCGAATTTAATATCCGGACGTATACAAGTTTCCTTACAATGTTTTCCTTCACCGAAGAAGCCAGTACAGTTAGTAAAAAAACCGTCATATCATAAACTCCAAAGAGCTCATTGGTACGGATTTGAGCCCGTGACCTCACTATTTCGAGTCGAGCGGTCTATAAACGAGGCTTAGAAAGTTATGAGGCTACCACGTCTTACGCTACATACTACACAGCACATTATTATGATGAAACTTTTAAACTTTCGTGATCTAACACCACAACACCCTCATTTTTCACCAAGATGACCCGCATTTTTCAGCCAGCTCGTGACCACGGCCATTGGAACATGGTCGAAACGTCGAGGTAAATAAAAATTAATTTATTTGTGCGCGATTAAGTCCCGGTGATAAACATATTTACATTATTATGATTGTAATCAAAGGGAAATAAAGTGAACCTTATTCTCTTGTTTTAGACCAAACATTGCACAATTAATGAGTATCGTTAATCATATTATATTTTCCATTTCCACCGTCGCCTGTCGTCTGTGTTCCTTCCCAATTAAATAGCTGCCGTTTTACAATAAATTAATGTTTATATTCTACTACTACTATATTTATACGAATCATTTTCATATTTTATTTATGAAATAGACCCCGCATTATTTGAAAAATAGTAGATAACACATCTAGGGAGAAAAAGTAAAGAATGACTCAGATCTCATATATATTGGCTATATACAACAATATACAATATATAACAATACACCTATTTGAGATCCGAGGCTTCTTTACTTGATCCCGTGTTGTGAATTAGTTATTTATGATACTATTGCGGTAAGTTGTTTTTTACAAACGAGTAGACGAATGTAAGCCCGATACGAAGTCGAGGGCTTACCATAGTCACGAGTTTGTAAAAGTCAATACTGCACGAGTGCCATACAACGTTTTACAACACATTTGCGAGAAAACAGATAACAGAAGAACAACAGATAATGAGCCAAACTTTATTATATTTTTTTTATTATATCGGACGGAAAGTCGCAAAGTGCGAAGCCATAATCCTCCTAGGAGGAAAGAAGAAAAAAAGACTTCGTTCTAAAGTTCGTCTTCGTTAAAACGTTTCTAATATGAGTGTCTTTTTGTGTTGTTTCCAAAACTCCAAAGAAGCTTATAGTAAAGTTGCCACGACTTTACTAGGGCATGACTTACTAAGTATGACATCACTTTGACTGTGACTTACTCATCATCAGCTCGGAGACGTCCACTGCTGAACGAAGGCCTCCCCCTTAGGCCGCCACACTGTACAACAACCTGCCATTTGCATCCACCGGTTGCCCGCGACTTTTACAATGTCGTCGGTCCACCTAGTGGGAGGCCTTCCTACGCTGCGTCTTCCGGTCCGCGGTCGCCACTCAAGAACCTTTCTTCCCCATCGGTTGTCAGTTCTTCGAGCGATGTGGCCTGCCCATTGCCACTTCAACTTGCAAACCTTGCGAGCTATGTCGGTAACTTTGGTTGTTTGGCGAATACTCATTGGACATGAAAATTATCAAAAACTTGATACAAATAAATACATGACACTGGCAAATGCACAAAGTGCGACGCCATAATCCTCCTAGGAGGTAAGATGAAATGGCGCGAATTAACAAATGGCGCTAAGTGCGCGTGGTGAAAATTAGAAAAAAAAATAAAGTAGTGGTGAGAATTTATCTCGTTACATTAAGTAAGACAAACGTATTGAGCAAAAGCGCTTCCAAGGAGGTTCGATCATTCAGCTTATTTATTCTCGTAATGTGAAACTCTTTGGTGGATTTCTTAAATTATTATTATGGATATTAAAAAAATAACGCACGTTTACGCACGGCGCTATACAAGGGATTGTGCGGTAAAGGCTTTTCCGCGCGCTCCGTTGTATGGTGCGTAATGTTTAACTTTTGAACGATGTATACAGGCTTCGTAAATGCACTTTTTGAGCAAGTGTGTTGTAAACGATTTTATGTGCCGCTGCGGGGAGAAAGTGGTTCCTTCGCTCCACGTAGCGGGGTGTAAGTAACCACTTTCGTCCGACAGGCATATACAAACGAATTTCTATTATAAAATACTAGTAAGTAGTTCGCAGCGAACTGAGACCTCGCGACCCCCATATCTTCCAAGCTCCTTGAAATAAAATCTGTGAACATACTATGTTACAATAATTATTTCGTTGGGACGTACTTAACTCTTAAGGTGATAAAAGGTTTGATTATAATAGTAGGTAAAAAATGATTAATACCCTAACACATGGTGTTCAATTCATTAAAAACTTCGCACTCGAAGATTTTGGCAAAACACTCGAACACACAAAAAATGTTTTACAACAAACGTAACACCTTTTTACAAAAGAACTTACGTGACAAAGTCTTCAAAGTTACCAAATTACAAAAACACCTGAAAATTACGATTCTTTTCGATTTTCTTGTCGAATTTAATTTTCCAAACGCAAACACAAGTTTGTTAATCTTTGACGGGCTTGCACAAATGAACTTTTTGACGGTTTTTTGCGGATTACGTGGCAATTCACAAACTTACATTTGCCTATTCATCATTCACTACATTTTGAAATGGAACTTAATGCATTGGAAATAGAGAATGTCGCAAAACAAAAATTTCTTCTTCGGACTTCGGACTTTTTTCTTAAAGTGGTTTTCTTTATTTTGAAGTGTTGTGCAACAGATATTATACGTTCCACGAAGTGCAAAATAATAAAGAGATCGTAAAACGGATATATTACAAAGGAAACTAAATTATAGGAACCGCAAAGAAAGAAAGAAATAAATATAATTTATTTCAAATTTTGCCGTCAAATCAAGGGGACCATGGTGCTCCGAAGCGAGGAAGTTTGCGCTGGACCTGGGGCATCGCCTAAGGGAGAAAGGACGAGACCCCCGATCTGGTTGGTTCCTGGTCCAGCAAATCTCCATAGCCATTCGGCGCGGGAACGCAGCAAGCTGTTTTGTGTGCTCGCGCGCATTTGTTGGTAGGTATCACATTTTTATTATTATTTCGTAAGTTGTTTACATGTTTAAATGCCTTTAATACGATTGTCGAGGATTTATTGTCTAGACTAACCTGAAGTAGGTTTTTAGACAATAGAAAAAATATTGTTTGATAGATTTGAAGATTCGATAAATAAATAAATAAAAAATAAAAAAAGCGTACTAGGCACTTTTGGCAGGGGGGGTGTCACTCCGCAGTTTAGGTATGTTCGGCCGGCGCTCCGTCCGGGTGGACAATGCAAGGCAGACGCCAGTCTCCGCCCGCACGCTATCCTCGTCGCACGTAACTAAGCATACGTGATAGAAAGAGAGCGGTATATCTAGGTGAATATAGCGAGCGGTATCCAGCGCTGTGCGAGTTGAATTGCTACTTTATTGCCTAGTAGATAGAGTCCTTATTTATTTCAATTCCTTTGCGGAGTTAACTTTCTGTACGTAGTACTATTATTTATTCTGTGCTTTTGGTCAGGGTCGGTGCGCGGGGGACTGGTTGCCTAGAAAGTATGTTTATGTTATGTATGTTGTACTGATATATATTTGACTATGTTTGACTTCACTTTGCAAGTGTAATCTATAATTTAAATTTATTTTTATTGAGTAGGTATTCGTTTTAAATTGTATTTTAATTGACATTCTTATTTTGAAACAATTTTTTGGAAATAAGATATATGTAGTTAAGTATAGGACTCGATAGGATTTTGTAGTGGTAGGACTCTACTGCAGATTTCGACTGGGGAAGTACCACACCTTTGTCAGTTATTCAACCGCCAAGCAGTAGTGTGCAAGCATTACTGTGTTCCGCTTTGAAGGGCAATGTTATCAGAGAAATTACTGGGTATGATGAGATTTAACATCTAATAACTCAGGGTGACGAGCGCAGTGCACTGCGGCGCAGGATTGTGTTCGCAAGTTCACAATTCTTGCACTGCTACTGTTAGTGGCAGGCATGACGCTTACGACCAGGTGATAGTCTTGCTCGTCTCGTCACTTCAAGGTATTAAAAAAAACATGTCAAATTTAGGGCCAGATAATTTGTACCCTAAGTATTTGTGTAGAATATCGATATTTCATTGTAGAGCTGAGCCACGCGAGCAGCCGGCGTGAGTCGCGTGACGTCATCGAGCAAAGCGCTACAGAGGTAAATCGACAGTCATCATCATCAACCCGGAGACGTCCATCCTGCCATAGCCATCCACTGGCCCCCTAGCACGCGCCGAAGACTAATTGGTCTTTCCCCGCGCGGGAAACTGATAAAGCTAGAATATAGATACGTCTGTCTCGTTTTCGCGGGTAAAAAAGAGTGGATAGACGTTTATCACGGCTCGCGTGCTAGGCATGTTGTTCCTTTTTTCCTTTTGAGGTACGGAACCCTAAAAAGAGATTATTAAACACATTATTTTTATGAATAAGAATAAGAATAATAAGAATAAGAATATATTTATTGCCAAAAACACGAGGAAAACACTAAAAATAAAACATAACAGTCGTTGTTCGGCAATAGGGGTACGCTCAGCGCTGTGCTGCGTGCTCCCGGAGGTTCACGCAGGGCTGGTTTTCAGCGTACTCCTATGCTCAGATAAAAGGTGTAAGGTGAGCATTATAAGCGGTGGCGGGTATTCCCTACAATACCAAATAGTTGCAAAAAATTAAATAAAAATTACTATTTATATAAACTAATGTGTGTGAGTATGAATGTGTGTGCGTGTAAACGTGTGCGAGTGAGCAAGTGCCAGAGAGTGTGTGTGTTAGTGTGTGTGATCAAGTGAGTGTGAGTGAGTATATGTGTGTGTGTGAGCAAGTGAGTGTGTGTAATATGAGTGTGGTGTTACACCGGTGTCTTATATAATTTTAAAAGTTGCTTCAAAGTTCTTTTTTTGAAGGTCATATAATAAACTTTTGTATTTTAGCTTAAAATTATTAGAACACATTTTTTTTCTCAACGGGGGAGGCAGGTTATTCCAAATTTTTGACGCACTGTACTTGAAGCTTCCTTTAAATCGGGTGGTCTTGTGCTTAGGGAAGGATAAAGCATTCAGGGATTTGGAGCGAGTATTACATAAATGAATATCCTTCAGCCAAGTCAATTTTTCAAATAAATATTCTGGTTCCTTGGACCATATAACTTTCTGAGTCACGCAAGCAAGATGGAGGGCTCTTCTATCTTTCATATTCATAATTTTATTTTTAACGAGAAAAGGAGTGACATGCTCTCTCCTTGGAACGTTGAAACAGAATCTCACGCACGCATTCTGTACTCTTTGTATAGCTTTTTCGGTTTTGACATGTATCAACGGCCCATAAACTGCGCTGCAGTAGTTAAAAGGAGACAATACTAGGAGATCACATAATAATACTCTCACTTTTTCCGAGAGATGCTTCCTTAGACCATAAAGGTTTTTTAATTTATAAAAAGCTGTTCTAATTTTCTCGCTAATATGATCCTCAAATCTCATTTTACTATCAAGGATGAGACCTAAGTTTCTAGCTTCTGACTCAACTGAAATATCTACTCCATTAATTGACACTTTAGGATTATGACATAAGACTTTATTAATTTGAGATTTGGTACCCAATATAAGCAAATTGGTTTTTGATGGATTTAGAATAAGTGAGTTACGTTGAGACCATTTGTAAATTTCATTTAAATCATTATTAATTGAAGACATTGCTTCTAAAGTAGCTTCTGGATTGAAGGAGTAGTATATTTGGGTGTCATCTGCATACAGATGGTACTTACAGGTTTTAACATGGTTTGGCATATCTGCAGTGAAAAATGAAAAAAGTATCGGGCTCACAATCGATCCCTGTGGGACTCCCCTAGATGATTTACCTACTGTAGAGATAAGCTTGCTTCCGTTAGGTGATTCAGTTTCTACGTACTGCTCTCTATCGGTCAAGAAAGATTGAAACCATTTGCAGGTATCATCGGTAACGCCATAGTAAGACAGCTTTGCAATGAGCAAGTCAGGATTCAAAGACTCAAATGCACGTGAAAAATCTAAGAGAACCAGCGCACTACTTTGCCCCGAGTCCGAAGCCGCTAGTACATCGTCAGTTACGGTCAGGAGCGCTGTCTCCGTTCCATGGCCCTTCCTAAAACCAGATTGGTAGGGCGGTATTATTTTAGCTAAGCAGGCATATTTTTCTAACTGTGTGAGCACGACCCTCTCAAGCACCTTTGATAAAACAGGAAGAATACTAATTGGTCGCAAATCTTTAAGCTGCCCTACTGATTGTGACTTAGGTCGAACAAGAGCCCGCTTCCATGCGTCAGGGAATACATTCAGCTCAATGGAGCGGTTTACTATGTCTGTAATAACCGGTAAAGTCTCAGATAGAGTAAGTTTTATCATATCGTTATTGATTTGATCGTGGCCTGTCGCATTTGTTTTAATGTTTAATATTATTTTACTAACAGTCGCCGGAGATACTGGTTTTAAAAAGAAAACGTTGGTTGTTGCTTTGCTAGTTTTATAAAAATTCAGGGTCTCATTATCTATACACCCGTCTCCAGGAATATTCAAAAAATGTTTATTTATCAAATTTGGGTCATTTAAATTATCAGGGATCATTAAAGGATCTTTATTGTTTAATACATTAATATTTTTAAAGTATCTCCACATTTTTCTCGGCTCACGCAAATTTTTGTTTACGTAATGTGTAAAGTAAGCTTTTTTCTCTCTTTCTATAGCACCAGTAACTAAGTTTTTAAGGCTTTTGTAATACGCTTTGGAAGAACTTGTTTTCTTAAGTTGAGCTTTTACTAGCGCTTTGTTTCTTAATTTCATCATGAACCGAACCATGTCCGTTAACCAAGGCTTAGGTGATTCATTTATCCGTTTTCGTTTAAGAGGCGCGTGCCTATTAAAGAGAGTAATAAGTTTTTCATTAAAATTTATGATCATATCTTGAGGTTCTGATAATATGGAGACTTCACTCCAAGAGATAGATTTAAGATCCCGAGTGAAGGCCTCGTCATTAATATTCGTCATATTCCGCATTGCCATGAATCGAACTACCGGCTTAGGTTTTTTGATATTAAATTCACTGAGAACCAAAGCGTGATCACTCAAACATGTGTTATGAACTACTGTTACCTTCTTGCACTTCTCAGGAACATTGGTTAAAACCAGGTCTATGAGACTTATCGAGTCATCCGTCCTTCGGGTAGGCTCTTTTACTATCTGCTCGAGACTGAGTTGTGCACAGAAGGTTAGCAGTTCCCTAGCTCTTGAACTATGCGGGGTGAGTAAGTTGATATTAAAGTCCGTTAGAACGCATACGTACTCACAGTTAGCGCATACACAAAGTGATTCATTGAGAGCGTCCAGTGCCGTAGTCAGGTTAACACTTTCCGGCCTGTAAGCTGTCCCAATAGCCATCCGCGCCCCGGGTAGCGTGAGCTCCAGCCACAATTGTTCAAGCTGTGAATCAGGATGTGCACGCACCCGTGCGCGCAGTCCTTTTCTAACGTAGAAGCCCACTCCACCTCCCCTTCTATTTGATTTACGAGCTTTATGTTTAAAAACATAGCCGGGCAGAGAGGGAGCGAATATTTCTTGTCCTTCCTGGAACCAGGTTACGTTCAGCGCGAGTACATCCGGTTTGTAAGTGACAACGGCGGCCTCCAACTCATCCCTGCCTGTGTTGAGAGATCTAATATTGAGAAGACCAAGTTTCAAACTGATCTTTACTGGGCTAGCCATTATAAATGTGAAACGATAATGAAAACCCCAAATCAGCTTTTATTTTATCTGACCGGTTTTTGTAACGAGTGTGTGAAGTGAGAGTGATGAGAGTGGAATTATGTGTGTGTGTGTGCGAAATGAGAGTGACGAGAGTGGAATAATGTGCGTGTGTGTGTGTTATAAAAGAATATACTCTAATAGCCTTAAAATTATATATGTTAGCTGCAACTCTCCATACCAAAACATTTATGAATAAATAGCCTCGATTAGGCCGTTTTTGATAGAATAAAGTAGCAATTGCCACATTCAAATACACGGTTTTTACATAAAAATATTGAGAATAAAAACATTGATTCAGGAGTGCCTCCAATACGCAGACAAAATAATATCGCTGTACAAAGTAATTTACGCAAACACAAAAACTCTCATAATAATATTTAAGAGCAGACAACTGGGGAGCCGCCTTGTTGACTACATTTAAACGACATAAAAGACTATTGCCTGAAGTACTACTTTTGGAAGAGCTTGTCAAGGTCTTCTTCGCCACGTACACGAAACGCAGTCTTCCCTTCCGTTTCTCTGACAAGAATCTTTCCCTCGCGCGTCCACGCGTACTTCCAACCGTGCTGTTTACACAGCGACCGGGCCTTATAGAAGAGTAGCCTGTAATCTTTAGTCAGATGCTCGTTGATGTAGATAGGGCTTGGTGTGCCAGCCAGGTCCAGGTCACTCGTCGAGATAATGCGGCGGGAGCGCGCGCAGCGCAGCACTTGTTCATGCACCGCGCGACGAGTTACACGCATTATTATGGGGCGCGGCCTCGATTTGCCGTCCTGTCCAACACGGGGCGGGCCTACCCGGTGAGCGTGCACAATGTCCTGCTCGTCCACTACTGAACCAATTTTAGTCATAAGAAGCCCAGTGACGTGCATGATATTCTCTCCATTGTGCTCGGTCACTCCACTGATCTCAATATCGAGTTGGGGTGCAGTTTGCTCCTTAATTTGTAGTTCTTGTTTTAGAGAATAAATCTGTGCCTTAAAATCCTGTGACTTCTTGCAGGACGCCTCAAGCTGCGCTAGCCTTATCTCTTGGTCATCAAGTTGCTGAGTAAGAATCTCCATTCTGCTGTCACAGCCCTGATAGAGTACCCTCAGGTCTCTCATCTCGTCCCGGACTTCAGTTCGAAAACAACCAAGCTCACTTCGAAAGCTGTTAATTTCGCTCCTTAGGGACCGCAACTCCTCGAGCACTAAATTCTGCACCTGTTCCCCACCCTCGTCAGTAGGCTGAGGAGCCTGCTCGAGCACCAGCTGGTCTTGCCCGCATTCCAGTCTTCGAGACTCCGGCTCCTTCAGGGGGGTATTGGTGTTGTCCTTCCGTGGCACCGAGGCAGTACAGCACGGACATAGCCAGCTTTTTGGCGTTTGATTCGATGTCAAATTGACACACTGCCGATGGTACATAGCATCGCATTTGGAACAAGTAGCGCCACCTGACAGAAATTTCCCACAACCGCCACACTTATTCATGTTTGCAAGTAACGGCAACGTGAAGATCACTTTCGTATAGGTATTGATTGGATTAGCAGTTAGTTTTACGCCGAAGATGTAGGTGGCGCCTTTGATATGCTTTTGTTAACTGCCACTAGATGACTCTGTACCAACAATACTCTTCAATCCAACAATAAAAATTGCTCACTTTTCTATCATAAACAGCATAGTGCAGCACATAACAGCCTGAGAACCTTTTTAGGACGGTTCGAGTTGACCACGCAGGTTATAATCACTCTTAGCGCTTGAATTTTACACGAACGACGCCAGAGAGGGGCGGTTATAATAATCGTAGGTTAACACTGTTATCCGTTTCTATCCCATATAAAAACACTAACACACCAAACGCACGCTATTCCCATAGAGGTATGAAGTACAGAGGGAGGGCACTGAACACGAGATTGAAAACCGCCGTTGTAAGCCTAAATACAAAAGTGCTACGCTTTCGCGGTCAGTATGCGACGAAGCGATGAGCAGAGTACACGTCCCGCAACACTTGACACTAAATTGCTTTCGACATGCCGTATTGTGTGTATAAAGGCTGCAACAACAGCTCAAGTAAACCAAAACGTCCCGGTGAATTATCTTTTCACAGGTAACTTTCATTCTTTTGATAAATTCGTTAATTTTCTATTTGTTTACAAATTGGAACACAAAACCTCCAATAATCGGGACAGTGTGGCAAGTAACATTGTTTTTTTTTCCCCAAATTACGGGTGAATTTTATGATAGCAGGTAAGGTATCTGTGGGAGTTTTGAGTGACCAGCCGTAATGCCCATTCAACACACTAACCAGGCTAGTTGCTGAACCACAGCTGCCCACGTGATATTAAGTAAGGGTGTGGTTGGTAGATGGTGTTCATAAAGACTTAGGACTTTTCCCATACGTAGGTGGCCTAGTGGTACAAATTGCCCGTACCTATTTGTATGATGTAGGCCAAAATGTCACATGCCTTTAGCTGATATTTCTATTATTACCTACTTATTTTAATTACGTTTATAAACATAATTAAAATAAGTTAGAAATTAATTTACGGTATGTAAAAGCTGGATTGGACGATATGTTTACATTTTTGCTTTATCGTAATAAAAACCGGTCAAGTGCGAGTTGGGTTGGTGCACTGATTTGGACCTACTTAAAATTAAAGCACTATAGAATTACACTAATTTTGATGGTATGGGAAGTTTTCTGACGGCTATCAAAACGCAGTTCTACAGCCAAAGGATAGGTGGCTAATAATAAGTTTATTTATGTCATGCATGACTAAGACTGAGTCAAAGCATTTTATACTATGTTGGTGATTAACCTCGTTGACCGAGCGAAGCGAAGGTCTCTGAGTCTACTGGGGATGATCGGCTGTTGTATGTATATTTTTGTGTGTATATTTGTTCGACGATAACTTGCGAACCATTTCTGAAATTTTGCAAGCAAGTACCTAGTAATAAAGTGTTTCTATGTATCGATATAGTTCATGCAAATACAATTAACAAGTTCAAATACGGGTAAATTGGTCAAGGGGTTTGAAAAATGTGGGGGTCGCTAGATCTCAGTTTGCTGCGACCTACTAGGAAATAAATAGTTATTACAGCCTAATTTTAATAAAATAAATAGTTATAATAGTCAAAAAAACTTACTTACTTACTTACAGCCTAATTAAGTTTTTTTTACTAGCCTAAATTTATAGACTAAGGATGGAGTAACTCCTTTATAAGTCACTGTTCCTCGTAAGATTCTGTTTAATCAATAAAGAAAGAAAGAAAGTAGTTTTTTTTTTATTCGAAAAAAAAATGATACACACACAAAAGTTCATACAAAAGAAAGAAATTTAAATAATAACTAAATAGTGAGCACCTATATTCTTTGTCACGAAACCGATCCAACTCAGCGTAATGCGATAGGTAATACGAAATCCTAACCGAAATTCCATGATTACAAAGAAATAACACATAGTATTAATCGCACAATGTTACTAAAAACGTCTTATTATTCAAATAATGTAATTTGCTTTACATAACCATTATAGTGAAAATAGTGGGTCTTTTTACTATTCTGGCAACATTACACTCACATAGACGCGCGTGTTCCTACAGCGTAAGAGGTGCGCGACCTTGTGTGGTCACGCAAACAACGCTAGCCGACCGCATTCGGTCTCGTGTTCCGGTGCCTTCCCTCTGAAGTTCCTACCTCTTTGGCTATTCCCTTCACAGTGCACTGGAATTCACGCATAAAGGGGTTTGACAACTATTTTTAAAACAATAAACACAAATCAGCTGTTCGTCACTACTCGGGACCTACCCGCTTTTTTTCATATGACATAACTTAATGAAATTTGACGAGTAACTTTGTTGTTACCTATAGCTATAGCTATAGTATTCAATTGTATTGTATTGCTATGCTCGGATAAATATATTACCTATATTAATTTAACTTAATTTAATTTAAACTCTGCACCTACATGTAAATTGATGTTTACGGATTAATAGTTCCAATAAAGTGGTATTTTTATACATTTCAATTTGGATATTTTATTATGAAATCTGACGTGGTTTTGACACATTTTGTTATTTTTAATTAAACATGAGTATTCCCGTATAAATATAACAAAATTGGCTCATATTCCTCCCAGCTTGGAAGATGGGGTCGGGAGGTCTCAGTTCGCGGCGAACTACTAGTTTAGTTAAAAACAATTTAGGTCTTAACTTAAACAGAGTAGCGACGCAAATTACCAATCTAAGTCAAAAATGAAGCGCGGAGACTCGAGCAGTAATTTTCGCTTGAAAACGAAAACAGAACGACGCGAATCGCTCTCTAATAATCAACTGCCAATTAAAACTGCTTATTTCCTTAATTCGGACCAATCGGTCGCTAAAGAGGCTTTCATTTCAGCGCAAAAACTGCTAAATGAAAACCAACTCTATCTTCAATGCTATAAGAAATAATCACACTTGAAAAATGACGGTAGTTGGAAAATTTATCGTTGTTACGGGAAAATGGGAGTTGAGTAGTGGAGTTAAGGTGTGCTTTGGTGTGTAGATTGATGATGAGACGAGATAAATGGGAAATTGTGCGCTAACTCGCTGTCGTTGGGAATAAAACAACTCTTTGCGCTAATAATGAGGAAGAATGAGCAGAGTAGTGTGAGGTAGAGACATTTGAAACCCGTTTTTTTTTAAATGTTTTTGAAGCAGTATGAAAAATTATGACCTCTGGCAGGACTCGAACCTGCATACGAGCAATCTCTGGGTTTCCGTCCCAACTGCTTTGTTTTTTTATTCAAATGTACTTTCATATTGGTCCCATACAAATTCTATGAAAATCAGTCCAATAAGTTTTCAAATCAAAATAGCTAAAGATGTTATTCATTTGTTATTTTTTAAATTTCAAATGTACTTTCATATTGGTTTCATACAAATTCCATGAAAATCAGTCCAAAAAGTTTTCAAATCAAAATAGCTAAAGATGTTATTCAAGTAAACGACATTGCTTATTTTGCTTTACTGGGACTTATCAGTGGTGCGTTTACGGAGGTGATCCCATAAAGAGAGGTATTTTCCGGCACCCTAAAAAAACTGACCAGATTTGTCTGTCGTTGTCAAGTTTTTGTTTTATTGTATGTGCCACTGTCCGAAAATATTATGCTTCTGGACTGGCAAGTATAGTCAGCGCCATCTATCGAGTTGATAGAACAACTTTTTTTTGTTTTTTTTTTGGGAAATCTCCCATTGTTTTAAGTTGGTGATTTTTATTATAGTTTGTTTTATCTTCTACGCTAAGTTGCATTTTTCTTTCTCTGCAATAAGAGTACTCTGTGTCGGTAGCCAGGAAGGAATCAAGCGATAAACGCGCGCCAACTAAACTATTGGATGCAATGTGGTGGAGACGACGAGTATCGGTCTGTACAACCCGGCCAAATAGCTGTGGGTACACCTGAAACTATAATTATAAAAACTATTATTTTATACACTGTAATGTGTATAAAAGTGTGTGGCGCAGGGCAGGCCACATCGCTCGAAGAACTGATAACCGATGGGGAAGAAAGCTTCTTGATTGGCGACCGCGAACCGGAAGACGCAGCGTAGGAAGGCCTCCCACTAGGTGGACCGACGACATGGTAAAAGTCGCGGGCAACCGGTGGATGCAAATGGCAGGTTGTCGTACAATGTGGCGGTCCTCGTTCAGCAGTGGACGTCTCCAGGCTGATGATTCTGATGATACACTGTGATGAAAGATAGAGTAGGTCACCGCTCAAAAACGGCAAAACAAGGCATGAATAGCGTAATGTGCCTCCTTTTTCTCTCAGTCGCGTGTGTCACGCGACTGCCCGAGACTAAAAGGCACCCAAATTGTATTTATCGGGAACTCAGGAAGAGCATTCCGCTGTCTAACAGTTCTGCAGGTGCTATAAGTTTCGCAGAGGCCTTCTACTTTGTAATAATAGACAATATAGACAATATTTTATTTGTAGAAAAAACACATTTTGTACACAAGACAAGACAATATAAACTCATAACAAATTTAAACAGTACAAAATAGTTTTTCGCCACAAACCGGTTCCAACTCAGCATAATGCTGGCTGCGAACAGCCAGCGCTGATCTTCCGTTGGAACCGTTGGTGACGTCCCCCACGCATACCACACGGCAGGCCAATAGCCAATAGACCAATGCTCTTTGGACTCACCTCCAATGCGAGTGATTAAGTGCCAATGAGATGCGCTAATGTTTCCGCAAAGCTCCGTCTACTCGAGGAGGGAAATTTATGCAGCTTGCACTGATGATAGGTTTTGTACATCACTATCATATATTTAGGCCTTCGTCCACTAGAGGACGTCTTATGGCTGTTGAGTGAGTGTATCGTAGATTTATCTGGCAGCGCAGCGCCCGCGTTTTCACCTGCTTGCTCTCTTACTAAAATCTAACAGCCTTATCTAAAATAATCTCAATTCTCTTAGTCACTGCTTAAACTTCTCTGTCTTGTTCTTGCATGTTACACTTCACGTCAGAGAGAAGATGGCAGAGAATCTTAAGCAGTGACTAACGGTTGAAAAGTTTTTTTAAGTAAGACTGTAAATACCTAAAATTGTCCTTGCTAAAATAATTATTATTAATAAACAAGGACGATTATATACAAATGTATAATCGTCCTTGCTATAAGTACTAGGTACAGGTATTTTCAGGAATTAACCTTTGATAAATTATATGTCTAGATAGACTGATGGATCCTAAACGCGTCGGAAAAAATAGCGGTAACTGTTAGCCTCTTATGCACGCACACTATAACAACGATAATGGTGCAACGCGAGTGTAAGACATGGCTGTTGCGCACACTAGTATAATAATGTTGGCCTGTTATTTTTCGTTCATAAACAGTACGAGACTCTATCTAGACATATTATTTATCAAAGGGATTAACATAGAATGTGGATTCCTAAATCTAAAATCTGTTTCAAGTAACAAAAATCTTTTGAGTGTCGTCGTTAAATTGGATTAATATGACTTTTTGCGCCATCTATTGCTGAGTAGCATATACCTGCGCTGTGAATTTGTCAGCTAGAGAGTTGTAGTGTAGACGACCGTAGAGACGCATATTAGGACATTTAGCCCGTAGATTAGCGTTGTTCAAAGTTGCACCAATAAGCCCTAGTCAATGAGGTAAAAACGCTTTACAAAGGTCCTTGGAAATGTTTAAAATTATTATTTTTCACTTGATAGCACAAGCACAGCGATAAATATGAATCTTTTGTTTGTGGGTACCTACCTAGTTAAGGTAAAAATAAATAAAATTCCTTAGCTTTTCTTACCTAACTTATAATTCAGCAATCATCATTACATTATCATCAAACATCATTTTGCATAATCTATTCAATAACAGCTGTTAAAACTTACCAAATTAATGCCTACCTACCAACTACATAAATTTTATTAAGTTTGATAAAAATTGTTATCATGAATTGATAAAAAAAATATTCTACTTCAAAATAATAATTTATCGCAGTCCAAAAATAATCATAACTAAATAGTACTCAATTATAATAAATACCTATATAACTAGTCAATTAAAATAATTATTTTGTAATGGGGTAGTGATAACTTCGAGAATTGTTTATCCATATCGCCATCTATCATCAAGTAGCGTAACTACATTTGCACCTTAGCCCGTTTTTCCGCCACCCTTCTCTGTTCGTCTCTAATGATTTCCGCTAGATGGCCGATAGCTTTGTCCATGTCTTCGAAGCGAATCTTGCTAAATGTTAGGCGCAGGTATTGAGAGGGGGCGCTAGTGTCGTATGTGAACGCTTGCCCTGGAATCAGCATGAGGCCTCGCTGGAATGCCGTTTGGAATACCTGCAAAAATTTATTATAGGTTTAAACACATTCATTCTCATAGAAGACATTACAACATTACATTACTATTAAAATGGACGTAGTTATACGAAAAGGATCCAATCCACACAAAGTCACTTTCGAGATATTGACGTTTGAAGTATAAAACCTATTTCTTCATTGTGATTCGTTCTGAAGTAAATTGAAAGTATGTTGTTTTATGTGGAATATTACAGTACATTTTTATTGATAGTATAGTCATGAGTATTAATGTATTTTCAGAGATTTTCACTAATTTATAGGGTTGGATATTTTCGTTAGATAACAGTTTGTATAGGACATGCTCAAGTCTTAAATTATTTAAAACGCCCCGGTTTATAAATTCTGTAATAAAACCTAATTTCAAGGAATAAAATGTCATCATCTTGTTTATCTAACTTTATTACTTAGTACTTAAACGGAAGCATGCCTACACAAAAATCCAACAATTAATAATACCTATTATCAAAGTTAATCAACAAAACAGATAAAATTTATATGGGACCACCTAACCAACAAAAAGATAATCATCAAAATCAATTCATAATTGGCGGAGTAACCGCGTAAGACACACAAAGAAAAAACAAACCAAAAAACAGTGGAATTGAGAACCCCTTTTTTTGAAGTCGGTTAAAGACAAAGATCTAGGTCTCGCTGGGTACCTACTTAATCAAAGTTTGTGAAAAATAGGGAATAGGATGCATGTGTTTTGATTATTAAAAATAATGGCATTTCGGTGGGTTTGGACCGCGGATGCGGATGATGGGTGATGATCATTACAATGATCACGATGGTAATGAGACAATACAACGTGGTAATGTACTCACCACAGAGTAAAAGAAGGTAGGTACTCACCATATTGTAGACGTCCTCGACCCCGTGCACCTTCATCCAGAAGAAGAGCCCAGCATCCGGCACAGGAGAGTACGCCAAGTGTCCCACGGCACGCAGCGCTTCCTGCAGCGCGTCCCGCCGGCGGCGGTACAGCGCGCGCGCCCACACCAGGTGCCGGTGGAGGTACGCGCGGTCCGAGATCAGGTGCAGGATGATAGCCTGGACCAGAGGGAGATTAGAAAGAGGTGTTATAATTATCAGAACTGCAGGAGGACGGGCAGTAGCGCCCCTCTGTTATCAGTGGTGAGCATTCTGGGATCCTGAAGCCGCCTGCCAAGTGTGGGGATTATGGCATACCCTCCCTATTAAAGGGGAAGACTTCGTCCAGCAGTGGACGTCTTCTGGCTGATGTGTGGGGGTGTGTGTGTGTGTGTGTGTTAATAGTTATTAGGGTCCATTGTGTTATATTAAGGATTGGACCTGATTACTTTTCCTAAACCTGCGTCCAGAAACCACTGGAAGACAGGCTGCAGCGTCCTCTCAGTGAGCAGGCGTTAATACCCAAACGATGATGATATTAGAGTCAATATATTTAATATTCCTAATCTATATATTGAATATAGCGCTTTAAGCATAATAGAATATCTAAACTGTTACTCGAAACAGTCAAATAACGACTACCTGTAACGGCTAATATAACGACTGCTCTCTCTCAGTTATAATCACATTAAAATTATACATGCAAAAAAGTTTGTCGGTGTGTGTGTATGTATGTTACTCCTTCACGTTGAAACGGCTGAACGGATTTGGATGACATTTGGTATCGAGGTACTTCCGAATAACACGTAGGCTACTTTATATCCCAGAAATCAAGAGTGAACCCGTGGGGCGCAGCTAGTATGGATATATTCCATTATCCAGCTTTACAAATAACATAATAACATAATCGAAACAGTCAAATAACAGTATAACTGCTATTCTCTCTCTCAGTTGATTGTTAACCTGTGCAAGAGTGCAGCTGTGCAGCAGCTCGGCCTGCGAGTGTAACTCTAAGCGGTCCAGCAGGACCTTGGGCGCCGTCACCCAGCCGCCGCGTAGCCCCGCCGACACCACCTTCGAGATGGAGTCCAGCCTAATCACGCGCCCGCACGTGTCCAATGACAGGAAAGACGGAACTTGAACCTGGAAATAAACGATACTATCTGATAACCAGTAAAGCCAGAAGTTCGAAAAAGCGACGTCGTTGCATGGTTGATGTTCCAAAAACTCGAACGAAATGGTTTCCACTTTCCTTGTGCGAACTGCAAAACAGTGGAATGCGCTTCCCGATACTTACATATAATCTGGGTGTCTGGGTTACTCACACCGGTTTCTTCTGGGCAAACGTGCTCCATTGTAGACGCCTACGCTTGACATCAGGCGTTATGGCGGTTAAACGTAAGGCCACCATTAAAAAAACATGTTTCGCAGTTTTACAAAGTTGTTTTGAAGGATATAATCACCTTGACCTGGGTATGTCCTAAAACTGCATCCAGAACCACCGGAGGACGGGCAGCAGCGTCCTCTTAGTTAACGGTGGTGAGCTCTGCGATCCCCAAGCCGCCTGCCAAGCTTGGGGATTATGGCAACCCCTCCCTATTAAAGGGAAGGCCTTCGTCCAGCAGTAGACGTTTTCCGGCTGTTGAAGAATCACCTTGTAAACGTCGCAGATGATGTGTCACCATCATCATGCAGCCAGAGGACGTACATATACGATATATACGATAGAGGACGTTCATATACACCGCGCTGGCCCAGTTGCGAGTTGGTGAATTCACATCCGCCATTGAATTTCTTCTCCGGACGACTCCTCACGATGTTTTCCTTCACCGAAAAGCCAGTGGTGTGGTACCAGAGCTCCAGAGCTCATTGGTGCGGGCATGGGTTTGAACCCGCGACCTCACGATCAAAAGGCAAGCGTTCTCCCGATTAAGCTACCACGTCTTCAGTCTGAACGAAGGCCTGCCCCTTAATAGAGAGGGCTGCAATGCCCCACGCTTGGCAGGCAGCGTAGGGGTGGCAGAATGCTCACCACCATTAACCGAGAGGATGCTGCTGCCCGTCTTCCGGTGGTCCTGGATGCAATTACAACATACCTCGCTATAATTCAAGAACATGTACGGATCATCCTCCAGAATCAGAAAGTCATATTTGCAAGCCAGCTCGTAAACTTCTCGTCTTCTTTCTTCTGGCAGCACGGTTCCAGTTGGGTTGCTCCCAGTGGGTATGATATATAGGACCTTGGGCATTTTGAGGCTTCTTTTCAAACGGTCTCCGAGAATATTGTCAAGAGCTTCTGGGATCAGTCCATTGTCATCTTCGGGTATGCCTAAAACTTCTGGGCTGTATGGCTTTAGCTGAAAATTGGAAATGTGGTCGGTTTTTATTTTGTTTTACTTGATCGGATATAATTCACCGTGTCTCATTGATAACCGTGTATTAGGATCAGAGTAGTTAATCCGTTTGGTTTTTCTTACTTTCTTTCAGTAATTCAGTAGAGGAAGTATAAGACTGGTTAGGGATTCCGAATCTACTTTACGTTTATTAAGGCCCTATAAGTGTGTGGATAATAATTATTACCTCAAAACTTACAGACATTTCCATGCAGTAGGTTGAAATTTATTTGCGAACCGTTAGTACTGTATTTATTAATGTTTACACAAACGTTTTCACTAAAATCTACGCAAAGGCTCAAAGAAGAACAAATAGAAAACATTTCTGTGACTATTGTAAGGTTTTGAAAGAACTTTGGTAGGTACCTACGGATACGGAAGTATTGTTCACTCTGTTTTTGCGTTAAAGCAACAAAACATGCATAATCAGGGTTCCTGATGAATGATATGACGAGACAAGCGAGACGTTCACCTGACGGTAAGCATCACGCTTGCCCATAACAGCAGCAGTGCCACAATTGTGAACTTGCAAGCAAAATTTCTTTCATGGAGAAGGTGGGACTCTATTTGATGAACTCCTTCTTCAAGAAGCGACCATGCAGGATACCTCATTATTTTAATTAATTTATCGGGTAACATGGTTCTTTAAACCGAAACACATTAATGCTTAAACACTACTTCTTGGCGATTAAATAGGTGGCAAACTATGGCAAACTGGTAATACTGATTTTGTAGTAGTAGGACTCTACTGCAGAGTCCGCCTGGGAAGTACCATACCTTGCGAGTTATTCAATCGCCAAGAAAAAGTGTGCAAGCATTACTGTGCTCCGGTTTGATGGGCAATGTTACCAGAGAAATTACTGGGTATGAAGAGCTTTGACATATAATCAAGGTGATGAGGGCAGTACAGTGCGGCGCAAGATTGTATTCGCAAGTTCACAATGCTGGCATTGCTACTGTTATGAGCAGACTTGACGCTTACCACTAGGCGAACGTCTCACTAGTCTCGTCACTAGAAATTATTTAAAAAAACTCATGCTTACAGTACTATGCAACCCAGTATAAGCATATTGTGTGGTCAAGATCGGGTCTCCAGGTTCCAATAGCAGTTCCATACACTGGTAAATACCATGCTGGCCTCCATTGGTAACTAGTATGTCCCTAGCCAGTGGCGGGGGCCTGTGGAGGTCTTCTTGGAACTGCCGAAGTTCTGTTAGAAGAGAAGGTAGGCTGGAAAAGATAAACATGAAATCATCATTCCTGTCGGATGACAGCAAGATTTAGAAGTGGTTTTAAAAGTGTAAGAATAGTCTTAGCATCACAACATCGAAAAAAGACGATTACCGATAATATTATCTAGAAGTAGATCAGTTTAAAAAAGAAAGAAATGTGTCAAAAAACATCGAAATAGAAACATGTATAATGTAAAGACAGCTTAATTCGAACAGATGACCTAAGATAAGAGGATAATAAAAAGATTTTAGAAGTTTGTCATCTAATATCTCAGGGTAACGAGTGCAGAGCAGTGCGGCTCAGGATTTGTTTGCAAGCTCACAATTCTGGCTCTGCTACTGTAAGTTATGGACGGGCGTGGTGCTAATACCAGGCGATCGACTCGCTAGTATCGTCACAATTACATCAAAAAAAGTTAGATAACTATCAGTGATTTTAAATCTTTAAAATATGAAAATCTGAGAGGAAGGCTACAGAAAAACTACGGAATGTTTTTTGAGATGCTCATTGTTTGCTTTCTGCAACAGTGACCAAAATATTAAAAGCGCTAATGAGAATATTTAAAAACTAGCGCGATAGCATCAACACAAGTCAAAAGATCCCTATAAGTCAATAGGTTGGACCTGGATATGTCCTAAAACTGCATCCAGAACCACCGGAGGATGAGTAGCAGCGTCTTCTTGGTTAACGATGGTAACACTCTGCGATACCCAAGCCGCCTGGCCAGCGTGGGGATTACGGCAACCCCTCCCTATTAGGGTGGAGGCTTTCGTCCAGCAGTGGACGTCTTATAGCTGGCGATGAAGTTAAGTAGGTACTTGTTTATTTATTTTATTTATTTACGATTAGATACAGCACAAGACCAGTCTCTTGGAAACGTACCCCTGTGAAGGAACATATTGCAATGCCTTTCCCAACTCTACTCCCTCCAACTCCAGTCTCTTCCCGTTCGTCATCTCCATCGTTAGTTTCGTGTAAGGGAATGCTTGTTCATTCGGCATGCCTTCCGCTAGTGAGAGAACTTGCTTCCCCACCTTGTAGGAAAGGGTCGCTGAAATACATAGAAATATATTTATCATAATATTTTGATCAATGAAATAGATTATTCTTTACATACTACTATATTATTATATACATATTTTAGTAACCTATATAATATGCCGTACAACTAGAATGGTTTATTATGTAAGTTAGTTTTTCTTGCCTGTTGCATGTAAACAGATCTTGCCTATATGAAAGTGCTGTTTACAATTTACATATCCATTGGATCAATCTTTTTTAATACACATCAACAGCCAGAAGATGTCCATTGCTGGGCGAAGGCCTCCCTCTTAATAGGTAGGGGTTGCCATAATCCCCACGCTTGGCAGGCGGCTTGGGGATATCTGAATGCTCACCACCGTTAACTAAGAGAACGCTGCTGCTTGTCCTCCTGGTTCTGGACGCAGTTTTAGGACATATCCAGGTCCATACTTTTTACGTTAAAGTATAGGTAATAATTGTTTTTTTTTTTAATTATATTCGTAATAAATCACTAGAACATTATTCTATCTTCCAACTGCATTAACCCAGTATTTCCGACTGAAGAACTATTTATTCGAGTAAGCCACCAGAATTATTAGTACGTTTTGAAGTCTGTACGGGCATGGAGCAGAACTTAGTTCGGAACAACTAGTTCAACCAAGAAATTCATTTCTAAAACATAACTTTTTAACCTACTTCAAAAAAGGAGGTTCTCAATTCGACCGTATGTTTTTGTATGTATGTTACGCGATTATACTCCGCCAATTATGAACTGATTTTGATAATTATTTTTTTGTTTGGTAAGTAATCGGTTCAGTAGTTTGGTTTTTAAATCTAAATTACTAGAAAATATGAAGATGTTATGCAGGTATTCGAAGTTGAAGTCGGTTGTTTTATTTTTAAATATAACAACGTGCCGCATTCCGCGGCACGCCAGCTTGAATGATATCATCCGTCGGGCCTTTGTCAGTGCTGGCATCCCCTCGATTTTAGAACCCAACGGTCTGATTCGGGATGACGGCAATAGACCCGACGGAATGACCCTTATCCCATGGAAGATGGGACGGCCTTTGGTTTGGGACGCTACATGTGTCGACACACTAGCGCCGTCCCATCTTCCTAGGACAAATGATCACGCTGGCGCTGCCGCCTCTAATGCTGAAAACCTCAAACGGCACAAATATGGGTATTTGACAGATTGTACATTTTTGTGCTGTTTGGGGTAGAGACTTTGGGACCTTGGGGGCCGGCCGCACATGTCTTACATAGGGACCTGGCGAAACGTTTAGTCGAGGGTGACCGGAATGCTGGCGTATATTTTGGTCAAAAACTTAGCATTGCCATCCAACGTGGCAATGCCGCCAGCATTCTGGCCACCTGTCCATCATCTACGGGGCTTTTAGTTTAAATTTTAAGTTTTGTATTTTTATTATGTAGGGTTTGTTTTTACTAGGTAGGTTTTATTAAGTTGTTAGTTAGTTATAATTTAATTTTAGTGTATAATTGTATTTTATTTGTATTTGTTTTTTTAAATATGATTTTAAACCTGTGAGAATGTTAAGTCAATGATATTTAGATGGTCAAGGCTAATTTATTATTGGCTTATCAATATGAAGAGGCAATTTTTTTTATCTATAAGTAAACCAGAGCGTTAATTCCTAACAAAATATGCATTATCTAAGATAGCACTGATTTCATTGCACGATTAAACACTCATTATCGAAAAAACATGTAGATATTTCGATGACGTCATTTAAAAAACAATAAAAAAAACAATGGTCACAATATAATACAAAAGTTTAACGACCTAATTATTATTATTAAGTTGTTTTGTGGTGTTTGCCAGTTTATTTACAGAGACAGAGAGAGTTAGATGAAAATATGGTTGAGGACAATTTAAATCGAAATTTCCATCCTCAGACCAGATAACTGCCTACTAGATATTTTGTGACAGTATCATGATCGTATATTGATCATTAGTAATTTTATCAAGTCATTGTAAACTCGACACAAAATAAATTCACATTTTTTATTATAATTTATTTGCCACAATTATTTATTTATTTATTTATATATATATCCACAGAAAAGCGAAGGCCCTACTTTTAACTCTTCTGTAACTTACTCGATTATTGACGATCAACCAATGTTGTTCAACCAACCAAAACGAGCAAATCTGTAAACATCTTAAGGGGGCGACTAATGCCAAAAGTAAGTAAAAGGTGTATTTTTAAACACATAGTTTAATGATAAAGAACGTAAATATTCAGATTAAAAAATACTATAGGTAGGGGATAAAGCTAAAGAAGCCGAGTAACCGAATAGAATTTTGGAAAATAATCCGGTTTTTTTTTTTTTTAATATACAAACTACCAACAAAAAAAACCTGTTTTAATTCAAGTGCTCTAAATTATCAGCGACAGCACCACATTATTTTTTTACGAATTACATAGCCAAACTAATGTTTTAGTACAGTAGCCGTTTATTTTTTTTATTTCATGCCTACATTTTGAATAATTAAATAAAATCCCACCTAAATTGCTCAAAGCCATCATCATCATCAATTGTTTCATGCGATTTTCGACTCTAAACTAATGCAAGACGCGTGGGTGAAATCTGTTATTTTTCTGGCATTAGTCGCACTCTTAAGGTATCTTCACTTACTTATCTGCCTTGTTAGAGCCGGTTCCCTTCTCGAAGATCTAAGGCTCACAAATCTAAGGTAGTCCTTCTCACTCAACGGTTGATTTTTCGCATCCACACTTCCACTGTTGCTATAAAACTTGAAAAACTTTATTAATTCTTCTTCCTGAGAATATGTTCTTCTTATAATTGTATACATTGGTCTCATATCTAAAAGTTTTTTGAAAATATCTTTGTGCACTTTACAGGCTTTCCCTGCCATTTTAGAAACTTTTATTTTTATCTATAAAATGTAAACAAAGTTATTGGTTGTAAGATTTGCGTGAAAATAGAAACTTTCTAAATAAAATTTCGACACGTTTTGCTCGGTAAAAATCACGGATTCTTTTAACAATATATCGGCTTTAATTCGAGATAACGAATGTTTTAAAAGATAAAACGAAATCAACAATTTGTGTGAACTGCAATCTGTACCTATAAGTTACGTCAATGTTAATTGTGTAGATAGTGCTTGACTAGCTAAAACAATTTGTATTGTGCAGAATTTAAGTTATATTTTTGATTGTTTGAAATCAAGTTCTTAATTTTACAAGAATACGTAAAAAATTATGTAAATTAAGTCAAAGAATATATTTTTGTTGATTAATGATCTTAGTTTATGTAAGCAGGTTGGGATACTAGTGGATACTAAATGTAAAAGTGTTTTTTTTTATTATACATAATATAATGTTCCATGTAACCTATGTTGATTGTAGATCCTTTATTTGTTTAACCTATAACAGCAATCGCCAAGTCATACTTAATAATATAATTCGACTCTGTCATTAGGGCTCTGTTATCAACTCCGCATATTTAACTTATTTTTTGCTTACTTATTCAGGATTTTATATGTATTAGCAGAACTTATTCAGGGTTTTATATGTATTAGCAGAACTTATCCAGGATTTTATATATGTAGAACTTATTCAGGATTTAATATGTATTTGCAGTACTTATTAAGGACTTTATATGTATTTGCAGAACTTATTCAGGTTTTTTAAGTATTTGCAGAACTTATTCAGGGTTTTATATGTATTTGCAGAACTTATCAGGATTTTATATGTATTTGCTGAACTTATTCAGGATATTATATGTATTTGAAGAACTTATTCAGGATTTTATATGTATAATTACGCAGTACTTATATTTTGAGACTTTTGATACATTATTATATTTATATAATAAAGTCTCAAAGGGTCGTGTGTCAGCGTCCTTAGATATGCAAGGTGAAAGGACGCGAAAAACAGTTTTTTGGAAACAACTCGCCTTTTTTTTTAATATGTTTATAGGCTTGCGTTTGTCTGCCATCTCGTCCGATGATAAACGAAGATGCAGTCTACGATGGAGCACGCTTGCCTAGAAGAAACCGATTCGCTCGCGACTTGAAGACACCCAGATTATAATTATCGGGAAATACCCACTCGGGCAGCGCCTCCTTTGCCTCAAATCGTAATTGCATGCTTAATAAGTTGTACTGTTTAAAATGTTCTACAAATGTTGTATTTATACGTTTAACCGTTTCTAAGATAAAGCGCGAACAGTGCGTAATTGTAAAAAGTTTATCCAAAAATTCAGCTGGTTCCGTTTCATTCCGGGGTAAAACTCTTATGACGCTGACACGTGACCCAATGAGACCTTTGATACAACACTTAGAATGCCAAAATAAAGGTTTAAACAAATATTCAGCTTGTTCCGTTACATGCCGAGATGAATCCCTAAGGCAATAGTTAATTAATAATTATAACAGGAAATAGTTAATTATAACTTATAAACAGAAATCATGACACTTGTTTTTCAAAATGTTTTAAGTAATGTTTTAATTTATTAATTACCTATTACTTATCATAGCTGTAGGTAAAACATTTTTTTTAAATAAGTATAATCTTTGTTTACATTGCATTGTTATCGTCAAATTAAATATTATGTGTATGAACAGCTTATTTATTTATTACGTGTAGGTACACAGCGGTTCAGGGAGATATGTTATAAGTATATACTTACAACACATCTCCCTGAACCGTCCCAACCCTATTATCTAATTATATAAATGTTGATATAATATTATCTAATTATATCAATGTTGATATAATTAGATAATAGGGTTGGAAGTTGGTACGCACCCTTTTATGAATAATTCAAATTCAAATCATTTTATTTCGACTAATTTTTCAAGTCATATTAAATTTTAAATTCATATTACAATTAAAACATATATAAATTCCAATATTATGTTAAAACTATTATTATTATTATTATACCTACTCTTTTTAAATAATTATGCCAAATAAAATTATACCTAATTCAATTCAACAAACACAATTCAAAAATTTATTCAATATTAAAATTACTAATTCAGAAAATAAAGTCATTAGCCAGTACATGAATCATGTGACAATGGTTCATGTACTGACAGTCAAACCGATTTATCAACCGATTAATAATACTCAAAGTATAACTTACAACACAACTGAACCGGTTGTTTTCGAAAAAAGGTTCACATCGATGGGTTACAAAAAGTTGTTGGGTTAGCCTAACCCATCGAAGTGATCAACTTCTAGAACACCATTTTGCTAAACTTTTTGTATCCATGCTAAATTCGTCACGTGGCTACAAAGGGCGTCAGACGACGAAGAGTCTACTTATAATATATTTCATGTTTTAAGATAAAATATCGCTCACTATACAATATTGAAATATAGGTATGTAAAACATTATTAATTTGAAAATGAAAGCGATAGCATACTGTTTTTTATTTTTATTTCAAACGTACATGAACATAGCATTACAATAAGGTAAAAATATCGATATAATTCGTTTAAGAAAAAAAAAACAAAAAAAAAGTTATAACGTACAGAAAAAAATTACGACTAGCTATTTTTTTTTACATCGTGCATAGATTAAAATTCCCACAGAGAGTGGCAAAGACTTGTAACTTCAAGCAAATATATCAAAGATCCGTATTAGACTCACTAACGGCATCTGTTGAGCGCCCCATTCAAATTATGAGGTAAATCTATGGCGCGAATTTCGTGCAACTGGAGTTGCAGGAAGTATAATTGCTTCGGGGAACGTGCAACCACGGTTGCACAGGCGCTCCTGATTATATTAACTGTATTAACTGTCTGGTGATACAGAGTTGCCCCCCGAGTTTGTATCTCTCCTTAAGTATTGGTATGGCCACCAGAGTAATTGCGTGAGATGGGCAGGGTCACAATCGGACGTGTACAGGCTGGAATGTGGTGTGAGACAGGGTGGCTTGTCTTCACCGAGCCTTTTCAATCTGTACACTGACCGGCTCATCCGTGAGCTCAGCAATAGCCGTGTCGGCTGCTCCATTGAAGGTGTTATAGTCAACAACATTAGCTATGCGGATGATATGGCGTTGCTGTGCCCATCGATCAGGGCCCTTAGAAAGCTAATAGGAATCTGCGAGCGTTACGCGGTGGCCCATGGACTCAGGTATAATGCTATGAAGAGTGAACTTATGGTGTTTAAAGCGGGCTCAAAAACTTACGATACAATTCCACCGGTCACTTTAAATGGTAGTTTGTTATCCAAAGTTTCTAGCTTTAAATATCTGGGCCATTGATTCGATTTCTCCCCCGGACCTCTGCATGAGCAGACGTGTAGTAAAAGTAAAGTCCCTGTCTTTTTATTAATTAAATTTAAAAATATCTTAATATTCACCATTAAAAATCAGTGTAAATAATAGGAGCCCATAAAGTGTGAGAAGTTCTGCAGTATAAACATCCCTGTGTGCTAACGGTGAGTGCTTTGCCTACGCCGCCGCTTGCCGCTTACGCACACGTCTGCGAACGGTGATGCACGTCGCCTGCGGCACTGCACACTGAGACACTGCGACCGGTTTGTCCGTGCACACGCACGCAAGCCGCGTGCGTGAGTAAACCCAAGACGCACGAGTGTCACCGCGAAGAGTACACACACACACTTGTCGCATCGCTTGAACAGTTCTGCTGGCCTAGTACTCGCTGCCTGCCTTGCCGTACGTAGCAGACTTCACCCGGCCGGAAATATAAGTCTCTTTATCATAAATTGGATGTTTGTCGATTTGTTTATCCGCAGTGAGAGAACAAACTACGCTCAACTCAATCGACTGGCTACTCTGAATACATAGTTATATTACATTAAGCTATAACTGAGCTTATCGTTTCGGTTCCATAGCGTAATTCTCGTCTATACATAATTATGTCAACTCCACGTACACCTCCACCCTCTGCTTTCCTGCCAGTTGTCTCCGCGCCGCTAGCTCACTGTGTATCGGACCCGAATATATTAGCGTCCGCGATAGGGAAGCCGCGTAACACAAAGCGTAAACATGAAGAATTTTCCGTTGATAAGTCGGAGCTTATGGAAATGTTTAACTCACTCGAAACAAAGCTCGAAACGAGATTCACTACGCTAATGAATACTATGCAGGATGGCATACGATCTAGCTCAGAACACAATGAAGAGATTCGCAAATCGGTGGATTTTTTAGCACAAAAGTATGACGAAGCTGTTACCAGAATTACTCAGCTTGAAGAGGAGAGAGCTTCTGATAAAGGATATATTAAATCACTGGAATCAAAAATTGAGCTATTGGATAGGAGCTTCCATAGTTCATATGTTGAAATTAGAAATGTACCCAAAAAACAAAGCGAAACTAAAGATGACCTGCTAAAGGTAGTTATGCGAATGGGAGATGCTCTTAGCGTACCTATACAACCTGCCGAAGTACGTGACGTCTACCGCATAAATACAAAAAAAGAAAATAACAAGCCAATTGTAGCTGAATTTATGAGCGTAAGACAGCGGGACCAAGTAATTGGTGCAACAAAAACGTTTAATAGGCGTAACGTCAACAATAAACTCAGCACTATGCATCTACAAATTGAAGGCCCGTCTCAACAGGTATATGTAGCGGAAAGTCTGACATTCCAAGCTAAGAGACTTTTCTACCAGGCCAGAGAGTTTGCAAAAGCCAACGGATACAGATTCTGCTGGACATCTAGAGGAAAGATATACCTTCGTCGCACTGAAGGGTCAGCCTTTGTTAAAGTAAATGAAGCCGCAGATCTTGATAATCTAGCACAAAAATGACTCGCCTTGTTACAAGCAAAGATCATAATTATAAGTTTTCTTAGTCTTTTTATATATTTTTTACATATCATAGTAACAATTGATTACTCTTTTTCTTATACTATTATATATTGTAATTGTAACTACCAAGAAAACTACAGCCTGTTAGACTCTAATACCTTTTACCCCCCACGTGTATATATTCACAGATTAATATTTGTTGAACACTTGCAAAAACCATTAGAAATCCTGCAACCAGCTACTACTACTCTTTGCCTTTCCATATACAAGAGTGATCACTACTATATTATAGTTATAATGTATCTATTAATGCGACTTAATATAGGTTGCCGATATAGCCAGCATTCATGCGGTACCAATGTGAATATTTTTGTTAAACGTAATTTCACTCGCATTTATTTAATTGAGCCAAGACCATTATACGAGTACTTCCAAATACAAGTATTAACCATAATAGAACTAATTAAATATCTAAATATTGAAGTTCCGTATTACTACTTCTACTATAATAATGACTAATAGCCTTATTAACGATGTAATCATTACTGAAGTAGACGAAACTGGAAAAGCAGATTGCTTACTAGTCAGTGACCCCAAACAATGTGTACAGCTAGTTAATTACTCGGAATCGTCGTTTGATAGCTCACTTTGCATATTATCTGTAAACATTCGCAGTATAAACTGTAACATGGACAAATTACTAGCATTCATATCAACACTTAATTTAGATATTGACATAATTGTTTTGTCAGAATGCTGGACAAGTATAAACAATCCGCCTCCGTCTCTTGACCACTATAATATGGCTTACACTAAAAATAAACTAAATCAAAATGATGGTGTTGTAGCTTATGTGCGTGATGAAATTAGTGCGTCGTTTTCTGAGGTTAATATTATAGACGGAAACTGTCTACTTATCACAATAGCTAAACAATACTCTATAATCTGCACCTATAGGCCACCAAGTTTTAGAGATCCAACTAACTATTTAAATTCGCTAGAATTAGTTTTACAAAACATATTGACGGCAAACGTAATTTTAACAGGAGACGTTAATATAGATATATTACCTGACAATCTAACGAGTAAATCAGACAGTTACCTAAATCTTATGGCGATGTATGGACTTAGACAAGGAATTGATCGAATTACTAGAGTTGACCCTTGCACAGGAACTGGTAGATGTTTAGACCATATCATGGTGAAAAGTTCCCTGCAATGGAAAACTTTTGTTTTCGAACAACCATTAACTGACCACTCAGCTACAATGTTGACTATCAAAAACTCTAAAGTAAATAAAAAACCTATTACATATACTAAAGTTAGGATCAACTACGACGGACTAAATGAAGAGCTTAGCAAAGAGACTTGGTCTTTCGTTTACCAAGAATGCAATGTAAATAAAGCCACTGAGCTATTTGTCACCCGTCTCCTAACATACATTAACAACAATACTCAAATATCAAAATTACCTAAAAAACATAGACCTATTAAACCCTGGATAACAGCTGGTGTGGTTAGAACCCTGAGAAAAAGAGACAAAATGCATACCATGATAAAAAATAACCCTAATGATATTCTTTTAAAATCACGCTATATAGTTTATAGAAACATGTGTAATAATATTTTAAAATCTCTCAAAAAACAACACTATCAATTTCAATTAGAAAAACATAACGGTAACATGAAAGAAACATGGAAGGTCATTAAAGAAGTTTGTAATTTTAAGCAAAGTAATACTATATCCTCAGAGTTGCTAAGTATCAAAAACAACCCTAAAGAATCCCTGAACGAAGTTAACAATTTTTTTACAACAATTGGCAAAGATCTAGCTGATGTTATTCTAAATAAAATTAACAAAACAGAGCACGAATTAGCATTAAAATCAAAATTATCCAAAGTTCCCTCCAAATCAATGGCCCTTTTTTTTACTGACGTTTATGAAGTAAAGGCTACTATAAATGGGCTAAAAACTAATAGCGCCCCTGGGTGGGACAATTTAACCAGCTTAACACTAAAGCAAGTACTTCCAAATATCGTAGATCCAATAACATACTTATGTAACTTAAGTTTTGAAAACGGAACCTTTCCCGACATTTGTAAAAACGCTACCGTATGTCCAATTTTTTAAACTGGCAATAAAAATGAACCGTCCAATTACCGACCAATATCGCTTCTCTCTACCTTATCTAAGATAATTGAAAAATTAATGAATAAAAGATTGGTTAAATTTCTTGAAATGAATGGAATCCTCAGTCACAATCAATTTGGATTTCGTGAAAATAAATGTACTGAAGATGCAGTACTTCAACTTACTACGCGAATTAAAAACACTCTTGATAATAATGAACGCTGCATAGGTGTTTTCTTGGATCTTCAAAAAGCCTTTGATACAGTTTCAATACCAATTCTTCTAGCAAGGCTTGAAAACGCGGGTATCAGAGGTGTGGCTTTAAATTGGTTTGAGAGTTATCTGACTGAAAGGCAGCAGAAAGTTAAAGTCAGTGATCATATTAGTGATGTTGGATTCAGTAAGTTTGGAGTTCCGCAAGGGAGCACTCTTGGGCCAACCCTTTTTCTTATTTACATCAACGAACTCTGTAAAACCTCTATTCCCGGAATGGAACTATTAATGTTTGCTGATGATACGGTCCTTCTCTTTAACGCAAAGTCTTGGCAGTCGGTTTCAGCCTTGGCCGAAAGAGGCTTGGCTCTTGTTACGTCCTGGCTTGAAGACAGTCTGCTGTCACTTAATTCTAATAAAACAAAGTATATATGTTTTAGTAAAACAGCTGCTTCAACTCCAACTGTTGAGTTTAATATAACTATTCACACTTACCCCTGTAATCGTCGTGATGATGGAATGTTCGGAAACTGTTCTTGTGCTAAGTTGACACGTACTAACAGTATTAAATACCTAGGAGTATATATAGATGATCATTTAAACTGGGTAAAACACACAACTGAACTGTCAGCAAGAGTAAGAAAACTTATCTACATATTTAAAAACCTACGATCTGTAGCTAACCCTTCACTGTTAATTCAAACATATAAAGCTTTAGGCGAATGTATCATTAATTATTGCATTTGCGTCTGGGGTAACGCAGCTAAAACACACCTAATCGTTGTAGAGAGAGCACAACGAGCAGTGCTCAAAGTTATGATGTACTTGCCATTTAGATATCCGACGACCGATCTATACGAGAAAGCTGAAGTGCTTTCTGTAAGGAAATTATTTATTCTCCAAACCTTAAGAAGGTACCATTTATATGTTGTACCACATTATCTTGCTACTAGCTGTCGCAGTAGAAGATGTCCAATACTGCCAAGCCAGTGTCAAATTGCTCAAAGACATTTTGATGTAGTAGCTCCTACTTTGTATAATGAACTTAATAAAATACACAAAATCAAAAAACTTACTGGTAACCTAATAAAAATACATATAAGTTCTTGGCTCAAGGAAATGGACTATGATGATGTTGAAAATATGTTATCAACAAAATAAAATACCATTTAATTAAATTCACTATTAAATTATATTCACCTGAAGTAATTAATATAATATACATACACACACACTGTTACGCGTACAACTTTTCATAATCATAATTATATGCACTTCCCCTAATTGACAAATTTATTATTTAAAATATATATATTATATATATATTTCTTCTTTGTCAACAATTCAGTCTAAACGTTTCTTTATTTTATTTTTTTAGATTAATTTATATATTGCGGACGACATTATTACAATATACATACATACTCATACCTACAACCATTCAAACACACACTTACCTAAGATAAATTAATAGTAGTCAATTGCAAGGTAGTTCCAAATTTATGTAATTTTTATTAATAAGTTTTTGAATGTATTCTATCATAACTTCATTTTCCAGAGATTGCCCACAATACAGCTTAAATACTTTTCTTAAAACTCAAGATATTATAGATAAATGTGGGTAGTTTGCTGCATTTTTTTTTTCATTTAATTCCTGCTGACTCAATGTATTTTGCACTAAAAATGGGAGAAGACTCTGGTCTCCGAAATACAGTGTAACACTAGTTCGGGAACCAGTGGCTTCATATTTATTTATGTACCTAACACTTTGTGTCAATAAATAAATTGATTGATTGATTGATTGATTGATTGATTGGGTCACCGAGACGCTCGAAGACGACATGGACATTGAGAGGGAGCGCAGGGCGTTATCAGTTCGGGCCAATATGCTGGCTCGTAGGTTTGCACGGTGCACTGCACAAGTCAAGGCTACACTCTTTAGAGCATATTGTCAGTCTTTTTATACCTGCAGCCTATGGGTCAAGCACACCAAAATGTCATACAGCGCCCTGCGTGTCCTATACAACAACGCCTTCAGGTTGCTGATGAAGCTGCCACGCTGGTGTAGCGCATCGGGGATGTTTGCGGATGCGCGGATAGATAGCTTCCTGGCTATCATGCGCAAGCGAGTCGCGTCCCTCATGCGTCGTGTGCGAAGTAGCTCCAACAGCTACCTGCAGCTGTTCGCCGGGCGGATGGATCTGGACTGCCCAATAATGCAACATTGGACAAGGTTGCATGTTGAGCATTCCGGATCTAATCCAAAATATAGGTTAAGATAATTTGTTTTTATTTTTTGACATTTTGTATTGTTTTTGATTGAATGTTAATGTAAGTGTGTATAATTATGGACTAAATGTGTCTGAAATAAATGAATAATAATAATAATAATAATATAGATGCCTCTACTGATATACTCCTTTGGCATACTTAGGTGGACTCAGACTGAGCTGGACGCCCTGGATAGAAGAGTCCGTCAACTGCTCACTGCGCATCGCATGCTACACCCACGCTCATCTGTTATGAGACTGTACATTCCACGGAAGTGGGGGGGTCGTGGCTTTTTAAACGCCAAGAACCTCCACAATCGTGAAGTGTGCAGTCTTAGGGATTATTTCCTTAACAATGAGTGTGGGATGCATCGCGATGTAGTGACAGTTGACAAGGGGCTCACGCCGCTCTCCTTGGCAAACGAGAACTGGCGCAGACCATCGGTGCTAAGCACCGACGACCGCAAGGATGTATGGAGGAGCAAGGAGCTGCACGGACGGTTCTATCGGGCCCTATCGGGCCCCGATGTGGACTTGCTCGCGTCGGTGAACTGGTTACGCTTCGGGGACCTCTTTGGGGAAACTGAGGGGTTTGCCTGTGCAATTGCGGATGAAGTTATCAAGACGAACAACTACCGGAAATATATCATGAAGGACGGTACGGTCGACATCTGTCGGGCATGCCACCGTCCCGGGGAATCTCTCCGACATATAATTTCCGGTTGTTCGCATCTTGCTAACGGCGAGTATTTGCACAGGCATAACCAAGTCGCCAGGATCATCCACCAGCAACTTGCTCTTCAATACGGCCTTGTCGAGTCAGAGGTGCCGTACTATAAGTACGCACCAGCTCCAGTTCTCGAAAATGGTCGTGCTTTGCTCTACTGGGACCGCTCCATCATCACGGACAGGACTATTGTCGCCAATAAGCCTGATATCGTGATGGTGGATCGGTCCCAGAGCCGGGCAGTGCTCGTCGACGTCACCATCCCACATGACGAGAATCTCGTAAAGGCCGAGAAGGACAAACTCAGCAAGTACCTTGACTTGGCCTTCGAGATAACCGCCATGTGGGATGTTGACTCGACGATCATTGTCCCGATAGTCGTTTCGGCGAATGGTCTCATAGCGAAGAGCCTCGACCAATACCTCAAGAGGCTCTCGCTAGACGGTTGGGTCAAGGGTCAGATTCAAAAGGCAGTGGTACTTGACACGGCACGCATTGTCAGGAGGTTCCTCACTCTGCAGCCCTAACCACCGGCAGCTTGAGCCCTGCCCCGCTGCCGGCGGCACTCTAGGTTTAGGTTTTTTATAATATTTATGTTTTTAAATTTATATTGTAAAAAACTTAGATTTAAGAAAATAAATAAATAATGTGAATAATAATAATAATAATTAACATCTTTATCGTATGTGACGGCCTTTATAGTCATTTTGTATGGGGACTGAATTTTTTTCTCGAATCTAGCATACTTTATGTTCTTATATGATTCACTTTGACGGGTAGATCAGCCTTAAATTTGGCTACACTTGCCAAAAACATCCTGTATATTATTGAAGAAGTATACAGGGTTAGTTCTAATCAGTTAGCATCCTTTTAAGGGTATATTCGGTACATCAAAAGAATCAAATTTTACTATGGGGCCAACATTGAAATCGCCAAAAAATTATTATCTGTTCCATACAAAAAGTTCATCGACCTTGGGCAAAATGTATGGAACAGCTGTTTTTTGCGATTTCAATGTCAGTCCCATAGTAAAAGTTGTTTGTTTTGATGTACAGAATATGCCCTTAAAATAATGCTAACTGATTAGGACTAACCCAATACAAAATATTTATTCGACATTATTTTTAAACGTATTTGAAAAATACTTGCACCTTATCATCTCGTGTCATTATTATGCACCTTTGGGTTAAGTATGAGGATAATAAAACAAACAGCAGTAAAATAGTGTAATAGTATTATTATAGTACATTATGATACGAGTGTGCTATGTTGGTCATTACACTAGAGGCGGTATTATGCACGCGAGCCGCAGGCGAGCGCGATAAGGAAGCCGAGAGTGTATTGAAAAATAGCACAACAGTTTCATACGACTGTTTTCGTCACACTTGCGAGGAAAAAACTATTTTTGATAATAATCAACCACACAGCAAAAACGTCAACAAACATTTGCGGAAAATGTCGCCCAAATCAGTAATGCGCGCGCAGGTTGACATTTACTTCAGCGGCATAAGAACTCTTTGTTGGAATTACAAAAAAACTGTAAGTATTACCCGGCTATAATACGAGTGCTTCGTATACGTACGTCTAATTGCAGTCACGTACAAACTTGACTTTACCGGGTTATACCTCTTATAGCACCATGTGCCGTAATGTAAAGTAAAAAGCACGGATTATGAGCCTAAAACCGATGCAATAAGATCCACTTTACGAGCAAGTGTGATGAAAATTTATTTACAAAACTAAACATACATATACAATGGTTTATGGTTCGTATAAAATTAAAAGTCATAATATATTGTAGCATAATTTGACATCTCCTAATGATTATGTAAGAATAATTATAATTACACATAATTTTTCTGGCATATTTTATGTCCCATAAAAAAAACATTCACCATAACAATAACCAGGCATAATAACATAATTCTTTATTAAGTTAATAAGTTCAGGTTTTTACACTTACAGTCTTAATTTAAAAAAAACTAAATCGTTAATCACTGCTTAAGATGCTCTGCCATCTTCTCTCTGACGTGAAGTGTAACATGCGAGAACAAGACAGAGAAGTTTAAGCAGTGACTAAGTTTTTAGCGGCGTTTTTAAGTTGTGTAGTGGTAGGACTCTACTGCAGAGTCCGCCTGGGGAAGTACCACATCTTTGCTAGTTATTCAAGCGCCAAGAAGTAGTGTGCAAGCATTACTGTGTTCCTGTTTGAAGGGCAATGTTACAAGAGAAATTACTGGGTATGAAGAGATTTAACATCTAATATCTCAGGGTGACGAGCGCAGTGCAGTGCGGCGCAGGATTGTGCTCGCAAGTTCACAATTCTCGCACTGCTACTGTTAGTGGCAGGTGTGACGCTTACCACCAGGAGAACGCCTTGCACGTCTCGTCACTTCATTGTATAAAAAAAAAAAAGTAAGGCCGTTAGTTTCTTGGCATTTTTCGTTATCATTGTTATCTGTTATTTTTATTATTTCTTGGAGTAGACAATTCACTATTGGTAGGCGTGCCGGCTGTACTGGACCCAGGGAGTAATCTGCAAACATTATTACGAATTAGTTTATTTGATCCCAGCAGTAGATATAAATTGGTCATATACAAGAATTACTCCCAAAGGTTTTCTATTAATACATTTATTAGTAACCTTTTTTGCTAATAGGTTTTGTAGGTAGAAATTTTATTCCTAATAAAATTATAGTAAGTAAATACAATTTATACTGGGGACCTGGGTATGTCCTAAAACTGCATCCAGAACCGCCGGAGGATGGGCAGCAGCGTCCTCTCGGTTAACGGTGGTGAGCATTTTGTGATCCCCAAGCCGCCTGCCGAGCGTGGGGATTATGGCAACCCCTCCATATCCCTATTAAGGGAGAGTTTTGGCGGGAACGCGAGAAAATCATGTCGCTGCATTGTATTATTTTTCAAAACTTGTGTTTTTTCGAGTGTTAATGCATAAAAATGGTGGCGTTTTATTCATTAAGTGCTGATTTACGAGCAAGAGTGTGGGCAAGTGATATAATGTAGTGAAACGTGTCTTTTCGTGTTGTTTCCAAAACTCCGAAGAAGTTTGTAGTAAAGTTGCCACGACTTTACTAGGGCATGATTTGACTTGACCATGACTTACTGTGTGTGACTTGGACTGTGACTGCGACTCATTTACTTACTTACATGAACTGGAGAAAGATGAAAGAAGGATTGATGAAGAAATATGTATTCGGCTGAAGGACTAGTATCCATGGCCAGAAACTAACAAAACAACCTATTAAGGGGGATTCCTTCGTCCAGCAGTGGACATCTTCCGGCTGTTGATGTGATGATGTGAAGTGTCAAGTAATTTATAGTCCATAAATCTAAAAAGATTATGTCAAACTCATAGACATACTAGAAATCATTGGTCAAACTATAGCCCCTCGCCCAAACGTGCCCATTAGGCTGGCAGCGTTCCCCGCTGTATTGCGAGGGAAATCTGTTGCACAAGATACTCTCCAGACCGAGGGTCTCGCCCCCTATCACGCAAACGCCGTCCTAGGTCCGCCATAAACGTCTTAACCTCTGAACACCACGGCCCCGCCACCTCCACAGCAATCGGCACGAACTCATACGCTATTCCAAAGCAGCGTATTTATGGCGCTTGCCTAACGCGCCAGCGTCCACGGTTTTTTAAATAGGATGTTTTGATTTGGTGATTACTGTTAGAATTAGATACGAAATGAAATAAAATAATAAATCAGTACGTACTTCATAATTCTTCTGTATTTGTCCATCATTTCGTCAACAGCATCAATTTGTACTGGTGGATAGGTTTTCAGGGAGAGGTACGGAGCACCCATGCTTACTGCGGTACACATCTGAAATTTGTATTAAATTTTTCACACCACCTGCTCGACATGTCATGCAACCTCAACGTAAAGGGATATAAAGTTGTATAACTAATTGTAAATACTAATTTATAATAATTGACGACGAAATTATTGAATATATTTACTGAATTATAATAATATTACATTATGTTAATTACCTACATTATTGCACACCTCTTAAAGAGGTAGTCTGTATGGCACTGTATTATTGTATAAGAAGACCTGTCCTACCTACATTCAGCAATAAATATTCTTGATTCTTGATAAAACTCCCTAAGGAATAAAGTGACTTGAATTTGGAACGTCATATTCGTGAGGAAACTCGTGGAAAACTCTAAGTAAAAAAATGCCCTTTTTTTTCTTATTTATTGGCATCGCACGTTGTGCATTCTGCCAGTGTCACGTTAATGAATTTTCAAGTTTTTTACTAAATCAAGTCAAATATGTCATGAAATCATAGTCAGTCACACGAAGTTAGTCATAGTCGAGTCCAAGTCATGCCTTAGTAAAGTTGTGGCGACTTTACCATGAGCTATGAGTTGTTCTATATTTCTGGTGTGCAATAAAGATATATTGTATTGTAGCTTCTACGGAGATTTGGAAACAACACCAAAAGACATGCTCCACCACATTATATCACTTGACCACACTCGTGCACGTAATTCAACACTCAATGAATAAAACACCACCATTTTTAATCATTAATTCGCGAAAAAACACTAGTTTAAGAAAATAATAGAATACAACAACATGATTTTTCCGTGTTCCCGCCAGAAACCAAAAAAAAAATCTAATACCAGAAAAGAATACCAATTAGTTTATGATCGTAATTAAGGTATTTATATTACCAACGAATACCACTCATAAACGAATCCGACAAGTTAAATACGGTAAGAGGTAATAAAAATGCTTTTAAACGTGATTTTAAGTAGTATTTTATTAAAGAGAGTTTACTCGAATACTAAACTACATACCCAGGTCATACCAAGTCATTGTGTTTGACTGTAACATCAATAAAAGTAGGTATTAAGTTGCGTTACTATAACCTAGTCTGAAAGGAAACTTAAAGTAAAATTATTAAAGTAAGTAAGTTCGTATAGGCTGAGTGGCCAGCCCTAGTGTCAGTGTTAATGGGCCGCCCGAAGGCCTCTGACATGGCTGACGGTTGTTGTTATAGAAACTAGAACAAACAACCGGGACCAACAATTTAACGTGTCATACGATCCACGGGAGCGCTCAGAAAAAAATGCCACTCACGGTCACCCATCCGAAGACTGACTGGACCGAATTGAAACATTGTTAGATACCTACCGCTTCTTTATTAGCTTCCATATCGGCCAGTTTTTTGTTTAAATCATGCTTTAGTCCCTGCATTAGGACAAAATCTTTCTCTAATATCCCACGAAGACCTGAAAACGACACTTTTATTATCCAAGTTTTCTGATAAATTCACCAATTTTACACTAGCATTACTGTGTTCCGGTTTGAAGGGCAATGTTACCAGAGAGATCACTGGGTATGAAGAGATTTAACATCTAATATCTCAGGGTGACGAGCGCAGTGCAGTGCGGCGCAGGATTGTATTCGCAAGTTCACAATTCTAGCACTGCTACTGTTAGTGGTAGGTGTGATGCTTACCACCAGGCGAACGCCTTGCTCGTCTCGTCACTTGATTGTATAAAAATAAAATTAAAAAACCAGTTTATTTTACAAGTCATTGTCATTTAAATCACACGTTTATTAGATAAAGATGTTTTTAATTCATAAAAAACATTATAGTTATCAGACTTTTTAGTGCCGTGGGCATTGAGCTAGTATCTTAAGAATCACAATCTCTAAGTAAAAACAGTTAAAAAACGTCCGAGTGCCGTTGTACATACCTATACGTGCATTATATAGTTCACAATTGTTTGAATTTAGACGTTATGTCGCTTGTATAGTGTTCAATGTATACTTGAGCGCTTGTGTCTTATCGTAGTTCAAGTTGGTTAAAAAGTCAGCGCACTGCTTAGCGCGCGCCGAGTTTTGCCTCGGATTTTTTATTGCACGATTGTGGCTCTATAGATATTAGCTCAATGGCCGTGGGCCAAAAAGTCGGGCGAATGAGAGTAGTGTAATATTGGGCATTCTATCCCACCTCCCTCGTTTCACTCGCTCGGTGAGATTGAATACCCAATATTACAGAATTTATTTCTTGTTGGCAAAAACAGAACGAGTTTTTAATTTTGTGAGCGTTACATTTTGTTTTAACCTGAATGCAAATGAAAATGATGCAAAATTTCATGTTTGGTATCCCTAGCTCACATTTTTTTTACAAAATTAACAAAAATGTGTTCTGTTTCTTCAACATGAAAGAAAGAAAGTTTTGTGATATTAGGTATTCAATCTCATCGAGCGAGCGAAACATGGAAGGTGAGTAATTTTTGCAATATATTTAGCGTTAGATTTAAATGAACAAATGTAATGCACAGAAAATTAAAAAACTCGTTCTGTTTTTGCCAACAAGAAATAAATTCTGTAATATTGGGTATTCAATCTCACCGAGCGAGTGAAACGAGGGAGGTGGGATAGAATGCCCAATATTACACTACTAATGAGGTATAATTATATTATATCAAACAAACTGATCTGATAAATATTTCTGTACACAAAGACGCCATAATAAAAAAAAACGACTTCAAACAATTACGGGACCACTTCGAGAGTACCTCTACCGTTTGAAACAAAATAAAGATCTTTCAAATACGGTTCTAAATTGTCGGTGAACTACATTAAAAAAAAACATATATACACACACCGTAACACATACAGTCGAACATATAACCTCCTCCTATTTTGAAGTCAGTTAAAAAGATAAATCTTCCCTTGTTGGGCCTGACCACAACATTAAGACAAGTCATCAGTCAGCCACTGCTGGGCGAAGGCCTCCCCCTTAACAGGGAGGGAAAGGGGTGTTGCCATTATCCCCACGCTTGGCAGGCGGTTTGAGGATCGCAGAATGCTCACCACCGTTAACCGAGAAGCTACTGCCCGTCTTCCGAAGTCTGGATGCAGTTTTAGGATATACCCAAGTCCATTTAGCCCCTTAGTAAATGTTGTTCGCAATGATGAGTACCTATGATATCCTATCATAGGTACTCATCGTTCACGGAAACACGCAATATTAGTAATTGCTTCGGATCTAGTTATTTATTTATATACACAACACGGGGGCTAAAATGGTCGCGTTTAGCAATTCTGCATATGATCCTCTGATGACTCATTTCGCAAATCGTAAACCGGTCACTTAAGCGCCAAGTAGTAGTTCTATGATTTTGCAAATGATTCTATTACGGAATTCATTAGTTTGACAGTTTTCTATTGAAAGTCGTAAAATGGTCGATGAAAGATGAATTGCATAATGTCAACTTGCAAATTCGTTAGAAGTTACTCGAGAGCAACTTTTTACAATTCATTCTGCTAAGAATTTAGTATGAACTGCTTTTAAGTGCGGCCATTTCAGACCCCCAGAACTTATTCAAAACATATACATTATTATTTAGGTATCATTTCGATATATGTGATTGATTCAGGCGTTACTTTGCGGAAGTCCATTGTTACCAAAATTTGTTTTAATTTCTAGTGTTTTTCCGCTGTAATATCGTTTCGAGTACTTGTAGGATGAAGGGACACACTAAAATCTACTGTAACTATCAACCTTAATTGAAATTGAACCTAACCCTTAATCCTTTAGAAGTACTCGAAACGATATTACAGCGGAAAAACACTAGAATATAAAACAAATTTTGGTATAATTTCGATTTTCGGTTGTTGTTTCCGAAAGTGCCCGCTGGTGTAATAGGACGGCTAACGTCATACCAGCAGTATCCAGGAGAGTTTCTAGGTCGTAAGTGGAGTATTCCGCAGCCGAAGGCGCCAGCAGCCCGGGGGAGGGGGATGGGAGGGGCGGCAGCGACGGCAGTGACGGTAACGACGGCGACGGCGTTGGAGACGGTGTGGGTGACTGCTTACATGGAACTAGAGAATGGGTAATAGAAGATCTTATATTATACATGAAATAATGAAGGTTACAGATAACTCGCTCGTTTAAAAGGTCTACATACAATTTCATGACGGACCAAACAGGAAGCGTTGGGTATAAGGGCACTCGGGGCCCGGGCCCAGAGCTGCATCCTCAGAGGGCCCCAAAGGAACGTCAATTTCTGTCACATTTATTCTCAAAACATTTGGGTCCGGGTTGTAAATAAAACTTACTTTGGTCTTAAATTTAAGTCAAAATTATGTCCATTTTATTTAACCAAATTTAGACAAAATCTATTTAGAAGTATACAATTTCTATAACATTTGACTTGATTTTGACTTATTTGGCTTAGTTATGATCGATTTAAGACAAAAAAGTCAATAGAAAAATGTTTTCAAGTATAATTAGCTTTCTTTACTTTCCAAAAGGGCCCCAAATTCTTGTGTGCCCAAGGGCCCTAGCATAACTTAAGACGGCCTTGCTGACATTACAAGTTCCCTCTCAGTGTACAGTAACTTGCATCTTTACCTAGGTGGTGCAGCTGCGGCAGGTCCCAGGCGGAGGGCCGGCGCGGCGCCAGCGTGTCTCCCGGCGGAGGCGGCGCCCGCCCGCTCTGCTCCGATAGAGACAGCACACACACGTGCGAGCAGCACGTCACTAGCAGTACACTGCGATTGAATCTCACGTACTCGCTGGGAAATGAGAAACAGAGTCTCATCCATAGACTATAAACCCTGTTGACTGATAGTCCGACTTCCCCTAATACGAAAATATGTAGTTTAAAAACCACTGCTAGTCACTGTCTGTACGTCAGAATTCCATTGAATTTCATAGCTCAGATTGCGTCATCCTAGTGATTGGCCAATCGCAAGCATAGAACGTTACCTCGCCCTCTGCCCGCAACGGAGTTATGTTTGTAGGAGGAATTAAGTTCAGGAGCCATCAACAGGCTGTATGGTCTGTGGTCTCATCAGACAGATTATTAGGCAAGTCGATCAATGAAATCGTGGCTACGTATCGAGAGAAGAAGCACCTTAGGGTCGTGAAGTCATGATTTCGATAGATATTCTATCGGGGACAGGATTCAATTTTTGAATTATAAGAATATATTTTTACAAGAGTATAACAGACTCTTGAAAGTTATCGTTCATCGTGCAATCATTAGTTCCTACCTCTATGCGTGCAATAGTCAAAAATGCATTCTATAACTCAATAAAGAAAGAAAGAAAGAAAATAATTTATTCTGTGACTTCAGTCAGTACAAATAATAATACAACTATGGATAATTAACAGGTTCTTGATCACTCAAGAACATGTCACAAAAATGGCCACAACTCAGCATAATGCTGTCTAACAAACAGCGCTGGTCTTCCGTTGAAGCCGAATTAGTGAGCAATTCAATACAATCATAGATTAACTGTAGAGATGTAAGTACATGATACATTACAACGAATATTATATGATTTAATAAATATGATGATTTTATGGTAGTCGCGGATTAATAAGCCTAGCAACTGTTGGATGGACAGGCTAGTTTGGATGGAAATACTAGTTCATTGTAACAAAATCTACGTACGGGTGTTGCGGTCCAGGCTTCTGCCACATATCTGACTCAGGTTGCAGCATGAACCCGCCAGTTGAAGCTTGAACTACGCTGGAAGGTCGGCGAGAGCCTGACGGTTTAACGTCAGAAACATCATCCTCGACTGACTTGTAAATTGGGCCTAAAAAATCAATGCCTTTGAGCTATAATGTTCGTTACTCCAACTCAAACGTAAAAAATGTTTCGGAATTTACAGAAGCTTTAAACAGTTTAACGTAATTGAACTATACAATATGTAACAAAAAGCTTCAACAATACGGAAGGGTATGTATGTACTCATTATTATGAACAACTTTTACTATGGGCAAACCCTGAAATCGCGGAAAAAACAGCTGTTCCATACATTTTGTCCAAGTTCAACGAACTTTTTGTATGGAACTGCTGTTTTTTTCGCGGTTTAAGGTTGGCCCCATAGTAAAAGTTGTTCATAATGATGAACCTACATGCATACCATTCAATATTGTTGAACCTTTTTGTTACACATTGTATATAGTAAACGCATGTGAAAAAAGCTACAAAAACAAAAGAGAGTGAAGAGAGAAGTCACTAGAAAGTAACTAAACAGTACAAGAGAGATTTCTTACCAGGATGTATACTATATGCTCCAAACTCCACTTTGTGGCCGAGGACACCCAAGAAAGGGAACTTTATTTTGATGCTCTGAAGCAGACACTCTTCGTAGATATCCCAAACATGAACATTCTGAAACAACACCAAACGAGATATAGAAACAAATATCATTACGTCTCCTAAATGCAGCACCCACAAAAAGAAGAATAAAATGAACAGCTCCAAATTATAAAAGAAGTAAAATTCTATGTCTATGTATTATGGTTGAACTAAATTCTGATAAATTCTATTAAACTTATCTTATTTTTCATGCAAGTCACCAACACAATTATTATCAATCACTTATGTTAAAGACGAGCAGTAGTTATGTACATACAATAGAACTGCTTTTAAATTCTCAAGATCTGGTTTGAAGCTGCGTATTTTTTCTTTTTTTCATCTTTTTTAATCATACTGCAGACAATGGTTATGTCATCATCATCAGCCTGGAGACGTCAACTGCTAAACGAAGTCCTCCCTCTTAGACCACCACACTGTACGACAACCTGCTATTTGCATCCACCGGTTGCCCGCGACTTTTACAATGTAGTCGGTCCACTTAGTGGGAGGCCGCGCCTACGCTGCGTCTTCCGGTTCGTGGTCGCCACTCAAGAACCTTTCTTCCCCATCGGTTATCAGTTCGTCGAGCGATGTGGCCTGCCCATTGCCACTTCAAACAAACCCAAAACCCTGCGAGCTATGTCGGTGACCTTGGTTCTTTGGCGAATATCCTCGTTCCAGATTTTATCGCGCAAATTAGTGCCGTGCATAGCTTTCTCTATTGCCCGTTGCGTGACTCTGAGTTTCTTCAATAGGCCAACAGTTAAAGACCACGTTTCAGACCCATTATGTCATCACTGGTTAAAAACTCTTGTCCTCAGAAACTGCGGGATTTTAGACGAGAAGATACCAACGCAATTTCCCGAACGCTACCCATCCGAATTGGATTCTTGAAGTTGGAATGGTTATGTAATAACACTGTTTTTTTTACTTAATAGTAGGTGCTATGTACAGAAGATTTAATCTCTTACAAAAACGTGTTAATAACTTACATTTTACCATATACCCTAAGCACAGTGAAATACGGCGAACTTCCACTGAACCGCTTAGCTCAATGATAACGGCTTTATGGCACTGTGTCAGACCAACGTGTGTAAGCAAGTAAAGCCATATTGTGACATTTTGGCCTAGTTCATGCAAAGGAATTGGAAATCTGTATCACCTAGGCTACCATCAAAGGCTATAAATCCTGTTGACTGTTCGTCCGATTTCCCCTCAAACCACTGCTAGCCACTGCGAGTACGTTACAATCTCATTGTATTTAATAACTCAGATTGCGTCATCCCAGTGATTGGCCAATCGCAAGCATAGAAGTTCCCTCGCCCCCTGCCCGCAACGGTGAGTCATGTTTGTAGGAGTAATTATGTTTACGAGCCATCAACATGCTATATGATCTGTAGCCACCAACGAATGGGAAATGTCCTAAGCCTTTACACAGTGCTCCAGACCTGATATTAATTATTACTCACACAGTTATTACAAAAAGCTACCACCGCTTCTCTTCCCGGTATAATAGCTACATCCAGAACAGCTGGTAAGCTCGGGGCGTGCAGTACTGCGAAGGGGACAGCTTGCGACGTCTCCCACAGTCTCACTGCGCCATCTATACTACCCGTCGCTAGGAGATGGAGAGGATAGACTACGTGGAAACAGGACACTCCCTGGAATATAAGAAGAGTAAGGTTGGCGTACGGTGTAGTGGTCTAAAGGGCGAGGCCTTCCTTCAGCAGTAGACATCTTCTGGATGATGATGGTGCATTAAAACTATCAAAAAACAATTAGCTCAAACAAAATAATAACAAAAAGCATCAAACAACAAAAATTAAGATGAAGCCATTTGGGAAATGCCTACCATCGTGTTTAATTTAAGTTCAGGGTTTGTATGTATAATTATTTATAGAGTCATGGAATTGCTGACCCAGAAAATGTCTTTCTCGAAATCTGAACAGTGATGTACTTAATCATTTCTAATAAAATATTGAGTATCTCAATACTCAATATTCACATCATCACATCATCAGCCGAAGACGTCCACTGCTGGACGAAGACCTCCCCCTAAATAGGGAGGGGTTGCCATAATCCCCACGCTTGGCAGGCGGCTTGGGGATCGCAGAATGCTCCACCGTTAACTGAGCGAGGACGCTGCTGCCTCTCCTCAGGTGGTTCAGGGTGCAGTTTTAGGACATACGTCCAGGGTTCTTGACATAAATTATGGAAAATTGCCTTGGCCTAAATCCTAAATCATACAAGAAGCTATGAAAAATTTGTACCACTAGACCAACTGCGTATGGGAAGTGGAAGTTTCCTAAGCTTTGACTTGAAGACAACAGTTCTGTTGGCAAAGGAATGTTACACTTTAAAAAAGATAATTGTAGGTAGTTGAGAAAAATATTTTGAACCGTACCCGTTGGACTTTAAACACGTAATCATCCAGCTTTCCAGGCACATGCCTCGCTCTAACGCTAGCATTGGAGTCATGCGAGCAGGACACCAGTATATCACCGCCGCGTGCGTGAGCAATACGACGTATAGAGCGACAATGAACATGGCGCCATTTTGTTATGGTGACTAGAGATGTGTGAGGTGGAGAAGTGAGTTCCTGAAAAAGTATATTAATTTAGGCTATAGTTTTCTTCCTATTATGTTCACACAAGATATATGTTATGTTTTTTGTTTAACAGTCTGATTTAATTAATGTAATTGGCGTTGCCGTGTTAATTAAATTTAAATAAATAAATAATAATAATGCTTTTTATTATATCGTTATTTTTTCATTTAAACTCTATTTGATCTATTTCAGATAGCACAATGCAGGCGACGTATCCATAAAAGTGACTTTTTAACGCAATATTGAACAAAAATTGCAAAACATGTTGCATTGAAGTAGTTACTTAAGGGGGCGACTAATGCCAAAAGTAAGTAAAAGGTGTATTTTTAAACACATCGTTTAATGATAAAGAACGTAAATATTCAGATTAAAAAAATACTACAGGTAGGGGAAAAACCTAAAGAAGCCGAGTAACCGAATAGAATTTTGGAAAATAAACTGGTAAATTTAAAATAAATAATACAAATTACCAACAAAAAAAACTGTTTTAATTCAAATGCTCTAAATTATCAGCGACAGCACCACATTATTTTGTACGAATTACATAGCCAAACTAATAAATTATTAGCACAGTAGCCGTAATTTTTTTTTATTTCATACCTACATTTTGAATAATTAAATAAAATCCCACCTAAATTGCTCAAAGCCTCATCATCAATCATCATCATCAATTGTATCATGCGATTTTCGACTCTAAACTAATGCAAGACGCGCGGGTCAAATCAGGTATTTTTCTGGCATTAGTCGCACTCTTAATGCTGAAGGACCGCAACGCTCAACGCATCTTCTGATATCCTAGTTTATTTCTTCTTCAAAATATTAAAAATTTTAGTGCCAAGATTAAATATGCCTCACATCAATATCATAATCAGCCTATCATATTCCTGCCTGTCAGTCCCCATGTGACCCTCTATGGGGGTAGGCAAGGGCCCACAGACACAGGCGCACGCGCGCACACATTACACAGGGATCACTTGGGCAGTCTGAGGTGGCAGACGATAGTAACAACGCATACTCATACCATCCAAAAGTAATAGTTGATGGAGTCAGGCGACTTGGAGTAGAACAGCTGAACCCGCGGCGAGTGGAACCGAAGCAACAGCACTTGTCCACGATCTGTCCCGAGCGCCAGCTCTGAACCCTCGCCGGGGTGCGACGATGGGCAGTACGCCAGGCTCTAGAATGTATGTAGAGATTATGATAGAAATGAAGTTTTATTTACAATACAATACAAAAGAATTTATTCAAAACAAAAACATAGATACACATACATTATCGGCCTTACCTAAAATAATGTCTATTCACTTAGTCACTGCTTACACTTCTCTGTCCTTTTCTAGCACGTGCAACTTCACGTCAGAGAGAAGATGGCAGAGCATCTTAAGCAGTGACTAACGGATGAAAAGTTTTTTTAAGTAAGGCCGTAAAAGCAAAGATAAGTTACATACACAAAAATAATATAGAGATTAGTATATCTATATTTTCGTCATGAACCCGGTCCCAACTCAGCGTGATGCTGGTTATAAATAACCAGCGCTGGTTTTCTGTTGGGACCGGCAGATGACGTCACGTACGCTACGGAATTAAACAGTAAGTAGCATTTTTTATTTATTTGGTAGGTCTTACTTCAGAGGTGGTCACACTAAATTTTATCGAAACAGATCAGTCATTTGGTTTATAAAACAAAATAACTGGAAAAATTAAGATGACATCCATCCAGGTACCATCACCAGGTGCCTACCATTTATTAAAAAGTATGTAATTGGTGTGTACCGTATTAGTTATAGTTATTTATGATACTAGTGCGGTAAGTTGGTTTTTACAAACGAGTAGACGAATGGGCTTACGATAGTCACGAGTTTGAACCAAACCGCACGAGTGACATACACATTTTTACAACACATTTGCGAGAAAACAGTAATAATTAAAAAAAACTTTATTATTTTGTTTATAAATATCATGACTGATATTTAAAGATTATTTGATTTTTGATTTATTTTTTTGATTTAGTTGCGACTTTCTGACGAAAGTCGCAACTAAATACTTGACACTGGCAAATGCACAAAGTGCAACGCCATAAAGAGGAAAGAAGAAGAAAAGTCTTAGATGTATATTTTTTTCTTAGTTATTGGCATCGCACGTTGTGCATTCTGCCAGTGTCAAGTTTATGAACTTTCAAGCTTTTTTATTCAAATCAAGTCTAATATGTCTTGAATCACAGTCAGTCACACGAAATTAGTCATAGTCGAGTCCAAGTCATGACCTAGTAAAGTTGTGGCGACTTTAATAGTAAGCTCATAGGAGCTTCTACGGAGTTTTGAAAACAACACAAAAAGACATGTTTCACCACATTATATCACTTGCCCACACTCGTGCATGTAATTCAACACTCAATGAATAAAACACCACCATTTTTTATCATTAATTCGCGAAAATACACAAGTTTAAGAAAATAATAGAATGCAACGCCATGATTTTTCCGTGTTCCCGCCAAACTCCTTAGATGTTTCTAATATGTAAATGGCGCGAATTTGCAAATGGCGCCACGTGCTCGTGGTGAAAATTAGAACGATATCTTTCGTTTCATTTTCTCTTTAGTATTAAATTGAAACAAACATACTGAGCAAAAGCTTATCCAAGGAGGTTCTATCATTTTTCTTATTAGCTGGATTAGCTCGTAATGTGAAACTCCATAGTGGAATACTTATATTTTTATGTAAATAAAAAAATACCGTAAAGTTTACGCACGGCGCTATACAACTAGGCCAACACGCCTAGCTATTTTACCGCACGTCTAGTATGGTGCGTAATGTTCAACTTTCGAACGATGTATACAGGCTTCGTAAATGCATTTTTCGAGCAAATGTGTTGTAAAATAAATAAAACAATATTGTAATAACATCAGGGCCCAGTTTTATAAAGCTACAAGCTTACAAGTGTACCATCTAGGTTTGTCTTTAACTTATATGTGTGTAGTGGTTTTCTATAAAAAAGATCTCAAGAATGTCAAAGTATATGAGGAAAATCTTCAGGACGCAAACTGCATAATTATACAAATTGGAATAGAACTGTGTGTATTGGCTCTATATCGCCCTCCGTTTAATCAGAACATAAACAACTTTACTTATGCATTAGATATCACATTAAACAAACTAAAAGCATGGCCAAATATAATCTTAATTGGTGATATTAACATCAACGTTGTAGAAAATAGTATTGACACAAGATCTAATGAATACTTATTATTGCTAGCACGTCATCAGATACTACCTGCACATACATTTCCGACTCGAGAGAAATCCTGCCTCGACCATTGCATGATAAAGACAAAAAATGCAGCGATGACCTTGGTGTTACCTGCTACAATAACGGATCATTCTCCAGTTGCCGTACAAATTAGCATCAACCGTGGTGTGAACAAAAAGTCAATAAAGACAGCAACTATTGTTAATTATGATAAAGTGCGAGAAGAGCTTGCTAAAGTAGTATGGAACGATTTTCTTGATTTTGCAGACATTGAAAAAACAGCAGAGAGATTTATGCAGAAAATCACTTCCGTAATTGAGAAATTTACTCTCACACGAGTGATTCCAAGGTCCAAATGTAATATTAAGTCATGGATAACCCCAGGACTTATAAAATGTATGCGAAAACGGGATAAACTACACATTAACAGTAGAAAAGAACCAAATAATAATGAAATAAAGATAAAATATATTAACTATAGAAACATGTGTAATAAGATATTAAAAAAAAGTAAAAGAGCATACGAAAGAACAGAATTAATGAAATACAACAAAGATAGTAAGAAAACTTGGGAGACAATCAAAAAGATATGCAACTTTCCAGCAAAAGAAAACCCAGTGAAAAATCTTCTCAAGGCGAAATCAACACCGGGTGACTCTCTAAACGAAGTAAACAAGTACTTTGTAAATGTTGGATCAAATCTAGCAAATGAAACACTTCTATCTCTTAAAGACACAGAACAAAATCTAGCTCAAAAGCATAACAAAATCGACAAACAACTCTTTTCTTTTGGTCTCCTACCTACAGACACTACAGAAATATTGAACATAGTGAGAAATCTAAAGAATAGTTCGGCACCAGGATGGGATAAAGCCAATGCCAGACTAATAAAAAGTATATTACCATACATACTGGAACCGCTTACTGCCATTTGCCAAGCTACTTTCGACACTGGGGTATTTCCAAAGGTATTTAAAAAGTCCATAGTCTGCCCGATTTTCAAAGGTGGGGATGACAACGAAGTCACAAACTATAGACCGATATCTCTGCTGCCTACTATTTCAAAAGTACTGGAAAAACTAATGAGTGCCAGGCTAATGATGTTTCTAGAATCTAAATGCCTCCTATCGGACAACCAATTTGGTTTTAGACCAAGGAAATCCACCGAAAACGCTGTATTAAACGTTACGGAATTGATTAAAGAAAATTTGGATGCCGGTAAGAGAACTGTGGGTATTTTCCTTGACTTAGCCAAGGCCTTCGACACTGTTTCCATCCCCATACTGTTGTCTAAACTAGAAGGTATCGGAGTACGAGGGACGTCTTTTAAATGGTTCCAAAGCTATCTCACCGGCAGAACACAAAGAGTACGGATAGGAGACGCCCAAAGTCAGGAAGAGGACATACAGTTTGGAGTGCCACAAGGCAGCATATTAGGCCCGACACTTTTTCTTATCTACATAAATCAGCTTTGTGATATGAGACTACAGCAAGGCAAAATAATAACATACGCCGATGATACCGTGCTGTTATTTCATGGAAAATCATGGAAAGAGGCTGAAGATGTAGCAAACCAAGGCTTGGTCTCAGTCTCAGGGTGGCTACGTACAAACTTACTCTCTATTAATGTCTCCAAAACAAAATACATATCTTTTACAATAAATAAATCTACACAGCCTAAACTACCCCTCCAACTAAAAATCCACAAATCTACTTGTGCAATCAACCACACTTGTGATTGCAATAATTTGGACCAAACCGAAACAATCAGATATCTCGGAGTAATTCTAGACAAACATTTAAACTGGACTGAACACATAAAAAAATTATCCTGTCGAATTAGAAAATTAATTTACACTTTCAAACAATTGAGACATATTCTGAAGATGGACTCACTTGTGAAGATCTACTTATCGTTAGCTCAATCTATACTTTCGTATTGCATCCCTGCGTGGGGATCGGCTGCTAAGACTTACATGGAACTAGTGGAAATATCTCAGAGGGCTCTACTGAAATGCATGACCTTTAGATCTAGGTTATATGCCACCACAGCACTATACAAAGAATGTGGTGTGCTTACAGTTAGGCAACTCTTTATCAAAGCTATAATAAATAAACAGCATATGATGTTCACAAACACAACAAAAGAAAATCTGTCGAACACTCGGAAAAGAGAGCTTGTCTTTAAAACCACGCGTACACGAACTAAATTTGGCGGCATGTGCATAAATAAATTAGGCCCATTACTATACAATAGAATAAATCAACATATTAACATATCAACCACAACAAAATTTGAATGTAATGTATTAACTTTAAAATTTCTTCTATCCTTAGACTACGAAGATACAGAAAATATGATAGAACCGCTTGAGAAATACTTTAGTCTGAAATCAAAATTAAAAAATAATAATTATATAAGTAAATAGAAGGAGTACAATGATATTGCTAAATGGGATCTTGGAAGGAATAGGACTCATGAGACATACTTACACTAACCCACCCCACATACATGAACACACGCACACAATTATACTAATCACACATCAACTCAACCTACACTCACCAACATGCAAACATAACCATAATAAACGAACAAACAACAATTTGCTAAAGGATGTTTATTATAATGCTATGTATTTTTTATTTTTTTTTAAGATGTGTCAGGAAGTAAGAATAGACATTCTAAACTTGGAATGTAGACACAAGAATAGTCTGCGGTTACTCTTATTAGGTTACAGTTTAATTATGGCCAAAGGGCCACCCATGATGAATGACTGTACTCTGCTATACAGGCTCCAACGAGACCTAGTGTGGATGACAGCGTTTCTAAAGGTACTAAACCAATTAAGATAAGTAAAATTCTATGTTGTTTTCTTTGTACCTACATACTTTGTAATGTGTAATAAATAAATTATTATTATTATTATTATTATTATTATATACAAGTGCTTGTACAATGGTTGTCTTGTAGCTTTAGAAAACACCGTACTCAATATTTTTTTCGGTGTTGCCAGTATTTCACTACAAGTTTAAGACTTGTAGCTTTATAAAACAGGGCCCAGCCCGCCTAGCACACGTGCCATGATAAACGTCTATCCACTCTTTATTTCCCGTAGAAACGAGACAGACGTATCCATAATCTAGCTTTATCACGTTCCCGCGCGGGGAAAGACCAATTAGTCCTCGCCGCGTGTTACGGGGCTGGTAGTCGAATTTGAAGTCGTTTGTTTTTGTTTTAAAGTATTCGAATAGAATAGATTGGGGTTGTTGAGTATTTCGCGATAACCCTGAAAATAAATATTATTTATATTATATCCTTACCTACCGTTGGTATATTGGGCATCCCGGTAATGCAGTACAAAGCGGTGTGGGAGAGAGTTGTTGCATCGTAAATGGTCAAGCTTCTGTCTGATGCTGCATACATCAGGTATTGTACGTCCTGTAACGTAAATTAATTAAATCTTAAGGCTTATGACATCTCCCTTAAGGGGGCGACTAATGCCAAAAGTAAGTAAAAGGTGTATTTTTAAACACATAGTTTAATGATAAATAAATAAATACTATAGGTAGGGGAAAAACCTAAAGAAGCCGAGTAGCCGAATACAATTTTTGAAAATAATCTGGTTTAATTAAAAAAAAATATACCAATTACCAACAAAAAAAACTGTTTTAATTCTAATGCTCTAAATTATCAGCGACAGCACCACATTATTTTTTACGAATTACATAGGCATACTAATGTTTTAGTACAGTAGCCGTTAATTTTTTTTATTTCATGCCTACATTTTGACTAATTAAATAAAATCCCACCTAAATTGCTCAAAGCCATCATCATCATCAATTGTATCATGCGATTTTCGACTCTAAACTAATGCAAGACGCGCGGGTCAAATCTGATATTTTTCTGGCATTAGTCGCACTCTTAAGGCCATCACATACGATGAAATAATATTTCAAGTTATCTTAGAACATGTTTAAATACCGCTACAAATACAAAACAAATGACGAAGATAATGTACAGTTGGTTCTAATCAGTTAGGGCATATTCTGTACATCAAAACAAAAAAACTTTTACTAACGGGCCAACATTGAAATCGCAAAAAAAAACAGCTGTTCCATACATTTTGCCCAAAGTCGATGAGCTTTTTGTATGGAACAGCTGTTCTTTTTTTCACTATTTCAATGTTGGCCCCATAGTAAACGTTTTTATGTTTTGATGCTGACTGATTAGAAGTAACCCTATATATATTTTAAAATTGCATGGCGACTGATGACTGGTATCTTAACTTGAAATATTATAGCATCTTCGTCGTCTGTGACGGCCTTTAAGCAGGTGGCCTAGGCAAGGCCACCACTCTAAGAGTGGTAACAAAACCGCATCATAAAAGTCTTAAAACATAGATGTAGGGTGAACTCATCAAATGAGGTTCCACAGGCAAAACTTTTCGCAGATGGCGCCAGCGGCGGTAAGGATATGGTAAAATCAAGTTTTCTTGTTAATCGTTGCTTATATCAATCTGCTCTTGATGAGGGCGTTGTTGATAATCTAATCCAAGGAAAAATACTGGGTACTGTGCCTTGCTTTAAGAATCTATGCAGCTGTTGACGGCCTGTAAATAGATAAGTATACCAGTTATACGCAGATTCTCCCTTTTCCGAGTCTTTAAAATGTTCTCTGCAAAAACAAAACAAAAAACAATAAAATGTATGAGATTGACAGTTGTTAACTACATCGACGAGACGCCACCTAGCGGTAAAAATCGTAGTGTGGATGGGGATTCCAATCATCATCTTCGGACGTACCTACTACATGCTACGGGATCCTAGAATTTAGAAATAATTGTGATAGTGGCGCCCCTATTTATTTCGACTAATTTTTACTATGCCAAAATGACACTTATGCCTTTAAGTTTTTTTTTTTTTTCTTAGTTCTTGGCATCGCACGTTGTGCATTCTGCCAGTGTCAAGTTTATGATTTTTTCAAGTATTTATATGAAAATGAAGTCAAATATGTAATGATATCACAGTCAGTCACACGAAATTAGTCATAGTCGAGTCCAAGTCATGCCCTAGTAAAGTTGTGGCGACTTTACTATGAGCTTCTACGGAGTTTTGAAAACAACACAAAAAGACATGTTTCACCACATTATATCACTTGCCCACACTCGTGCATGTAATTCAACACTCAATGAATAAAACACCACCATTTTTTATCATTAATTCGCGAAAATACACAAGTTTAAGAAAATAATAGAATGCAACGACATGATTTTTCCGTGTTCCCGCCAAAACTCCTGCCTTTAAGTTGTGTTCATTTAATTCCTTCTGTTTTTTTTTAAACTTTGCACATTGTGCTGTCGCGATAATATTTTTTATTTTTTTTGTTATTCAATAGTTAAGTTAATACTTCGACCGACCATGTGAATCAAGTCACCAAGTCCAAGTCATGTCCCAGTAAAGTAATGGAAACTTTACAAAAAGCTTCAGTGGAGTGGTTCTCGTGCAGTTAGGTATCTTTTTTCATCTTCAGTTATGGCATCGTACTTTGTGCATTCTGCCAGGATCAAATGTTTTGCATGTTTTGAAGTTTAGTACATATATCATGTCAAATAAGTTGCAAAATAAAGTCGATCACACAAAATTAGTCACAATCAAGTCCAGCCACTAGAAGCTTTTACAGAGTTTTGAAAATAACACGAAAAGGTATTATCATTTGCCCAATCGAAAATGTAATTCGTCGCTGGATGAATAAAACAGCACTATTTTAAATCATTAAACCGCATCTAGCAACATGATATTTCCTTGTTCCCGCCAAAAAAGTTCATGTCGGTTTCCTTCACCAAAAAATTCTTAGAATTCCTGTTTTTTTGTATCCTAAGGAAGGAATACCGACCCGGGCACCAATCCCACTAAACTTATATTTTAGTGCTCACTGCTCAGTACCTACTTACACTAAGATAAATTGCATCCGTGATCCAACAGTTCTTTACTCGTTTTCGAAGTCCAGTTCTGTGATAGAATATCTGAAAATAATTAATCACTGGAAATCTTAATTCATCAAATTATTTAAAGCACAATATTTGTATAAAACTGCCATCTAACGGGGAGTTGCATAACTACCAGAAACTATTGTTTCAAGAATTTTCAAACTTTTTTTGGATATTGTAATGAGAGTAGTCGTCATCAGCCGGAAGACGTCCACTGCTGGACGAAGTTCTCCCTCTTATTAGGGAGGGATTGCCATAATCCCCATGCTTCAGAGGCGGCTTGGGGATTGCAGAATGCTTACCACCGTTAACTGAAAGGACGCTGCTGCCCGTCGTGAATATTTTGTTACTATTTTTGGGTTATTTTATGTACATGTTTATGTGGTGATCGTCGTTTATTTTTAACCGACTTCAAAAAAGGAAGAGGTTCTATGTTCGATGGTAGGTACGTATGTTTTTTTAAAATAAATGTTAGTTTCTTAAAATGTTAATTCGTTGTTAGCTGTCAGTTTCACTATAAGCCTCATTGTATTATTTTTAAGAGCTGTGGATTTTGTAAATAAATAAAATAAATTACCTCGTATGAATGTAGCAAATTCAATTTGTCGCAGTAGATGCCAATCCTGCCCCCTTTGGACACCGCTACATAGCAGAATGCATCTTCCCTTTCTATGTTCACCAATTTTATTAAGGTTTCTCTCTGCAATAGAAATATAATACTTAGATAAAAAAAAATATGTACCTTTCTTACTCTTTTCAAGACTTTTTTTGGTGACGAGACAAGCGAGACGTCCGCTTGGTGATAAGCATCACGCGTACCCATAATGATTTGTTATAATATATATAAGGAGACACATGTCATATCGCGCCCTCCAAAGGCCCCGTGAAAATGGCCCCAGGGACTGTCTCGCCTGTCTGCGCTCACTAAGCGAGACGCGCGCTATCCCTTTTGCTCTTATAAAAGTGCTATCTTCTTTCGCACTCCGGTGCAACTCGTAACATGACGGCAAGGGGGTCATTTTCAAACGTTGTTTTACGCGATACCTTCATAATATTACAGCAGCAGTGCCAGAATTGTGAACTTCCGAACAAAATCCTGCGCCGCACTGCAATGCGCTCGTCACTCTCTGAGATATTAGATATCAAATCTCTTTATATGGTTACTGATGGATTACTTTGTGTTGACATGGTATTGACTTTAATACTTTATAAAATTTGGATTTTTGTATGTAATTAGGGCGCATCAAATACCATAGATAATTTGTATACAAGCGTCTATGCGAGTATACATAAAGCTCACTTTGCAATGATCCAGCTTGATGATATCTCCACAAGTGATTCTGTTCCAGCGGTCCTTCTTGGAGCCAGTTTTCTTGGCGCCCACCTGCTCTAACTTGGCGACTAGCTGCCGCCACTTGGCTCGCCCGGCGTTGTACGGATCCAACACTCGGAACAGCTTTTGAGCGTGTGTCGAGTATTTGTGATGGCCTGAGGAACTGAATTATGTTTATTATCGGGTTTATTATAAATCTCGAAACGGAGACCACTTATTTCCAGAAATAAAATATAAGCTTCTTTTTATCACTATCATCATCATTTTTCTCTACAATGTTGATGAAACCGCGGGTCACAGCTAGTTTATAATAAAGTCGGGATATTTTCCTTGCCGAATATGTTGTTGATGGCAGTGACGAAGCTCCCCTCGTCGAGGCTGAGCGCGTCCTGTGCAGTGCCCGGCAGCGGGAACTCGATGCCTTCCTCCGCCGCCGCGCGACGCATAACCTCTTCCACTTTACTGCAACCAAGCAAGCAGGTGTCTGTGCAACTTATTACGTTTGCTAGGACTCTATTGCAGAGTCTGCCTGGGGAAGTAACACACCTTTGCCAGTTATCCAACCGCCAAGTAGTAGCATTCTTTTCAGTTCATTAGCAGCATTCTTAAAGTACGTACATAACACAAGGATCTGATATATACGATCACCTGTTACAGGCGTATACAACATTCGCCATAAACTGTGTTTATACAGAGAATTCAGCAGAATTTTAGCAGAACAAACAATTTAAAACAATATGTAGGTACATGTAGGTTCATTTGGAATAAAATATTTCAGCCTTTGAAACTATCTGTTGCGTGTTATTAAGTTTTTTTCAATAAACAGGCGTTTTTCTGGAAAAATCTGGCGTGTCTTGGACTGGCATCCTCCCTTACACAGATGATAAACCTACATCCACCAACCCGTATTAAAGGGGATGCGTTCGCAGCGGACATCTTCTAGAGCCTTCTACTTACCTTTCGATATCCTTAGCGGAGGTTCTTTGTTTGCACTTCTTGAAGCAGCGGCGTAGCTTGCTGAGGAAGGCTGGCGTCATCACGTTCATGAGCTCCTTAGCCAGGTGTTCATCGTCATCACTGTTGGAACCGAAGCCTTGAACATCGACGTGAAGTGGCTAGCCCAAGGATGGATCCAGGATTTATTTCTGGGACGGGCACATGGGCCATAGGCCAACTTCCGCCATAGTATTATCCTATGCTGTCTTTTAGAACGATTATTTTTCAATGGCATACAAGAATAACTATAAAATACCTTTAATAAAGATTTAATATGTAATGAGAAATTACTATGTTTATTATGCAAAAAGAAACAAATATTATTAAAGCGGCATCTTATAAATCTCCCAGTTCTTTGTTATACTCGTATTTAAACCGTTTGGGCACGTGCCCCTGTGGCCCACCCCTGGATCCGCCCTTGGGCTAGCCTATCGGTTTTTCGACGGATGCCTTTCAGAGTGTGCTTCGGGTCGGTGTATTCTGAACGCGCCAACTGCCCACATTAACGGCCTTACTTAAAAAAACTTTTCAACCGTTAGTCACTGCTTAAGATGCTCTGCCATCTTCTCTCTGACGTGAAGTTGCACGTGCTAGAAAAGGACAGAGAAGTTTAAGCAATGACTAAGAGAATCGAGATTATTTTAGGTAAGGCCGTAATTTGCTAGTCGATATGATATGATATGGTTAGCACAACCATGCTTTCTTGTGTAAACTTACACAAGAACAAATCAGTAATGGATTAATTGGAATGAGTTAGATGAGTAAAGAAACAAGTTTAGTTGGGTCATTTTATGATATTCGAATCCTACTCACCTACGAATCATTATAAATGCAAAAGTTTATCAATGTGTTTGTGTGTGTGTGTGTGTGTTTTTGTTTGTTACTCCTTCACGCTGAAACGATTGAACGGATTTGGATGAAATAAAAAAAAAGTATACTTTCTGATTAATACGCTATCGCTGTTTCTGATACCTAGCCGACCTATCTAGATCTTAGAACATAATATACCATTGGACAAGTCAATGAAGATAATCTACCTACCTACATCATTTTCCGCTACTTTTTGCGGGGAACGAGTTAAACAACTTGCACAGTTATTAAACAAATTCCTTTTCGTATGAATGCACACTACAACAAACTCACAACAGATGAAAAGGGTAGGTATATTGTCACTGATTAGGTATATACCTTTTCACCTAGGCTTGCTTTGTAGCGCTCGTGGCGTAGCTTGTCTAGGTGATTCTAATCGATCACCGATGTTAAGCAACGGACGGTCCGGTCAGTCTTCGGATGGGTGATCGTGAGTGGCATTTATTTCTGAGCACTACCGTGGGTCTGACGACACGTTCAATTGTTGGTCCCGGTTGTTTGTTCTAGTTTCTATAACAACAATCGTCAGCCATGTCAGAGGCCTTCGGGTGGCACATTAACTCTGACACTAGGGCTGGCCACTCAGCCTATACGATCTTACTTACCTAGGCTTTCCACCACCTTTGGTAGATATATGCTTGAAGATTGCAGACCTAGTAAGTAATACTATGTTTTTAAAGCTTAAACAGGAAGAAAAATTATGACCTCCGGCCGGTCATAATTTTTCTTCCTGTTTAAGCTTTAAAAACATAGAAATACCATAAGTGTGGAATCACTTCATACAAAAATATTCAAAACTAGTAAGTAATATTATTTATTCTGTGGTTATGTTCGAGAGCTACGTATCAATCAAAATTAATTAAATATTGATTGTAAATAAAGGTCTTAGTTACCCGCTTAAACTTTCTTCTGATGCACTCCTAGTAACGGAAAAACTTTTGTCTATTGTCTCTGAACACTCGTCATTAAACGATTTTTGAGATTTTATAGACATTTTTAAGAAATATTAGACCTGTTTTCTACAAACTTATCGGTTGCTTAGTTTTTGTTTGGTCAATACGCGCGAAATCACGAAATTACAGAATTTTGTAGATGTCACGACACATCTACCGGCATCACTATTAACTACTACAATAAACAGAATATTTCCATTTTGTTAAATAATTTTGAATAAATAAAATTGTTGTAACAAAATGTATTTAGTATACTAAATGAAAAAAGAACGGAAATATCATTGAACTGAAAGAAAACACATGAACGAACATTTTACTGTAATTAATAACATAGAACTGTGTAAACATAGAGCTGATACTGATAGTTTAAAATAGTGTTTTAAAATAAACATAATCTATATTCGGTTGAACGAATAAAACACTCGTTTTAAATCAAACAAGTTTATAGTTTGGCAAAAAGCTTTGGAACAAACTTTTCAGTATGTATGTAAAACTATTTGCGATAGTGGCGCCTCTATTAATTTCTACTATTTTTGCCAATCTATAACTCTAAAACAATGGGAATTTTTTAGAGCCATCTCGTGTCGAGTAGAAGCTCTAAATTACATTATTTTATAGCTATACGAAAGCTTCTTAGTTATTAAATCCATTATAGATGGCACTACTGGTAACTGACGAAGCAAAAAAACTAAGATTTATTTTCAATGAGCTTTATCATTGTTGTTCCCTCTCTGACTATTTCAACTCTAGAATGAGGTATGTTAGAAAAACTTATCTGCTTCTGAGGGAGTCGGGTAAAAGTGAAGATGCTCTCTACCTACTCTACTAAAAAGAAAATGTGGGCAGGCATGTAGTAGGCTTCGAACATTTACCATGGTACCTATTATACCTCTTAACATTACAACTACCTTGGGCAGGTAGTTCAGTTAGGTAGGTCCAACTTCGACAAAAAGGTCGCGCGAAGAATCCAACTCGGATGGGCAGCGTTCGGAAAATTGCGTAATATCTTCTCGTCCAAAATCCCGCAGTGTCTGAAGACAAGGGTCTACGACCAGTGTGTGTTGCCAGTGATGACATATAGAATGAAACGTGGTCTCTAACTGCTGGCCTTTTGGGGAATGTCTGAGTCACGCAACGGGCAATGGAGAGAGCTATGCTCGGAGTTACTTGTATCGTTACTACCTCGTTCCGGATTTTTTTTTCGCGATTAAATCTGGAACTAGGATATTCACCAAAGAACCAAAGTCACCGACATAGCTCGTAGGGTTTGCAAGTTGAAGTGGCGCAGGGCAGGCCACATCGCTCGAAGAACTGACAACCGATGGGGAAGAAAGGTTCTTGAGTGGCGACCGCGAACCGGAAGACGCAGCGTAGGAAGGCCTCCCACTAGGTGGACCGACGATATTGTAAAAGTCGCGGGCAACCGGTGGATGCAAATGGCAGGTTGTCGTACAGTGTGGCGGTCTGAGGTGGGCAGCCCTTGCTTCAGCAGTGGACGTCTCCGGGCGGATGATGACCTGTCTTACATTATAAGGTCCACTGCTACTTACCTATGATCCAGAGGACCAAATATTTGTTTTATGGATTGTAATAATGAATTTTAAATGTATGTATTCGGTCTGAGTGTAAATTATCCGTTTTTGCGTTCATTCCAAGCCCACGTCTGCATATACCTGCACAGCTCCTAGCACGGAATTTTGAGCGTGAAGAATAATGTACCAGTTATTTATTCAGTGTTTGAACTACAATAGCCGTGGTAGACTAGTGGAAGACACCGTGTTCCCAACTCGAGTCGAAACCGTGAGGTCGTGGGTTCTATCTAGTTCTCTGGTACAGATTTTCATACTGACCACAACAGGGTGTCTATAATGTACAACATGATATTTGCCGACACGATAATGTAGGGCATAACAATGCACAGCATGATAATTGGTGTACATGTACATCGAATATCATGCTGTACAATCCATTTCGTACAATACTGGCCGTCCATTATCGGCTCGTGTCTATAACGTACGGCCCTATATTGTACAGTCAATAATCCGAGTACATTTCTCAAATTGACATTAAAAAAATAACCTGATCCTAACTGCTATACAAATAAGGATATCGTGTACTTGTACATCAAATATCAGTCTGTACAAAATCGGGGTGTGCATTATTGAGCCGAGCCGATATTGCACAGCATGATATTCGATGTACATGTACACCAATTATAATGCTGTGCATTATTATGCCGTACAATATCATGCCGTACATTATCTGTGTCGTACATTATTGCCTTCCACCACAACAACTCGACTCTACAACTCGACGTTCAACTAGTCAGTAGTACTAGTGATACGGAGCGGTGTTCACTTGTAATATCAACATCATAATAGGGGCCTCTAGTACTACTAGTACTACTAGTACTACTAGAGATACAAGGTTATATCATTTGTACTACCAGTTGAACTACTCAGTAGTAATGTTGGTCCGAAGGGTCACTAGTTCTACTGGTAGTATACTAGAGATACATAGTTGTATCATGTGTACTACTAATTGTACAACTCAGTAGTACTAAGGATCCAGAGAGAAAATTGTATGATTCTCTCACAATGAATTAAAAAATCAATGATTAATTCCACGAATCCACAACGTGGTGGATATGCGATATGGGCCAATTGCCTTTCGAGGATAGGCCTGAATATTTGTTATATATGTACTGTATGTACCAGTTGACTATTAAAAAGCTGGTTGTAATATTTACCTAGGTATAGGTTGCGTCATGTAAAAAGAACGCTGGCAGTTACGGCGAGGCTTACCAGGAACTTTAGGTATTTTACGCTACCTTCAAATAAAATTACCATGTTATCTTTTTTAGATTTTTATTTATGATTCCACTTTTTTAAATGCTACGTAATGCGTAAAAAATTAATACAACAATATAATTTCTAAAAATTAGGTCGAAAAACTTATTCAAAATCCGAAATAGAGGTGACTTTGGATTTAATTTCGATCGAATAGTTATTTAATATATGTATCAGATTAATGTTACCACTCAAAGACATGCTCAAGAATAACATATATTTTTTTCACATTATAAACAGTAGTTTATCTTAGAGAAAACTTGATTCTTTTGGGGCGTTTTCTGGCCAGGAGTGCCTTAAGCTAAAAGGTGATTTATCGGTCTATTTGGTGGTATGAGGTGGTACCTATAAATAACCAATACACGAAGTTGCGAGCAAAAGGCTAATTAATAATTATTTAAAACAACAGGCCTAGTACTTTTGTGCGCAAGTGTACACATGCGCAAACACACCCCCTCTACTTTCTTCCAGCGTTCTTTTTACGACGCGACCTTTATGTAGAGTTACAGAGAATAAATAAAACGCCATAATGAACATTGTATCTATTTATTGTATGTAAGGATTTAATCATAGTTTCTTAGGTACATAATTAACATAATACTTATACTAAACATTATGAGGCTATACATACATATCTGGGCAAAATTATATTTTAAATTTCTTTACAAAATCAGATAAATCAGTTTTTTTTCGCTATATGTATACATTCAGTCAATTATCTAGAAGTTTTAGAAGTGTTTAAAAAGTAGGGTGGCAATGACTTTGACGGTTAAAAGAAAATATGCATTCTATTGCAATAACGTTGTCTGAATGCTTTCAAGACAGTTTCAACTAAGTTTTTTTTTTAAAATAAGTATAAAATGGACGGAGAAGAATAACTAAAACAAAAAAAACAAACTAAAATATTATATTGATCCTAAAAACTTAGTAGGAACTATCAACCACTTTAAACTAATACGAATATAGAGAAAAATAAAATATTTACTCAGTAAAGTGGTCAATTATTTTCCTCTCTTCTTAATCTAAAAATATACATACACTCACACAAAATAATAATTATATTTGCATTTTATTACATTTGCGTATACAGGATTTCTTAAGGACATCTTAGGGCAACACAGATCAGGTGACAACGGTGCGTTACATAAAAACATACCTTATGTACTTCAAAATAAGGTAACAAAAGCTTTATTAACAGCATTTGCACTTACACTTGATTTTGATGGCACCATTATCACAATAACTTTATAATTTATAGTTAAGTATAATATAAAAGTTTACTGACGTTTACTATACTATAAATGCAAGTATAAACTTAAGTGGACTGAAGTGTTTTAAGCTCTAATATAATATAAAAGTAATTTAAATAGCCCTTGAAAAGTCTATACTTTATTATATTATTTTATCAGAATATTCTACATAAGTAATTGGAATGTTTAACCAATATCTAGTTAGGTTATTTATTATTACAACGAATTTGCGTGAATACATCAATACAACTGCTTATTTTTAACACTAATTATATTTATTAATACAATAATTACTTATAATAAATATTCTTAAAAATATTGTAATTATATTATTATTGTACGAACGCGTATACATGTATTTTCTGGAATACAGCTCACAATTTTTATTAATTTACTTATAAGCTAATCGTATAATGTTTAGCACTGGAAATGTCCATGAAATCACGTTAAGAATGTCACTCAACTATCGCTGAACATTATTTTTTGTGTTAATAATTATAAATAATAATAATAATTAGACGATTTTGAAAAAAATATTTGTAATACTTTAGCTTTTCCATTTGCATTTCTATCTTGGCGTAGCAGTTACAAAGGGATACATTCTTCATCACGGGAAGATAAAAAAAAGGCTGTGGAAAAGGTGCCTGAGGTGGATTGGAAAAAGTGTTTTGAAAACTGGTTCAGATGCATAAAACTTTGCATAAATAGTGGTATATAGAGAGTTCTTTGAAGAAAATAACTAATAAAAATTTTACAAATTTCTGAGTGTCGTATCTATCGGAAAACACTGATAAGAACTATGGTTTAAAATAGGGGTAGCTCGAATGAGAAATATTCACCTACCTACCCAATCGAAAAGAGTTGAAAAAAAGTTACCATTGGCGTGACGAGGATATTCGTCAAACAACCAAAGTCACTAACATAGCTCGCAGGGTTTTCAAGTTAAAGTGGCAATGGGCAGGCCATGTCGCTCGAAGAATTGATAACTGATGGGGAAGAAAGGTTCTTGAGTGGCGACCGCGAACCGGAAGACGCAGCGTAGGAAGGCTTCAAACTAGGTGGACCGACGACATTGTAAAAGTCGCGGAAAAGTCGCGGTGGATGCAAATGGCAGGTTGTCGTACAGTGTGGCGGTTTAAGGGGGAGGCCTTCGTTCAGCAGTGGACGTCTCCGGGCTGATGATGTGAAAGTAGCCATTTGCGATTTTATCACGTATGTTGAGTTGAAAGTATTATCGAAAAAACTAGGATTATATAACAACCAGAGATTACTTTTGAAGAACACGAATTGCGTGTCTGATCAAGTTACAAACTATAATGAAAAGTCACAAAAAATATCGAAATCATCAGCTAAAAAAACAAAAAACACCGGTAAAAATACAGTAAAAATACGGCCTATGATACCATGAGCATAGAGCGTGTCCTGACATTTGACAGATTTGTAAAACTGATCTAAGTACGCCAATTAAGTCTCTAATACCAAATATGAGATGAATTCGGGAAATGTAGACGTTTTTGACACCATATTCTGAAAAGTGGGGACCTATACTTAGTAGGCGGGTAGATAGTACTACCTGCCTACTAAGTAAGTACCTACCTACTTGGATATTTACTAGAACATGATAGACTTATCAAAAAGACTGGTTTGTGTTTGGCCTCTAGTAAAGACTTTAAATCCTATTGACTGATGGTTCAACTTCCCCTCACACGAAAATTAGTGGTTTAAAACCACTGCTAGCTAATGCCAGTACGTCAGAAGTTCATTGTATTTAATATCTCAGATTGCGTCATCCTAATGATTGGCCCATCGCAAGCATAGAACGTTACCTCGCCCCCTGCCCGCAACGGTGACTTGTGATTGTAGGAGAAATTATGTTCAAGCCATCAACAGGCTATATGATCTGTGGCCTCTAGATTGGTGTCACTAACATAATTGAAAAACATCCGTATTCACAGTTCACTAGATAGAGTAGGTAATACTTCAGATTTTTTTGCATATTACGGGATTGGTTTAAGATTACAACGAACTAATCCCTTCATTCAAACAAATTTTTTGTCTAAATCAGACAAAGATTCAGACAAGTCCGGCTACGGCATTGTTATTGCGATATTGTTTCTCCCTTCGTCATTTCTCTCCATTATAGGCACATCCTTTCTGTTTTACGGGTAGGGTTGAACATCCATATGAACTGCCATCTACAACTGCGGAATATCGATCGCAGTAGTAAAAGATCAGTTCTATACCCTGCTGAACTGCAGGTAGGGCTAGATGTAACGACAGCAAACAAATCTTGAGTGCATCCGCGGATTACTGCAATACCGTACCAGCTCCAAACTTCCTCTCTGTTCTTCTACTGACAACTTTACGGATAGGGTTGCTCCTCGCATTTGAACTGCCATTTATACTGCGGTTCGTAGGCAGTGGTGGAGGGTCAGTAGACTGGGCTGTGTGCGTCGTAGTTCAACTGCAGGTAGGGCGGGATGGCTGCGGACAGCTCCGAGGCGCGTCTGCGGAGAGCAGCGATGCTGTGCCCGCGCCACATTTCTTCTTCACCGTGCTCGCCGCCATTGCCTGGAAGAGGACACATTTTAGAGTACTTGAAGAATTTGTTAGGTAACAGCTAATGAGACTAACATAATATGGAGGTCCATATTATTAGAACATAATTGGTGGGTATGTCCTATAACTGCATCCAGGACCACCGGAGGACGAGCAGCAGCGTTCTCTAGGTCAATAGTGGTAAGAATTCTGCGATGTCTTAGCCACCCGCCAAGCGTGGGGATTATGACAAAACCTCTCCTAAAAAAGATCTTCGTTCAACAGTGGACCGTCTTCTGGCTGATGACAAATGTGACGAACAAGACTTTACAGTAACAGATAAATCAATGACCTTTACCGTGATACCGAGAAGTTTGAGTCTAAAAAATCCAGGGCATCGCTGATATCGACAGATTTAGATTCAGGTTACCTTACTGCGTCCATGCGTCCAGGGTATTTATCGGTCCGTATTTATAGTTTCTAGTATTGAGATGGACTAGACGCTCTCCTTACGCTAAGAGCATTTCTAATGGTTTTTATTAACCATTTTAGCTGTACCTAGAGCGTTATGTAACAAAACAGCATCACTATATTGGCGCTCATTCCTTAGGTGTTTCCTTAATTCTGTAATTTTGGTAGCTACCAGTATCGTTCAAACCGGGACACTAAAGATCCTGGTAATAAAGCTAAACCACCAACTAAAAGTTAAAAGAATGTTTTTTTTTTATACAATCGAGTGACGAGACGAGCAATGCATTCGCCTGGTGGTAAGCGTCACACCTGCCACTAACAGTAGCAGTGTGAGAATTGTGAACTTGCGAACACAATCCTGCACTGCACTGCGCTCGTCACCCTGAGATATTAGATGTTAAACCTCTTCATACCCAGTAATTTCTCTGGTAACATTGCCCTTCAAACCGGAACACAGTAATGCTTGCACACTACTGCTTGGCGGTTGAATAACTGGCAAAGGTGTGGTACTTCCCCAGGTGGACTCTGCAGTAGAGTCCTACCACTACAAAAAAGGTTCTAGTAGGAGTGTGGGTAATCTAGTTTCCCATGATTCTTACCGGAGTTGGGTGAGGCGCTGTTGTTGCAGTGCGGCATGTGCGGCGGTGTCGGCGAGCCTTCCACCTGCTGCCCGCCGAGCTGGCTGTTGCAGTACGACATCATCGTGTCGCCTGCGACAACACATATTAATTAGTGGAGAAAAAAATGTTGTACTACGTTCAGAAGACTTCCTCCTATAGAAAAAGCGTAAATACGAGTACCGACGGCCCCGCAAGATTTAGAGAACCTGTGCATACTCTGCAAAGTTCTTCGCCTGAACCATTGTCACTGACATAGCCACCAGTTGGTATCGTTCAAGCCGGAAAACAGTATTCTAATATCTGAATTGCTTATTAGTAAACTGAAGTAGCGATACTAGCAAAGATTACGAAAGATGCGCCATCGCGTAAGAAAACAACGTTTGAAAATGACCCCCGTGTCGTCAAGCTTACGAGTTACTTCGGAGTGTGAAAGAAGATGGCACTTTTATGAGAGCAAAAGGGATAGCACGCGTCTCGCTTAATGAGCGCAGACAGGCGAGACAGTCCTTAGGGCCGTCTTCACGGGGCCATTTTAGGGCGCGATATGACATATCTCCCTCCTTATATATATAATATCATTGGATACTAGTCATTCGGTAATCTTTCGCAAAATGGTAACCGTTGTGGTAGACGTCTGCTAGAATAGAGGTCTTTGAATTAGCTTTGATTGGTTATTGTTTTGGGGTCTATCATGTGAACTAAGGGGGCTGACGATTAAGATAGAAGATAGTTTTTTTTTGTACCGTATTCTTGCAAATAAATGATTTGATTTGATTTGATTTGATAAAAAAGAAATCTTCGAAAGATGCCGAATTCCGCAACGCCATGGCTAACGTGAGTCGTGTTATAGTGCGGCATGACTAACGTGCGGTAGTCATGTGATTAAAGTGTGAGCGTGTTTGCTGGTTTATTTGACCTTTGAACAGCAGCTTGAAGTGGTTTTCGTCATGGATATCGGTAAGGCTCATACAGTGATAGGTCTTTTGCAGTTTATCTTAGAAAAACAAACGTTTCATACTTTGCTAAAGCCTCTTTGAAAACTTCGAAAATATTTTCCTGGTGGTAAGCATCACTCATAACATCAGTAGTGCTTGAATTATGAACTTGCGAACAACATCCTGCTCCACAATGCACGGCGCTCGTCACCCTGTTATATTTGATGTCGAATCTCTTTAGGCCCAGTAATGTATTTAGTAACATTACCCTACAAGAAACACAAAAATTCTTGCACACCACTTTTTGGTGGTTGAATAACTGCCAAAGGTGTGGAGGCGTGATACTTCCCCAGGCGGGTTCTGCAATAGAGCCCGTCAGTACAAAAACTTACCAAGTGAGTTGAGCGGGTAGTGACCCTGGTACGGCTGCGAGGAAGCCACGGAGCTGATCGGCAGCGAAGGGTTCAGGTCCGCAGCCAGCTGCGGCAGACCACTCGCGCCGAACCCGGACATGGAGACACCACCTTGCGACAACTGGCCCAGACCTGAAAGGAACGATTTCTCTTAATAATTCTTGTCAGGAACGTCGAAGTTTTGTGTTTATCTTTCTTTTTTTAATAATTGACAAATCACAATGGAATTTGCTGCATAGTGGCGACGAATCGAAGAGCGAATACCAGATACCCAATTCCCTGGGTTGGAGTTTATATTGGGCCATTTATTAATCTGCAATTCAGGCTTATATTAATGTGGTCCAGTACCAGTAATGCTACAATAGTCCAACAATAGAAAACTTACTAAAATGCAGGGTTTGTTCCCAACGAGCAACACCCTCACCTGCCACACTTGCAGGACGACCTATAGAATACTTGGCATTTATCTATCGCAGGAACCGTGCCTGGAACAACGTAACTCACTGCTAAAGTCACTGGACATACTCGTAGTGTAGTAGTGGTAGCAAGCGGAGGTGGCAATGGACCGTCCATATCTGTCGCAGAACCGATGACGAATGCCGAGTGTATAGCTCTTTCCACAGTTCGTTGATAAAATCCGTAAGCCACGTAAGGCCCTGCTAAATGCTTACCAGCTGGCATAGACCAGGGCCTGTCTCCGAAGACCCCCGGGTTGCAGACGTCCCCGCCGAAGGGAGGCAAGCCGTGCGAGGGGAGCAACGCCCCCGGGGTGCGGAACACGTTGGTGCTCTTCTTGCGCTTCTTCCACTTGGCGCGACGGTTCTGGAACCATACCTGGGGAGGAAACCTTCACATTAGGATAAAATATTCTATAATAAAACATTTATGAATATTTGAAATATATATTTGAATTTCCTGGACTGGAATATCTAAATTTGGACCTGGGTATGTCCTAAAACTGCATCCAGAACCACCGGAGGATGGGCAGCAGCGTCCTCTCAGTTAACGGTGGTAACCATTCTGCGATCCCCAAGCCGCCTGCCAAGCGTGGGGATTATGGCAACACCTCCCTTTAAGGGAGAGGCCTTGTGGCCAGTGGACGTCTTCCGGCTGTTGATGTGATGTGATATTTGAATTTCAACTTTTTAAGGAATATATGGTGTGAGTAAAACTAAATGTAGTTTGGGCAAGCTGCTGGTAAAGAACTCCACGCTTCTACTGTTTTTACTGATAAGGTATATACGCATAGTAAGCCATAACCAGCCTATTTAATAGTCCGCTCCTTCACATAGACCTCAGCTCGAAGGCCGATTGTCCCATATCAAATATGACGTAGTCACGTAACTCGTAATAAACTGTCTACTAGCGTAGTCGCGGGTAGTTTCCAGTAAATACACATGCACCAATGAATTTGTTTGGAGGTTTGCAGGATCCCTTACAATATTTACGTTCACCGAAAAGCCAATGGTGTGAAAATCTGTATAATGAACTCGAAAAATCTCATTGACAATAGACAATAGACAATAGACGGACGAATTGGTAGTGGTACGGACCTGAGAGTACCTAATTGGTACGGGCCCGAAATTTGAACCCGCGACCTCGCGATTTCAATTTGAGTTCCTCTCGTTTAGACAACCACGGCTTCTAAGTAAGGTTGATTATTGGTGAAAAAGTGTATAGATTACAATTTATATTAAAACTGCAGCGTCATCGCAATACATAATATAACAACACAAATCCAAAAACATGAGCGCCACAGTGCCCCTGCCAAGTTGATCTATCTATCACCCTGCACCGAAACCTGGCAAATCTGTTAAACCGACGGATCAGTCCCGAATCGCAGATCATTTGTCAGCCGGAGAGATATTGAATAGGATTCTGCAAGGGACGGGTTATGAAGCGAAGTAAGTATTGATATTAATGGTTTTTATATTCACTTTACTATCGTAGATATTATAGACTAGCCGTACCCGATAACGTGTTAACACTTCAGCGTTCTTATCAATACAAATTAGTAACTGCATACATATGTCTAGTACACTCTGTTCACTGTTTCTCTGTTGTGTCGGTTACTTTGGTTCTTTGGCGAATATCCTCGTTCCGGATTCTATCGCGGAAAGGAACTCCGAGCATAGCTCTCTCCATTGCCCGTTGCGTGACTCTAAGTTTGCGTTTGTGTGCGTGACGAAAAGATGCTGGGCTCGTATTCTCATCGATTAAGCGGAAGTGCGTGGGGCGTGGGGATTATGGCAACACCTCCCTATTAAGGGGGAGGCCGTCGTCCAGCAGTGGACGTTTTCTGGCTGATAGTTAGGTAAGCGGAAGTGGTAACAAACGCGTAGGGTGACGGCCTCGTGTCTCCTGATCCCCCCCCCCCCCCATGCCCTGGGGTAGATATCAGAATTTTTCAGTTCTGGTGTCTCCCCCAGGCCGGGGAGGTATTAATAAATGTCTGTGATAGTGTAGCTTTCTATTGGTGCAAGTAAATCACATCAGTAAGTAGTTAAAAGATTACCTCGAACAAACATACAAACTTAGAAGAGATTGCTTTTATCAATACGGACAATGATTATTTCTGTGTTATTCTTGGTGTGAACAATAAAGATATAATCATTCAAACACGAAAGTTAATAAAGTAAAGTTTGTGTTTGAGTACCGATAGGGAAGAAAGGTTCTTTAATAGCAACCACGCACGAAGGCGCAGCGTATAATCCCTAAGTGGACCGACGACATTTTGAAAGTTTTTTTTTATACTGTCAAGTGACGAGGCGAGCAAGATGTTCTCCTGGTGGTAAGTGTCACATCTGCCACTAACAGCAGCAGTGCCAGAATTGTGAACTTGCGAACATAATCCAGCGCCGCACTGCATTGCGCTCGTCAACCTGAGATATTAGATGTTAAATCTCTTCATACCCAGTAATTTATCTGGTAACATTACTCTTCGAACCTGAAAACAGTAATGCTTGCACACTACTGCTTGGCGGTTGAATAACTGGCAAAGGTGTGGTACTTCCCCAGGCAGACTCTACAGTAGGGTCCTACCACTACAAAAGTCGCGGGCAACCGGTGGATGCAAATGGCAGGTATCGCTCAGTGCGTCTATGGGGAGGCGTTTGTGCAGCAGTAGACCCCTCCGGCTAATGGTGATGATGACTTCAGTAATAATCCGAACTGTTAATAATCAACACAGTCTAAGCCCAACTCAAAGGCTGGTTTATTATCTATCTTGTGCCAGGTCACATCTATATTTCAATTACCAAAAAGTCTTTGTTTTATTTTTGTTCACGAAAACTAGAAAAACTCTACAATAAAAACAAACTTCAAAATAACATACATGACACGAACAAAGAGAAAGTTTTAAAACGAAAAAACTGTTACGAAAAACGAAAATACTTGTTTACGCGAGAAAAGAGATTAAAAATTCAGGAGACAGTGCGTGCGAGCGAGAGGGCTCAGAGAGAGAAGGGCGTATTCATTTGGCAACTGTCAGCATCAGATCTGTATTATTTATGGGGCGCCAAATTCGGCACAGAACGGGAAGCGTTGTTGTCGGACAAAGAAATACAAATACAACAGAATCGCCTGCAAAAGGGCAGTTCAGCTTTGCTCTTTTCTTTTTACACAACTCCACAAAAAAAGAGTTTAATTTATTTATTTATTTGATACACAAAACAGAATACAGTCTTTACATATGCATTGTATAGGTTACAAATAATTTGTTCTAGATTGCATTCCTTAATAAATGTGTACACAACATGAACAACACAGAAGCAGTAGGTACCTACATCTATAAGTCAATCAAACATTAAGTAGTATTGTAATTACACAATCAAACATAAGCAGCTATAATAACTCAATTAAAAAAAAAAAATATATTAAAAGAACATTTCAAGGATTGCGGTTAGGACAGGTGACATGCTAAAAAGAATAAAAAGTAGTTGTTAACAAGCAACTCATCGATGCTGTTTCTGTTTTACCAAAACGGCCAAGATATCACGTTTAAATTTAGTTAGTTTAAAGTTGAATATATCTATCGAACTATGATGGTCCACTAGGATATCGTTGTATTGGCGACACATTCTGACCAGAGGGTTATAATAAGAGGTGTTGTTTGTATATACCTTAAGCGACAAGATTTCTGTGTGGGGGTAGCGAGATTTTGGTTTGGTATTAAAGTTTATATTAGAAAGAAGAGAAGAAGAATCAATCTGCGAGTGAATAATTTTGAATAAGCAAATAAAGTCCAGGTATTTGTGACGCGTCTCAAGTGATAATAACTTAAATTTAGCAAATCTTTTGGAGTATGATCGAAGTTGGCGACTGAGACCTAGCTTGTAGCTCAGTATATTTAGGTATTTAGATTGTACGCGTTCGATTTGTTTACTGTGAACATTGTAATAAGGCGACCAAATTACCGAATTATATTCGAGAATGCTGCGGATGAGTATAGTATAAAGATTTAACAGAAAAAATATGGGTTCTTAAAGCTTTTTATGATACGAGAGATGAATCCTAATAATTGGTTGCCTCTATTAATAATATATTCGTAGTGCTCTCGAAACGTAAGTTTTCCATCAAATAGTACACCAAGGTCCTTGACCACCGCTCTTCTCTCAAGGAGTTGGTTTTTAAGCCTGTAAGCATAACATATTTTATTAAATTTAGTAGTAAATGAAATGACATGACACTTTTTGACATTTAAAAACATAAGGTTGTCTTGACACCACTTATCAATTGCAAGCAAATCAGATTGAAGTTTTATCGAATCATTTGTGTTTTCTACCACGGTATAAATTTTGAGATCATCTGCGTATAACAAACATGGACTGTGAAGATTATATATTAAATCATTGATAAAAGCAATGAAGAGCAGTGGCCCGAGATGAGAACCTTGGGGCACTCCAGAACTTATTTTGGCTGGAGACGAGAGAAAACCCTTGATTGCAACCAGTTGATAGCGTCTTGTCAAATAAGATTCAATCCATCGTAGCAGTGTACCGTGTATACCATAATGTGCTGCCAGTTTAGTAGTAAGTATCTTATGACTAACTTTATCAAAGGCTTTAGCAAAGTCCGTGTAGACACAATCAACCTGAATTCTCTTAGAAAAGGCGTTACATAAATATTTTTTATAGTCCAATAGGTTCGATGTGGTGGATCGATTACGGATAAAGCCGTGTTGTCTAGGTGATAAAAGTGGAAAAATATGGTGGTAAAGAGCGTCATAAACTACAGATTCAAGAAGCTTGGCCAGGCACGATAAAATGCTAATTGGGCGATAATTTTCGCAACATGATCGGTCACCGGACTTAAATATGGGAACAATGTGAGCAGTTTTCCATAGGGTTGGAAAAACACCTTTTTGAAGTGACGCGTTGAATAATATTAAAAGTGGCGTGCATAACTCTTTACCGCAATTTTTAACAACTCGTGGAGGTATGTCATCTGGTCCGGCTCCCTTGTTGACATCAAGTTTAGATATTATTCGAAGAATATCTGCGCGAGTGATTACGACGCCACTCAAGACATTAATGTTTCAGGGTTTATGTATGTGTTTCTTTGTTCCACCATAATCTAAATGCCTGAACAGATTTTTAAGGTATACTAGCAATGATATTATAAGAGCAATGATATTATATTATAGTGGGCATTAATCTTCAGTGTCCAGTCGCTTCGATAAAAATACTAATCTTTGTTCCAACATCGTTGCGCGCTATCCCTTTTGCTCGCCTGAATGTGCTATCTTCTTTCTTACTCCGACGCAACTTGTAAACGTAATCTAACTATACAAGTACATATATCAACTGGCGGCACGGGAGTCATTTTCAAACGCTATTTTATTACGCGACGGCGCATATTTCATAATCTTTGGTATACTAGGATATATGTTATTAAAATCGACATGTGGGCTGAACTTGTGGGCGCCATTTTGAAATGTGAGGAAATTTTAGTTCGTTTTTGGTAGGGCAGTCGTGTTTTTTATTATTGTTGATATACAATCTACAATGTGATGTGTGTGTGTGTCTAGTTTGTGCAAAGAACTGTCGTGGCCAAAAAGTTAACAACTGTTACGTTTTGTAAATAGAATCTCGTTTTTGTTTTATTTTTACGAGATTGGTCACGTTTACGTCGGTGCGATATTTATTATAAATTTATTGTTTATTATAATTATTATTAAACGTGAATTATCCCGTATAATTTAAATAAAAATGTCTCAAAGCCCAAGTGTGACGGCTGGCTTATGAAAATTCTTATTATCTTTGAAAGGGAACCTTTGAAGTGGTTTCATAATGTCCCATGTTTGAAGTCGGTTGAATGGGGGTCCACAGTGCGTTTTTTTAGCATGAACAACACTTACGTTTCTTTTAACGAAAATCATGTAATGACCCTGTACTAGTGTCCAACATAAAATGTTAACAACTATCTAATCTACAAATGTATTTTCAGACCGTCAACAGCTGCATAGATTCTTAAAACAAGGCACAGTACCCCGTATTTTTCCGTGGACTAGATTATTGACAAAGACCTCATCTAGAGCACATAGATCTATGTAACGATTAACGAGAAAACTTGATTTTGCCACATCCGGACCGCCGCCGCGCCGCTGGTGGCATCTACGAAAAGTTTTGCCTGTGTAACCTCATTGTTTTAAGGGCACATTCTGTACGTAAAAACAAACAACTTTTACTATTAAGCCAATATTAAAATCTCAAAAATAATACAACTGTTCCATAAAATTTGTCCAAGGTTGATGAACTTTTTGTATGGAACAGCTGTGTTTTTTTCGCGATTTCAATGTTGGCCCGATAGTAAAAGTTGTTTGTATTGATGTACCAAATATGCCCTTAAAATGGTGCTAACTGAATACAACTAGCCCTGTATATTTGTGAGTTTTGTTAAGTAATTTATCTCAAATACTAGAAGGGGGGCACCACTACCACTACCGAGATTCTGCCTCGGTTCGAAAAAATCGTAGATCCGGGGCTGTGACACAGAATAAACAATAGTACTGCGTACAGAAAGTTAACTCCGCAAAGGAATTGAAATAAATAAGGACTCTACCTACTAGGCAATAAAGTAGCAATTCAACTCGCACAGCGCTGGATACCGCTTGCTATATTCACCTAGATATACCGCTCTCTTTCTATCACGTATGCTTAGTCACTGACTTTTGCCTTGCATTGTCCTCCTGGACGGAGCGCCGGCCGAACATACCTAAGCTGCGGAGTGACACCCCCCTGGCTGTGTATAGTTTATTTGGAAAGTTGACCTCCCTATATATACCTAGATGTAAACCGCAATGCACCGTTCACAGATAGTTGAAAGCATCCAATTACAGCGCCACGATGCGCGTGATTCGTTCGTTACTTGTGTTTGTATTTCGTGCGGGTAGCGGGCGGTGCCAGCCATGAGAGGTAGCGATTTGTAATTGTTAAATTATGTCGCTGCGAGTAAGAACGACAAACAAACCAACAAAGATAGTTGTGAGTTTGTAAGGATTAAGATTATACCATTTTAGGCCTGGTTACCGTAAACACCGTTGAAATTTTTGTTTTTGTACTCCACCTCGAAAACATTATCTATAGATAAAAGAAGAAAGAGATATATATGTTAATCAAAATGTCAGAATAATGTGCGTATATACAAGACAAAAAAAGAAAAATCTAAATGACAACCCTCCCTGTCAACCTGTTTAAAGTCGATAAAAAAATTGAAGCTATCTTGAAGAAGTCAGTGACTGGTTACCCAAAAGGATATCCCATGCTATCATGTATTTACTATGTTTTTCAACCGACTTCAAAAATTGAGGTTCTCAATTAGACAGTATGGTTTTTTATGAATGTTACGCGATTGCACCGCCAATTTATGAATTGATTTTATGGTTATTTTTATGTTTGGTAGGTTTGTTAGGTAAGTCATGCTTCAAAGTTGGTACCTTATAAATTTTATCGAAACTGGTTTAGTAGTTTGATTATTAAATCGAAATAGCTGAAAAAAAAGATGTGATCCAGGTAATCGAAATAGTAGTCGGATTTTTTTTCAAAAGTACCTATTATTTTAAAACGCTGGTCGCTTGTCACTTATCCCGCTCACGTAGTTAGTGTAAATGCATAAAACAAACACCAGTTCACAGTAGCTGTAACCTTAGCTTCTGGATCAACGGGCGCCCATACATTCGAGACGTGCTCCGATTGTGTAAAACTAGCCGTACTGTACATAGCAACACCAGTCTAGGCTACTTGCGGACTCTAAGGCACTTTTTATTTTATTTTTACAAACCACGATATAGGCTAAGATAATTATTATTAAGTATTATTTGACATCATCATGTCGTTAAACTGCAACCAGACCCACCGGAGGACGGGCAGCAGCGTCCTCTTAGTTAACGGTGGTAACTCTCTGCGATCCCCAAGCCGCCTGCCAAGCGTGGGGATTATGGCAACCATGGGGGGGTTGCCGTAATCCCCACCTTTTAAGGGGGCCACCGTCTCCGGGCTGATGATGATGATTATTTGTAATTTTTTTATTATGTGGGATTTTTAATTTTCTATATTCTTATTTGAACTATTTAGACATTATTTAAATTATTTTCTCTCTCTATTTAATAATAATAATAAACAACTACCCACAAATTGTTCACCTCAATAGCCCTGTTTTTTGTTTTTTATCCTATACTGTACAATAGTTTTACATTCCATTTTATACACATTCTATAGTAATTGATTTTGTACTCAACAGGGCCTCTTGGTGTTGGTTTCGGCCCCACCAATGCCTCTCAAAGGTCCGGGCTAGACCCGTGAATAAAATTAAATAAAGAGATAATAATAATAATAATTTATTCCATGAAAAAGTCACGAAGAGTACATAATTGGTAGCATATGACACAAAAAATACAAACGCATGATACATTTTTGGTAACTTCTGCTGAACTAGGCTTAAAGCCTGTGTTTCAGCGTCAGCGCCCTCCCCATATAGTTGCACATTATGTTATTACAAGTTAAATTAAACATTATGCACATTACAAACTAGGAAAAACCATCACATATTGGTTACAATTAAATTTTAATTAATTATTACTGTTTGAAAATATTTATATAAATTATAATATTAAAAATATTAGCGCCAAAAATCATTCATTTTAAACTTTAGTAATTTTAGTGAACATTTTTGTGGTACAGTAATAATTCTAATAGATTTAAATAAAATAAATAGTGTCAACTTTTGTACTTTACTAGATGGAGTTTTGCTCTGTAACATAATTTCTAAATAAATAAAGTAGGTATTACTTTTATTTTATTAAAGTGTAGAGTGAAGTGTAGAATGATCCTCTCTTTGTGTATCTTTGTAAGATGGTGTGGGGGTGTGTATGTGTGTGTCTGATGTGTGTAATATGCTGAGTAGGTATCGTCACGTAAACGTAAACGTCATCCTCTAACGAATTGGGTTTACAACGATACTTGCATATTGCGTGTGTATGTGAAAGTGTACCTATAAGCGATTGAATGAGTGTGAGAGGGTGTGTAGGTTTGAGTTCATAAACAGCTTATGTTTTTACATATATTTACACAAAAGTGCCAACGCAAACAAATTCACCTATACATATTAGTGTTATAACTCGGTAAGTGTTTGGTCAATCAATAATTATTTATTCAACTACTTTTAAAAGCTCTTCAGTATCATGCCAAGTAAGTGACTTTAGCCACGACGTTACTTTAAATTTTAATTCACTTTTCGATATGGAATATATATCTAACGCTTTGTTAATTTTGTTATACTCGTACAAGAACGGCCCAATAAAGATTGAGAATCTTTTGATGAAGCTAGTGTTAACTCTTGGAGGTATTGAACAAACGTCATAGTAGCGTCGTCGTCGTTATTTATGGACTTGTTCTGAAATAAATTGATTATTATTATTATTATTTATTCTATATACATTGAACACTCGGGTCTAACCCCGGACCTTTAAGAGGCATTGATGGATCCGAAGTCAACACCAAGAGGCCCTGTTATTATTTTATTATTATTTGTTATTATTATTAGGAAGGGGTTGCCATAATCCCCCCGCTTGGCAGGCGTCTTGGAGATCACAGATTGCTCACCACCGTTAACCGAGAGGACGCTGTCCTCCGGTGGTTCTGTATGCAGTTTTAGGACATACCCAGGTCCATTCCGTTCGTTTAAAGGTTAAGCTATTGAAATACCTCCTTCTCATTGGCAGACTGGTCTGATATTAGGTACAAACTTTTAGTTCGGATGACAAAACAAAATTTTTGTTCATTTATTGCTTGATAAAATAATTAATTCGTGAAAAAAAACCAGTTTAAGAAAATAAAACAATGAAACCACTTGATTTTACCGCGCTTCCGCCAAAACATGGCAACAAAACAAGGAGGCATGGAAGGGGTTCCATGCCTCCTTGTATGAACTAGGCCAGAATGTCACTATCCCTTTATGTATTTTTCTTAATTTTTGGCAACGCACATTGTGCATTTTGTCAGTGCAGTGTCCACAGTTCATCATCAGCCCGGAGACGTCCACTGCTGAACGAAGGCCTCCCCGACGACAACCTGCCAACCACCGGTTGCCCGCGACTTTTACAATGTCGTCGGTCCACCTAGTGGGAGGCCTTCCTACACTGCGTCTTCCGGTTCGCGGTCGCCACTCAAGAACCTTTCTTCCCCATCGGTTGTCAGTTCTTCGAGCGATGTGGCCTGCCCATTGCCACTTCAACTTGCAAACTTTGCGAGCTATGTCGGTAACTTTGGTTTTTTGGCGAATATTCTCGTTCCAGATTCTATCGCGCAAAGTAACTCCAAGCATAGCTCTCTCCATTGCCCGTTCACAGTTATATCATTATTTTTGTAAAGGCATGTGACATTTTGGCCTGTTGGTTCATACAATTAAGTATGGGAATTTTTACCACTAGGCCTCCAACGCATAGGAAATGTCCTAAGCCTTTTGATAGTAGGTATCAGGTAAGATAAGTCATGGTCACAGTCAGTCACACAGACTCAGTCACAGTCAAGTACAAGTCATGCTCTAGTAAAGTTGTGGCGACTTTTCTCATATTACGGAGTTTTGAAAACAACACGAAAAGACTTCAACTGTTTTCGCATACTTTCTACAACAACATCTCAATCTGTATCTTAAAACAATACTACGTAAAATAAACGTACGTATTCTGAAAGCGTAGAGGCAATAAATATCAATTTTCGAGTCACGATCGAACCGCGATCGGGTGAAATGGATGCAGAAGCGGTTTACTGCGTACCTAGTTGTTTGGGATGGTAAATATTTTTTTATTCTAGTGTTCTTATAATAGCATTTCCATAAAATAATCGGGATAGTGTGATCTTAAAAATGGTAACTGGTACAAATTTGTCAGTTGCTTATTAGGGCAATTTGGAATTTATTTTTTCATTAATCAGCAACCGAAAACAGTTCCGATCACCCAGACACGCATCTAGAGTAGCTAAATATGCGCAGTTTCTCAAAATCATTTAAGAAAATCGTAAAAACAGGTAGTTGCGATTTGCATGTTAGGTTGCCGCTTCAGGGAGCAACGGGAGCAGAACGTCTAAAAAATTACTGAACCTTAAACCGCTGGCTATGGACTTGGCGCCTACAGCCCCCCTAGCATGCACCGAGGAATAATTGGTCTTTCCCCGCGTGGTAAAGCTAGAATAGGGATACATCTGTCTCATTTTCGCTGGTAAAAAAAGAGTAAATATACTTTAATCACTGCTCGCATACTAGGCGGGCTGGAATGTCTTACTCTCCCTCTAACTTTATGTTATTTATCTATTTAGTTGGGGGTGTTAAAAATGGGTGAATTTTGGGAGCGGGCCGAATTTCTTCCGTACGCGGACGTAGTCGCGGGCGACCTCTAGTTTACAATAAAAGATAGGATTAATCCTGATCTTATAAAAAAAATACACTTTGGAAGGCGCTGATACCGATACTAATTTATACTGATACTTTATACCGAGTGACACGACTAAATACGACGAAGACTGCTGCAAAAAAACGATTTTAAGAGCTGAATGTGTTACTCTTCAGGATTCATTCAATGAAAAAAAAAAACAACACGAATAAAATATTGATCTGCACCGATTGTTGCTATACGGATGAAGAGAGACGGTACTCCCTCGAGAAGCAATCCCGGTCGTGTCAAATCGAAGTAACCGTCTTTCGATGCCCCCACACCAGCAAGAAGTACTTCGGTCGGGCATTGGCACCTTCGCCTCGCTGAAGTTTATACAGTCCAATCGCATCGCCCAGGGTATTCAGCCGCTTGTCCGTTCCGTACAACACACACACATACATTGGTATGTTGTATGGTAGGTATGTTGCGTACAACTACGTACATTAATCATGATCAACAGCCGACTACGTCCACTGTTGGACGGAGGCCTCACCTCAACTAGCGTAGCTTTGCCATAATACTCACGCTTGGTCCTCTGGACGAAGGATACAGTTTTAGGACATACCCATCACCAAAACTACGTATATTTAAATTATATAATTGAGAATATTTAGGGGAAAATATGCAGAGCTGACCGATAACCTTCACTAGTTCAAATCAAATCATTTATTTGCAAGAATACGGTACAATAGAGATCTTAATTAAATATTTGCCGGAACACAGTATTCAGTCTGCAAGCAGACGTGCAAATGTTAAAATTATAATTTAATGTATAGGTTAAATTGACTTAATGTAATCTTTATTGTTACCTATTTGAAAAATCCATGGGGAGTTGGGGGACACCTTAAGTTAAAGATATTATTTTTAGTCGAGCTTAGATAAATAGTTGATAACTAAGCACTATTGAGGAGGAAACCTTCGTCCTGCCTTCGTCCAGCCTCTATCCAGCCTTTGTTCAGCTTCTGGCCGATGATGATGAACGAAGACCTAATAATTTTACAACATAGTTTAATTGATTTTCCTAGCGCACTCCATGGCTCATAGATACATAATTGTTTGAGCAGATAGTACATTACATAATGTAGGAACACAACCACAGGTTGTGTTTGTACATAGATATAGGACGCCCGCTCGATACACACACGCGCACGCGTAATCGACTCGCGGAATAGGGATGTGCTGAACTATAATGAGCATTATATTTTATTGTTTTATTTCTTAGTTATTGGCATCCTACGTTGTCCATTCTGCCAGAGTCAAGTATATGAATGTTCAAGTGTATGTAGTATTATCAAGTCAGATCTATATACAACATGTAACAAAAGGGTTCAACAATACTGAAGGGTATGTATGTAATCATCATTATGAACAACTTTTACTATGGGGCCAACCCTGAATACGCGAAATTAAAAACAGCTGTTCCATACATTTTGTCCAAGGTCAATGAACTTTTTGTATGGCACAGCTGATTTTTTTTCCGCTATTTCATAGTTGGCCCCATAGTTAAAGTTGTTCATAATGATGAGTATATACATACCCTTCAGACTGACTGACTGACTATTATATTAATTAGTTAAAAAACTCTAGTTTAAGAAAATAATAGTATGCAGCGACATGATTTTTGTGTTCCCGCCATAACATCAGTATTATATTTTGATTTTAGGTATACAAATAAAGGCTTAGGACATTTACCATAAGCATGTGACCTAGTGATACGAACTTGCCAAAATGTCACATGCATTTAAACAGTTTTAAAAGTTATGACACACTCTCTCAATCAATCGGCAATCGGTGACAAAATGGCTGTCGATCCTTGTTATTCGGGTTCATGATCATTTTCTTTTTAATCATCCTAATTATGCTGAGCATAGGCCTCTCCACTTGTACGCCACGTGGTATGCGTGGCGTGGCGTGGCGCGTCCTGTGATAATCTTATCCAGGTTCGACTCGATTCGGATTTGGGATATTTGGGGTTATTGTTCGCGAATTCAGGGCTGAGGCTGAAAAGTAGAAGTTGTTCACAATGATGAGTACAGTGACTTCCTTTCAGTTTTTTAATACCGTTCCGCCTAACCCTGTTAACGCTCTTTTGTAGCGCTCCGTTATAACTTTGCCAATAGACGTTCGCAGGATGAACATTTACATAAATCCCGTATCAAACAAGTGCTTTTCAGCTTACAGAAATAATTGTGTATGAGTATTTTAAACGACTTCAAAAATGGAGGAGGTTCTCCATTTATTATTATTATTATAATTAATATAATATTATAATATAATTATTTATTAGAAAGACGAATAAGAAATCCAACCAGTAGCAGGCCTGTGTCACTCCGCGTGTAGGTATTAAAAACATACCTACGGGCGGCGGCCATTGCGCAAGGGCCAATCTAGTAGGCTCGGCTCGGCGGCTCTTTCAATACGTATAACCATGTATAACTTATTATGAACCGTAGTATAGTGAATTAAGGCCCATATTCCTTCAAAACGAAATTGGTAGGTAAATGAACACGTGCTCGACTGGATCGCGAGCTAAATTAAATCATATTGTTTATCAGATTGAGTCATATTTCTTTGAAAACAATTGCGAAGTAAAGCTTCTGCTACTAGTTATTATTCTGTGCCAGTAGTTTGGTTATTAAAACGAAATAACTTAAAAAGTATGTTATACAATTAAACGAAATTGCGAATTTTGTTTTCCTATGGTTTTTTTCTCTTTGGTGGCCCATAATTATTTAAAGTCGGTTGCATCTTTTTTAAATAGATTGTACTACCTATTATGAAATGGACCTGGGTATGTCCTTGAACTGCAACCAGACCCACCGGAAGACGGTTAGCAGCGTCCTCTTGGTTAACGGTGGTGACCATTCTGCGATCCCCAAGGCGCCTGCCAAGCGTGGGGATTATGGCAACACCCCTCTATAAAGAGGGAGGCCAGGCTGTTTTGGCGGGAACGCGAGAAAATCATGTCGTGCATTGTATTATATTCCACACCTTGTGTTTTTTCGATTGTTAATGCATAAAAATGGTGGCGATTTATTAATTAAGTTCTGATTTACGAGCAAGAGTGTGGGCAAGTGATATAATGTAGTGAAACGTGTCTTTTCGTGTTGTTTTCAAAACTCCGAAGAAGCTTGTAGTAAAGTTGCCACGACTTTACTAGGGTATGATTGGACTTGACTGTGACTTACTGTGTGTGACTTGGACTGTGACTACGACTAATTTAACTGGAGAAAGAAGGATCGATGAAGAAAAATGTATTCGGCTGAAGGACTAGTATCCATGGCCAGGAACTATTAAAACAACAAGGGGGAGGCCTTCGTCCTAGCAGTAGACGTCTTATGGCTGACGACGACTTATTATGAAACCAACGTAATTTTATTAAACGTGAGTATTTCCGTTTAGATAAAAAAATTGTACTACTTACTTCTTCCTTACGTATTCGTAGATTATTGTGGCAGCCCTATAGTTCCCCGCCCGCCCAATCCCCGCGCTTCCGGTTCGCTGCACCCAAAGTTATGTACCGACTTTATATTGCATTCATAGCCTTTATATTGCTGGCATTATGTCTATACTGCCGCCGAATCGGTGTTTAATTTTACTAGCGTTGGAAAACTGCTTTGGGAATTGGGAAGTTGATTTTGCTCTATGAGTTGAGGAGTTTTCGTATTTCGTAGATTTTTAGTTTTTAGAGTATTTTCTAACATCTATCTATCTATATATATAAAAGGCTCTGTCCTGCCTGATTGACTGACTGACTGACTGACAGACAATGCACAGCTCAAACCGCTGGTCGTACAGACTTGAAATTTGGAAGATGTATTAGTCTTGATGCATAGGGGTGTACTAAGAAAGGATTTTTCGAAATTCGACCCCTAAGAGGGGGAAAAGGGGAGGGGGAAAGCTTGTATGAAACTCCTTTGTTTTTGTACTTTGGGGGGGGGGGCGGAGTTGGTAGAGTTGGTAGAGTATGCACGGAATGATTTAAAGTCGAGAATTTTGGGAGCGGGCCGAATTTCTTCCGTACAAGTAAAATATAAAAGTCAAGCGAAAAAACTTATTGCTTTAGCTGCACTGAAACAACTGATATACTTAAAGAAAAAAACTTGGGCTGAATGTGGAGCTGAAAAGTGGGACGAAATAAGAATGACCTCTGGCAGGACTTGAACCTGCATACGTTCAATCTCTGGGTTTCCGTCCCAACTGTTTTGCCAAGAAGTTTCTGTCTTCCCCGTCATGAATCTCAAGCTGTATAATGCTAATAAGTGATTAACTAAAGCGTTGATGGCGCCCTCTGTAAGTTTTGCAATACTATGCCAAGCCTAGGGTTCATAGTAAAGAACCACTTAGACGTCTTGCCGGGGCATAATATAATCCTGCTTAATTTTGGAAGCTCGTTCCATCTCTTCCCGGGCTTATTTACATAATAACGCATATTTAATTTAATTCAGAGACAAACTTTGTCGCTTAATCTTAGAACGGTCTATTTTAATTGAACGGAAGAACCTTTATAATCTTAGTAAATGCATTCCGCACTTTATGATCTTCATGAATACGAGTTTTTTCAATGAGTGCTGAGGCGAGCTAGGCCATCGCTCACGCTTGCCAATAACAGTAGTGCCAGAATTGTGAAACTTGCGAAGAAAATCCTGCGCCGCACTGAACTGCGCTCGTCACCCTGAGATACTAGATTTCAAATATTTTTATGGCCATTAAAAACTCTGGTAAATTACCCTTCAAACTGAAACACAGTAATGCTTGCACACAGCTGCTAGGGGTTGAATAACTGGGGAATAATAATGGTGTGGTACTTACCCAAACTCTGCAGTAGAGTCCTACTACTACAATACTACACTACAACCGCGACAAACATTAAAATCCGACCAGCACTTAGCTATGACAAAGTAACAGACGAAGACCTAGATACTTATTGACAAATTCACTTAGACACTTTTTGAATCAAAAATAGATACGCTTATAGCTTGGACCTGGGTATGTCCTTAAACTGCATCCAGAACCACCAGAGAACGGGCAGCAGCGTTGTCTCCGTTAACGGTGGTGAGAATTCTGCGAACCCAAACCCCTCAGCCAAGCGTAGGGTTATGGCAACACCCCTCTTTTAATAAGGAGGCCTTCGTCCAGCAGTGTACGTTATATGGCTGATAACGACGCTTCAAGCGTCGAGGTGGAATACTCTACTAGGGTTCCTAGTCCAGGGTTTTATTGACTGCCTTATAGCTCAGTTGGTAGCATGTCTGCCTTCAGAGCTGTAGGGCGTGGGTTCGATCCCCACCCAGGACAAAAATGTATGTGACGTACATCGATGTTTGTTCTGTGTCTGGGTGTAGTATGTATTATAAGTATGTATTTACGAAAAAAAATATTATATAAGTATTCTATTAGCTATTTGGTTTCCATAATACAAGCTTTGCTTAGTATGGGGCTAGATGGCGCTGTGTGTAATAAATGTCCCCCCAATATTTATTTATTTATTGGGTAGGCAGTCACTAGGCCGGAGAGTAGGATGGAGATAGGCTAGGAGCCGGAGATAGGCTAGAGAGAGAGAGAGGAGAAGCCACATAACTACCTTGCTTGCCCTGGGGACGATGGTATCACCAAGGAGTTATAGGGACAAAAAAGTACTAGCTAAGCGTTTAAGTATACGAACATAGTCTTGTCGATTCTGACATCGTCGCTATCATCTTATCATCATCAGCCCACCTTATTCCACTGCTGGACAAAGGCTTCTCTCAATAGCGTGCATTCCGTCAGCCCGATCTTTCGGCTTTCTGCTTCCATTCACAGCTTTTCGGTTTTGACCTTACGAAACAAGGTTCGTAAGGTTCGCCATTGATGGATACATCAAGGAGTGCTGAGGCCCAAACACAGCTAACTGGAGCCATATGACGTCAACAAGCTAAGTAGACAGTGGAAAATCGACACACTGTACAAAATATAGTACAATCGCTTTAGACTCGTTTTCTTTGGGACTGAATCTACCCTGGTTATACCAGCGACGATGATAAAATGAATGGACGGGGGAAATAAGCGCACGGATTATAAAGACTATGATTATGTTGAGCGCCAGCTCTTCACTCGCGTCAGTCATACTCTGTCTTTGCGACATGCGTACCGTACAATACGAAATCGTACAAATAAATCCAAATTATGCATTCGTGTGCATTGCACTAGTGTATGAACACTACTACGTAATAATCGCAATAAAAATTTGGGGATCACATTCCATAAGTAAATACACATTAATCACTGTATTTTGTCACAACTGCAATTAATTTTAATAAATATGCTATGGTGGTCGCCATTTTGAGGCGATCGTAATGTTACGAGACAGAGAAACTCCGAGAATCCTTCGTCAATGCTCACCAATGTTCGAGATCCGAGAGCAATAAACAAATACAATGTGTTCTCTTTTTGTCATGCAGTAGGTAATTAGATTTTCTATCTCTGTTTTCCGGCAAATGTAATAATACTTTTAGCTAGGCATGTTTGATTGTATAGGCTTGTTAATTTTGAACGATATGCAAGCGCTAGGCCCGTCCATTCCATTATCACCGTCGCTGGGTTTTACTAGTAAATCGTTTTGCCACTCAAGACAGTTATCACTATAATTATAGATAAGACGTTTTAACATGCCTATAGACGTTCTGCAAGCAACGACATTTCACCAGATATACGTAAGTACCTTCAGATATAGAGATCGATAGTTTGTAGTGTAACAATTTATATTAGAGTGTAATCATTATCATTAGTATGTGTCAAACACTACATACATACGTGTAGGTATAAGTGGAAAGTTTTTTACTGAAACAAAATAACGTATAAATAGATTTTTGATGAATAAATAATAATAACTTATGAAACTAAACTCCGCTCCGTTGTCAGTAAGAGTGGTAGGTACTAGGTGCCCATAAACTCGCAGAGCTCCCAGGAGACGGTTAATTCTCTTTGCGTGTAGCTGTCTACCCTAACGAAGCGCACCGCAAAACGAGAAACTGTGTTCTGTTAATGCATAACTTTTGAATGCAGTGGTGTCATATGATTCCTATGTTATACTGTTATTTATAATATCATATCATCTTGAGATATTAGATGTCAAATCTCTTCATGCCCAGTAATTCTTCTGGTATAAATAACATTGCTCTTCAAACGGAAACAGTGTGGCTTGCACATTACTGCTTGGCGCTTGCATAACTGGCAAAGCTGTGATACTTCTCCGGGTAGGTGTATCAATGGATTCCTACCATTATACACGAATTATTACATGTCAGTTGAGTGCTTCGTCGTGCGTTCTCATAAGATTTATTCCTGTTTGTGACAGTCACCTGTTCAGTATTACTATTAAAAGGCAGATTAAATAGTAGTGGCTCCTACACTTTGTTAAAAGATGTTGTGTTTTCCGTATGCTGCTTCCTGGTTCATTCCGTAGCGTACGTGACGTCATCTGCCGGTCCCAACAGAAAACCAGCGCTGGTTATTTATAACCAGCATCACGCTGAGTTGGGACCGGGTTCGTGACGAAATTACGTGCATTTATAAATTAGACGATATTAGACGATAACATATTAGACGAAATTAGACGATACTCATAATCCCTTTAACCTTTTTTTTTGTATGTAACTTCTCTTTTCTTTCTTTGTATGTGTATCTTTTTTTTTCCTCTATTGCTTTCGATTGACTAGGCGAGCGAGACGTTCGCCTGGTTGCAAGCGTCACTCCTGCCTCTAACAGTACCAGTGCCAAAATTGTGAACTTGCGAACACAATCCTGCGCCGCACTGCACTGCGCTCGTCACCCTGATATTAGATGTTAAATCTCTTCAAACCCAGTAATTTCACTGGTAACATTGCCCTTCAAACCGGAACACAGTAATTACTTGCACACTACTGCTTGGTGGTTGAATAACTGGCAAAGGTGTGGTTCTTCCCCAGGCGGACTCTGCAGTAGAGTCCTACCACTACAAAATCTATCAAAAGTATATTTTTGTTTTGAATAAACTATAATTGATTTCTAACATAAATATTATACCCCACAAATGACGTTCGTTTGATTTCACATTCACACCCTAAAACAATACTGGTCCCATATCACGCTCTACCAATATAAAAACTAGCTAAATTATTCAACCCCTTGCTAATCGAGCCGTAATCCGAATTTAATAATAAAACATCTGCCACCCCCACTGTGGGGCGTGATGAGACAGATTTAAAAGTCAATTTTGGGGATCTGTTACAATGGAATCAGGGGTCATGGTGGGTTGTAGGTTGGGTAAGAAAATCGGCTTGGAAGCTAGTTGCTGGTTTACGAGATTAGGTTCGTGATAACTTTTGCATGATCTTATTCCCCGCTGCCCATTCAACTATCGGACATCCAGGACCTCGAAAAAACGACACCGTTTCATGGTTGATATACCAAAAACTCGTACGAAACGGTTTGATTCCACTTTCTTTATTTGAACTGCTGAACAGTGGAATGCGCTGCTCGAGTGAGTTTTTCTCGATAATTATAATCTGGGTGTCTTCAAGTCGCGAGTTTCTTATAGGCACGCGTGCTCCAACGTAGGTTGCATCTTCGTTTAACATCAGACGACATGGCAGACAAACACAAGCCTAATAATAATTTTAAAAAAACTTTTAGCAAGCACAAATATTGTGTGAAGTTTAAACCTATTTCTTACATCACTCATCATCTAACCCTGTGAACTTCGTACCACTTAACTTTTTTTCCTAAAACACCCCGAACAACTCTCCGTGATCCGTGGCTGATTCTGAGACTAAGGCAGTTTGTCCACAGACGCCGTCGCTGAGACGTCAATGAGAATGAGATGACGTCGCCGAAGTAGCGGAACACAGATTACTATGGCCGCGTGTCTACCGCACGTCCGTCACTGCAGCGGCGCTCGGATGACGGACGTGCTGTGGACATGCGGTTATAGTAATCCTATAGTAATCTCTGTTCCACTACTTCGGCGACGTCATCTTGTTCTAGTTGACGTCTCGGTGACGGCGGCTGTGGACAAACGGCCATACCCGTATTGAGGCGAGGATAAACAAAAAAAAACACTTGATCCATTTTCTAGTGTTTGCAAGACTCTCGGTATTTGATTTTAAATAATACGCTTATAAAAAAAAATACAACCGACTTCAATTTTCTTCAATACCTTTATGGTATCTTCATATTTTCTAGTAATTTTGATTTAAAAACCAAACTACAAAAACGATTTCGATAAAATTTATACATAACATAAAGTCGAATTGAGAACCTCCGTTTTTGAAGGCGCTTGAAAGATAGAATATTTTATTTTCCTACTAATATTATAAATGCGAAAGTTTGTCGGTGTGTTTGTGTGTGTTGAGGCGCTTTCCAGAAGCTTTGGCTTACCATCTCCAATGGTACATGCTCGGAGGAATTCTAGTGTCTTGCTCGTACATTTGTTAGTTTTTAGGGTTCCGTACCCGAAGCGTGTTTAATGATTATGATTACTAAACTATCATTGTATAGCACTGTCCGTCCGTTCGACCTGTTATTATGATCTCTACATTTATCTCTCGAACCGAAATAGGTGGCCGGTTAAAAGCATATGTATTATTACGGCGGATTAACTAACAAATAATAGTGTTTATCACCGGGACTTATCCGCGCACAACACAAACTATCTTTACAATTATGTGTTCAGACCGTAGAAGGTTTGAAAGTTTAATTAACACAAAATAATTTAAAAAATATGAATAAATCGGAATCGTATATTAAAAAGCGAATGGAATATAATTATGTCGTGGCCTGCTAGTTTTTATACAAAAGACTATCTTATCAATAAAACTGGATTAACCTAAGAATAATTAATCCATCTTTTTCAAAGTACTTAACTCGGTGGATTAAGACATAAAGAATTTGGATTAACTATTCCTAAATTGCATTAATTGTAATAATAACGCCCTAATTCTCTTTGTTTACGACTCTACGTCAGGACTAAGTTATGCTAGTGTGGAAATAGTTCATTATGATACAAGTGTGCTATGTTGGTCATTACACTAGAGGAGGTATTATGCGCGCGAGCCACAGGCGAAAGCGATAAGGAAGCCGAGAGTGTATTGAAACATAGCACAAGAGTTTCATACGACTGTTTTCGTCACACTTCCGAGGAAAAAACATTATTTTTTTGATAATAATCAACCACACAGCGAAAACGTCAACAAACATTTGCGGAAAATGGTGCCCAAATCAGTAATGCGCGCGCAGGTTGACATTTACTTCAGCGGCATAAGAACTCTTTGTTGGTATTACAAAAAAACTGTAAGTATTACCCGGCTATATTAAGAGTGCTTCGTATACATACGTCTAATCGCAGTCACGTACAAACTTGACTTTACCGGGTTATACCTATTACAGCAGAAGTGCCGTAATGTAAAGTAAAAAGCACGCGTGAGTAATAGCTTGGATTATGAGCCTAAAGCCGATGTAATAAGATCCACTTTACGAGCAAGTGTGATGAAAACGATATTACGTACAATGCCAGATTTTGTTTAGTTTTTTTTGTTTGTGAAGTTCGACTTTACGTAATGTAGTCATGACACAGATTGCGTTTGAGGCTGGAAAAAATATGATGATAATATTTTTTCCAGCACATACCTATATTTACATTTACAATTTCCCACAATCAAGGATGTCGTAAAAGAAATAATAAGTTAATTTGAAGAAAAACGTCTGGAATAAAACTTAAATTTGTCATCATCGTTGTCATCATTGATATATTATTCACCACATTGCGAAGAATTAAACATGAGGCAACCTAATTATTATTCAGGAAAAAGTAACAAAAATGCGTCAGGATAAATCAAAGCATTACTTCGCCCCAACTCTTTGCGCCTTTCTAAGTAAGATAGAACGATACAAGCACATTATTTTTCAACACGACCCTTCCTTAAACAAATGACCAAGTCAGCCGCCTCATTACCGATCTGTCTTCGAATCTCGCGGGAATCGAACCGGCTACCAGCCACAGTGACCCTCACGTATTAAATACATGACTCGTCTTGGTTGTACCCAAAAATACCAAGACCCTTACTTATATCATTTAATGGCTTGTACACCGAGATACGAACAAAATTTCTAATACATTTTTATAACACTAGTAGTGCCCCGCGGTTTCATATGCACACACACACACACACACACACACATTTTTCAGACATTTTATAGTATTACAAGTGCTTTAAAAAACAACCTACTCCAATTTCGATTACCTGGATGACATCTTTTTTGCAGTTATTTTGATAGAAAACCAAAATACTGAAACGATTTCGATAAAATGTATACGAGACCACCTCTCAAGTAAGACCATACAAAAAAGAAACATCAAAATCAATTCATAATCATAGTTGATTTTCATAATTCATAATTGGCGGAGTAATCGCGTAACAAACATTAAAAAAGCCTTTTTTTTTGAAGTCGGTTAAAAACATTAAATATGACAAAGGTACATTAAGTCATTACTAATAAATTATGCCCTAATGACTCATTAGGCATAGTTGTTTTACTCAATTTTCTAATATAGTACATTATGATACGAGTGTGCTATGTTGGTCATTACACTAGAGGCGGTATTAAGCGCGCGAGCCGTAGGCGAGCGCGATAAGGAAGCCGAGAGTGTATTGAAACATAGCACAAGAGTTTCATACGGCTGTTTTCATCACATCCACACATCGCGAGGAAAAAACAAACTTTTTTTGATAATAATCAACTACACAGAGAAAACGTCAACAAACATTTGAGGAAAATGGCGCCCAAACCAGCAATGCGCGCGCAGCTTGACATTTACTTCAGCGGCATAAGAACTCTTTGTTGGTATTACAAAAAAACTGTAGGTAAGTATTACCCGGCCATATTAAGAGTGCTTCGTATACGTACGTCTAATTACAGTCACGTACAAACTTGACTTTACCGGGTTATACCTATTATAGCACAAGTGCCGTTATGTAAAGTTAAAAGCACGCGTGCGAAATAGCTTGGATTATGAGCCTAAAACCGATACAATAAGATCCCCTTTACGAGCAAGTGTGATGAAAACTTTATTATGTGGCTCTAGTTTTTTTTATGGTAAATTTTCCGAACTATCTTTTATAAATAGTACCTATCTATACTTATATGCCGCCAGCAAGCTGGGCACGCTGCCGACTGGTAGTGGGTTTGAGCATTTGGATTCCTCCCGACAGTCTATGACCACAAATAAAAATGGCCACTTAGAAAAAAACATAAAAATGAACACATCTTGAAATTAAAGTCTCTAGATTTTCTTCGATCTGGATATGATCCATTTCTTTTTGTGTTTAAGAAAAATATAAAAAATGTATAATGCTTTAAATATCTTCATAGTAACTTTTGGAGGGTTATATTTTTATTGGCAATTAGTTTCAGAAAAAAAAGAAATGACAGAGACACGTCTACAGTAGACCTAGACTTTATAAAAAACAATGATTGCTCTAGCGTCATTATCCAGGAAAAAAAAGGGGATTACGTCTGTATGGAAAAGCACTCAACGGATTCCCTCTTAAGTGTATTAGATTTTATACATTTGTCACCAAAAAATTTACCTGTCCGTCAAAAAAGTCCCTATCTAATACCTTTAGCCTTTAATTCCTTCGTTTCAGCAAAAAGATATGGACATAACAAGAACTGCGCTATAGCCCATTCTACCCTAGCGCTGTCCATTTTACCCCAGTATTGCCAGCCAAATTAACTTGCTCCCTGATCCTCAATACAATTTTATTGCAAATGGCACCGAATAATGCTAAATCACAGCTAAATCCCTGTAATGGGTTAGGGCAATATTTTTGTACATGTTTTTCCTGGCAACATTATCTTTTATTGTGATAAGTGTTTATGGGATGGGATGATGCTATGAATAAATAATAATTAGGTGTTATTACGACAAAAAAGTCATATTAGTAAATAGGTACAGTACATGGGTGGCATTATATAAACACCATACCATTAAATGCATTATATGCATTATAGCCGAGTGGCTGTGGTTGCCTAATCGGGAGACTCTTCGTCTTGAGATCGTGAGGTAGAGGGTTCAACCCCAAGCCCGTGTCAATGAGCTCTTTAGAGTTTCTCTACGGAATTACATACCACTGGCTTTACGGTGAAGGATAACATCGAGATAAAACCTGCATACATCATCATCATCATCATCAGCCCGGAGACGTCCACTGCTGAGCGAAGGCCTCCCCCTTAGAACGCCACACTGTAGTACAAGAAGTACTGCGTACGTCTAGAAGAAATTCAATGGTGTATGTCCACAAACCCGCAATCACAGAAAAGCGAAACTAGGACTTTCTTAGGTAGAACGGCTGTCAAAACAATGTTGTAAAGCAATTGTATGGAAAACCGCTGTCGCCAGTTTCACGCATAATTGTATAGAAACTACGACGCAATAATGCCAATCATTGGTCGCGCATTAGAAGTAAAACGCTCGAAATGCCATTTTGCAACAGATTAAAATGTATCTAATTACGATGCAATGTGGTTTGGTTTCCTACGCGTCTATTTAACTTTTTGAGTATTCTCAGTTAAAAAACATGTATATTGGTAGAATTGTCATTGCAAGCGCAGCCCGTAACATCTCCGTTCTATTGACTTCTCTCTTCAGTGCCCGCAATAGGGTAGATGACTGATGTTTATATCGTTGAAACCAATAGCTTTGGTGAAGAATTTAAGTAAATATAGTATGTTTATTGAACAAATAATTGAAATCGGTTATTAATGTTCTGATATATAAGCGTTTAAAGTGTTTGTTAGAGACAACTCTGTCCCTTTCCCACAAAACAAAAATTGACGTCACGCCTTACTTGTCAGAATAGAATTTATATGGCGTACTAAGAAGTGACGTCACGATTTGCGGTTTCGCCTCTCTGTCTAGCATGATATTAAAATGCTTATTAATGCTTATTTTAGATCAGTTTTTTTTTTCATTAATCAGCTATATTTATGGGCCACATTTTAATAGGACAGTAAAAAAAACCAGTCATCTAGCCTATTGAGCCAGGGTGGTAGATATGGCCCAACCGCCTCTAGAGAGGTTAGTTTATGTCGAGCTGTGGATTATTAAGAGGAAGATTGTACTTTGTGCTTTATGACCATTAGGCCAGTCACCTTAGACAAAAAAAAACGCGTTAGGTCGTTTTTGTAGTGGTAGGACTCTACTGCAGAGTCCGCCTGATGAATTACCACAACTTTGCCAGTTATTCAACCGCCAAGCAGTAGTGTGCATGCACTACTGTGATTCGGTTTGAAGGGCAATGTTACCAGAGAAATTACAGGGTATGAAGAGATTTAACATCTAATGTCTCAGGGTGATGAGCGCAGTGCAGTGCGGCGCAGGATTGTATACGCAAGTTCACAATTCTAGCACTGCTACTGTTAGTGGCAGGCGTGACGCTTACCACCAGGCGAACGTCTTGCTGGTCTCGTCACTTGAATGTATATAACATATATCGCAACGTGATTTTTTGGGATGTTGTTAAGATAAGTACCAATAGTGTAAAACTAAGTTAATAAAGGTAAGGTAGTGAATATAGGTGCTCACTATTTATTACTTAAATTTCTTTCTTTTGTATGAAATGTTGTGTGTCTATATTTTTAGTCTCGAATAAAAAAAAAATCTAAACAATTTGAGTGCAACAACGGTATACAAGCTGTTTCACACATTCCAAACGAATAAACAAAGTGATAATCATGTTTAATTTTATTTATATCGATAAAACTAACACCTGCCGATCAATACTGGCTGTGAGCTAGGGAGGGGTCAACCTTGTGTTCACAATTATTTTAATAATTATTAAATGTGGGTACGGTCATAAATTCACACCACACTATCACAGCACACAAAGTAATATTATACATTCGAAAGTTATCAAACTAACATTATATTATACATGCGAAAGTTTGTCGGTCTCTTCACACCAAAACGGCTGAACAGATTTGGGTGAAGCTTTGAATGTTGATAGCTTATTTTCCAGAATAACATACAGCCTTATAGCTCAGTTGATAGCATGTCTGCCTTCAGAGCTGTAGGGCGTGGGTTTGATCCCCACACAGGACAAACATTTAAGTGACGAGCATAGATGTTTGTTCTGTGTCTGTAGTATTTATTAAAAGTATGTATTTACGAAAAAAAATATGTATAGTATTCGATCAGGTTATCTGGTTTCCATAATACAGGCTTTGCTTAGTATGGAGCTAGATGGCGCTGTGTGTAAAATGTCCCCCAATATTTATTTATAAACATATAGGCTACTTTATGTCAGCATAAAAAAACATACATCATAATCGAACATAGAACGTCCTACTTCTTTTTATTAAATTCGGTTAAAAATATTTGGTATTTGAAATTGAACTCACACTTTTTATTACATGGAACTAGTTTCATTGACTAAGATAATCGTCTCAATTCTATTCAATGTACGAAATGTCCATACAACCTTTGAAAGTCTCAACTGACCCGAGGAAAGGTTAAATTTAACCCTATTTGTAAACTAAAAGAATAACAGTTTGACCGTATATAAATGCACAAGAAAACATTTTAAACAAATTAATAATAATTCAAGACAAGATCTATGTCAATTACTCATCATCAGCCCGGAGACGTCCACTGCTGAACGAAGACCGCCACACTGTACGACAACCTGCCATTTGCATCCACCGGTTGCCCGCGACTTTTACAAGTTGTCGGGCCACCTAGTGGGAGGCCTTCCTACGCTGCGTCTTCCGGTTCGCAGTCGCCACTCAAGAACCTTTCTTCCCCATCGGATGTCAGTTCTTCGAGGGATGTGGCCTGCCCATTGCCACTTCAACTTGCAAACCCTACGAGCTATGTCGGTGACTTTGGTTCTTTGGCGAATATCCTCGTTCCGGATTTTATCGCGCTAAGTAACTCCGAGCATAGCTCTCTCCATTGCCCGTTGTGCGACTCTGAGCCTCTCCAAAAGGCCAGCAGTTAGAGACCAAAAACACGTGGTCCTTTAAATATTTCCAATGTCTTGTGGTATCAGACCACTCTACACGTCGCAAAGTTTAAACGGCTGACAATCTTTATTTGCTTTAAGTAATTAGGTAAATAAAATTATTATATTACATTTCGTATGGTATATTAAGCCCTAAACATGGACCGATAGTACTTGTAGATGGTCTTTGGCACATCTCCCCCAACCTACTAACCCAATAAATCTTAATACGGCCTCAGCGGCATGCTAATGTGCCCTAATATCGCAGGGGCGAACATTGAACATTGATCAAGTTGCCTTATAGCCCACGGGGTGCAATGGTTGCGGTGTTAAGACAATAAACATTGAAACAGTGGTAGCCGGGACAAAGGCATAGAAATATTAACTTTTTGCGTAGTGTGTAGAGCAGATTTTTAAATAACTTTGTAGTGGTAGGATTCTATTGCAGAGTCCGCCTGGGGAAGTACCACACCTTTGCCAGTTATTCAACCATTACTGTGTTCCGGTTTGAAGGGCAATGTTACCAGAGAAATTACTGAGTATGAAGAGATTTAATATCTAATATATCAGGGTGACGAGCGCAGTGCAGTGCGGCCCAGGATTGTGTTCGCAAGTTCACAATTCTGGCAGTGCTACTGTTAGTGGCAGGCATGATGCTTACCACCAGGCGAACGTCTATCGCGTCTTGGTCGTCACACCACTTGATTTTATTAAAAAAAAAAACTTCCTGTTTTTATTGATTAACTACACTTTACACTTAAAGAACTTACATTTAAAGTGGTTAATTTTGGGAGCGGGCCGAATTTCTTCCGTACTCAGACGAAGTCGCGGGGGCCTTCTAGTTGACCAATAAACGACTTTATAGTGCGTTAGAATATACTACTCTATCTATATCTACTATCTATGTGCCTTATGAGAAAGCTCTACTTTAATGTAATAAAAGCGTACGTAATATATACGAAATAACACAGAGCAATGCTAATAAACTATTATTTTTAACTAACGCTACCGTGGTTACATAAATATTTTCAGCACAACTGCGTAGAACAATCAAACAGTCTGAACACTGAAAATATACGGTAGAATGTGGAATAAATGATGATGCAAAAAGATTTCCCATGTAACCACATTGGCTGTCTGATAGTCTAGAATCGGTAATGAGCTGTTGAATGTTCAGTAGCAATGCAATGATGCTTTTCAGTTTCGAGATGTGAATAATTATAGTATAACACACTGTCGCGTTTTTTAAGCTTTTCTGTACTTAAACAGACATATTTATTTCATGAAAATAACATTAATAAAATTAAAAGTAGCCGGAATAAAGAAAAGTAAGTCGTCGGAATAGCAGCAATGCCACGTTGCAATGAAATGGAAAAATTAAAACTGGAATTAGAATAGAAATGGAAAATGGAATTGGAAGTTTACTTATGGCATTTTTTTTTACAAGTACTTAATTTTAAGCAAAATTAAGACCCATATTCTGATTATCCATCGCCTTCACAAAATGGCTAGATACCTACCTCATACCTAGGCCTACACTTATGTAAGTCAGAAGCTGTACAAGTCATAAGCTTTTTTTATTACTGATCAAATCTTAAAAATCTATTAAACAATATTTTATCTATTTTCTAAAAACCTATTTCAGGTTTGTTTAGACAACAAGCTCACACATATACAATGTGTAACATAAAGGTTCACAATACTGAAGAGTACGTATTTACTCATCATTATGAACAACTATTACTGTGGGACCAACCCTGGAAACGCGAAAAAAAAACAGCTTTTCCATACATTTTGACCAAGTTCAATGAACTTCTTGTATGGAACAGCTGTTTTTTTTTCGTGATTTCGAGGTTGGCTCCATAGTAAAAGTTGTTCATAATGATGAGTACATACCTACCCTTTAGTATTGTTGAACCTTTTCGTTACATGTTGTATATATTATATTTATATTTTATTGCTTGGACATTATATAAATTAATATAATGTATTATATTAATATATTATATTATATTTTTTCAGGTTTTTTTAGGTTAATTATTCTAATATAGTAGGTATTTTAGTGTAATGATTTAATTTCAAATTGATTTATTAAACTGAAATAAATCTCTTTAATAAAAGTCGATTAATATAATGTCTGTCAATGGTTTTTTGAAGTACGTCTCTCTATTATTTAGTTATACGAAACACCCGTAATACAACGATAGATAAATTAAACGCTTAACATTAATGCGATTATTGTAAGATATTTTAGTGTTAAAGTCACAAGCGATTGCATAATTCCAACTCTGAAATGTATTGTATCACACCGTGGATGCAGACAGTGAAAAAAAACTCAATAACAAAATGTATTTTAAAAACAGTTTCATCAATTGTCATGGTTTATTTTCATAGATGTCGATAAGTTGTAGAATGCGCATGTCCCGTCACTAGTGCAATGCGTCTTTTTAATAATGAAAGGATTTGGCTAAAGTCCCCACCGGGGTTGGGGCAGTAATGTTTATTTTATTTCGTTGGAACTGAATTAATGCAAGTGTGAAATTTTAATAAGTCATGAATTACTTTATTAGGTTGCGATGTTGTTATGTAGTTTTTTGAAGAAATCTTAATATAAATTAAGCTAAGTTTTCATACGAAACAATGTATCTGTGCCTCAAAACCAAGCTGAAACTGATGTGATTTCACCAAGCGGCAAACTAGATCAGTGTTGTGGATATGGCTCGATTGTCCTTCGATGGCAGCCCGAAAAAAAGACCTAAGTATAAGGCCGAACGTTGCCCTATTTTCAGCAGTGTGGGGTGGACTATTACTATTGAATGTCATCGACATAGCTCGCAGGGTTTGCAAGTTGAAGTGGCTGTGGGCAGGACACATCGCTCGAAGAACTGACAACCGATGGGGAAGATAGGTTCTTGAGTGGCGACCGCGAACCGGAAGACGCAGCGTAGGAAGGCCTCCCACTAGGTGGACCGACGACATTGTAAAAGTCGCGGGCAACCGGTGGATGCAAATGGCAGGTTGTCGTACAGTGTGGCGGTCTAGGCCTTCGTTCAGCAGTGGCCGTCTCCGGGCTGATGATGATGAATGATTTGCTTGATTGAAGCTAATTGCAGAGAGAGAGAATCCTAAGCAGGACGGAAAAGATAAAAAACGGATTAACTTTTCCGACGGTAACTCACGCTTATTAGTAAAGCCTCTAGGGTCTTATTAACAAACGTGGATTCGCCGCCTCGAATAGTTATATAACGTTCGATGTACCTTTTATAAATTATGTTTGTGTTTATAAATATATTTCTTATTTTTTTTCATTTTGAACTAGGGTAACAATTAGCGGCCATATCGTTAAAAGCGATCTCTTCCGGACAAACTTAAGATGTGATATGAATTAATTTTCCAATGTATTTCCCTACGAAAACTAAAAGCTGATGAAACCGCGCTAGTCTACACTCGTACAGTAGCCTGTTGTCTAGTAGTTAGCTGAGCTGGTACTGGCCACACAGACGGACGGACAATTTTGTACGTTTTTGTGTGTGTTCGGCGAGCACTTCACGCCACACCGCGAGATTCTTCGACAGACGTTTATTGTGGCGGCTAGGGATGGGAAATGGACGGTTACCGATAGAAATAAATCATCATAAAAATCTTATTAAGCGCAAAGTGAAAAACATCAATGATAATTGTTCACCTGAACAAAAAAAAACACACACATTTTAGCTACTACGAGTAGCTTTACTTTAGTTATTTTGTAGCAGACTCTACTTTGCTAAAGTTCATTTTAATCAAAATACTTGTACTACTCCAAATGTAAGTAAGAATCTTACTACATACTACACATTTGGAGTAGTATAAGTGTGAGATGCCTAGCTGTAACCTCCTAATTCTTACTAAGATACCTACTACTAACATATAGGTTAGGTTACAGCTAGACATCGGATTATATTATGTAATTGCATGTTTGCATATTACGCAAATGCATAAATTGATATATTCAGATTTTATGCATACTTAATTTAGTGCTTTCTTGCCAATAGTGCTTAATTCGGTAACACTCGTGAGGAATCTCTAATATGAACGGCATAAATGTCTAACACTGCCTCAAAGGATATCTCCAGACATAACGCCTTATAAATTTTGTCCAATGACGTCGGTTGCCGAATAGAGGTCATTAACTACGTACAAATTAAATCTCAGTGACAAACGCCACAAGTTTGCACTAGAAAATACGTTTTATTATTATACGTCTTGCCTCTCGTAGGGCTCTCTTGTCACATGAATTATGCGCGATTTAAAACAATATTATTTCGTTGCATGACATACTGCGATTGACTTTTGGCGTAAAAAAACGAAGTTTATATAATGAAGTTTTTTTGTAAGAATTTGCATATTTGGTGTAGATATATTTGAGACTTTTAATAATCATTTATTTGCATGCATATATCTAATTGGTATTTTTTGTTAGTTTATATAATCCGATGTCTAGGTTATACTTTACCTCACATTAGAGCTTATAGTTATAATAATTTGTTGACTGTTTTAATCTATCGATAATTTGCAAAATTTGAGACAAAAGTATTGTAGCGGTGTATGGGGATACAAAAGGATCATTATGTAATCAAACACTGTTTTAAAAATGATCACGGTTGTTCATTACATTTATATTTTTAATTACAGGATATTTACCATAATCATGGTGTGAATTGAGCACCCGATATTACAGCGCAGATATGTGACAAATTTGCAATGTGCGGACAACATAAACCGCTCAAGATATAATTAAAAAAATAATCTATAAGTATCATTTGCCAGACTTTTAGCCATCTTCATGCTATACATAATCAAGATCGGATAAACCATATGATAGTAAAAAGGTATCAAGCCGAAAGGGCGCAGAGTTACAATATAGAGTATTATTAGTATTAGTAAGGTCAAATATAGAGTATTATTTGAAACGTTTTCTTCAACAGCTTACTCGTAAAAGACGCAGTTTAAATTTAAATTTCGCGATAAAATGTTCCATTTCATCGATATTTTTTCGGCTACGTAGCACATCCCTGCATCCGCTGGTAAGGCTTTTGTAGACGCTACTTTTTTTAAACTCAATCCTCGAGGTGTAAAGGTTAGTAATATTTGTTTTGGCCGACCGTTGCCTATAATCGTGATACATACGTGTATGTATCCTTGCGCAACGGCTGCCTGTTTGATTTCGATATTTTTCTTATAAATTCACAGAAGCGGTTCGTATATAAGACCGGGTAGGTGTTAGATGTTATATCAATAAGCTGGTCTTATTTAAAGTGGGATCTTAAAAATGTTTAATTTAAGTTAATTTTGGGAGATGAATTTATCAGAACTTAAATATTGCGAAAAAGCAAAAGATGACGAATCAACACTAAATAAACAAATCCGACCTATGCCAAACAAGAGTTGTTAAAAACATTGCAAAGTTATCATGAATGTTGAAAACATTTGCTTCTCATAAACAATATTGGTATAACTTGACCTGGGTATGTCCTTAAACTGCAACCAGACCCACCGGAGGACGGGCAGCAGCGTCCTCTTGCTTAACGGTGGTGAGCATTCTGCTATCCCCAAGCCACCTGCGTGGTGTTTATGGCAACACCCCTCTATTAAGAGGGAGGCCTACGTCCAGCAGTGGACGTTTTATGGCTGACGACGAAACAATATTGTCAGTTTTTAACATGCAAACATTTTAAGATGCATTTTTTTATTTCCAATTTTTTCACCGTCATATTCACCGTCATCATTATTAATCCAAGATTGCTCACTGCTCAGCATGAGCCTCTTTTCTTGTACGCTACTGGTACAAAACCCTGATCCTTGTATTTCGGTCCTGTGCTAATTTAATTCTGGACTTTAATTTGATGAAAATTATTCGTTTGATTTCTACAATTTTACTAAAACTAGCCTGCAAGAACTATGTTAATAATTATAGTGGCGTCGCATGTAACGTCTAGTATAATTTTATTATCGTCGAAACATAACCTAAGGTAAGTATCGTTTAACCATTGATATTAGTACTAAGAATGAAAAGAAGGAACACTTACATATATTATTTTAATTTGATTGTTGATAAAATACGTACCTTACCTAACACTCATACAAAAATTGAAGCAAAAACCCCCATTAATGGTACGTTTTTACAAATAGAAATCAAAAGCTCAACTCTACAATACGAGTATCAGTACCATTTGAAATAGGAAACTTAACAAACTCAATCATATATCAGAGAGACAACTATGAATGATTACTCGAAACCTACATTGAGTCACATCACAACGAAGCAATCAATGAGACACTCTGAATGAATTCAACACGGTAGCAGTGACACTCAGTCGATAACCGAGCGACGGTAACAAATCACTAAAGTTAATAGCTAACTTAACGATTAGTCGGCAATTTTCACGGATTACAACTGCACTTTTGGTTGGATAGTCGGATACACAAGGTAGATACGTTTGACAAATCCATTGTTGGATAACAATTCTTCAAGAGTGCATCATACATTACACGATTATAGTAGAATTCCGTAGCTACATAAATATGATAATAATCGTTATTATAGTTTGTTTTTTTTTTTTGATTGGGATAACGAGACGAGCGTGGAGTTTGCCTGGTGGTAAGCGTCACGCCTGCCCATAACAGTAGCAGTGCCAGAATTGTGAACTTGCGAACACAATTCTACGCTGCACTGCACTTGTCACCCTGAGATATTAGATTTCAAATCTCTTTATGCCCAATAATTTATCTGGTAACATTACCTTTCATTGGTAAAGTTTTATGGTGTACATAGGTAATTTTTTTTCAGTTTTACTGAATTGTTTTCTTTGACTCGATGTACGCATTAACTTTTTCGACAATTACTCGTAAAAGGGATAGAACCTTGTGTGACATAACCCGCCGCTGCCATTTTGTTTTTTTATAATGTTTCCGAGTTTGTATGGGTAGAGGACTCTTAGACAAAAATATGACAAGTAATATGATACCCAAGTGTCACGTTAACAATATATTTGAAGGTAAAGATCGCTTTAGGAGAACAATAAAAACATATTAAAAATTTAGTAATTACGTGTGTATACGCATTCCATTGTATTCAAATAATAGTTCCCAGGTCGATTTAACGATTTATTAATATAGTACCAATAATACAGTATTAATATTTTCACCAAAAAAAAAAAAAAAAAAATGTATTTAACTCTTAAGCGGCTTTTCCAATATTAGCGCCATAATAGTAAAATAAAATCAACCTGGGAACTATTATTTTAATTCAGTTGAATGCGTATACACACGTAATTGCTGCATTCTGACTTTTGTAGTTGTTTTCATATAGCAATTTTTACCTCCAAATATTTCGGGAACGTAACACTTTAGAATACTATATAACTTGGCTTGGTTTATTTGTATGAGTGGCCCTACCCATACACTTTCTTTCCATTTACTTTCAGCTTACGCCGGACGCGGAAACTTTTAATAAAAAAAACAAAATGGCGACGGGTACCAACAACAAGATACCAACTTCCATGGAAAAATGTTCGAACCCCTTTGTGACTATATCTAATTGATTAATGAAAATAATTTGAATTTGTGTTAATATCATATCAATTTGACTTGTTTTTTTTCTTTTCGTAGAATGCATTCAAATTATTATATAATGAATGTTAATTCATATGTATTTTGAAATAAGAATGTGGTGATAAGTTTTTTCACAACATTCACATCCACAAAATTTAATTACTACGAAACATTGTTTGAAGAAATAATCAGTATTATTGCGGTTCATTCGCACTGCTACTTAAGGTGATGATGCTTGTTTAAAGATTTATTATGAAAGCTCATGATATGCTTATCGCTGAATAGTTTGAAATATGGATTTTCAGCTTTGTTGCTCTCCATAGCTATCCAGTATTAAAACCGTACGAGCTAGGCAACAGCCGCTCAAAAATATTGGCCAAATTACGAGACCTAACTAACTATGATTATTTTAGGCCTAGTTCACCCACCATATCATCTGTATGTCTCGAGTGTTAACGAAATACAAATATTAGTCGGCACACGACACAAATTATGCCTAATGTCTAATGTAAAGCGGAGTTTAACTTGAAACTAAGTGCTTGAACAAAGTGACAGTAGCAGATTACTATGGTAATCGTTGGCCGAAGAATTAGATGCTACTGACAAGTTTAGGAGTTCGTTGGATAAATAATTAGATGCATTTATTACTCTAAGTATTGTAGGTGGTGAGAATTGAAATCAAAACGATTGTGGTTGTTGTACTGATTGAATTGATTTAGCAGGTCGATGAAAATTAGTTTTATAAAGTTGTTCAGATTTTTTATGACTGGTAAGTCTATTAACTTTGATTTTATCTATTTTTAATGGTTGCATCTACAAGCAATACTCGTAGTTAAATGTTTAATGCTTTTTTTAAATAAAGTTGTTTATATTTTTGTCCAGGTGTTCATATTAAGAAAAAGTACATATACTTGCGTTATTAGAATTTAAAAAAAGATAAACGTCAAAAAGTAAACTTACAGCTTCCGTTTCTTACCATCGTATAAAAGTTATAAAAATGTTCAAGCCATAAAAATCCCATACATCGAAAATGAAGATCTCAGTAAAGCGTTTGACTGTGTCGACCACCCATTCACACGCTTTTAAGACAACATTTATCCAACGTAAAAGGAGTTTATGCTTGTAATATTATGAACACTGAATCAGGTAGAGGGTCCCGAGAAATGTATCGATATAGTGCAACTTTTGTATGGAATGTGCGAAGAGGGAATCTCACAAGGTGCGGTTTTAGGTTCTATTCTTTTTTCGTATATCGGCGGATATTAACGGTAAAGGCACGTCTGTTTGTCTGTTTTTTGTTTGTTATCGAAATCACCTGGTGAATATTTTAAAATGGATTTAAAACTAAATCAAATATTAGAACGCATTGATTTTACACAACAGCGCGCTCCGCTAACTGTTTATTCTAAACAAGAGTATAATATTGTTGCTAGATTTTTTTCGCTTTATTTTTATAGCGTTATTGAGTTTTTTTTTATGGCTTAGCACTGTAAAAAAATAAGCCTCATAAATGCCTCATAAACTATTCCGACTATTCAATAATTCAAGAGGTATTTTATCCACGCAGAGGTATTTTATTTAATTTAATTTAATTTAATAGTAGTAGTAGTTATAACTAACCTGAACCCTGCTTTCCGTCAATCCGATCCTCATGGCAATTTCTTCCCGCATGAAGATGTCAGGATAGTGGGTTTTGGAGAAACATCTCTCTAGCTCGTTCAATTGTGCCGGTGTAAACCTATCGCAAAGGAATAAGATTAATCATCATCAACCAGAAGACGTCGACTGCTGGACGACCTCTAGACGCTACAATAGCTGAATGATTTGGATGAAACTCGGAACGGTGATAGATTATTTTTCGGAATAACCTATAGGTTACTTTTCATCATCAACATCACCATCATGCGGATGCAGCTGCGGGCGCAGCTAGTAGTAAAATATCTTAGGAGATTAAAATATGCTAAAGTATATTTCAATTTGACTGCCGTATAGCTCAGTTGATAGCACGTCTGCCTTCAGAGCTGCAGGGCGTGGGTTCGATCTCCACCCAGGACAAAATTTATGTGACGAACATAGATGTTTGTTCTGTGTCTGGGTGTAGTATGTATAATAAGTATGAATTTAAAAATATATATATTTATATAAGTATTTTGTCAGCTATCTGGTTTCCATAATACAAGCTTTGCTTAGTATGGGGCTAGATGGCGCTGTGTGAAATGTTCACAAATATTTATTTATGTTTTAGTCTCATTATTCTATTAGTTTCATTAGTCCTGCCCGAGGTTATATTAACACTCCATTTTCTTAATTATTTAAACTCTTGTTATCTTCTGTGGGACCTGAGTATGTGCATGCCAAACGTGTTGATCCTTATCAAGGGGGAGGCCTTCGTCCTGCAATGGACGTGTTCTGGTTGATGATGTGTGATTTAATGTGGCAAAGACCGCATCAATATACATTGCAGAGCAAAATCTTTCTAAATGAAATGGCAGAGTAGGTCAACTGTATCTGTATGCCTACCTCGTCCTATGCCTCTTCTGCTTGGCTGGCTTATCGCTGTCTGACGCTGATGATGACATGCTGACTGGCACTGTGGCCATGTGCCCTCCACTGTGTTGTTGGTGGATCCCACCTGGAGATAAGAATTCCGATTACAACCAAGGAAGCTATACGAAGATCTGTAATTGGAACATGTAAGCAATATAGTATCTGTTGTAGAATGTTCTAAATTGATCTGTTTTTTCAATCAACTATTAAAAAGACTATACATAAATTGTTAGAAACGAATTCTATATCATACATATCACATTATTACTTTTGATCTTGTCAGATTGTTGAAGATTTTTGTACCTATATATTTTTATATACTTTCAGCAAGACGTTCGCCTGGTGGTAAGCGTCACGCCTGCCACTAACAGTAGCAGTGTCAGAATTAAGAACTTGCTAATAATATCCTGCGCCGCACTGCACTGCGCTCGTCACCCTGAGATATCAGATGTTAAATCTCTTCTTACGCAGTATTTTCTGTGGTAACATTGCCCTTCAAACCGGAACACAGTAAGCTTGCACACTACTACTTGGCGATTGAATAACAGGCAAAGGTGCGGTACTTCCCCAGGCGGACTTTGCAGTAGAATCCTACCACTACCACTACAAAAATACTTATATAAAGAAACTTTTTCAGTTACAGAGTAGCGATAGTTCTACGTTTTCATCGTGAGACAAATGCCAAGAATTACAACTCGATTGATAAATTTGGTAGTTGACATTATCTTGCAAGTAATCCATTCAAATGTGCGCGATATGGCTGCACGCCAAGCGCATGGGATACGTAAACAAGTGACAAGTCTTTAGTAAGGTTCGGTAGTTGGTAGTACCTTGCAAGTGATCCGTCCGTATGTTATGCGCAATATGCAGCCGTGGGCCGAGCGCATGGTGCGGTCGGTCGATATTCGGCTTGATTTCGTGCACCTTCTCCTCCGCACACGACTCTTTGTGGCCTGCTGGGAGACAATAGAATCAGTTAGTATAGAATGGGAGACTTTATACTGGGTTTGTTCAAGCGCTTAGTTTCAAGTCTTCCAAGCTGAGATCGCGCTCCTCTATTACCACGTGTATTGCGCAATCAGTCTTTTAATTCTTCATTGCTGAACATTGGCCTGGACCTGGGTGTGTCCTAAAACTGCATCGAGAACCACCGGAGGACGGGCAGCAGCGTCCTCTTAGTTAACGGTGGTAATACTCTGCGATCTCCAAGCCCCCAGCCAAGCGTGGGGATTATGGCAAACCCTCCCTATTAAGGGAGAGGCCTTCGTCCAGTACGTCTTCTGGCTGATAATGATAATGATGAATGAATATTGGCCTACCCTCGAAAGGTGATTGGACCATATCCACCACTCTGGTCCAGGCGCAGTTTGATGAATGCACTACGCCATTGAATTTTGTCTTCGGACGTACACTGTGCAGGTTTCCTAACGATATTTTCCTTCACCGAAAAATCAGTGGCATAAAATTCCGTCCGTAAACTCCAAAGAGCTCATTGGTGCCAACCTATATACGATCTCACGACTCCAAGTCTAGCGGTCTTCCTAATAGACTACCAAATCTCCCTTTGACAATAATAGGCCTGACCATCAACCACTGACCTCTATTATACTAGTATATGAAGTCCAGCGACTTCATATTGTCGATAGCAAATTAAAGCCATTTGATCTTCGCCATTTTGGCGCGGATAGCAAATGGATTGCAGTGTGAGCATCCATGGAACTAATATTTCGTAATACCTACTATTATGACCATTTTAGTACCGGAGATGCTCGAAAGGGCGCTTCAAATCGGCACCAAAACAAACTATAATTTCCAAGACAATAATTAAAATAGTCCAGCGTACTTTTATAATAGAGGTCAGTGCCAACAATGAAGTATTAAAAGGCTGAAGCGGTCAAGAGTCAAGCAGTCAAGAGCTAAAACTCTTATGGCTCGATGCGAAAATCTGCCTACTCCATTAAACAAATCCAATTTACGTGGATAGGAACGTAAGTACGCTAAATTGCCGAAGTTGGCCGAAGTTCGCCGATATCGACCGAGACAAGCGGTTAACGACCGGCGGGATTTTCTATTTTCACGGTTTTCATGGGAGAACGTCTCGTTACGTTCGTCTTAGAATTAATTTTATGAAATTATTAACTGATGCGAGATAGGTAAAGGCCTTTTCTCACCATCAAGCAAATATAAAAATGGTCTAAATAACGAAAACACAAAGATATAGCGTAATTAGCTTGTTAATTTTCTTTGCTGGACTTAGATCTACCCTCAAACGGCGGTTGGGCCATATCCTCTCTGGCCCGCAGTTGGAGGTTGGTGAATTCACAAACACCATTGTATTGTATTTTGTAGTGGTAGGACTCTACTGCAGAGTCCGTCTGGGGAAGTACCAAACCTTTGCTAGTTATTCAAGCGCTAAGCAGCAGTGTGCAATCATTACTGTGTTCCGGTTTGAAGGGCAATGTTACCAGAGAAATTACTGGGTATGCCCGCCGTATGAAGAGATTTAATATCTGATATCTCAGGGTGAAGAGCAGCACGGCGCAGGATTGTGTTCACAATTCTGGCACTGCTACTGTTAGTGGCAGGCGTGACGCTTATCACCAGGTGAACGTCTAGCTCGTCTCGTCACTTGATAGTACAAAAAAATAATTTAAAAAAAATATCTTAGGACGTATGCGGATTTGCTGCGGACCGCGCTCGACTTGAAATCGTGAGATCGCGGATTCGAATCCCGGGCGTATCAATGAGCTCTTTGGAGTTTACTGGCTCAGGTTAAGGAACATTTTGCAAGGTAACATGCATACATCCAGGAAAAATAATAATGGTGTATGTAAATCCACCCTCCCGCAACCGGGCCAGCGTGGTGCAATGGCCCATCACTCTTCGAGGGTAGACCTATGTCCAACGGAGCACAATTAAAAATGCTGATAATGTTCTATTATGCAGATAAAATCCACTCAAAACTTCCTACAAGCTTATTGATAATATATAATAATAACATTTATTGACTACGTTTTTAAAGCTTAAACAGGAAGAAAAGTTATGACCTCCGGCAGGACTCGATTGCATACGACTGCTTTGCCAATTAAGCTACAGAAGTATCTGCCTTAGATGCCAAATTTCCCAACCTGTTACAAGCTACCAACTAAAGCTTTGGTGGCGCCATCTGTAAGGTTTTGTAACACAAATATTTACCCAAGCCGAAACCGTTGCAGGTTCCAAGGCCTAACGAGAGAAGTCGCACTGGCAATACTTTTTGAATATTTTTGTATGAAGTGATGTGTTAAAGGTTTGAGTCCTGCCGGAGGTCATAATTTTTCTTCCTGTTTAATCTTTAAAATATCGAAATACCATAAGTGTGGAATCACTTCATACAAAAATATTTATTGACTACGTTTGAAAAGACACAACTTAACTTAGAAATATGTACATTCAAGAATCTTAAATAAGTAGGTATCTAATAAAGTCTATGGAACTGGCTGGCGCTCGCACTAGTAACGAAACTATTACGAGCGTCAGAGCCCTCCGTTTTTTAGGACCAAGGAAAGGATTATTGGTATACAGAGTAAGGACCGGCGATCGAACCAATACCTATTTATTTTATTTAAATTTTATTTTTGTTTTATTGTATTTTAAATTAAAATTATATAATACTTAATGAAATTAAGTAATTTAAACTGAAATTTTAATAATAATAATGACATTTTATATTTTGTGACATTTCGGACAGTTTTGTAAAATATTTAGTATTTTTGTGTTTGGAACATAATATGGGTCTCGTATCTGAAATAAATGAATTTGAATAGTTTCACAATCGTGATTTTTCCTAAGTGGGCTACCACGACTTTACTAAAATTCAAGGAAATATTCAAAGATTCCTCTTTAGTTTTTTTTTACTCTTTGTTGGCTTCCGCCAGAGGTTACAAACTTTTCCCCGCGACGGCCCGCTAAAATCTTAGCTTTGCGCGAATTACACGGATTAAGGGAGCGTCGTAAACATGCCTTAGCGAAATTGAAACCCGTAAAACAGAACTGTTTCGCCCCTCCATGGGCAGTTTTAGGATTTAGTGTGTATACTTATTTTTTTCTTAGACAATTATATTGTAAAGACAATTTACGAGTACTTGCGACTCGGATAACGAGGGTTCCGGACCACCACATGTACAAAGGAAATCCGCGACAGTATCTAACCAATGTTCTAGGAAAACAACCGGCTACCTATTACCATTTACGAGATATACGTCGTTATAGATCAAAAACAGGCGAACTAACATATATAACATATATATATATATATATAAGTCACCCTAAAAAGGAATTTCAATTTATGTTCGACAAGATGTTCCAGTTTTTAGTATATTTTTTTTCTATCATTTAGGTACGTACTTCGTATCTTTTCTGTAGTTACTATGAAATATGCTAGGGTTACTTATTGATGCCAGTCCTAAGATAAGAAAAACCACGTTTCAGCCTTAGGGAATACAATTTTTATGGACGCAGCACATACCACCACAAGGACGAACGAAACAGTTGCGATAAATGAGTGGCGCGAGCAGATTTTCGCGAGTTTTTGGGGACTAAAGAACGGAAGCCAACCGAACAGATTAATCATTCAAGTTTTGGCTTGAGAAATGACCATATATTAACAAATTATCAATTTTTAGATTTTTCCCATAACCAGTGTTATGTGAGCTTGCTTCTTGCCAAATTTCGTGATTCTAGGTCTGCGGGAAGTGCTCTATGAATTATGATTTACCTGCGAGTCTAAAAAACACTAAAAACACTAGAAAAATAGCTTTAATTTTTGATTGCATTGACTTAGAAATTTGTTTTTTTAAAGCTCTAAGGGACCGTGGACTTATGAATTTGATATTAATTTCAACTTGATACCTCTACTCGTTTCAGAGAAAAAAACCTTGAGAGACAGACAGACAGACAAACAGACAGACAGACATACGGACAACGAAGTGATCCTATAAGGGTTTTTTTCCTTTTGAGGTACGGAACCCTAAAAATGGTAAAGATGACGTTAATCGAACTTTATTCCCAAAAAAATTGAGTTTTTTTTATACAATCAAGTGACGAGACGAGCAAGACGTTCGCATGGTGATAAGCGTCACGCCTGCCACCAACAGTAGCAGTGTCAGAATTGTGAACTTGCGAACTCAATCCTGCGCTGCACTGCACTGCGCTCGCCACCCTGAAATATTAGATGATAGATCTCTTCATACCCAGTAATATCTCTGGTAACATTGCCCTTCAAACCGGAACACAGTAATGCTTGTACACTACTGCTTGGCGCTTGAATAACTGGCAATGGTGTGGTACTTCCCCAGGTGGACTCTGCAGTAGGGTCCTACAACAAGCTAAGCTGCTCGAAATTTAACCAATAAAATTATAGCTCATGATAATGATAAAACATTTAGTGTTTTTTAAAATTGTACTGAATTTTTTGTGTTTATATGATTCGTGCCTAAAATAATTTAATTCACTGGCAATCTTACTATGACTCTGTAATTCAATTGGCTAGTAATTGTCTAGAATAATAGGCTAGATGACTGGTTGTTTTTTATTGTCCTATTAACATGTGGCCCATAAATATAGCTGATTAATGAAAAGATAATGAAAATCTGCTCAAAAATAAGCAACTTATAAGCATTTTAATATCATGCAGACAACATTACCCTCCTTTTTTGGGCAATCGTGTAATACAGTTATTCAAAAATTTTATTATTACGTGGTAAAGAAAGGTTTTGTGGTGTGGTATAGAGAGAGGTGATGGATGAAGGTGGTATTTTATGGCTCTACATCTAAGTAGGTACTATTAATATTTTACTATATTGGTACTATATTGGTGTGTACCTGTTAGGTACCTACTTACTTATTATACTCTCTAAAAGTGTCTGTGGCTGTGTGTGTGTGTGTGTTTGTGTGTAAGTGTATATGCCTGTGTGCATGTGTGTATCTCTCTCTCTCTCTCTGTGTGTGTGTGTGTGTCACCATCACCACGCTTAGCAGGCGGCTTGGGGATCGCAGAATGCACACCACCGTTAACCAAGAGGACGCTGCTGCCCGTCCTCCGGTGGGTCTGGTTGCAGTTTAAGGACATACCCAGGTTTGTGTGTGTGTGTGTGTTTGTGTGTGTTATTAATCACAATTAAAACAACATTTTTTGCGATATTATTCTCTAGAAGTACGTTTATGTGCATTTATGTTCCTACATTTGACATTTAATTACTGAAACCCATTTTGGGTTTAACCTCTTAAAACTGCAGTGGCAAAGTGCTAAAAGTAAATAAACTGATATAAACTAAACTAACTATCTATTGATACTAATCTTTAACTTTGATAAATTTCTATCATCGAAATAATAAAATTCACGATTACATATATTTATTCATTTACATTTTTATAGCGCCTTAAATTCTTTAATAGTGTGTTTCTGGCGGGATTAAGGTTTATCTATAAAAAAAACAAAGCAGTTTTCACCCCTGATCGCCCCCATTTAGGGTGCCGCACAATTTCTGCGGGTAAGTTTATTAACTAAGTATATTGGCAAGGGTGTTGATAGTTATGAATATTTTATCTTGTTTGCGGGAAATAATTCGATGCTCGTAATCATTGTTGGATAAATACTTAGGTTAATTTTTAAGACTTTGCACAAATGTTTCTTGATCATATTGAAAACAAATCAAGATGGTCTACTTTTTAATTTCAGAGGATCAAATTCAACAATTGTCTGGAAATCAGACCAGCATTATGTTTTTTTGTTTTCATTGTGAATTTAATTAAGGCACGGTTCTTCCATGTTCCGAGGAATACGTTTGTTACCGAAGTCGATCGTCGGTCTTGTGCAGTTAAGGCCACATTTAGCGAAACTCATTTAGAGTATTTTTTATAATAAAGTTTATATTTTAGTAAACTGACCAACTGCGAGAGCTTAAAGTGGGGCAACACTATCTTAAGATTTAGTGGTATAACTGGACTAAACTATTTTAATAACTTAAAAAAATCCCTAAACATCAAAGGTATCTATAGGTTTAGAGAGCAAACGACAAAGTGGACGTAGGTACGGTTTGTATAATCACATTTAATAAAAAGTTAAAAAAAAATGCTAAATTAAAAGTAACTACATACTGTTATAGCTAATAATGATTACTAATAAATATAAATTATACTTAGTTCTAATTTCTCTTTTCGTATAAATACTACCAAATTCATTAGGTAATTCAGAAAACCTAACGTAATTCTTCGTACCTTAGAAAATTCGTATAAGTACTACGTAACGTATAATCTGAAAATTAAAATATTTAGTGCTTGCTTTAATTGAATGTGAACATATTGTAAACACCATATTTTATATTTCCTAGTAAAGTACGTACATCTAATTTTGCAAGTTTTCATTGACAACTAGGCAATAATATTTCAGTTCAGCCAGATAAGGGTTGCGATATTTATATCCACCTTAAGCTTCCAAAGACTCTAGTAATGAATAATTATCTAAGACATACCTACACTATAGGAATGTATGTAATATGTGGTCTAAAATAACGCCCTGAGACTCATATGACGAGTGAATAGTTAGTATGTAAAACAACTGACACTGGCTAGCGGGAAAAAACCGAAAATCAGGCTGATTGGCTTGCCTTGAAAGAGAGAGAGGCATATCGTCGTCAGCCATAAGACGGCCACTGCTGGACGAAGGCCTCCCAATAGAGGGGTGTTGCCATAATCCCTACGCTTGGCAGGTGGCTTGGGGATCGCAGAATGCTCACCACCGTTAACCAAAAGGACGCTGCTGCCCGTCCTCCGGTGGGTCTGGTTGCAGTTTAAGGACATACCCAGGTCAGGAGAGGCCTATGCCCATCAATAAATAAATATAAATATCGGTGGTAATTTTTCACACAGCGCTATCTAGCCCCAAACTAATCAAAGCTTGTAATAAGGAAACCAGATAGCTGATAGATTACTTATAATAACACCATGAAAACCACCATAATAGACCATGAAAACTTGATTATGACGATGATAATACCGTAGATGTTTTAGAAATTCTATAATATGCTATGATATGCAGAGCATAATAATAGAATATGTATTGAAAGCGTTCTAATCTTCAGTGATAAATTGTGTATATTTTATTTTATTAATTAGTATTAGGTATTTTTGTAGTTTATTAGACTTATTTTAGGTAACACTCACCTCCTAAAGCTGTAGCAGTGAGGTTATTGAGCATGGCCTCAAAAGGCCAACCCTGGCCGCCCCCTATTTCGACATCCTTTCCACCACTTCAGCACAAAACTTTCCAAAATATTCCTCTGAACACTGTAAAGTCCTTACAACTATCGTATCACTTGGTTTCAGTGCACTTTCTCATGAAAACGTTTTTTATTGTCTAGCTTTCCCGGTACGCGCGTTCCACGATCATTTTTCTTTTTTTTAATTTGGACTTTTTGTGAAGTTAGACGCTTGAAAAATCCATCGACACACCCACGTCACGTCAAAAAGGACGAAATTCCAGCGAAAACCCGCTTTAATACAAAATAATTAGCGCTTTATTAAACCCAATTAGTTTTAATTACGACTCCGTTCAAACTTATTTACACACTTAATTTTTGTTATAAAATTAATATAACCCGTTTAGTATCAATTTGTATAAATTTGCAGTTTGATTGGTTCGCCCTTAAAATGATCGTTTAATGTGGAAACCGACGGACGACTGGTACAAAAACAGATAGTGCTCACATTGTTGCCGACCGTCTCGCAGCGCAGCATCTGAAGAAATATATCCATCCCTCTCAAACCCTCAACAAACTTCCCATCACCTCTCCCTTTCCCTACGCTTGCATCAGTAATGGATGCTTACATTTTGTTTACGTTCGATTTGAACAAACGAATAATCTATTATTTCATTCGTGCACGTATTATTGATACGGCCTTTGCGTTCATCCAATATTCATGCCCCCACAATTGTCTATCCGTCTCCCTCCAATACTTCCATCCGGGCCGTCGCTTGACGATCGCTGTCTTCCTCTCTCGAAGGTTTAGCGTATCGAACGCGTTCTCAGTTCAAATTCCGACCAATAGGAGAGCAGAGAAATCACTTTGAGCGCCCAGGGTTGGCACCCACGTCGTGAAATTGAAATATTATTGCTATACCGCTCGCAGGGCGTGCCGTTCTTTTGTAATGGAAAAAACAAATACAGGCTGTGTGTCCGTGATATAAGTCGCTATAGCTTGGTAAATAAGAGTACTCGAGATCCGCTGGAAATATTTCAACCGGTACGTTTGGAAACGTCGGCGTTGAGTGCGATTTCTTGTAAAGGCGCCTTAATTTTCGGACGTTGGTGAATAAGGAATGCGATGGCTACTTGATAAAATTCGAATGGGGTTCTTTTATTTTTGTCTCTGCGATTTTGTTTTCGTCTGAGGGTTAATGTTGTGGCTGTTATGGAAATGGCTTTAGTTTTTTGTTTGATAAAGTTAATAAGTCCGTAGAGGCTGTGTGACCAGCCCTAGTGTTAATTTACTGAATTTCGATTCATTTCCGTTCAGACCACGTAGTATCGGTCCGCATCAAAAATTCTGGAACAAGCAACCAGGACCAACAATTTAACGTGTCATGTGACCCACGGTACCACTCAAATGTAAATGCCACTCACGGGCACCCATCCGAAGACTGAACATCATCATCATCTTATGGATCATCCGTTTCATAACATCGATGGTCTTTTAGAACCATCTAGTGGCTCGGAATCGAAACTACCACCCTAGTCGCCACACACAAATGGCATCGGGCGCGGACAAGGCACGGGCTCCATTCAGATTTCATACTAAATGTATTGCAATAAGGCACAATTTAGAACACACCGAACGACGTTCATCGGGCGTGCATCGGGCTCGGACGCGCCCTATCGGCGTTATTCGGTGTGTGCCTTATTTCAATGAGTTTAGTATGAAATTTGAATGCAGCGGCAAGCCACCCGTGCCATGTCCGCGCCCGGCGCATTTCTGTGTGGCCTGCGCCGTACGAGGCGCGTCTTCTAATGGTCCTAAGGGCTCCTGCGACAATTGTTACTTAGACCTTTTTTGATTCAGAACTAGAAGAACCAGTGATCTTCGTACCACGGTACCGTCCAGGGTACCACCATTTTTTTTTCTAAATTTCTCCAGCATAAAGACGAATAAAACAAAACTAAATTATGATATATGTTGAGCCATTTTCAAGATTTTGTGAGGGTATATTTTATGAGCCACGGCAATTAATTTTTATCCAATCCAACTCGGTTGGGCAGCGTTCGGAAAATTGCGTAATATCTTCTCGTCCAAAATCCCGCAGTGTCTGAAGACAAGGGTATACGACCAGTGTGTGTTGCCAGTGATGACATATGGAACTGAAACGTGGTCTTTAACTGCTGGCCTTTTGGAGAAACTTAGAGTCACGCAACGGGCAATGGAGAGAGCTATGCTCGGAGTTACTTTGCGCGATAGAATCCGGAACGAGGATATTCGCCAAAGAACCAAAGTTACCGACATAGCTCGCAAGGTTTGCAAGTTGAAGTGGCGCAGGGCAGGCCACATCGCTCGAAGAACTGACAACCGATGGGGAAGAAAGGTTTTTGAGTGGCGACCGCGAACCGGAAGACACAGCGTAGGAAGGCCTCCCACTAGGTGGACCGACGATATTGTAAAAGTTGCGGGCAACTGGCAGGTTGTCGTACAGTGTGGCGGTCTAAGGGGGATGTCTTCGTTCAGCAGTGGATGTCTCCGGGCTGATGATGATGATTAATTATTTTTTATATAATTATACCATTATACCTGCAATATGTATAGGTATAGATAGGTTTGCGTTTGACTACACCCTACCTGATGTCCTGCAACAATCGTCCAATAATTTATCTATACAAACCTTTTCAGGAAGATGTTTCTATCCTTTGTTTTTGTTGCATGGAGATGGAAGAACGTTGAGTGTATAAAAGAATTTCATAAAGCTGCAATATTAAACGTTGGCTGCGCGCGTTCTTCACTTTTTCGACAGAACATAGGTAGCTATTTGAAAATATAGGTACAGGGTGTTGTCAGAATCTTTTTAATTTTCTAATAGGCACTAAAGACAATAATAGACAATAGGCAATAGTTTATTCGTGGCAAAAGTATAAACAAAACAACAGTTACACAGAACACGGAAAAGTAAAACACAAATAAAAAAATGTTTACCTTTTGCCCCAAACCGGCCCCAACTGAGCATGATGCCGGTTGCGGAGCTGGTCTTCCGCTGGGCCCGGCAGGTGACGTCACGCACGCGAATATCACATGATACAAGGCAAATGGAAGCTTAATTACATACACAAAACCAATATCACATCACATAAATAGATATAAAATATACTTACAAGAAAAACTTAAAAAACATTATCCGATCCGATGACATTCGAAAAATGAAAGGATAAAAACCCATCACTACGGCTTTTAACTGGCAACACTTTTTGAAAAATCGCAAAGAATAATAATAAGGAAGGCGTTTTGGCGGGAACACGGAAAAATCATGACGTTGCATTCTATTATTTTCTTAAGCTTGTGTTTTTTCGCAAATTAATGATTAAAACCTTTTTTTTCTAAAGTGTTGAAAACTAATATATCCTATGTAAATACATTCTTCTCCTTAGCACGTACATTTTTCAAACACTGGCTGGAAAGTATTTACATATAATACTACGCTTTTAGAAAAATACGGTGTATACAACCGACTTCAATTTCGACTACTTGGATGACATCTTCATATTTTCCAGATATTTTGATTTATTTTATTTACAAACTACTGAACCGATTTCGATAAAATTTATATGGGACCACCTCTGAAGTATTACCTACCAAACAAGAAAAGAATCATCAAAATTTATTTCTAATTGGCGGAGTAATCGGGTAACATAAATACAAAAAAGTAATGCTGTCGAATTGAGAACCTCCTTTTTTGAAGTCGGTTGAAAACTAGTAGCGCCCCACGGTTTCCTGGAATAAAAAGCATTTTTATTGTTATTCCAAGGTATAAGTTAGTTAGCTCTATACCGAATTTCTTCCAAATCTGTATGGATGTTCTTGCGGGACCTGGACACCTGGACCTGGGTATGTACTAAAACTGCAACCAGAACCACCGGAGCACGGGCAGCAGCGTCCTCTCCGATAACGGTGGTGAACAATCTGCGATCCCCAAGGTACCTGCCAAGCGTGGGGATTATGGCAACACGTCCCTATTAAGGGTCAGGCCTTCGTCCAGCAGTGGAAGTTTTCTGGCTGATTGGTGTTCTTGCGGGATTGAGTAACAAAAGACATCCAAACATTATATTATATCAGCTTTGACATTTATAATAAATTAGTAGGATCTGTGAAATGGCAGAGATCCGTAGTAGTGTTAGAACCAAATAAATAATTTTCAGGCTATAAGCGTGAAATGTTGTCTTTGTGCTTGTTCTGGAATATTTTGTAATGCCCGACATTTTATTCCAAAGTCTGCGTGACATTACAGCACTCCAACTCTACCTTCTGAGATACAAACTAATGATTTACCATTATCTAAAAAAGTTTCCCTGTGTATGTCCTTAAACTGCATCCAGGACCACCGGAGGACGGGTACTCGTAGCAGCGTCCTCTCCGTTAAAGGTGGTGAACATACTGCGATCCCCAAGGCACCTGCCAAGCGTGGGGATTATGGCAACACCTCCCTATTAAGGGGGAGGCCTTCGTCCAGCAGTGGATTATTCGGCTGATTGGTGTTCTTGCGGGATTGTGTAACAAAAGACATCCAAACATTATATTATATCAGCTTTGACATTTATTATATTAGTAGGATCTGTGAGACAAAGTGGCAGAGATCCGTAGTAATGTTACATAGAACCAAATAAAGATTTTTCAGGCCATAAGCGTGAAAAGTTGTCTTTGTGGATTTTCCGGGACATTTTGTAAGGCCCGACATTTTATTCCAAAGTCTGCGTGACATTACAGCTCTCCAACTGTAGAGTTGAGATACGAACTAATGATTTATCATTATCTAAAAAAAACTGCCAATCTGAACAGTTCATCAACAGCCACAAGCCGTCCACTGTTGGGCGAATACCTTCCCTTTAATGGGGGAAGGGTTGCCTTAATTTCCACGCTTGGCAAGCGGCTTTGGGATCGCAGAGTGCTCACTACTGCTAATAGAGAGAAATAAATAAATTAATTTATTAATAAATCAATATATATAAAAGGCTCTGTCCTGACTGAGTGACAGACAACGCACAGCCCAAACCGCTGGTCGTACAGACTTGAAATTTGGAGGGTGTATTTGTCTTGATGCGGAGGGTGTACTAAGAAAGGATTTTTCGAAATTCTACCCCCAAGGGGGGGAAAAGGGGGCGGAAGTTTGTATGAAAGTCCATTGTTATTGAACTTTTAGTCACGAAAATTTGGATTTGGATAATTCATTTAAAATAATAAATACTGTTTACAAAATATTTTTTGACAGGGACTATTTAAGTGGGGGAAAGGGGGTGGAATGTTGTATGGAAAGTTCTTTGTTTTTGAAGTTATAGTAATGAAAATTGATATTTGGGTAGTTCATTCAAAGGAAAGGGGGGAAAGTTGCGGGGGGGGGGGGGGGAGTCGGAGTTGGTAGAGTCGGTCGAGTCGGTCGAGTCGGTAGAGTCGGTGTTAAAGTGGTGAATTTTGGGAGCGGGCTGAATTTCTTCCGTACGCGGACGAAGTCGCGGGCGACCTCTAGTAAATAAATAACCAGTACAGTGTGGCACAAGATTTTGTTCGCAACTTTACAACTTTACAAATCTGGCACTGCTACTGTTATTGGTAGCAATGATGCTATTTTTTTAAATTTACGCAAAGTTAAATCACATCCTGTATGTTACAATTACGTCCGCTACAGACGTTTCCACTTGGCTCCCTTTGCCAGGTGAGGAGGAAGGGAGGGAGGAGAAGAGGGGAGGGGAGGCACGTGGCGCAGGAATGTAATTTAAAATGTACCTGTGTCTGCCGAATCGTAAGCTCTTGTGCTCTTATTAAACGAAAAATGTAGATAAACCTGTAAAGTTGCTTTAGGTGGACAGGTACTATATATAGGTAGGTACATAGAGATCGTGTATCGTGACCTTTCTTGTACACAACCACTAATGTAAAGCACTCTACGCACCATCTTGTATGCTGTACAGCCCGCCAAGGCTGTGCTGGACGTAGCATCGTGCACGTCGTGCGCGTCGTGCGCGCATCCAGCTGCGGGATGCTTAGAGAGAGAAACTAGCATGTTCCTCTGTGTTTCTCTGTTTGTCTACGGCTGAAACGAGGAGTGAACAAAGGGAGTGAACGAGTTATTTTTTTTGTTATTTTGCCCCCACAAGGTAGGCTAAAGCCGTAAGACCATACCACCTGGTCATACGTCAACGATTCGTTTTTGTTTGTTTATTTAGTCCGTACTTGAGGCATTCCACAGACAAGTGGAATTTGTTTCTTTCAATGAATTTTGAAGGCGTTTTGCAGTCCATTTTGACGTGATGTCACCTCACGATCCAAGCTTAGAGCTTGAGGCAATGAGGCAGTACAAAAAAAACAAAAAAATGGAATCTGCTGTACAGCAAGCTTATACACGATCGTTCTGCTGTACAGCCCGCCAAGGTAATGTTCGTTCGCGGTGGTGGGGGCACTCGCTGGGTGCAAAACGCGTCCAGCAAGTCCAGCAAGCGACATTCATTCATTTATTCATTCAATTTGCTGTACGTCAAGACTATTCACTGTCGTTTTGCATCGTTCATTGTGCATGGCCTTGGCGGGCTGTACAGCAAGCACGATGGTGCGTAGAGTGCTTAACACTTTTGAGTTTCACAATACTGGCCGCATGCAACCCAAAAAAGGATTTTTCGACACACTTTAAAAACAAGTAACTTTAAAAAAAAACACTTCCAATTGATATAAATAAATAAATAATTATCGGTGGACATTTTTCATACAGCGCCATCTATCCCCAAATGATATGATACCACCTCGAGAGTATACCCATTTAAATAATATATTTTTTGAATCGGTGTACAGCTGACGGAGAAACAGGTGTAAAAAATGTACATACAAACACAGTCGAACATTGAACCTCCTCTTTTTTTAAGTCGGTTAAAAAGAAGCTCGTTGTATATGGCCTGACCTTGCGCTGACCAGACACGTGACTGCCATTTTACTTTATGTGCCACAGATCAAAACTATTTTGCTGTTTTTGTCTGGCAAGTATAGTCAGCACCATCTATCGATTTGATGAGGACAACTTTTTTTAAAACATGTTTGGAAAATCTCTCATCAAAAGGACATGACATACGTACAGTGATAAACTTCAAAGTCACCTGTCAAAAACACTACAAATAAATTGATACTAACTCGAATAGACAGTAATCGCCGACACGCGTCGTTCTAATGTAATTCGTCGAACAAAATGCAATAGAGGAACAGCAGGCGTAGGAGAGAAAACGTAAAATCAGAAGAATAAAAATCTATGTTAGAATATTTTAACGTCTGGTTTTCAAATTATTTTTGGTTTTTGCAATCTACAGGGTTACCCAAAACAGTAGTACTAAGACGAAAGTCAGGAGGTCTGGAGGAAATTTTTGTGAACAAGTTTTACCATTGGGCCAACCCTAAGAAAAAAATCTGCTGTACAATTAGGTAGGTATTTGACTCCTTCAATTACTCCATACATTTTGTCTAAGGTTAATGACATTTTGTCTATGGAACAGAACATTTTGTTCGCTTTTTTATTCTTGAACCCATTGTTAAATGTATACTGATTTAATTTCTTAAAACGAGTTAGCGTAAGCGTAAAGTAGCGCTAATTCAAGCTTTTAATAAAGTGTTCTTCTTTTGAAAACAAAGTAAGATAATTCTTAAAAGCACCTGCATTAAAAGCAACACAACAATGTTACTACCTCTAAACTCCAAACAAACAAACAATAAAACATAAAAACACCATTAATGCGTACCAGAGGCGCTAAGCGATGATTTTTAATAAAAAATACACCCTTGCTTTAATATCCGATATGCCTAAGGGTATCTCATTCTCTTAACAGTAGAAAAACTTATATTCTAACCACTTATTTGCAAATTTGAACCCAAACTCTATACGGATATAGATTAAAATGTATTTGCTGACTTATCAAATTTAGCTATGAGTCGTGACAGATAAAGTTCAAGCTAATGTGCTTCACATTTCGCTAGAGTTAAGGTAGAAATCAGTTTAGAAATCAAATACAGTTAAGACCATTATTATTGCTCGAAATCTTTGCATAAAGTAAAACCACGCAGTTTATTATAAGTTAATACGCACCCGCCTTAGCCCGGTGTAGAATAAATGTAGAGCGTGCCAAAAATGTGGTCGCACTTAAAATACAGATTTTCGAGTTTATAGCCAAAGGGACATTTTCACATTACTCACATTTTTCACATTATAAAAATTAAGCTCTTTGTAGATGGCGCTGACCAGACGTGGCTGTCTTTGTCAAGTTTTTTATTTTATTTTAGTGCCACAGATCAAATATTATGCTGTTTTTGACTGTTACCTCAGAAGAACAAAAGGGTTATAAATACTGTACGTCTGTCACGTCAGCGCCATCTATCGAGTTGAAGAGAAATACTATTTTTTAATTTAATTAATTTAAAACACATTTATTGCAGGTAACAAGACCCATAGAGTTAGCAAAATACAATTAACATGTCTAGAAATAAAATTTCAATGTCTAGAAATACAATAATAACTTTCAAATATAGCAAATAATATATGTCAAAATAGAATAAACATGCAAAAATAGAATAATAATTAATTTAAAAAAATATAATATATTATTCTGAATATTATTGCCTGTCAGAAAACCTCCCGAGCGTCGAAAATCACATTTCATCTGCGATTGTCATCCTACTAACCACTAAACTCTTCCGCGCAGCGAAATGTTATCAAGCCAATCCTTCCTCCGAGCTTCTGCAGGACTGTGTCATAGAGGTGTAGTTTGACGGGTGTTAAAGGAGCTCAAAATTCAATACCTAAGATGAAAAATCAGTTTGCGTACCATTCAATTTTAATGTCCTTAAATCAGCTGAATTAAATCTGACTGTTGAAATCTTTTAGGATCAAACAAAAGTCTCTACGGTGTTTCAAAATATATTATTTTCTCTGTTTTATTTCTGTATATTTAAGATTTAATGTAATTTAGCACTTTCTCCACATTAAATTAACATATTAATTAAAATATCACCATAATTCAGCCTATCATTATTAAAAGCTGCAAAAAGGCATATCCCAGGGCATGAGGGCACGCTACTTAATCCGATCTTTGGCGTCCTGCATCTAACTACTGCCAGGTACCCTAAATGTAAAGTCAATCCATTAAAATTGATATACAGGGTCAGTTCTAATCAAATGTATATATGTATAAATGCTTTGAAAAAATTGTGCCAAGCATTCAAAAATGCTACAAAACAACATAAAAAGTGTTTTAGCCCTTAATATTGCACTGCACTACACAGGCAACCCCAGTTCATTGTCTATTGTAATAAACTTACACGGTTTTTAACTTCGTCGTCCCTCGGTCATGCTATCTCGCGGGAATGTGGCTTCATACCTCATTTGTTTAGTGCATGAGCACTGAATAAAGTAACAAGAGATAGTACCTATACTCATGGCAATTATATTAGAAAACATTTTGGGTTGCGGGCTTGCCGGGAATCCACAAAAGCAGAATCGTACAAAAGTTTTGACACTGTTCCGCCGGAAATTTGTAGCGAGAGTGAAAAAAAATGTTTTTAATGCGGCTGGTTTTGCAAATTAAAAAAAACACATTTGTGTCACAGATAACAATAATACTGCTAAAATAATATATTGGTATAGTTTGAGAAAAGCCATGTGCAACTGTTTAATAGAAAAAAACCTTGAGTTGTAAATCTATTTATGTATCCAAAGTTTTTGTAACCGTGACACATAAATTTAATCGTAGAAGGTACTGCAGGTATAACTGAGTTGAACATGAGTAGGTACAACGCGGATATGTAGATACAATGGGAACTATATCAGTACAATCCAGCCCGTGGTTTCAGCCCAGCTGCTGCATGTACAAATTGTATCCGCAGCCAACTCACACTTTTCCCTAACCCCGCAATAAGCTCCGCCCGGCCAGTCAACATTAGAGATGTGCCTAGATGCGCTACCGTAACTTACTGTACACACAATAGGCTAGATGACTCTCATAATTATTTATTTAACAGAGATCATAAATCTAGTTATTATTTTACCTTATATTAAATCTTTAAAATTCCACATATTCCTAAACGAAAGTTATAAGTCTGTTGGGTACCTCTTTACCATACGGCACTGAAATGTTGTGTAGTGAAACTCTCCACAGTTGCAGTTATCCTAGTTATTTAGTTGTCAATAAAAATAAAAACATAGTATATATTTTTAACCATAGGCTATATTTTGTAACATAGGCTATATTTTTAAACATAGGCTATAGTTTTAAACATAGGCTATATTTTCTCAGCCATTCGGGTGTAACTTAGCGGCGGATAAAATTTAACGGGTTTAATCCAGTGTTTGTATAAAATGCTCACAGATTAAAAACTTTCTTAAGTATCTTATAAATAGTCTCATATGTGGGATATAGGAAGTGATGTGAAAACGTGCTAGAAGTACATGTATGTACTTTTTTTTATACATTCAAGTGACGAGACGAGAAATTGTGAATCATTTTAATTTATTTATTTACGAAAAACAGTTCTAACACCTTAACAGTTCAATAAATCGATGCTACACTAAAGTTATATTATTATTCATTAGTAAATACATAATATATACCTTACTATTACTATAGATATTATTTAATATTCAAATGTTCACTAACTCTGTGTGCCGCTACCAAAAAATGAATTTCGTAATTGCAAAATGTTTTGGATGTTTTTTTATCAACTTTGATAGCTGTTAAACGTATTCATATACCTCTTCGTACTTATGGAGACAGTTTATATACTAACTAAGAGAGATTAAAACTGAGACTACTGTTTATAACCATCACCAGAAAAGTGACTAGGTCACTCGTCTACGGGTAAAATTAGATAACGCTAGGTGATTTAAGTTACCGATAACCGTAAACGAAACGGAAATTTACGGAATATTTTCACATCTCTACAGTAAACGCTCGCCGGCATACAAACGGCGCTTAACTAGCGCCAAACAAACATATTTCAAACTGTATTAAAGCCTGATTTATAAAACGGCTTTATTTCCCGAGAAATGGGGAAAAAATTCGCGATGGCAACACCCATGTTTTTTATGATCGTGCCAAATGGAGGATTAGGGCGGTCAAGTTTATTTTGGACTACATTTATGATGGGATTAAGGGTATTGGGAGTTTTGGCCAAGTTTTGGGAGATTTGCTTTTATTACAAGGCAGTGTTGGCCAATACTGTTTGAGACAAGAGTACGCCACACGTTTAACTATTGAAAGTCCTCGCTCGTCAGATTCTTAGCATCAGCTGACCTGTGTTGAAAAGCCTAGCCTTTCAACTAAAAGAAAAAACTTCAAATCAAATAGAAATCAAATTTCTAGAGTAGGTAAGTAGTAATGGCAAAAACTGAATCTAACTTCAATAAAGAGTAGGTTTTTCAAATAAAGAGTAGGTGTTAGAGAATTAGAGTCAGATTTAGAGAGTTTCGCTATTTCGCTATTTTTGTTCATTTGAACGACGTCGACGGACGTATTCTAGGATATAATAGTAAGTACTCATCACTATGAACAACTTTTACTATGGGGCCGCCTCTGATATCGCTAAAAAAAACAACTACTCACATTTCGTTGAGAGTGAATTACCTTTTTCTATGTAAAAGCAGATTTTTTCACGATTTCAGAGGTGATCCCATAAAAAAAGTGAGTACTATTATATCCTAGAATAAATCGTCGTTTAAATGAACATGATGAATGTATGTATTGTACAAGTAAATAGGTACACGTGATGACGATGTATTGAATATTTCATGTTGTTTTTTAATACATGTTTTTTTGTGATTTTCAGTTATGGTCTGCACCTGCGTGACGCTTTACGTCCAGTTGTCGGAATAATTAACGTGCAATTAATGATGTATTAAACAATGCGCTAAATGGGCGGTTACACTATATATTTGACTTTGAATATCGCCTTACGTCTAACGACATTAATAATGCCACTAGCCCATTAGCGTGCTAACACCCGGCCATATCTGCGTTCTGTATCAAATACCGCGCTAAATAATGACAGGCAGGTGAAGCCCTAGCCTGGACCTGGGTATGTCCTTAAACTGCAACCAGACCCACCGGAGGACGGGCAGCAGCGTCCTCTTGGTTAACGGTGGTGACCATTCTGCGATCCCCAAGCCGCCTGCCAAGCGTGGGGATTATGGCAACACCCCTCTATTAAGAGGGAGGCCTTCGTCCAGCAGTGGACGTTTTATGGCTGACGACAAAAGCCCTAGCATAACAGGTATTGGTGGTGGTGGTGGCCTAATCGGGAGACGGCTTGGCTTGAATCGTTAGTTCCCGGCTTTCAAACTCAAGCCCATAACAATAAGCTCTTTGGAGTTTATGTACGTATTTTCTTACCACTTGCTTTTCGGTGAAGGAAAACTTCGAGAGGAAACCTGCATACGTCTGGAGGAGAAATTAAAACATAACACAAAAAAAACTATTAAAACAGGCTGATTATGCTTGTGATTTTAATTTTATTTTGACGTCATGTCTAGTTGATTTAAGTTGAAGCGTTACATAAAGGGCGGTGCACACGACGCGTGCCGATGACGTGGGCAGGTGATGCGCGCTCCGCTCATCATCTGTTGGGGCTATGCGGGGTGTTGCGTTTGGCTCTTTACGTGATAATATTTTATACGCAAAATATGGTGGTTATTATGTTATGTTACTATGTGGTCGATTCTGGCGGTTTTAGTTGACAGTTCTAAACTAACTAAAGTATTGCTGTCACTTTTTTACTAGGCATGTTAGCTAAGGACAGCAATACTTTAGTTAGTTTAGAACTGTCAACTAAAACCGCCAGAATCGACCACCTTGTAGACATAAAATTATATAGAGAGTAAAAGCGATGATAGATTCTAGATGGAAATTTTGGTACAAGTTTGATACAATCGTTTTAGGCAATCGTGCTGCGGCTTGTAGTATGATAGCGGTCAAATGCAGGAATATAATGCAAATTAATCTTGGGTACTCATTTATATTATTTAATACATATTTTTATTATATAATATATTATAATATAGGTCGCTCTTATTACTAATGTTAGAATTGTAAAAATTATGATGACTTAAAGAGTAGGACACTTTTCTTTTTTCTTTCTTTGTGGTTTGGTATGTCCTAAAATTGCATCCAGAACCGCCGAGAGGACGGGCAGCAGCGTCCTCTCTGTTAACGTGGTGAGCATTCTGCGATCCACAAGCCGCCTACTAAGCGTGGGGACTATGGCACCCCTCCTTATTAAAGGTGAAGCCTTCGCCCATCAGTGGACTTCTTCTGGTTGATGATGTGATGAAACTTTTTGCAGGGTACTTCCATATTAGCAATAAGTGCTTTTAAAACATTATTTCTCTGTTTTATGAGTTTTAAACAGTTTAATTTTACAGGTCATTTTTAAGTATGAATTATACACCTAGTGAAAATGTTTTAAAATGTTATTGAAAGAAATTAAATTGGTAACCACAATGTAGATGATAAATGTTTCTAGTTTGTATCGCCAACAATATTAAATTTGGCGTATCTAAAAAATATTTTATTGATTTCTGCACAGAAAACCAATATAACTGAACTACACATTTATATTAAAAAACCGCCGAAAATTATTCTATTTTAGTTCCAATGCGAACAAAATACAATATCATAAAGGCAAAGGTGCATTTAATAGTAACTTGATTGATGTTTATTACAAGAGGGTTACTGTACTATTCGCTACCCAATTTACCAATACACCTTTGATATCAATTCCTCGCCCTAAAGTAAACGTAATAAAGACTATTTTGCAATAACTTTGATTAGTTGAAAGTTGGAGTCATGGTGGTGATTCATCAAAGGTATTGTCTAGGTATTGTTAATGTATCTATGCGTATATTGGAGCAGGAATGTATCGTGTGAATAGATCTTAATTAAAACACAGCATTTGATTTGATTCTGTTTGACGTGGAATTTTTATTGCAGTTCCAGGTGACATTTCTAATAATGATAGAAAGGGATGATCGGACCTATGGATCCAGGACCTATGGTTCAGGTCCGGGTCAGAATAATGAGATTTTTTTGGAATTAAAAAAAGAAAAACATAAAAAGATAAAAAATTAGGAATAATAAAGATAAAAGAATAATAAAAAAAAACAAATAAAAATATAATAATATTTAAAAAAAAACAAAAAAAAACAAAAACGAAAAAATATAAGCACTAAACTCTAAACACATTGATTATATACCCAGCCAGAGAGCTAGATCCTCTAAGACTAAACACTAACACTAACTTAAGCACATAATAGAAACACCTTAGCAGTAACAGATATATATGGAAACACAATAGATGATCTGTCGGTGTGCACTGGATCCCACACTAGGGTGACCTGTGTCGTGGACTCCAGGCTCTTCCTTTATGAAGTTAGAAGGAAATTAGGCAAGTAAGTAATACGAGGGCGGCACTGAAAATTTCGGGAATCAAGGAAGTGACACAACATTACTATTTAAAAATATATTTATTGCTTTTCGAAGTATTCTCCGCGAAATTTGACACATTTTTCCATACGATGGAACCAATCATTGAAGCAACCATTCCATTCGGAAGTTGGGGTCTCCAAAATGGCCGTTTTGTAGGCGTCCACAGCTTCTTCAGGTGATGAAAATCTCTGTCCACGCAATTTATTCTTTATTTTAGGGAAAGTATAGAAATCATTAGGGCTTAGGTCGGGGCTGTACGGCGGATGGTCCAATAATTCTATGTTTTCTTGCTCTAAAAACTCTTTTGTTCTGTGCGCGGTGTGAGAACTCGCATTGTCGTGATGGAGGATGATGCGGCGGTTGCAGTTCTCTTTACGGAGTTCAGAAACGACCTGTGGCAAACAAATGCTAGCATACCATTCTGCATTAACCGTTCTTTGTCCCTCAAGAGGAATAGTCGTAACATTGCCGGTTTTGGAGACAAACGTGGCCACCATTTTTTTTGCAACACTCCGTGAACGAACAATTTTTGTTGGCTTTAACTCATTTTCGAACACCCAAACTCGTGACTGGTTTTTTGTTTCGGGTTCGTACGCGTATATCCAGGATTCGTCACCTGATACGATGTTGTATACAGCATTTGAGGATCCTGCGTGGAATCTTTCGAGAGTTCTGACGCACCAAGTAACGCGAGCCGCTTTTTGCTCTTCACAGAGCGAATGCGGTATCCATCGGGAAAACAACTTTTTTACACCTAATTTTTCATGCAAGATTATTTGTATTTGACTCATGCCAATGTCTAAAGTTGCCTGAATTTCGCGGTATGTCACATGTCGATCTTCCTCAATCAGCTTACGCACAGCATCAACGTTTTCTTGGGTGACTGCAGTTTTTGGACGACCTTGACGGGGATCATCACTGAGCTTGACACGTCCACGTTGAAATTCAGCAAACCAGCGATAAATTGTGGTTTTGGATGGGGCTTTATCACCAAATGCAGAAATCATCCGGTCAACACACTGTTTTTGTGTTAAACCACTTCGAAAGTCATAATAAATCATCGCTCTTGAATTTTCTCGAGTCAATTCCATTTACTCAACGACTAAACAAGTTTGACAAAACCTTGTGACAAGACCGAGAATATTTTTTTAAATAAATAAATGGTATTCGATTTTTAAAACCAAGGAGTTTTCAATTAAAAAGATTTTAATATGACAGAAACAGTGGAAATATTCCATTCCCGATACTTTTAGTGCAGCCCTCGTATAATGACAAAAAAATACAAGTAAATTTAAGTATAACAAAACAATAGAAAAAACATGCAAAACTATATAACTGCACGAATATAGTTATATATTGATCGATAGAAAAGGCTTAAAAATATATCAAGATAATGTTTACCTACCTAAACGTTCTTATGAACCAATCAGTAAGAAATGATTCCTCGCTGCTTCTGTGTTGAATATAGGTAATAATCAAATATAAATAAAGTTTATGAGGGTAGGTGTCAAATTAGTTTGACACCTACTCATACTACATAACAGAGAAAAAAATATACAACTGGCTTTTCGGTAAAGGAAAATATCCGGACACCTGCAAATGCGTGTGTGATTCTAACAATCTACAACTGGACCAGCGCTGTATAGTAGAGTCTAGTCTTGGAATGCTGTCTTAGATCGATGTAGGTATTATAGATCGAAACGCTAAGTAAAAGTCCTATTTAGTACGTGTTAATATTCATTCGTTTATAAAGATAAAGATACATTTATTTAAATTTAACATGAGTAGAAACATGCGTTTGGTGACATTATAAAATTATTATTCTACTTGTACTTTATATAATTATATACATGTAGGATGTACTAATCTCAGATGCGTTGCTGTCGTTATTACTAAAAGGATGTAATTAAAAATATTAAATAAAAATCAATTAATATTTATTAAATATTAATTGTCATTGGTAGCCTAATAAGCCGTGGTAGCTTAATCGGGAGACAAGTCGATATGAAATCGTGAAGTTACGGATATAAGCCTTGGCTCGTACGAATGAGCTCTTTGGAGATGTTAATAGAACTGAATTTTCGGTGAACGAAACTTCGTGAGGAAACCTGCTTACGTTCGGAGAAGAAATTCAATATTATACCACGTTTCAAGCACATTTTTTATTGCGATTGATCGATAGTCTAAAGCTGTATCAGGTAGGGTCACATTTAGCGGAGCAAAAATATGGCGGTTACGAAGATTCGTGCGCGTCAAGCTTCGAGTTTTGAAGTTTTTCTCAGATTACTCGAAAAGTATCAAAATTAATATTTTTTCAACCATAGATTTTTCTCCAAAATACTATTATCTTTTAATATATTTTTTGTTTATGTGACTATATGCTTTAATTAAGACATTATAACTGAAAAAAGTATAGAAATAGGCACTGTTACAGTATTTTTTTCTATCGAGAAAAGTATAATTAATCGTGTTTTCAACCAAAGAAATAACTAAAACGGATGTTCGTCTGTAACCTATTATTTTTTTGGCATTAAAAATAGTAATTTTGACTAAATAAAATAGATATTATGCGGGGAAACTTTGGAATAAAGAACCCTTAAATAGCATAGTGCATATGGCCCAATCTCCTTTCGAGGAAGGCCTAAGTCTAGCAGCGGATTAATTAACAGGCTGATTATGCTTATTGGTTTTATAGTTAATAATTAATATACTTTTTATGCATAAATTCAATGTAAATTTGTAGTGGTATATATTTGACAAAGCGAAGCGTAAGTCTCTGAGTCTATGAGGACAAATTGGCGTTAGTGTGTAGCTGTGTGTTGTAGCTTGCGAACCGTTGATGCAAATACAATTATTAAGCTCAAATATAAGCTAAATTGGTCGAAGGGTTTAGAAGATAGGGTCGCGAGGTTTCAGTTCGATGCGAAGTATTAGTATAATCTACCAATAACATGCCAAGTCCCCTGTCTATCATTAAATAATTACCTCTGTCTGCTCCACACGACTCTGTTTAACCGGATTTCATATTGACAGTGTGTACGCACCATTAATTTTGACACCGCGGGTAGTAGCTAGCAGCTTTTCTGTGCCAAAGGGCAATTTCTGCAGTTTACTTGTTAACCTTTACCATGATTGATTGATCTGTGATGATGGCACAGAACCTGACCTGGGTATGTCCTTAAACTGCAACCAGACCCACCAGAGGAGGGCAGCAGCGTCCTCTTAGTTAACGGTGGTGAGCATCCTGCGATCCCCAAGCCGCCTGCCAAGCGTGGGGATTATGGCAACACCCCTCTATTAAGGGGGAGGCCTTCGTCCAGCTTTGGACGTTTTATGGCTGATGACGAAGGCACAGAACTGTAGCTATCTCGTTCGCGCATTTCACTATTTTTCAACCGACTTCTTATAAGGAGGCTCTCAATTCGCCTGTTTTTTTTTATACGACTGTGATTTGTTTTTTATTTATATTTCCTAATTACAGAACATAGTCACAAAAAATAATTATAAAAAGATAATACTTAGTATTTTAGAGAATCTTCTATGGTTAAAAAAATATTAATTTCGATACATTTCGAGTAATCTGAGAAAAACTTAAAAAATCGAAGCTTGACACGCACGAATCTGCGTACCCGCCATATTTTTACTCCGCTAAATGTGACCCTACTGATACAGCTTAAGACTAATGTTCGATCGCGTTAAAAATGTGCTTGAAACCTGGTATATCCTAGCTTAAGTACTGGTTTGAGGGTGTGAAAGTGTTATATAACTATTTGGATCTATAAAATCAAGTTTAACATAAAACCGCACGATTAGACTACCTACCTAATTACAGTAAAATACATAATATGTGTTTTAATTTAGATGTGTACATAAATTGTATTAACTAACTGTGTTTCCCTATTCAATATGAACACGGCTAAATTAAAATTAAAACGATGTATCCCTAAACCATGACACGCACTATCCAAACATGCAATAAGGGCGCGTCCACACCCGCTGTGTTAACGACCTGCGAACGGACTACAATAGACTTTACAATAATAAATAAATATTACCGATTTACCGGATTAAGCTGACGTACGCGTGGCAGGCACGTGGCGTTAGTGTGGACGGACCTTTAGCTGGTTATTAGTTGTTTGCTCGGGATGGGTTGATTGGTCTGGGAGTGTAGGTGATTGTCTCACGGTGGGATTCGAACCATTGTAATTTGTAACCGACTTGGAAAATAAGACCATACTTTTATATACACCATGTACTGTACGGAATGGCAAGAAAAAATGAAATAAAATTGATAATTAAATTGTAATTTTTTTTGGTATTTTAGTTTCCAATCCCAATTTGAATGTGTACTTCACTTATAATTTTAATCACAAATTGTAATTTCCTCTAGTGACTATTTAATTCCGATATTTTAATGTACCTAGACATACATAGTTTTGGAATGTGATACAGATCTGCAATATGTATATACAATTTTAATCTAATGTTATATCATTCTGTTTTGTATGTTCACTAAATAAATAAATAAATTTGTGAATCTGAATCTAAGTTAGATTCTCTTCTCTTTTCTATTTTATCGGAAGGCTAGACAAACGCGTATGCATGCATACGTACGTACTTACCTACAAGGTAGATATTCCCGACGTATACCTACGCACTAAGCATTTCGGTTCCACTTTTTTTTGTTAAATGTTAGGTATAGGCTTTTATTTGACCACCCTCTCGCCTGAAGTTAAGCAAAGATGCAGTCTACGATGGAGCACACTTCCCTAGACCTAGAAGAAACCGACTCACTCGCGACTTGATGACACTCAGATTGTATCTATGGGGAAACGCCCACACGCACTTGGAGGATCTAGCTCGCCCCACTCGGGAAGCGTACTCGGTTTTTATTAGAGTAGTGATTTGGAACTCTCTACCAGAGTCTGTGTTCCCTCAAAAGCACAATGGGTTCAGTCTGCAAGTCTAGAGTAAATAGGTTCCTTCAAGATAAACATGCTATATGTAAGCATCCTTGATAATGGTCAAACCGATTTTAAACATAAAAGTCACTGTACTTTTATGATAGTTATTTATTATAATAAATCGTTCATCGATTACTAAGTACACGTGAATCGATTCTTGATTTTTAACCGACTTCATTAAAGGAGGAGGTTCTGATTTCGGTTGTTTTTTTTTAAATGTTTCTTACCACAGAACTCCATTAATTATAAACTGATTTGGATTATTTTTAAAGGATGTACTTTGGAAATTAAAGTCCAGCAGATGGAGTGGAAGAGGAGCTAAATCTTCCAAGTTAAAGTCGGTTGAGTATTTTTTAAGTAGTACTTGTCTAAATGCGTAGAAATTCAGAAGACGTTTCTTATTCGTAGCTCGAAGTCTCATTAACGTGACGACGACGCGTCAAGATGGCGGAGAGATGTCTTGATGAATTCATCCTTGATCAACAGCGGTAACATACGGGATAGAGTTTCCAACGTTTTTGTATCGAGTTCGTAATAAAACAAGGTGTTTTAATGTCTAAGTAAAAGGGTTTCTGATGACATAAAATTTAGATTAAGGTTTGCCTCTCAGCCGATTCATTACTTAACATAACTAAATATAACTGAAACCGTTATAAAATATTTACTTCTTGACTATGATTTACTACAAGAATATCGTCGTTGCTATAACTTTGGTTTACATTGCTATTGTTTTAATGTATTTTTACCAATATTTATTATTATTTATTATTTTTATCTCTTTTCCCTTGCATAAGCAAAATGTTATTCTTCAAGATTCATGGAGGAAGAAAGAAAGCGAAAAATACCTACTTAAGTGGGATATCAATAAATTAATTAGTTCAACAATTTTACATAGACAAGTTGTAAGAAGTTTTAAGGTTTTTCCACTAAAACGTAGACATGTGAAACAGACACGTGTAGAAGTATTACATTCACATTTAATTTAAATCTAGAAAAAAAAGTTAGTAATCAAATTTAATTTAATTTAATTAGTGTTTGGTAGATTATTTCACGCCTTCTCTCCGCTACGTTTCAGTGGATTACAAACTTTTTTTTGTTTTTTAAAAATGTTTAGCATAAATAACATATTTAATACTTAGTCCACTTCTGGATTTAGGCCTTCCCTTGAAGAGCGATTGGGCCATATCCGCCACGCTGACTCAGTTCACAAACTCGAGTTCGTTATCAAACGCCATTTAACTTGTTCTCCGAATGTATGCAGGTTTCCTCAGACGTTTTCCTTCACCGTTAAGCCAGTGGTATTCAAATTCGTACATAGACCCCATAGAGTTCATTGGTCGGTTCCAAAGCGGTTCGGTACGCAAAATTCGTACGTATATTTTCATTCCCTATTCCTGATAGATATGCCATCTATAGATATACCACAGACTAAGGAAGGTAATATAACAGTTAAAGCCGTCACACACGATGAAGATGCTGTAATATTTCTTGTTATCTTAGAATATATTTCAATATCGCTACTCATACAAAACAAATGACGAACAAGTGACGAAGATAATATATATTTCAAAAGTGTATGGCGAGTGATATTTCATCTTAATATTATTATAGCATCATTATTATTATTATAGCATCTTCGTCGTCTGTGACGGCCTTTATACACATAGATTGCCGGCAACGGGCAACATGGAGTTACTTTGCGCGATAAAATCCGGAACGAGGATATTCGCCAAAGAACCAAAGTCACCAAAATAACTCGCAGAGTTAGTAAGTTGAAGTGGCAATGGGCAGGCCATACATCGCTCGAAGAACTTATAACCGATGGAGAATAAAGGTTTTTAAGTAGAGACCACGTACCGGAGGACGCAGCGTAGGAAGGCCTCCCAGGCTCTTCTTTTTGACAATATCTGTGTACACTATGGAAGCAATAAATAGCTGAATCTAAATCTGAATCTGAATCCCACTAGGTAGACCAACGACATTGGGAAAGTCGCGGGCAACCGGTGGATGCAAATAGGAGGTTGTCGTACAGTGTGGCGGTCTAAAGGGGAGGACTTCGTTCAGCAGTAGACGTCTCCGGGCTGATGATGATGATGAATATAACACGCATGGTACACATTTTCAAATCAATAACAGCCAGAAGACGTCCAATGCTGGATGAAGACCTCCCCCTTAATCGAGAAGGGTTGCCATGATCCCCACGCTTGGTAGGCGGCTTGGGGATCGCAGAATGTTCACCACCGTTAACCAAGAGGACGCTGCAGTTATGTACCGGCAGTACATAACCAAGACATTTCCAAAAACTTGCACACAAATATACTTACGAAATCTTGTTCGTATGATACATTCTTTCATATCGCTACCTTGGCGTGCTACCTCCAATGGTATGCTCGAAGATTACTTAATATTGTATGCCCTTACCATCAGGCTTCTAGCTTGCTCTCTAGTCATTAAAATGCAAAAAAAAACTACGATAGACGCTCTGGGTGGTAACTGGTAACACAATAACCTAACCCTTTGTTCCATTATTAAAATTTCTAAAGCGAATAGTAGTGGACCGGAAACGGCGCCGGCGCACGGTAGCCGACTGATACGCCACTTAGCGGGTAGATGTGAAAACTGTGTGTGAACCGTGCACTTACATACAGGGGGAGACCAAAAAAAATTCATAGGTTAGTATATAATAGATTAATTTTGTTCTCAGACTATCGATTCCTAATAGATTACTTATACTTAGTTTTAGTAAAACAGCCATAGTAGCCTAATCGAGAGACCACTCGACTTGAAATCGTAAGGTCGGGATCGAATCTCGGGCCCGTACCTATTGAGCTCTTTGGAGTTAATGTATCGCTTTTAGGGGAAACATCGTGAGGAATCCTGCACACGTACTTTTGATTAGATACATAAATAATGATGGTCAAACAATGCGGTGTGTTAATTCAAACACAGTTTTTTTTGGCTTACGTTTGCCTGATATCTCGCTTGCCTGTTGTTAAGTGAACTTGCGGTCTACGATGGAGCACGCTTGCCTAAAAAAAACTGACTCTACTAACCGCAAGACCCGCCTATTTATTTTGTTTATTAAGTTGATTTTTCTCTTTATCTTTTTAGGTTTGTTTATTTATTTTCAGCCTGTATTGTCCCACTGCTGGGCAAAGGCTTCCCTTCCCTCCTTCCAGACTGCTCGGTCTTCGGCTTTGGTGGCCTAGTGCTTGTCGTGCGAATTCAACTCGTCACGCCACCTTCGTCTGGGTCGACCCTGAGGTCGTTTGGATTTAGGAACCCAATCTGTGGTGACCTTTGCCCAGCGGTCGCTTGGCATGCGACAGAGTTAATATTTTAATTTTATAAAACGCCTCAGCGACTTTTTTAGTTTTGGTGGTTTTAAGTTGTCTTTTCGTATAACCTCAGTATTCAAAAGAGTCTTATATTACCTAGGAGTCTAGTATTTGAACGTTGCTTATTTGTGCGCTGTCCGCATCATCCTATATAGGTGTAAATGAAGCGCGCACGGCGCGGGCGCTCCGTTTTCACACGTCGCCACGTCAGGGTTATTTTCCTACTATCTGAGCATCCCTGGCAACGGTTTCACCTCACCACATACCTACTAGCTATTGGCTACTCGATACTGTAGCGCTCGTGGCGTAGCTTGTCTAGGTGGTTCTAAATGATCACCAATGTTAAGCAACGGACGATCCGTGCCCTTATCATGGACGTTCGTGATTCTGATTGCGAGCGTGCGCGAGCAGGAGGGCGCATGGCGCGAGTGGTTTGGTACGAGCAGGATGGCATGCTATCGCAATCGGAATCGCGAACGTCCATGATAAGGGTGCCGGTCAGTCTTCGGATGGGTGACCGTAAGTCAGATGATACATTCAATTTTTGTTTTTTCTATATTTCTGTAACAACCGTCAACCCAGAGGTCATGTCTGAAGCCTTCTGGCGGTACCTTGAGGCGGTAAAATAACTCTGACACCTAGACAGCCACTCCGCTTATACGAACCTCACATACGTCAGCCAGAAGACGTGCACTGCTGCATGAACCCCCCCCCCCCCCCCCCCTTTAATAGGGGAGGGGGAACATAATCCCCATGCTTTGATAGGCGGCTAGTAATCGCAGAATGCTCATCTCCACGACTGCTGCCTGTCCTCCGGTGATTCTGGATGTAGTTTTCGGATTTTCTCAGGTTCATCATCAGTTTGGTCGCCGTAGTTTCTTCTATAATTCTGTAACAATCGTCAAGACATGTTAGAGGCCTTCTGGCGGCACACTTACTCTGACTCCTGTAGGATTGCACTTAGATGATGATCAATATATTATCCCAGCCAGCATAAGTTATTATTACATTTTTATCCAGATGATCGAAGATACGACCCTCTATCGCAGGGGCAATACTACTAACAGGCCAGTTATTCAACCGCCAATTAGTAGTGAGCATTACCTCCGCGTCCAGTATAATAACGCATTCCGGGCGGTGTTGGGGCTGCCCCGTTTCTGCAGTGCTTCGGGCATGTTTGCGGAGGCGCGCATCGATTGCTTTCACGCCGCCATGCGCAAGCGGTGCGCGTCCTTAGTACGCAGGTGCAGGTGCGGGCCAGCTCCAATGGCGTCCTGGCAATGATCGCGTCTAGGCTGGATTGTTCGTACATCCGGCATGGCTGCGACAGGCATGTCGCGGTGCCAATGCCGGGTCCAACGTTGACTCATAGACTGACTAAATTTTGTTTTGTTGACTTTTATTTTACTTATTATGATTATGACATTTGAATTTTATTTAACTGATTTTATTGTGTTTTTATTTAAGAATTGAAATGTATGGGTGTCATTTGCCTGAATAAATGATATATTATTATTATTATTATCACTTTGTTTCGGTTTGAAAAGCAGTTATCAAAGAAATCACTGGGCATGAAGAAGTTTGACATCTAATATCTGAGGGTGACGAGCGCAGTGCAGTGCGTTGCAGGACTTTGTCCGAAAGTTCAAATACAGCTACTGCTATGGGCAGCCATGATGCTTACCACCAGGCGAACGTCTTGCTCGTCTCGTCTCACCATTGCATAAAAAATTCTTAGCTAAATCCATGAAATGTATATTCATATCTTCTCGTCCAAAATCCCGCAGTGTCTGAAGACAAGGGTCTTCAACCAGTGTGTGTTGCCAGTGATGACATATGGAACTGAAACGTGGTCTTTAACTGCTGGCCTTTTGGAGAAACTTAGAGTCACGCAACGGGCAATGGAGAGAGCTATGCTCGGAGTTACTTTGCGCGATAGAATCCGGAACGAGGATCAAAGAACCAAAGTTACCGACATAGCTCGCAAGGTTTGCAAGTTGAAGTGGCAATAGGCAGGCCACATCGCTCGAAGAACTGACAACCGATGGGGAAGAAAGGTTCTTGAGTGCCGACCGCGAACCGGAAGACGCAGCATAGGCGCGGCCTCCCACTAGGTGGACCGACGACATTGTAAAAGTCGCGGGCAGCCGGTGGATGCAAATGGCAGGTTGTCGAACAGTGTGGCAACCTAAGGGGAGGCCTGCGTTCAGCAGTGGACGTCTCCGGGCTGATGATGATGATGTACATTCATAGGTCCAGCCCCACAAATTTGACCCAACAGCCAAAGTATCCCAACAATTTTGAAAAGGACTTTCCAATTACTACGTCTAACATTTACCATCAAGACAGCGAGTTGCTTTTACCAGGCAAATTCATATTCATTAAAGCCAGAAAACGACCACTGTTGAAAGACGGGCTCCACCTTAACATGAGAGGCTCAGGTTGCCTTAATCTCCACGATTGGCTTGGGGATGACGTCGCTGCCCGTCCTGCGGTGGTTTTGGATGCAGTTTTAGGACAAACCCAGGTCGCAAGTTCATATTACATTTGTTTATCCTAAGCTTTCTTGAAAGTCTGCAAACGTGTGAACTGTAAGTGTCTTCATTGGAGTCAGGTAGCACATTAAATCAGCGCAGGCCTCGGCTCAACAAATCGTCGCCTCAGAGGCGGAGGGGCGCTCCCTATCTATAAATCAGCCGCGCCATGATTTAATATTAATGATGTTTTAACCTTAGTGATTTATTTGATTTGGTGCAAGTCATAAGCGGTTTGTGGGTGGAAACAGCATCTCTGTTTACAAATTTAAATGTTAACTGAATTTTGAAACAGAGGCTTTCTATAGTTACTTATTTTTACTGTACTTTCATACCATTCATTTCTTTTTTTTTTTGTGCCACTGGCTTTTTGGAGATGGAAAATCGTCAGGCAATCTGCACATTAAACCGACAATACCGGGCCAGTGTGATGAAATATGATAAAAAAAACTTTAAATATTTTTAAACTAGTAAGGCTAAGTCTGACTCCTAGAACCGACCAAAGGAAGACCAAAATCGCCAACGTCAGCCAGAAAGCCGGACAGCTAAAATGGGATTGAGCGGGACACGTTTCTCGAATGCCAAACGAACGTTGGGCAAAGTTCACTACAGATTGGGTCCCAAAATCTAAACGAACACGTGGTCGACCCAGACGAAGGTGGCGTGACGAACTGGACTCGCACGACAAACACTGGGCCACCAAAACTGAAGATCGAGCAGTCTGGAAGGAGAGAAGGGAGGCCTTTGCCCAGCAGTGGGACCATTGGGCTGATAATAATAAATAAGTAAGGTATCAGGTTAATGGGTGGAACTGCTACTCTAAAGCTCAAATTACGAGTACAGACGTACGACGACAGTTATTCGTTTATGCATTCTTATTCTTGCATGTTTCCCGCTAATCGCTTGAAGCTTAGCCCGGTTTACAATAAGCCCGGCAGTAGCGAGGCCCCCAGTTTTTGTTTATTGCTAATAAGCTATCGTAAGCTATCTGGGGGTAAATTGCTTGTATCTCGCAGGGAAATTTTGACCTCTGTTGTCGGTGGTTTTTATTAGAAAAAGGCAATTTTCTTTGTGGCAAAGTTTGAGAAGCTGTGGGGATGAATTAAATTGGTTGTTAAATAAAGCTGGAATGCATTTTTTACTTTGTAATTTACTCACTATCCGTGGGTGGTTTTCTAGGTTTTCTGCATTTTCCGGGATACACTATCAAAGGATACTTGATCGTTTCTTTGCTGTGGGTTTATTATGCTTACATAAGGTAGATGACTGATGTTTATATCGTTGAAACCAATAGCTTTGATGAAGAATTTAAGTAAATATAGTATGTTTATTGAAAAAATAATTTAAATCTGTTAATAATGTTCTGATATATGAGCGTTTAAAGTTTTTGGAGACAACTCTGTTCCTTTCCTACAAAACAAAAAATTACGTCACGCCTTACTTGTCAGAATATAATTTATATGGCGTACAGAGAAGTGACGTCACGATTTGCCGTTTCTTCTCTCTGTCTTGCATGATATTAAAATGCTTATAAGTTGCTTAATTTTGATCAGATTTTCATTTTGTTTTCATTATTCAGCTATATTTATGAGCCACATTGTAATAGGACAATAAAAAAAACAGTCATAGCCTATTCTTTTGTTGTATCACGCCTATAGAATTAAAGCGATGAACCGTCGAGCATAGATTTTAAGATCTATTATATTGTAACTACAGAAGATTTAATAATTATCTTTATCTTTATTACAGACTGGACCTGGGTATGTCCTAAAACATTAGAACCACCAGAGAACGGGCAACAGCGACCTCTCGGTTAGCGGTGGTTAGCATTCTGCGATCCCCAGTGAACGTTTTCTGGCTGTTGATGACTGTTACAAACAAGTGACTGTATTTAAGGGAACGGAAAAAATATCTAGAAGCAAACAGCATTTTTAAAATTATGTTTGGATTCTTAAAATTATAATAAATAAAACCGTTTAAATCAGGCAAACATGAATGACTTAAAAAACACAAGTCCATATTATAAATACCTTACAAGCTAACATACTAAAAAAAAAAAAAAAACTTAATTAATACTATTTTGGCTGGGACTTTCCTGGCAGTTTCGCTTCCCAATTGCTTAGGAAAACCAGCCCCTTAGGCCAGAAATCTGGTGAGAGGAACGCGCCCTTGTGCTTCGCCGGAACCCGAAGTAAGTAGAATTGAAGTTCGTGGTCCGAACCGTCGACTCTAGGCGCTACAGCTGCACTACCGAGGACGTTTCCCTCAGCTTTTTCTGCACGTACGTGTGCACGTTTACTCCTTACGTTTTAGAGCTTTTTCCCTACGGTAGGTAGGTGTATATTTCTACCCTCGAAGATTGTTTGGAAGTTGGAACATATTGACAGATTATCATACAACTTTTATTTTCTAGACGTATACCTACCATTACGCAGTTCTCAGGATTATTATTATTTCGATGAAGGAAAACCTGCAAAATAGATTTAATGGTGGGCCATTTCTTCATTGAATTTCTTTTGCGAACACCTGCAAGTTTTCTTTCATCGAAAATATAATTTTGTTTTTGAATTTTGTAGTGGTTCTACTGCAGAGTCCGCCTGGGGAAGTACCACACCTTTGCTAGTTATTCAACCGCCAAGCAGTAGTGTGCAAGCATTACTGTGTTCCGGTTTGAAGGGCAATGTTACCAGAGAAATTACTGGGTATGAAGAAATTTAACATCTAATATCTCAGGGTGACGAGCGCAGTGCGGTGCGGCGCAGGATTGTGTTCGCAAGATCACAATTCTGGCACTGCTACTGTTAGTGGCAGGCGTGACACTTACCATCAGGTGAAAGTCTTGCTCGTATCGTAACTTGATGTATTAAAAAAAAATAAGAATCTTGAGGACTGCGTCATTCGCATCATGGATATGGTCTAATCGCCCTTCAAGGGATAGGACTATGTCCAGTTATGGACTAGTAAAATACTGATATAAGTATGCAAAGTTTGTACTGTCCATTTCCCAAGTCTAAGCTAGAACCTAGGTGAGTGGAATCGCTCTAGTTTCGTCGACAAACACCTTTTTATTTGGCCGCCAGTTAACACCTCGCGCCGTGAGTCCGTGGAGTGCTAAAAGCTGCGAGCGTAGTGTTGAAATAACCACTCGTTTTTTGAGTCAAGCAAGCAGAAGTTTATGAAATTTGAATCAAATTTATATGAAAAAATAATTTGCAGAGCATCGATAATGTTTTTTTTTATTCACAGCGGGATAGCACGTTTGGCAGGCGGCTTGGGGAGCGCAAAATCCTCATCACCGTTAACAAGAGAGGGCGATGTTGCTACCGTTTAATTAGAATTACCGTCGGTTTTAGTCAATTTTACTAAATTTTGAAGGCAGAGATCTGAACTAATTAAAATATCGCTGCATTTTTTATCACACATGTTAGCTAAGCGCGACTTTTACAATGTCGTCGGTCCACCTAGTGGGAGGCCTCCTACGCTGCGTCTTCCCGTACGTGGTTACCACTCAAGAACCTTACTAACCTACCATGCCTGGTATTAAGGCCACGCTTTTCCATGTTTCAAGCACATTTTTATTGCGATCAATCATTATTCTAAATCTATGAAACGCTGTGACCTCAGAATACAGGTATTCCTAGTCTGGGGGACAGAGCTTCTACTCAGGTACCTCATTTAAGTGCAGCCATAAATAGGTTTCATTAGTATATAGCATTGTGTTGTTATGTACCTTACCTACCTTCTAAGAAAGTACCTACACAATGTAATTTGAAGCAATAAACTTCTTTTTTTTAATTATTATTATTCTAAAGCTGAATGAGATAGGGCCACATTTAGCGGAGCAAAAATATGGCAGTTACGCAGATTGTGTGTGTCAAGGTTCAATTTTTGAGGTTTCAGGCCCATTTTTTATTTATTACAAGCATAATATAATTATTTTTACAAAACGAAGAGCGTTATTTCGTGACAAACTATATTATTTAAAAGCGATTAAATTTTCGTGTTAAATTTGAAAAATTGAATGATTAAAATTGTTGTAATGTGTAAAAATAGAGGTGTTTGGTGTTTTGGTAGTTTTTTTTCTGTTGTCTAAAATTTATAGAAAGATTACAACAACGTTAGTTCACTTCTCACATCTTATATCTATACAAATATATTTTTTGGGAAAACACAAATTCATAAAAACCGTCGAAAAACTGTTACGACTGCACGTGATTTTTTTAATTAGCGCCCTTAACTGCTTTCCTTTAGAGGAATCTTCCAGTCGCTCTTTTTTCCTCTTTATTAGATATGTCACATTCGAAGAAAACTCAAAACAAACACAGAAATAGTTTCAAAATTAAGTGTTTCCTTACTTGACTCCAATTTACAGCACATTGTGATATTACTTTGTTTTAACACACAAGAGCTGAGTCTGTTGACATTACCTTTTGGAAATGACTTTGGAATCATGTTATAGGTGTTATAGATACCTTTCGCAGATATATACTTTTTTTAAATTATACACTAAAATTAAATTATAACTAACTAAAAACTAAATAAACCCTACCTAGTTCAAAACAACCCCTACATAATAAAAAAAATACAAAATACAAAGCTTAAAATTTAAACTAAAAGCCCCATAAAAAGTTTTTTTTATATATAAGGAGTTTAAATTAATAATTTATACTCGGATTCTTAATTAAACGGACTAAACTGACATTTCGAGTGTTGCTAGTTGTTATCTTAAATGTATCAAATTTATTAATATATGTTAAGAAACTTAATGTTTTTATTAACTTATGAAGTTCTGTTAACAAACTTAATAATTTCACACCAATGAACTACTTCGTTATATATATATTAGTCTTTGTAAAAGGTGTAGTTTCTGACTTATATACGATTTCAAACTTTCCAAGGTTATAAATCATGAAAATAATGTTACATTTCCATGTAGCAATTTAAAGAACAACTTTTTAACAGAATATATTTTCCCTTTTCTACCTGCCCTAGCTGCCACTAGTATAGCACTTTAAATGTTTAACGGCACTTAATAATTTTTCAATAATTCTTTTGAACGATAAGAACTTAACAATATCCATCACTAAGGTTTTTTAGCAGGCAGCATTATTTTGCAAAGTGACATTTCAATCTGTCAGTTTAGTCCGTTTGATTATGAATACGAGTAAGACAAGGCATTACTTGTTTTTGGCGGGAACACGGAAAAATCATGTCGTTGCATTCTATTATTTTCTTAAACTTGTGTATTTTCGCGAATTAATGATTAAAAATAGTGGTGTTTTATTCATTGAGTGTTGAATTACATGCACGAGTGTGGGCAAGTGGTATAATGTGGTGAAACATGTCTTTTGTGTTGTTTTCAAAACTCCGTAGAAGCTCATAGTAAAGTCGCCACAACTTTACTAGGGCATGACTTGGACTCGACTATGACTAATTTCGTGTGACTGACTGTGATATCATTACATATTTGACTTGATTTTCATATAAACACTTGAAAAAATCATAAACTTGACACTGGCAGAATGCACAACGTGCGATGCCAAGAACTAAGAAAAAAAAAAGAAAGGCATTACTTTATTCTCCGGGCCACCGGGGGATGGGCAGCAGCGTCGTCTCGGTTAACGTTGGTGAGCATCCCCAAGCCTGCCGAGCGTGGGGATCTCTGGCTGATGATCATGAATACGAGTACTTTATTTACGTCAATATATAATTAGGGAACAAATTACACTTCAAATTTTTGTTGTAATATAAAACTCTCAGGTTTAGCCCTTTTCGGCACTTTTTCCTATTGGTACTCGATACGATATGTACAATGTGTATCAAAAAGGTTCAACAATACTGAAGGGTATGTATCTACTAATTCATCATTATAAACAACTTTCACCATGGGACCAACCTTGAAATCGCGAAATAAAAGTTAGCTGTTTCATACAAATAGTTCATTGACTTGAACAAAATTGGTATAGGAAAAACCGCTTCTGTTGATGATGACTGGACAGAATGACTAGTTATTATTCGCATTTAATGCGTCGACATCGTCCAAATTCTATACATAGCTTGTACCGCTACATTATCCAGTACCAGCGCAGCTAATGAAGTTTCCGTGTACCGATACATCCAGTGTAGGACGGCTGCAGAGACAGACAAATGAAGTGGCCGCGCTTGTCTCTGGGGATCACATTGCTCTGCGGAGGCGGTCCAGGGTTGGCAACAAGGCACAGATTGGAAATTCAAGCTAATACAAGAGTACTCTATACTAAGAGTACGCAGGGTTTGCAAGTTGAAGTGGCAATGGGCAGTCCACATCGCTCGAAGATCTGATAACTGATAAATAAATAAATAAATATTGTGGGACATTTTTACACACAGCGCCATCTAGCCCCATACTAAGCAAAGCTTGTATTATGGAAACCAGATAGCTGATAGAATACTTATATACAAATTTTTTTTCGTAAATATTTACTTATACACCCAGACACAGAACAAACATCTATGTTCGTCACATAAATTTTTGTCCTGGGTCGATCGAACCCACGCCCTACAGCTCTGAAAGCAGACATGCTACCAACTGAGTTAGAAGGCTGGTAAGGGGAGAAAGGTTCTTGAGTGGCGACCGCGAACCGGAAGACGCAGCGTAGGAAGGCCTCCCACGATACAGGGTTAGTTCTAATCAGTTAGCATCCTTTTAAGAGCATATTCTGTATATCAAAACAAACAACTTTTACTATGGGGCCAACATTGAAATCCAGAAAAAATTATCAGCTGTTCCATACAAAAAAATCATCGACCTTGGGCAAAATGTATGGAACAGCTGTTTTTTTTGCGATTTCAATGTCGGCCCCATTGTCACAGTTGTTTGTTTTGATGTACAGAATATGCCCTTAAGAGGATGCTAACTGATTAGAACTAACCCTGTATATAGGTGGACCGACGACATTGTAAAAGTCGCGGGCAACCGGTGGATGCAAATGCAGGTTGTCGTATAGTGTGGCGGTCTGAGGGGGAGGTCTTCGTTCAGCAGTCTCCGGGCTGATGATGATGATCATGATGGTGACAAGAGTACTTAATTGTAATAAATACAGTGATTACAGAAGTCAGTTCCTTACAGGACTGCACAATAAAAAACAAAATGTGCAGTAAAATAGGTTTACCGCACGCCACGCCTAGTTGTATGGTGCGTAATGTTCAACTTTCGAACGATGTGTACAGGCTTCGTAAATACATTTTTCGAGCAAATGTGTTGTAAATATAATTTATTTATTTCAAAAGTATTTTTATTTGTATTTTATTTATTTATGCAGCTGCAAGTGGGCAGCCCTAGAGTATGTTGTATACGCAGGGCGCGCGCTCTGTCCCTCCCGCGGGACGACATGACTCCGCTATTATGACGTCACTATACACCTACCTACATTACACTTGCGGCTATATGTTGCATTAAGACTCACTATAGATGCAATTTAATGCGCTCCGGATCATTAGTACTACTAAATAGTACTACTAGATTGACTACTAGTAGGTTGTACTAGAGATAAAAGGTTGGATAATTTGTACTACCAAACCAATTGAACAAATATTAAGTTTAATACTTTTTTTTTTGCTCTTTCCTTAAAATCTATAGTTTAGGGTGATGGATAGTCGGGTGCAAAGCCATGCATGGCCCATTACCCTGTATAATATTTAAATACTTAGCTTATTAAACAAAAAACTATACATCGCTAAAGAAAAGTTGGCAACCTCATTGTAAAAGTGTATACTTATTTGGCGTGAATGCATAACAACAACTTATACTTATATATAAAAATATTCATCCTGAAATAACTTTCGTGTTGCAAGTCTTATGCATTTATTAGTGTTGTATTTTTATCACATTTTATTAGACAATTTTTGTCTTGCGTCGCAAATTCTGAGGAATCTATATTATATTCGTCTTGTACAGTTTCGTTATCGGTGCCCTGAAAACATATAAAAAAATACATATCATTACCGATTTACCGACTTCAAAGTAAAAGAAATACACCATTTCGATTACATATTTTTCCAGTTCATTTTATTTAAGAACCAATTAAATAAACCGATCTTGATGAAATTTTATGGTGATTTAAGAAGAGCTAACATTAAAAAAACATACAACAGCATTGAGAACGTCTTCCTTTTTTGTAGTCAGTTAAAAAAATGCATTGTTTTTAGTAAGACATGTATGCCATCTATCGTGGTTTTTTAGAGTACTAACTTTAGCTTCAGCTTCGGTAGCAACTAGTACAGCTATAAGCATGTAGATGGCGCTTTGAAAATATTACATACATGAAAGTATAGATGGCACTATTCATAACTAGTACCATCCTATGACGTTAGATGGCAGTGTAAAGTTTAGTACTGCTAGTTACTCATAGATGACACTAGAGAGCTGAGTACTACTACTTGCTCATAGATGGCGTGTACTGTAAATTATTTAGTGTGCATTCATACGTTAATATAGAACTAAAACGCTTTTCTAAAAACAATTATCATAATAATTTGAGTAGCTGAATAGGTATGCCACCGAACCGTCATCGTCATTCCATACGACACATGTGGCTTCCGTATGTAAAGCCTTTTATAAAACATGGAATTGTACAAACCGAAATACCTAGTACGTAACTTATAAAGTACCTACCTAGGTAAATACCCATTCTAACATCACGCAGTCCATAGTTTTATCAGAATTTGTGTCAACTCGTCGCTCGTGCCGTGAATGCCTACCGTATCACTTCACATTACACAGTAGTAGACATAGAATTGTATGGAGCAGCCACGATCGTAATTTCTCTACAAAACTGACCACTGCCCTTAAGAAATTGTTAGTTCTTTCATTTGGCCACCACTAAATAACTTTGTCGCGCTGTGTATGGGTATCGCGTATCGTGTAGTGTGAACCTCACGTAACTAAACTCCTTTATTCGTTGCATAATGTTGTGAATGTCGTTTACCGCTTGAGCTTTTTTCTAAAGATATTTATTATACAGGGTTAGTTGTAATCAGTTAGCATTATTTTAAGGGCATATTCTGTACATCAATACAAACAACTTTTACTAAGGGACCAACATTGAAATCGGGTAAAAAATATCAGCTGTTCCATGCAAAAAGTTCATCGACCTTGGGCAAAATGTATGTTTTCTTTTCTTAGTTATTATCGCACGTTGTGCATTCTGCCAGTGTCAAGTTTATGAATTTTCATGTTATTATATTAAAATCAAGTCAAATATGTCATGAAATCACAGTTAGTCATAGTCGAGTCCAAGTCATGCCCTAGTAAAGTTGTGGCGACTTATTATGAGCTTCTACGGAGTTTTGTAAACAACACGAAAAGACAAGTTTCACCACATTATATCACTTGCCCACACTCGTGCATGTAACAACACTCAATGTATAAAACACCACCATTTTTTATCATTAATTCGCGAAAACACAAGTTTAAGAAAATAATAGAATGCAACGACATGATTTTTCCGTGTTCCTGCCAAAACTCAGATCGACAGTTCGACACAATACAAAAATATAAAAAACAACGTTTGCAAACAACATTGTTCTTGTTCTAACTTTAAAAAAATTGAGAGTTTTGGAGGGAACACGGAGAAATCATGTCGCTACATTATTATTTTTTCTGTCCTAAGACGATTATGGCGTCGCACTTTGTAGATATCATTTTTCAAAACTTGTGTTTCGCGTATTAGTATTTTAAAATGGTGGTGTTTTAGTCATTATATGCGGAATCACATATACGACGAGTGTGAGCAAGTGACATAATTTAACGGCCAATAATTTAATTCCCATTCCACTCTGTATAATTCAAACATGTGTCCGATCGACATTACTGACACATTCAATTTCAAATAAATACATGACAAAGTTAAGGATAATTGCTAGGGCTTGACTGTTGTGGAAACACGATTGCAAAAAAAGCCTAGATAAAAAAAAATACGAAGTTACCTCTAAATCGCAAATGTAAAATTTGGTATTCTACAAAGAACTCTCAATGAGATCTTGAAACTCTGTATAAGAATTGAACTGATTATAAGGGAGGGCTTGAACGTTTTAAATTGTAAAAATAACTAATATATTGCCTATAATGCTAGGGCTTCACCTGCGTGTAACTACTGCGTGACTGCGTGCCACTATTTAGCGCGTTATTTGATACAGTACGCAGAGCGGCCATCGCCAATTGCATTTTCCCCGACACCTGGAAATCCGCCGACGTCATCGGCATCCACAAACCCGGCAAGAAGGCTTCTGAGCCCTCTAGCTACTGTCCCATCAGTCTCCTCAGTACCCTGGGAAAGATCTACGAGCGCGTCCTTCTGAAGCGCATCTGGACCTTTGTCAAGGACAACAACCTCCTCCCTGATGAGCAGTTCGGCTTTAGAGCCAGACACTCTTGCGTCCAACAAGTACACCGCATCACGGAGTACGTCCTAGAAGGTTTCAATGAGAAACCCGGCCATGGTTACACCCACAAGCCGTTCCCCCAAGGGACTGTAGCGGTATTCCTCGACGTCGCGAAAGCTTTCGATAAAGTCTGGCACAACGGGCTGATATACAAGCTGTATCAGCTCGGGCTGCCAGACCGTCTTGTACTCATAATACAAGACTTTCTCAGGGCTCGAAGTTTTCGATACCGCGTCGAGGGACAACGCTCCTCCCCCCACGACATCGGCTCCGGAGTCCCTCAGGGCTCCGCAGTGGCCCCGATCCTCTTCTCGCTTTTCACCTGTGACATCCCCCGCACTCCTAAAGTGGAGCTTGCTCTCTTTGCAGACGACACCGTCCTCTACACCAGAGGGTGGAACAAGGTCATTCAGCTAGCCCACCTTCAACGAGCCCTCAATCTCCTGGGAGACTGGTTCAAGAAGTGGGCTATCACCGTTAACCCCGATAAAAGTGCAGCCGTGTACTTTCATCCGTCCAAAAGACCTCCCTCGAAGCATATCACGCTACACGGCCAGCCTATCCCATGGGCTACCGAGACCAAGTATCTCGGTGTGACCCTTGATCGTCGACTCACGTTCTCAAAGCATATTCAGATAGTTCGCAACCGAGCAGCCTTCTTCTTAGGCCGGCTCACTCCCCTTCTCAACGAGCGTAGTAAATTGTCCCTTAGAAATAAGGTTACAATCTACAAAACTTGTATTCGCCCCGTCATGACATACGCCTCCGTGGCGTTTGCTCACGCCTCTAGCATAGATCTAGAGAAACTCCAAGTCATACAAAATAGATTCATCCGCAGAGCAGTCGGAGCTAGCTGGTTCATGCGAAACTCCGACCTGCACTGCGATCTCGAACTCCCCTCCATCCGTCAGTACATTAAGTACGCCTCGCGCCGCTATTTTGATGCGGCCCCTCACCATCCCAATCCATTCATAGTCCAAGCCTCCAACTATACGACAGACACGACAGACCCACCCCCCTTCCGTAGACGCCCCAGACACGTCTTGGGCGACCCTGACGACCCCATCGCCGTCATCACCTCGGCGGCGCTGGGCTCGCCCGATCCGACCACTCCTAGCAACAGGAAGTATTACGTTTTTGGTATAGGCGCCGGTTACCAGAGGCACACAAACACGCACCGACCTCGCCGGCGAGGTCGAGGACTCCCCAGATCTGTCAGAAAATCGGTTAGATTCTCTCCAAATAGTCAACCAGATCAACCTACTAGGGCCCCAGGGCGTACCCCTTCTGGGGTGCCAGGGCAAGTCTGACCCCACTCCCGGCGACGGCCAAGTCGAGGTTCGTACCGTCTGAGGTGCCCTTGAGCTAGTCGCCTTTAACCTAAACCTAGGCCGAGCGCCGTTTGCGCTTTCCTAAAGTCCGGTGACGCTGTAGAGGCCATCTGAGGCCAACAGCATCAGTCATTCATTATAAAAAAAAAAAAAACAGTACGCAGATATGGCCGGGTGTTGGCACTTAGCACGCTAATAGGACTTCTTCTTTAGACGTTAGTCGATAATCAAAGTCAAATGATAGTATGGCCGCCCATGTAGCGCATTGTTTAATGCATCGTTTATTGCACGTTAATTATTTCGATAACTGGACGTAAAGCGTCACACAGGTGAAGTCCTAGCATTAAGAAGAAATACTTAAACTATCGAGCGTTGAAACCAGTTTTCTTGCCGCCCGGCCCTGGCAAAGGGGTTGTCATTTTAGCTGAGATAGAGACTCTTAACATGACTTTTCGTGTTGTTTTCAAAACTCCATAGAAACTCTTAGTAAAGTTGCTACGACTTTACTGGGACTTGGGCTCGACCGTGACTGAATCGTTGTGACTGACAGTGATTTTATGACTTACTCACCTATTTAACCTGATGTTTTAAAAACTTACTAATAAAATCCTATACATTTGACTCTGGTAGAATGCAAAAATTGCGATGCCAAAAAAGAACACGAAACTGGCAGAGGCAACAAATAAAAAGCAACACCCGATGTAAAGTGGAAAAAATACTTGGAGGAATCATAAGTGGCTAGTTATTCAAAGAACAAAATACCTTCACAGACAACCGACCTATTTTAAGGCTGCTAATTGTAGCCGCACCGCATTTAGCAACCGCATCTAATGTTACCCAAAACAAGTTGAAAACATTCCAAATGCGCACCAAACATGGTAAAGATAACTACTTCATAACTCTACACCTGACGAATGCCTAAACATCTTGCAACATCTTCTGTCCCACGGTGCTCTGCCTACGTAACTACGGAAGGTATCAGTCAAAAAGGTTCTACTGTACCCCAACTCTACGTGGGAGATAATAATATACAGCCAGTATTATAAAGCTAAAAAATCCGTGTACATGACAGTTGGCCAGAGTACTTTTTTTATATGTCAATTTGAGTTTTTTTTTCTTAGTTATTGGCATCGCACGTTGTGCATTCTGCCAGTGTCACGTTAATGAATTTGCAAGTTTTTTTTACTAAAACCAAGTCAAATATGTCATGAAATCACAGTCAGTCACTCGAAGTTAGTCATAGTCGAGTCCAAGTCATGCTCTAGTAAAGTTGTGGCGACTTTACTATGCGCTTCTACGGAGATTTGGAAACAACACGAAAAGACATGCTCCACCACATTATATCACTTGCCCACACTCGTGCACGTAATTCAACACTCAATGAATAAAACACCACCATTTTTAATCATTAATTTGCGAAAAAACACAAGTTTAAGAAAATAATAGAATGCAACGATGATTTTTCCGTGTTCCCGCCAAAACTCCAAAATTTGAGATATGCTCTGTTTTTGTAATGTTCTGAGTTCTGGACGGATTATATTCTCTATGGTTTAATCTTTTAAACGCCAATTTTCAGAGAAATAATTTTGAACGATATTGTTGCCGAAAAATAAGTTAGACAAATAAAATGTCTGTAAGAAAAAAGTCTGTATTTAACAAAAAATATGTCTGGAGGCCAATTATAAATGCGAAATTTTGTCAGTATGTGTGTGTAAAAATGGGCCTACACACAGCTGCCGTTGCAAAATGTAGCGTAGTGTACATAGACTAACAGAACACAAGCGTGTCAAGGTGGTCGGGAGCGAGCTTCGGAAACTAGAGCAAAGCGTACTGTTTCAGTTAACACTTGTTTACTTATAGTAACATAACTAACTTAGTAACTTCTTATACTTTCAGGGTTACGTACCCAAACGAAACATATGGGTATAATATATGGGATAGGATGGGACCACAGAAAAGCGAAAGCCCTACTTCTTAGATAAAACGGCTGCCAAAACAATGTTGTAATTGTAAAGCAATTGTACGGAAAACCGCTGTCGCCAGTTTCACACATAATTGTATAGAAACTACGACGAAAAAATGCTAAGCATTGGTCGCGCATTTGAAGTAAAACGCACGAAATGCCATTTTGCAACAGATTAAAATTTATCTAATTACGATGCAATGTGGTTTGGTTTGCTACGCGTCTATTTAAATTGTCATTTTGAGTATTCTAAGTTTAAAAACATGTATATTGGTAGAATTGTCATTAAGCGCATTTACACTTAATGTCGGCTAGCGGGGCCCGTCACATTTCCGTTCTATTCACTTCTCTCTTCAATGGATGCTCGGAGGAAGAATTTCCCTCTTGGACTAGATTGGATGGGTTAAATAAAGTTAAATAAAGGGTTTTCAAAGATACGGTCGATTACATAGATAGACGGTAGTTTTTAGGGGAGGGGGTTGGGCAAAAGATGTATTATATATATACCGGGTGTTAGTTTGAACACCGTTATCCTTCTAGGATATCATTGTACTCATCATTATGAACAACTTTTACTAAGGGGCCAACCCAAAAATGGCTTGGGGCATTGACACCCATTTTTACTATTTTCGTCGGATACTAAGGAGCTAAGGGGGGTCCGGACCCCCTAAACCCCTCCTTATATACGCCCAAGGATACACACATGGTGGTGAGCATCAAGCTGCCACTAACAGTAGTAGTGCCAGAATTGCGAGCTTGCGAACACAATCCTGCGCCGCACTGCACTGCGCTCGTCACCCTGAGATATAAGATGTTAAATCTCTTCATACCCAGTAAATTCTCTGGTAACATTGCCCTTGAAACCGGAACACAGTAATGCTTGCACACTACTGCTTGGCGGTTGAATAACCGACAAAGGTGTGTTTCCCCAGTGGGACTCTGCAGTGGAGTCCGACCACTACAAGTAGTAGTGCCAGAATTGTGAACTTGCGAATACAATCCTGCGCCGCACCGCACTGCGCTCGTCATCTTGAGATATTAGATGTTTTCTCTTCATACCCAGTAATTTATCTGGTAATTGCCCTTTAATCCGGAACACAGTAATGCTTGCACACTACTGCTCGTTGCACTACTCAGTAGAGTCCTACCACTACAAGCGATGATTATTAGAATGATTCTAAAATTGAGCCCCATCAAGTCTATGCAACGTTTGGTTCAGCCATTATTCTGATGGGTGACCACTAGTGTAACGAACAACACAAAATAAAATTTGAGCTGTTGTAACAAGGAAGTCTAGTCTCGACCTATGTTACTTGAAAAGTACTTAAAAATCTTTAATTCTCTCATATTTTCACTGCTCACTTTTTATAACCATTATATTGCACTAATCACTATCTATTGTTATTAATCACTCTCTATAGCCATCGCTAACTAGACTAATCACTAATCTAATGACTAACACATACATACAGGGCTACGTGGAATGTTATTACTAAGCTGAAAGGAGGTTACTCGCGAATTGAATAGTTGTTGTTATGCGGACAACTTTCAGAAAGGGCCAACCTTGAATTCACGAAAAAATCAGGTATTCCAAACATTTTGTTAAGGTTGAATGACATTTTTAACCGACTTCAAAAAAGAAGAAAGTTTTCAATTCGGATGTATTTAAAAATAAAAATTATTATCTCATAATTCCGTCATGTATAAACACATTTGGATTTAATATTTTTGCTTTGATAGAATATACTTTCAATAGGCTAGATGACGGTTTTTTTTATTGTCCTATTAAAATGTGGCCCATAAACATAGATGATTAATGAAAACAAAATGAAAATCTGATCAAAAATAAGCAATTTATAAGCGTTTTAATATCATGCTAGACAGAGAGGAGATTATGACGTCACTTCTCTGTACGCCATATAAATTCTATTCTGACAAGTATGGCGCATAGAGGCGTGACGTTATTTTTTATTTTGTGGGAAAGGGACAGAGTTTTCTCTACCAAAAACTTTAAACGTTTATATATCAGAACATAAAAAAAAATATGGCATCCAATTAAACGAAATTGCATATTTTGCTTTGAAGTATTTTTTACAGCAGCATTTTTTTTTAACAGCTGTTTTTTTATTTTAAATTCAGTGTTATTCCTGTAGTAAAAGTTGTTCTCAATGATGAGTAAAATTATGGCTCCTTTCGGCTTAGTAATATCTTTACGCGTAAACCTGTATAGGTGCCTATATTTTCAATGTTACCTCATGCCATAGATTAAGTAATGTTTGGATTACCCCTCATTATAACTCTTACCTAATGAACTAACTATGGATTACAATTACCTATCTTCGGTTACGTTGTGTTATAGAATTACTGACATTGCATCAGATGTATTAACAATTTTATGTAGGATGTCCATGATTCTGTACAGAAAGAAAGTAGCAATTTTTTTTAAATCTTTAAACGACTCTACAAATTATAAAATAAGATTTCATCAACAGCCAGAAGACATCAAAACAAATTGGACGAAGGCCTCCTGAAGGAGTTGCCATAATCCCCACGCTTCGCAGGCGGCTCGGGAATCGCAGAATGATCTCCATCGTTAACCAAGAGGACACGCTGCCTGTCCTCCGGTTTTCATCATCATCATTATCATTGCCAGCCATAAAACGTCTACTGCTGGACGAAGACCTCCCCCTTAAATAGAGGGGTGTTGCCACAATCCCCACGCTTGGCAGGCGGCTTGGAGATCGCAGAATGGTCACCACCGTTAACCAAGAGGACGCTGCTGCCCGTCCTCCGGTGGGTCTGGTTGCAGTTTAAGGACATATCTACCCAGGTCCTACGGTTATAAAAGTATCAAATAAATAAAATAAATATAGGTTGTACATTTTACACAGCTCCATCTTACCCCAAACCACAGAATATATAATAGTACTACGTACAGAAAGTTAACTCCGCAAAGGAATTTAAATAAATAAGGACTCTATCTACTAGGCAATAAAGTAGCATTTCAACTCGCACAGCGCTGGATACCGCTCGCTATATTCACCTAGATATACCGCTCTCTTTCTATCAACGGAAGATCAGCGCTGTTTGACAAACAGCACTATGTTGAGTTTGCCATTTTTGTGACATCATCGCAGGACTGTAATTATATTAAAGTCGTATTACTTGTAATGATGTTGCAAAATAAATTATACTTTCTTTCTTTCTTTCTTTCTTTCTTTCTATCTATCACGTATGCTTAGTTACGTGCGACGAGGCTAGAGTGCGGGCGGCGACTGGCTTCTGTCTTGCATTGTCCTCCCGGACGGAGCGCCGGCCGAACATACCTAAACTGCGGAGTGATACCCCCCTGCCCGAACTAAGCAAAGCTTGTACTGTAATTATGGGAACCAAATACCTTATAGAATCAATTAATACTGATTCACATGGTATTTTTGCTTAATTTAGAGCTAGATGGCGCTGCGTTAAATTACCAATATATTTATTTGGGGTATTGGCGTTTGCGCTGCGCGCCCGTTTCTTGAGCACCCATAAAAATTGCATCTAGCATATTCCACTAAGAGCACTAATCAACATTTTGGCTTGGTGCTATATTTTTAAGGAGCGTCTTTTCAACAGGGCTATTTCGAAAAAAAAACACCAAAATTATTAGCTTTAAAATACATTTAGAGGAATTCAAACTGTCCTAAAAATTTCGATTCCACAGTCACCCTACCAATGATCTGATTGCTACTAGCTTTCATACCCGGAGGCAAGTTGAAAGTAAAACTTTTATACTGTAAGTACCTACTTACTTACATACTCCATAGAGATTTGGAGAATTTGGACGGCACGCCGTCCAAATTCCGCCGCGGCGTTGGGAAAAGCTCTCGCGTTTAAAGAATATTCGTCCTGTAAGTAAGTTCGTATAGGCTGAGTGGCCAGCCCTAGTGTCAGAGTTAATGTGCCGCCCGAAGGCCTCTAACATGGCTTATATAAACTAGTACTAGTAGTAACTATTGTTGTTATAGAAACTAGAACAAACAACCGATACCAACAATTTAACGTGTCATCCGACCCACGGTAGCGTTCAGAAATAAATGCCACTCACGGTCACCCATCCGAAGACTGATCGGATCGTCCGTTGCTTAACATCGGTGATCGTTGAGAATCACCTAGACAAGCTACGCCACGAGCGCTACAATAAGTACACAGTGTCATTCTTACCTAGTAAACAACCTTTAAGGGATCTATATTCCAAAGTTGCCCCCCGAAAAATCAATTTTATTTAGTCTAATTACTATTTTTAATGCCAATAAATACTCGTATATATGTTACCGACCAAAATTCATCTTAGTTACTTCTGTGGTTGAAAACACGATTAATTATTCTTTCCTCGATAGAAAAAAATACATGTTTGTACACTTTTTCAGTTATGTCTTAATTAAAGCACATAGTCACATAAAAAATATATATATTTAAATATAATAGTATTTTGGAGAACAATCTGTGGTTAAAAATATTAATTTTGATACTTTTCGAGTAATCTGAGAAACACTTCAAAAGTCGAAGCTTGACACGCACGAATCTGCGTAACTGCCATATTATTGCTCCGCTAATGTGACCCTACCTGACCCTACCGGTCTAATGATCGATCGCATTAAAAAATGTGCTTGAAACGTGAAATACCAGGCCTTAAGGCCAGGATCAACAAGGATCAAGGAGGTCAAACTTCGATTTTTGTAGATTTTCTTACTTGAAAAGTAAAGAAATTAATAACTTTTGAACCACATAATGCTCTTCAAAATACTATTAACTTATAATACATATTTTTTAATGTGACTATGTGCTGTAATTAGGACATAAATCTGAAAATGGTTTAAAAATAGACACTGTTCCAGTATTTTTTTCTATCGAGGAAAGTATAATCAATCGTGTTTTCAACCGCTAAAGTTACTAAGACGGATGTTCTTCTGTAATATTTTGTATTCTTGGGCTTTAAATATAGTAATTTGACTGAATATATTTGATTTTGCGTAGGGCAAATTTGGAAAATACAAGCCTTAAGTCATTTATGGCATTTAAACTTACACTTATCTAGGCAAACCTCGCGTCGCGCTCGTCTCGTTACTCTATTGCAAAAAGGCAAAAACATTCTGCGGCGTGGCAACACTGCCAACTGAACGCACTAATCTGAAAATAACAATAAACTATTTTTAACGCGATACCGTTTCATGGTTGATATGCTAAATACTCGTATAACATAGTTTGATTCCACTTTGTTTATTCGAACTGCTGAACAGTAGAATGCTTTGCCCGATTGGGTGTTTCCCGATAATTATAATCTGGGTGTCTTCAAGTCGCGAGTGAATCGGTTCCTTCTAGGCAAGCGTGCTCCTTCGTAGACTTTCCAACCCGTTTACTAAAAACAATGGACAATTGACAACATTAAACATTTTTTACCCCGTGTTTTTATTTATTCAATTAAAAATACATAAAAAAAATAAGGGACATATATATTATTAATTATTTATATTTATAGATAAATTATATATTTTTAGGAAATTTACAGGATTCGTAGCTGCTAATAAAGGTGAACATAGGCCAAATCGATAATTTTAAAAAAACACAAGCTGTCAAACAGGGTCAAATGCGTCAAATATATAAACGGGGTAAAACAAAGAGATGGCAACACATATTTTTACTTTTTAAATATCGCTTTAGGCAAAGAACCACACCTCATTATTCCTATGTTAGCATGATTTTCGTATTTTTTATAAAATTTAAATTTAACGAATAGAAAAATTAGATTTTTTTATTTAAGATTTACATAATTTAAGTGACTAATAAAAATATTTAGTACAAGTACAGTATCAATTCAACGTCGATCATTTTACTTACCAATAAAGATCTGTATCTAGAAGTCGAGTATCGGTTTGACGTCGGTTAGACACGTGCCGTCCGTCTCCACACTCCTCAGTTACGCAAGACGTAGGGTGTGCCAAAGAAAGTTCCCGTGTTAACTTATTAGCGAAGTTAGCAAGAGTAGGCTCACTCTTGCCTTTCAAGGAAAATTAATAGATTCGATATATGAATAGACTGGCGCCTCGCAGTTTCACCCACGTATTGACATTGATAACATAAAGTAGCCTAAAAACTGTCTCCATTCCGAGTTTCATCCAAATTTGTTCAGTCGTTCGAGCGTGAAGAGACAAACATACGAAAGTTTGTCGGTATAATATAATAAGTATTTGTAATATTGTGTTAATTGGATTTTATTCGATTTATCGATATAAATACAAAGTTAAATTTTGAGGAAATGGTATCTTTAAGGATCGACAAATTGACGGCTCGAACTCATCGGTGGGTGCGGCTAAAAAGCATGCTCTCTTCATCAAACAAACTGTGGGAAAGGGAGAAAGAAAGATAAATGAGCGCGCAAATTTTTTTTTGTCGACCTTTGGCTGCTGTAATGTGGTTGAATAAACTCTGAGTTAATTTATTCCAACTTAAGTTATTTGAAATGTTTATGGACTAAACTATGCCGCTTGATTAATTATTTTAGAGTTTTCGTATTCCTTATGTTATTTATTTACGTTCAATGTGGCGTTAAAATTGAGCTAAAATACAAGATGTTTCCTGGCTCATAACTTTCATGTTTATTCAGTTTTTACTTTCTTATCATTTTACAATCCTAGATAATGAAGAGATTAATCGATATAATACTTAGTCTTGGACCTACAAAATTACATAGTGGAGTAGTAATTCTACCTCGTTTCTATGGAGAAGTGACCAACTTGTCTACTCTTAAGGTCAGAATATTCCACGTTTGAAGCACGTTTTTCACTGCGCTCAATCATAAGTCTAAGACGATATGTGAGATAATTATGGTCATAATACGAGCATTGTCGCTAAATATTATTTAGCGAAGCAAAAATGTAGCGATTATTCACACGCATGTTCGTGCGTTCGAGCTTTGATTTTCGAGGAGTTTCTCACGTTACTGGAAAAGTGTCAGTTATGTAGTACTTCTTATTTTTAAGAAACTGTGTGATGTAATTTTTGTTTTACTTTATTGACCGAAAAGAAGTGTAGATCGAGTCTCAGGGGACAAGTCGGCGTTTGTATGTGTGTTAGTATATTATTTGTTTGACGATAACTTGATAACTTGCGAGCCGTTTATCAAATTTATTTTAAAGAATACCAAAAGTCGAATTAAGTATTCCGGAGCTACTACACGCTTATAAGGCCTTACATAGTTATACTCGATCCATGTTACGCCGGGATTAAAAAAGATAAATGAGAAAAGCTATACGGTTTTTTTTATGGTAAGTAGGTATCAAGTAAAGATACAAACAAGACAGTCTCCTGATGGTAAGAGATAAGATAACGTCTGCCTGTCCTGTCCATTACTATTGCAGCAGTACCCAGAACAGTATAAGAAAAAAACCTAGAGCGCCCACTATATTGGTTGACAGCATTGATCCTTTTTCTTTCACCGTAGCACAGACAATAGTCATCGAATGGAGTTTTGGCGGCGACGTGAAAATTTAAAATCATGCATTGAATTATTTCCCGAAAATTGTGGTTTCTCGAGCTACGTGGGGGACGAGTGAGGGCAAGTAATATAATATAATGAAACATGTATTATCGTGTGATCTTTACAAAACTCCGTAAAAGCTTCTAATATATCCAATTGGTCAACTTAATAGATCACATTTGACATCTGTCAGTCAGTCTTAGCTTTACAGTGAGGTGAGCTGCTTAAAACATCGATTTAATTGATTATATTACAATAAATAAATATTTTTTATTGAAAAAGGTTAAGCAATTATTGTGCAGTTCTAACTTTAAAAATAATAGGTGCCCTCCGTTAAACAAGGTTACGTTGTTGAATTTTGATGAAGTGGAAAACGTGATATCTAATAAATTGTAGTAAACTAAAGTAGTAAAGTCGCCATAACTTTGCTAGTGTATGACTTAATCGAATATAATACTATTGTAGTAACGGAAGTTTGAGTTTGACATAATCCATGCACTATGTTTCACTATTCGACGAAGAATCTTATTAGCCCTGTAAAAACACATCACACATCAACGGCTGTTGATGTGTAATAGATGAAGACGTCCTCTGCTGGACGAAGGCCTCTACCTTAAAGGGAGGTGTTGCCATAATTCCCACGCTTGGCAGGCGACTTGGGGATCGCAGAATGGTTACCACAGAGGACGCTGCTGCCCGTCCTCCGGTGGTTCTGGATGTAGTTTTAGGACATACCCAGATCCAATACCACTATATATATATATATATATATATATATATCCGGTATATATGTAAACTATATATACTGTAAATACAATATAAACGATATTATGCAAGACTAGATTCATCACAGGCCTATCATCATAGTTCTTATGTCCGTAAGTGTCAATTTCACATTCTTAGAAACCCACGTCTGGCCTGTCGAGACCATAACTCGCTAAGTGAGGTTGCGTCAGATATTTTCACCTTCGAAAACATGGTCCTGAATGCGCCTTTGACGCGTAATTTCTAGAGACGTACGGACGAGTACTTTTTGCGAAGATCCTCTCAGTTAACAAATATCCCCGAATAGTCCAGAATGCAATAATTTGACAAGAGCGGATTTGATGATTTAATGTGTAAAACAGGGAATAAAAGAGATAATATATTATTTTTCATTCTCTCTCAGCTTACTCTGATAATATTAATTCCAATGCCCAATCGCAAACGAGGTTCATAGAGCTAAAATATTTTTTACAGTGTAATATATATTTTCAATAGATTTTATTCAATTTAACTAACTAATCTCTAGTTAAATAAACTACCTAATTAAAACTAAACTAATAGGTATTAAAAAATTAATTAATCGATATAAGTGACCGTTTAAAGTATCTATAGATAGCAAACCTATAGATAGTTTAAACGGTCTCTAATTTCAGGTAATGTACCCAAAATGCTGGCCACGTTGCCCTGCTGGACAGCGAGGCTAGTTTTCTGGCCCAAATAAAGGCCAACATTTTGATCACGTGTGGATTTTCAATTGTATATCATGTATATGTTTGCATTTAACCACCAACTCGAATGTTGGTAAGCGACGCTATTATGGTCGACGATGAAGTGCGCAAACATGTATACTAATTCACTCTGACCTCAACTAGAAATAGAACAAATGTAAAAAACAGTGAAATAGAAAAACACTATAATTCTATATTGTTAAATATAAACAGGTTTGTACTTACATTACATTACAGTTACAGTAAAGCTGAAATATACATTTTGTACTTTTGTACGTACTCTTCGAAAACGCTGCCAGCACCGACCACACTTTGATGGAATAATTCAAATTCAAATTTTTTTCAGGTACGAAACCCATAAAGTGTAGTAAATACAAAAATACAAAATATTTTACAAAAATTATTATTAAAATTTCAAGTATTATATAAATTTAATTGTAAATAAAATAAAAACAAAATTTAACACACGCAAAAAAACAATTAATAAAGGTCAATATCCCCGTACAAACGGCATTACTGGAACATGCCTGTTACAGCAATGCCGCATGTAGGGGCAGTCAAGCCTGTCGGCAATCATTGCCAGGATTGCGTTGGAGCTGGCCCGTACTCTGCGCACCAGGGAGGCGCTACGCCTGCGCATAGTCGTGTAAAAGCAGGCGACGCGCGCCTCCGTGAACATGCCCAAGGCGCTGCAGAACCGGTGGCAGCCTCACCACAATCCGGAACGCGTTATTATACAGAAACCGGAGGTCGCTGTAGCTCTTGTGTGTGTAATGAGCCCACAGGCTCAGGCAGGCGTAAAGGGAAGTACAGTAAGCCCTAAAGAGCCATTTGTAATGCCAACTCAGTCGTCGTCAGCCATAAAACGTTCACAGCTGGACGAAGGCCTCCCCTTTATAGAGGGTTGTTGCCATAATCCCCACGCTTGGCCAAATGCCAACTCAGTACAAAACATTAATTGAAACGCCCAAAACAGGTGGCAAAGCCCTGCCGAATGCGGACACTGACATTCGACAAGTTGACATAATAAAGACCTAATCTGATGATGGACCCTGGAATGTTTCAATGGCTATATATTGAACAAAAAAGGAAAACTAATTATTTCTCTTTCGCTCTGATTGATCAGACAGCTGCAAGTTGCAACCGAATCGGCGCGGATCAAACCAGGGGCCTTATTTTTGAATCGTATGCAAGCGTAGCGCATGCGTAAGGAGCTGACCTTCGAACGATACTGTTTAGAATAAGGTTCAATATCGTTTGAAAGTCGGCTCCTTTCGCATGCGCTACGCTTGCGTACGATTCAAAAATAAGGCCCCAGTTTCCAAACAGTCAATATCATTCCATACAGTGAAATATAAATAGAACGAAAAAACAGTGAAATAGAAACAGGCTTTCTTAAATTGTGTTCAAAGACGCCGCCAACAGAGCAACCACGCTCCATCATAACTATGTATACAACATTTGAAACACTCGAGACAGGTGGCGAAGGCCTGCGGAATGCGGACCCTGACATTCGACAAGTGGAAGAAAGTTCACCATTACGTAACTCAAATAAGATGCTAATATTAAAATAAGCATAATGTTATTCTTCTGGCTATATAAAGTTATAGCTTATTTTTTGACCAATATTAATTTAGAGCTTGAATTGCGTGATAAAGATAGGATGATACTAAGTACGGCACAATTCACCCATCTTCCAGAAACTTTGTTCGAGACAACCAACATTTTACCAGCGATATACAAAGGTGGGAGTAAAAAATTTGCTCAGGATGATTTAATGTGGTGAATTTTGGGAGCGTGCCGAATTTATTCCGTACGGGGACGAAGTCGCAGGGGAGCTCTATTTTATGGTATAAATCATAAAATAGAAAGAAATAAAGTCACCGTGAATTGTCATCAGCCAGAATACGCGCAGATGCTCGACAAACGAACTCATAATACAGCTTCTTCCGTTGATACGAATCTAATCAAAATTAAACCTTTCTTTTTTCGCAGGAAACATAAAAAACTCTTCCCATGGAGATTAAATAAATTATGGTAAAAAAACAATCTGCCCAGACGTGCGAGGGTGCGACGAGACAGGGCCGAACTCGCCCTCAAATTCTTCATTAAAGCGAATGTATATAATTTACAATCTCGATTGGGCCACCTAATATGATGACCCACAATTTGATATCCAGCCAATGATATTATATATATAAAACGAGGTCTCTAGCTATAAAAATCTATATTTTAGACTAATAGTAGTGGTATTTTTTAAGTTTATTAATTCTAATTAGTTTTATGTTTTTATTTAATGATACTTGAAATAATAAACTAAAATGAACTGGTTACTAATATTTATGTAATTATATACGTGTGCTTTTGTAATTATATTTTACGCAAATATAATATAACAACACTTTAGAAAAACACACACACACACACATTGACACAATTTTTATGCCTTTGCATTTATTCTGTTGTCGAAGATTGATAATCAAGCTTCCAAACCGAAGAAATTACCATTATCACATAATAGCGTCTAATAATTGCCCATTGTATGAATCACAATACGCTAATTAAAGTAAATGCCGATAATTAATAAAACTCTGATCACATTATTATCATGTCTCAAGTCATTATAGAGTTAATAATGCACATTTTTAATAAACGAATGAAAGTTTTATTGGGTTTTGCGACTCATTGTCATAACCATTGGGAGCTTATTCAGTCAATTGGAGGGCATTAAGCTTCTTTTTCAATCCTTGTGTGAATCCAATTTTGACCATGTAATTTCACAGAATTCCAGATATCCCGCCATCGTTGTTTGGTCTTCTGGTCTTCTTGAGCTGCTTACTAATGCCAAATGCTGGGCCATCAATCTGTCACAGTTTTGGTCCCAGAACCACTTGAGTGATATCTTCCACTTTGCGTCTGCGTCGAATTTCCTTACTTTGAACTCTGTCGTACACTGTGTTGCGTGAGATGCAGGTACGCTCCATGGAGTATTGGGACATTTTTTTAAGCATTCAACGGCGAAGTCTACACCATTCAATATTCGTTGCGGTTTTGATGCAAATCACTGACTTCGCCGTATTTATATTACTTATTCTTACCGTATTTATGAGTCGTGATATGGCTCATGTGGGCACTCACTAGATTTCTTTAGCCAACGATCTTGATTTTTATTGAAATGTCTAGCTGGTTTGCAATAAGCCAAAATTTTCACCAAACTATTATTTAAAACAGTACAGTTCAAATAACAGTTACAAATGCAACTTCTAATATCTAACAAACTTTCTAGTAAATAAGCATTTAATTCGGCATCTCATATGAATTATTTTTTATATCTGTGAACTGAATTATAATCTTACTTCCATTATTACCAATTAATTGGTTACCAAATAGCTATAATTAATCCACCTGTCCTAACTCCGCACCTGTGCAAGAGATAGTTAAGTAAGTTAAGCTACAACAGAGTCGTAACTTGCCGGCCAGTGTTGGCCCCGGCTTGGTAGTGAAAGCACGTAACTTTACTTACGCCTTAACTTGAACTTAGTTAAGTTTTAGTGATGAACCATTTTTGTCTTTCGGAAAATGTGATTCAGTCAACGAGAGGAAGTTTTTGAATTTTTTCTCTGGTTTGGATTTTCGTTTGTGAATTGACTTGAAACGGTGCAGTTTACTGGGATTCTTGAGGAGATTTTTAAAGGTAAGTCTTTAATAGTTTAGTAATTATTTGTTGGCTTTTAATGTACATTTTGTCTTAACAGCGAGGGAGATATTAAAAGACGAAAAAGGAAGAATGTAGTAGATTAACATTTAGATATGACTTAGGATGTTATACACGAGGCTAACTAGTACACATTTTCCGTGCTTTCTTGCACTAAGTTGGTTGAAATGTCCTAATTAACATTTTTTGCATTTTTAAGAAAAATTGATGCTATTATTTTATAGAAATCTGTATAAAGCAATCCGAGTAATTATAATTAAAGCCTTCGAAATATCAAGGCGGTTAAATTGTTATATATAACATGTCACATTATAGATATTAAATATTGTCAAGGTGCAAGATAGCGTAAAACACTGTGTCAGAAAACTCTACACTATAAAAATCGGCAGACCGTGTGGACGCCTGATTTCAAAATACCTGAATCTCAAATATATGAATCTACTAAAGTTTCGGCTCGCACAAAAAAAAACTTTACAATCAATGTCAATCAGTGGATCACCAACCCAACAGCAGCCTTCTTACTTAATAGTATATTAGTTAGTTAATAGTATATTAGTTTAGTGTATTATATTATCTGTGCTTCATAGAAAGAAAATATTTAAAAATTGTATTAGAGATTTCAGTAAAAATCTTTATACTTTTCATTTCATTTTTTATACGGCCAAGTGACGAGATGAGGAAGGCTTTCAGCTGGTGATAAGCGTCAAGCCTGCCACTAACAGTAGCAGTACCATAATTGTGAACTTACGAACACAAACCTGCGCCGCACTGCACTGCGCTCGTCACCCTGAGGTATTGAGATGTTAAATCTCTTCATACCCAGTAATTTCTCTGGTAACATTGCCCTTCAAACCGGAACAGTAAAGCTTGCACACTACTGCTTGGCGGTTGAATAACTGGCAAAGGTGTGGTACTTACAACACACTTAAACACGTTGTAGCTAAAAACCTCAATTCCGTTTTCATTCGTGACTTTATTACAATAAATATGAGCTACGATGTGAAAATAATCGTTATTCGAAAGTCATATACTATTCCCAACGATTGCTAATAGTGGCATATGAATAACAAACACCATGATTCAATATTACGAATAATTATTTCAAGATACTTCAATTGCTGTTAGTAATATTTCGAAAGTTTCCAATTAGAGTGAGGAGGATCGTCTCACATAAGATTTGATTTATGGTTTGTGACATGTTGAAATTTGAATACCATCATTTGAATGTTTGATATACCACATAGAACTTGTTTAGTATTGGTTTTGTAATTTGAAATGCTTTTATATTAATATTTTAATTTCTTTCTTTACATCTCTCTCTCTTTGTAGTGGTAGGACTCTACTGCAGAGTCCACCTGGGGAAGTACCACGCCTTTGCAAGTTATTCAACCGCCAGGCAGTAGAGTGCAAGCATTGCTGAGTTCCGGTTTGAAGGGCAATGTTACCAGAGAAATTACTGGGTATGAAGAGATTTAACATCTAATATCTCAGGGTGACGAGCGCATAGCAGTGCGGCGCAGGATGGTGTTCACAAGTTCACAATTCTGGCTTGCTACTGTTAGTGGCAGGTGTGACGCTTACCACCAGGCAAACGCCTTGCTCGTCTCGTCACATGATTGTATAAAAATAAATAAAAAATATGTACGTTTTGACTCTACACTTCTAATCCGAACAGCCAATGAATGGAACAAGCTGTCTGCTTTCTTGCTCCCTAATAGAGAGTCTAGATCTTTTCAAGGTCAGGGTGAATAGGTATCTTCTAAGTATACTGCCTCATCTTTGATCATATCATCGCTAATCAAAAGGTAATTGGGTATCGTCAAACGCAAACTTATACGTATTAAAATGTAACGTAACCGACTCCACAGACCACTGAAGTGAAAAGTGTCATCATATTCGTTTGTGATTTATTCGTCTTTATTTGAATCAACTTGCATTTTAAAAAACAATAATTTGGCATTTTCGAAGTCACAGTCTTTCTATTTCATAGCATTTTTTGCACAAAACTGTCCATAAATCTGTACAACTTAATAGTGTTAAATAGTTTAGAGTTAGTTAGCTAACAATGCGCATAGAATGTTTGATCCGTTTAACCTTTATTAAGATGGCGAACATATTCCATTTCCATATATTATACTAGAGGTCCCCCGCCACTTCGTCCGGGTACGGAAGAAATTCGACCCGCTCCCTAAATTCACCACTTTAAATCATCCCGAGCACATGACCTACTCAAATATCAATTTTCAGCACTATAACTTCAAAAACAAAGACCTTTCCATACAAACGTTTCCTTCCCCCACCCCTAGGGGTCGAATTTCGAAAAATCCACAGTTCAGTCCTACGCGTCGAGACGCATACACCCTCCAAATTTCAAGTCTGTACGACCAGTGGGTTGGGCTGTGCGTTGTCTGTCAGTCAGTCAGTCAGGACAGAGACTATTAATATATATGTGTCGCCAATACAATGAAATATCTAAAGATCATTATAGCTCCATTGATATCTTTAACCAAAAGGTGTATAAATTTAAAAAAGACGTCCGAAAGATTGTGTTTACGGGGTACGTTGAAGATAGTAGTAGTAAGTGAGGAATCTGTAACCTGTAACTGTATCAAGATAAGATAAAATTTAACTTAATTACCCCTTCCTCTTTTTCCACTTGAAACTGACTATCTACTGCATGTTGTCAAGTAATAAGCTGTGTATACATTTTTAGGAATATAGTTTGGATAGAAATTGTATAATGTGTAAATTTTCTAAATTTATTATTGACTGTATTCTGTTTTGTGTACCAATAAACTAAATAAATAAATAAATAAATATAGATAGATAGATAGCTTCTATCGAATATATATTTCGCATTTATCGATACTTTTTGTGCTACTTGCTCATTTCTATCTTACGTAATACGAGTCCTATTACTTGTATTATCACAATCTCCTTACACTCCATATGTCATCGACCCACCGCTTTCGCTAAAACCAAGAAAGTTGACAACACATATGCTAAGCAGCCACTCTTACCTAATCTGCACCCGGAACCGAACCTACTAAAAATAATATACTTACTTACTAATATAGTATTTGATGACCAGTGGGCGGTACCAATTGGCTGTAACCGCTTTTAACCGGTGTTATATAAAACGTGCTCTAATTTGGCATTGATTGTCGTTACATAAGATTAGTTAATGATTGATACGGTTTTGGAAAAACTGGTTACTAGTGTAGTTGTTTTTTTATTGGAGTTTATTTGAATAATTGTGGAGGTGTCGGTTTTTATGGACATACTTTTTTTAAAGTATGGTATTAGTTGTTTGATCTACATACTAAAAATCTGATTGGCGCAATTTATTTTTTCTAGGAATTTTGCTATATACATAAAATATACTTCCATAATCATTACTGGTTAGTATTGATTTTAATACACTGGATAATTAAAAAAATCTAATAAAAAAAATAGGTACGTCGTGTTTTGATTTACATTGACTCGGTAATCTAAACTAATTTAAAAATAAATCTAAGGAACTTATTTATTAATTTTTTACTTTTCCGTGTAATATCATTTAATGACATATTTTATATTTTAACAATGTCCTAAATTTATTTATATAAAAATATACAGAGAAGTATTTATGTCAAATTAGGTAAATGGTCAAAATATTATTAAATCTTGTTTAGATTTAATAATATTTTGACCATTGGCGTCAATTTAATCTTGATTAGTTACAGTAGTTACAGTATATATTAGTTAATTTATGGCCTAATTGTTATTTATTTCTAGCTGTAAAGTAAAAGAGTGATGAAAATCTAAAGTTTGGATCAAAACATTCAACACAAGTTGAAAATCTGCCGCCAGTAATTCCGAGTCTTTTTTAGGAAAATAAACCTCTTAACAAAAATCGCCGACAAAAAAATATCTATGAAATTGTAGTACTTGTTTGTGTATGCTCGTGAGGTCTATTGTTCACAGAACTACTAGTTAGTTAGTATCCAATATTGTGCAAGGCCCGGTATGGGCCATGTAAATAGGCGTATTGTATCGCGTGCGATCCGCGATTCGCGCATCTAGCGCACTGGGACGACCGTGCCCTATGTCAGACGTCATGCGACAATGTAGACAGCAAGGAGAATGGGCCAGTCTCTCAAAGAGAGAGGATTTTTTGGCGGGACCACGGAAAAATCATGTCGCTGCATTGTATTATTTTCCAAAATTTGTGTTTCACTCGTATTACTTAATGTTTAAAAATGCTGCTGTTCCGAATTACGTGCACGAGTGGGGGCCACTTCTTCAACAGCCAGAAGACATCCACTGCTGGACGAAGGCTAATAGGTAGGGGTTGCCATAATCCCCACGCTTGTCAGGCAGCTTGGGGATCGCAGTGTGTTACCACCGTTAACTAAGAGGACGCTGCAGCCCGTCCTCCGGCGGTTCTGGAAGCAGTTTTAGGACATACTCAGGTCCACTTGCCACTTGGGGGCCACTTGCCTATAATATACTGTGGTGAAACACGTCTTTTTGTGTTGTTTTCTAAACTTCTTAAAAGCTTCTGGTAGAGTCGCCACAACACAACTTTACTAGGACTTGGGCTTGACCGTGACTGTCTATAATATTGTATGACTCATTCCACCAGATTCTATCAAAAACTTGAAAAATCTCAAATATTTGGTTGGCACCCCCCACACCCCATCCCCGCGCTCGGCAGGCGGCTTGGGATCGCAGAATGCTCACCAACGTTAACCCAGAAGACGCTGTTGCCCGGCCTCCGGTGGTCCTGGATGCAGTTTTAGGGCATACCCAGGTCCCAAAACAAATTAAAAAGTTATTAAAAGGTTTTTTTCAATTCGTGATAATGTTTGCGTTTAACCATGTCTTCCTTAGTAACATTATTAACAACGATGCACGCTTACCTAGAAGAAAACTCGTGCATTGGAAACGTACGCATTCCGATTCCGATCGTACAACCGTAGTACGAGTACGTCGACCCATGATTTCCGCATCGCTCCGCTTGTAGCATCTAGTGGGACAATTTCACTTGCAGTGAACACGCGCGGATTCAGGCTTTCAATGACGTTCCAGGCAAAACTTTTCGCAGATGGCGTCAGCAGCGGAATGGATGTGACAAAATCAAGTTTTCTTGTTAATCGTTTGCTTTTGATCTGCGCTTGATGAGGGCGTTGTCGATAATCTAGTCCAAGGAAAAATACTGAGTATAGTGCCTTGTTTTAAGAATCTATGCAGCTGTTGACGGCCTGAAAATAGATTTGTATGTTAGATAGTCAGTTGGTTAGTTCGTATAGGCTGAGTGTCCAGCCTTAGTGTCAGAGTTAATGTGCCGCCCGAAGGCCTCTGACATGGCTGACGGTTGTTGTTATAGAAACTAGAACAAACAACCGGGACCAACAATTTAACGTGTCATCCGACCCACGGTAGCGCTCAGAAATAAATGCCACTCACGGTCACCCATCCGAAGACTGACCGGACCGTCCGTTGCTTAACATCGGTGATCGTTTAGAATCACCTAGACAAGCTACGCCACGAGCGTTAGATAGTTGTTTATATTTTATGTTGGACAGAGCTTTAATTAGCAAGGCAAAGGATTTCTGTACAAACCAGTATATATTACGCAGATTCTCCCTGGTAATAATGTTCTCTGTAAAAACATAACAATAAACAAAAAATAAATAAATAAATAAAATAAATATCGGTGGACATTAAATGTATGAGATTGACAGTCATCGTTGACTTGTCGATGGCCGCAGCGGAAAAAATCGCAGTGTGGATCCCCATTGCTATCATACCCGCACGACGCGCGATAAATTTACAACAATAAAACAATTTTCGTTCACGCAATTCGAATTCCATCAAAGCAAACAGTCAATGATACCTTATTACCAAACAGTCAACAAGTGATTGGTGTTACCGAATTCACTTTTTTGGGGTCCCGTAGCAGAATAATAGAAACCTTTTATTCCAGCCATTTCCCGTTTCAAATCAACAGTTACATGTACACAAAAATAACTTATGCATATGAATCCATGACATTCATTTTATCTTTCATGCTGTCTTATAGTACTACATTATTATGACTTATTTTAATTGAAAGTTACGATAGTGTAGTTTAAACTACCATAGGTATTTGATAGTATTTGGGACTTGTATAAATGCTTAATTAACTTTAGTACATTCTGTCATAAATACACAAAGATAGATGTGTCTGAATCAGATACTGTTCGTTTGAGGTGCAGTACATAGATAGAGGTAATGTAAATTGAACAAAAAAAGAAATAAAAATGCCATAGACAATACTTTATTTGCGTCAAAAAACAGAAACTTAAAAACAATTGTTCACTTATAGCTGGACTTTTGCTATAAAATAGCCCCAGCTCAGCTCATGCTGATTGTCACCAACCGGCACTGGTCTTTAGATTCAAATTTTTACTTTTGATTTCAAGAAAGTAAAATAAACCAACTACGGAACCCTTCACAGCGCGTAGCACTCGCCCAGTTATTTTTTCTTATTATATTTGTCTTATACTTTCGCTCAGAGCCGGTTGTCCAAACCCCGTAACTTTCTTTTCGGCGTCGGTTAAGTTTGCCTTTACCATTGTCTCGCTTTACCGAAATAATCGAATTACGCAAACTAAAACGTAATTTCGTCCGGTTTGTTTCACGCTTTTTTCAAATGAGTCGTGATTTTTATATTACTTTCGGTGGTTTAAAATATTTATGTGGTAATGGTCAGAAGCAGATTGCATGACGAATTCTGTGGTAAATAATGTAAGACCGAAACAAATTTTTAACAGATTTATTGAGAGATATAAATACTCGTTTATAACTACTATAATAAATTGTCAATTATTATGCTTGGGCAATAATTTAATTAGGTATTTCTCACACTGTTTCGAATAATGAGTGACTACTAATTTACACGTATATTGTAGGCTTAAACGTAGATGAATGTATTTTTTTATCAACCGACTTCAAAAAAGGAGGTTCTCAATTCGACTGTATGTTTTTTCATAATTTTTTTTAAATGTATGTTACGCGATTTCTCCGCCAATTATGAACTGATTTTGATGATTCTTTTTTTTTTGGTAGGTAATAATTATATAGGTAATTTCTTCAAAGGTTCCGTCTAAAATTTATCGAAATCGTTTCAGTAGTTTGATTATTAAATCAAAATTACTAGAAAATATGAAGGTTTCATCCAGGTATTCGAAGTTGAAGTCGGTTGTATCTTTTTTTAAAGCGTATTATAGCGTAGATGAATGTATTTTCAACCGACTTAAAAAAAGAGGTTCTCATTTCGACTGTAAGTATATATTTTGTTTTATTGTATTGTTTTACGCGATTACTCCGGCAATTATGAATAAATTTTAATGATTCTTTTTTTGTTTGATAGGTAGGATTTGATTCAGAGGTTCAGACATTTTATAGAAATCGGTTCAGTAGATTGGGTTTTAAATCAAAATTACTGAAATATATCACACGTCGTATCACCGTTTCGTCGTATCTACGTTGTATAGATCTCGTCACCATGAGTCGTGTTTTCTATGGGAGCTTTGCATTTCAAGCTTTCTATGGTTGTAATTAAATATTTGTTTTATATTTAATTAAATAATGTATATTTCATTAAATAATGTAATTATTTATGGCAAAAGCATATGCATCGTCGCATGGCTGTATTTATCGCTCATGTACTGTAAAGCTATCGCCTTGCACGTGCATTTCCGCAACCTAATGTTAGCATTATTGGTAAACAGGACGCAAGCAATCGAGACTGCTACTTGCCAATTTCCGCTAACGAAAGGAAGTACTTGGAGATTGGAATGTAAGTTTTACTTTGGGGTAATAATGAAGTATCTGTCAACACTTTCGGGTTTTCCAGAACTTAGTGGGTACATTACTGGGCTTGAAGAGATTTGACATCTAATATCTCAGCGCTTGTATGAAAGTTCTTTGTTTTTGTACTTTTTGATTTGGATAGTTCATTAAAATAAAAAATGCTGTTTTCAATATTTTTTGACAGGGACGTTTTAAGGGGAGGGGGAAGGGGGGGTTGTATGGAAAGTTGGAAAGTTCTGAAGTTATAGTGATGAAATTTGGGTAGTTAATTCAAGGGGGGGTTGGGCACCCCTTGAATTAACAAAAAACTTTTGTGGGTTAAAAATTTTGTTCGAGGTGATTTAAAGTGGTGAATTTTGGGAGCGGGCCGAATATCTTCCCTACGCGGATGAAGTCGCGGGGGACCTCTAGTCGATCTATAAATGACTTAGTTGTGATGTAACAAACAAAAAAAACACATACAACACACACACTTCGCACAACTAGTGCGAAGGTAACTCGTATTTATTCAGGTTATGGCCGGATAAGACCGAGTTACACAAAACTATGTCAATAGCATATAAGAACCATAAGCACTTCCGAATACTAAAATCGTAATTTACCGGAGTGGACAAGTTTTGGTCGATTAAATGATATTACGCAAACCAGTAAAAAAATATCGAAGTACGAAGTTAATTTTCATCCGGTGACATGTTGGAATGGAATGTGTGATTTCCTTGGGTAATAGGAGAAGAACAACTGGCTTTTTAATTACCGAGCAACTTTTTTATGGTAATAAGTAATAGGACCCCTTGCACATAGTTTAAGTAAGTATTGCCATTCAAGTGGTTATGGGGCCAGCGTTTTAGGAACTGTTCCCGACAGTAACGGTTTACTGGATTAGTTTTTTAGCGGTAGTTGGCTTAAGAGTGCGCCTAATGCCAGAAAAATATCAGATTCCACCCGCGCGTCTTGCATTAGTTTAGAGTCGAAAATCGCATGATATAATTGATGACGATAATGGCTTTGAGCAATTTAGGTGGGATTTTATTTAATTATTCAAAATATAGGCATGAAATAAAAAAAATTTACGGTCACTCTGCTAAAACATTAGTTTGACTATGAAATTCGTAAAAAAACATGTGGTGTTGTCGCTGATAATTTAGACTAGTTGAATTAAAACAGTTTTTTTGTTAGTAAATTGGTTTTATTTTTTTGACTAAACCAGATTGTTTTCCAAAATTCTATTAGGTTACTCGGCTTCTATAGGATTTTCCCCTACCTGAAGTATTTTTAAAATCTAAATATTCACGTTCTTATTCATTAAACGATGTGTTTAAAAATACACCTGTTACTTACTTTTGGCAATGGTCACCCCCTTAATGGTAGGACTCTAGATCTAAAGCAGTAAGCACTTTAAAATTTGCAAGACATTAAGTAATTGAAAGGACTTGCAAACCGTCTGCATTGCTTTAATATTTAATGCATCCATATATTTAACGCATCCTCAATTTGAGGCGTTTCATAAAACGCATCGCGCATACTTCGGACAGGTTTTCCACATCTTAACGTAAATTACGCTTAATTAATATTTTAAACATATTATGATTATGAATTAAGTAATGTATTTTTAATTAAATTTATGTTATGAAATACTTACTTAATATTTTCTGCACTGTTGATATGGTGCCTGGGGACCTGGGTAAGTCCTAAAACTGCATCCCAATAAAATAAATAAGTAAATGTGACTAATAAAAACGCAATCGAAATAAACGGCGATAAGCTCTCAAGCAAATCTACAGTTAATAGCACCTATACAAATACAAATAATGTAACTTGATAGTTGTAAGTACTTGTTGGTTAGTTAAACTCCTATGATAGCTTTGTATTCAAAATACCTACTCTAGATTATTTTTTTTAATGTTGGTAACCATTGCTTCGGAATTATAAAGGTTTCATTAATTAATCATGCTGTTTACACATGCTTAGGCACATAGTCTGGCTCGAAATTATACCTAGCTAATAATGTATATGTTTTGACTATGTTCGGTTTTGTGTATCAATAAATAAAAATTAAATTAAATTATGATACGAGTGTGCTATGTTGGTCATTACACTAGAGGCGGTATTATATAAGCGGCGATAAGGAAGCCGAGAGTGTATTGAAACATAGCACAAGAGTTTATACGACTGTTTTCATCACACTTGCGAGGAAAAAACAAACTTTTTTTGATAATAATCAACCACACAGAGAAAACGTCAACAAACATTTGCGGAAAATGGCGCCCAAACCAGCAATGCGCGCGCAAGTTGACATTTACTTCAGCGGCAAAAGAACTCTTTGTTGGTATTACAAAAAAAATGTAAGTATTACCCGGCTATATTAAGAGTGCTTCGAATACATACGTCTAATTGCAGTCACGTACAAACTTGACTTTACCGGGTTATTCCTATTATAGCACAAGTGCCGTAATGTAAAGTAAAAAGCACGCGTGTGTAATAGCTTGGATTATGAGATCAATAGGACCCACACTAAAACCGATGCAATAAGACCCACTTTACGAGCAAGTGTGATGAAAATTATTATTATCAAATGTGTTTCGATTGACAGGTTACGCCCTAAGAATTAAATAGTTGCCACATAACGTGTCACGCACGTCACATGGATGGGCTTAGGACTCTAAAGAAACAATCTGTTGAAAACGGTTCTTGCCCAAGAAACCTTGAATCAGGCACACATTTCACCTTTACAAAAACAACAGCCATAATAATAACATGGCGTTTCGTTATTTCACATTTAATTATTACTAAAATAATGGTAAGCCGTAACCGTAACCTCACATTGTTGCGTTATTAACACAATCATTGATTTACGCAAAAATTGCGTTTTGTTTTATAGTTTTACAACTTGTTTCATACAAATGAATTAAGTACATGTACTTTATAAAGATTAATAGGAACAACGGTTGCGTGGTGCGTATTGCTAAAACTCTTGATTTTACTGTACGAGTCAAAAAGTATACAGGGTTAAACGTATAGGTAATACTAAGCCGAAAGGAGATCATTGTGAACAACTGGAATCGTTAATAGTCAGAGATGGTGAAGTAATTTGAAGTTAGTTTTGTATGTTAAGTGTTAATAGACATGAAGTCGGTAATTTTTTTATTAAGTTTTGACAAAAAGCACGAACCCCGGAGTCCAATGGTGTAACAAATAAAACACATCACTAAAAATTTATTTTACATGCTTGCGGGGCTAAAGTAGCCACTTTAGCCCCGCTACGCCGAAGGGAACCACTTCCTCCCCGAAGCGGCACGTAAAATCGTATACACAGTACACACCACGGGAGCAAGTAAAGAAGCCTCAGATTTCATGTTTGTCACCCTCGGCTTCGCCTCAGGAGACAATATACATGATATCTAAGGCATTCTTTACTTTTGCTTCTTATGGGAGTAATCTACTATTCATCGTAACAGAATATCTATCAGCATTACGTTACCATAGTCTAATATTGCAGACTTCTTAAAATTACAATTATAATAACTATTCCTTATCATCCTTTCACAAAAAGAGCCTAATACCGAAGTAAGACCCAAACTTGGAGGAATCAGCTCGCTTGGGTACTTAATCAACAATGAAATAACAATAACTTTTTAAAAAAAAAACAACCAACTTCAAATTAAAATGGGAGAATACCCTTTCAAATAAAAAAATAATTTCAAGTTCGGTTCAGAAATCGGCGAACAAACAACTTACCGACGAACATAGAACCTCCTCCTTTTTTGAAGTCGATTAAAAATACTTCTCATTCAATCAAAGACACGCCAATCATGGTGTTCGTGTAGGTATTGTCCTTGTCAATGTAATTTATTTGTGAATAGTTAATTTCCTGAGTATGCCAGTGTGTAGGCATGCATCCCTAATTGCGTTTATATTTACGCAGTAAGTACATGTTTAATGTATTCCGACACCCACATTGTAATACCGGTGGCATTAACGGGCTACATAGAGTCAAGGATGTAGATATACACAACCATGTGTAGTTAAAAAGAGAGTGAGTTAACGCGATCTAGTCATTAAAAAACGATTTATTTTATTTATTTATTTATTTATTTTGGCACAAAACAGAATCTAATCAATACATTTCAAAGCAAAAATGAGAATAGGTGCAGAGTTATTATTCCCGTTGTCCCCCAGCCGCATGTCTACTGGTGGTCAGTGACACATTTTCGATTTTTGTTATACACTGATTGCAACAAAACCACGAAATCAAACACATTTCTACTAGAGCGGATCCAGGGGTGGCGCAGAGGGACACGTGTGACCGTACATATGACGTACGTACGTGAACGTATGACCCATGGAACCATGGAACCATGCACATTTGTGCGATTTGAATAAATCACACAAATCACAAATCTCCTGCATGTCGTCATCAGCCATAAAACGCCCACTGCTGGACGAAGGCCTCCTCCTTAATAGAGGGGTGTTGCCATAATCCCCACGCTTGGCAGGCGGCTTGGGGATCGCAGAATGTTCACCGCCATTAACCAAGAGGACGCTGCTGCCCGTCCTCCGGTGGTTCTGGTTGCAGTTTAAGGACATACCTAGGTCCAATCTCCTGCATGTAACAAACTTAAAAAATATTATATTCACATGTCAACAAGCCCACAGCTTTAAAGACACAGGATATCAGAAAAAATAATCAAAAATGCTTAGAATAACACACAAGCAACGTCTTCTGGTTGATACCAGAAGACGTGCTGGATTGAGGCTTTTTAAGGATTATGTCCCTCTCCCTTAATAGGGGGACATAATCCGCACGCTTCACCACCGTCAACCGAGAGGACGCTGTTGCCCGACCTTCGGTGGTTCTGGGTGCAGTTTTAAAACATATCCAGATCCTGATAACAGAGCAGAGGTAGAATAACAGAGCTGCAGAAATGCAAGGTGACACATCAGGGTCTTGCGGTCACTCGACCTCAACTCTTACCTGACCAACTAACCCTGTCACTTCTGCTCATGGCTCAGCCGATCGCAGACAGAAGAAAAAAAAACAAAAATACATGCAATACTACGTAATATTCTAAATACTTATTGCAACTAAAATTATTATTCACAGTTGTAGAGTTGTCTTATGTAAATACCGTATGCATTTAAATTGAAAAGTAAGTTGTATTAGACCAAACGAAAGTGAAAGATTATTACATATCAGTTATGCAATGTAATTATAATTTAATAATTTCATATACATTTGTTAGCGTAATATTAATTATCATTTTGTTTTACAGGTAAGTTATGCTGTTATAAGAAGTCTACATATTTGTAAGTCCTGTTGTCAGTCATTTACATAAATAACTATTTTAGCTTACATATCATACTTATGAATACATAAAAAAATGAGACTTATGCTAAAATTTGCTTATTTATATTTAATGTTTTCTTATATATTAGAATTGTATGCTTATTTCTATTCTATGTTTTTGAATGTGACATTCTTAAAACACAGGGCATTTACTATCAGACTCTTACTTTGCTCGCATAGCATTGGAAAGTAAAACATTGAAGCCTGTTTCAAGTTTAAAATTTTCTAACAATATCATTATAATGTAAAGCGAGTAGAGCGCGTTGAAATCTTTTTGAGTGAGGGTTGTACAATCAATGTACATAGTACTTACTTGTATCAAGGAAATTGTACGAGACATTTTGACACTTCTCCGGAGACAACAGACTCTAGTTGCTCATGACTTTTCTCTCCGACACACACACACATACACACACATCAACAGCCGGAAGACGTCCACTGCTGGACGAAGGCCTCTCCCTTAAAGGGAGGTCATCATCATCATCATCAGCCCGGAGACGTCCACTGCTGAACGAAGGCCTCCCCCTTAGACCACCACACTGTACGACAACCTGCCATTTGCATCCACCGGTTGCCCAAAGGGAGGTGACAGTAGTTTAATATTATTAAAAATATTGTTTATCCTAAAATCTCTCTTATCTACGTTTTAACACATAATCTGTGACAACAATTTCGGTCATCATCGGTGATATGATTATGTTACTCAGTATTAATTAGGCAAATATTAGTTATTTACTTGGTCCCCGTAACGCTCACTGCTACGAGGGCACATAGAGAACAGGAACACTGAGAGATAACATTCGTTATACTGTTATTTTACCGTTAAGGCCGGGTATTCCACGTTTCAAGCACATTTTTTAATGAGATCAATAATTAGTCTAAAGCTGTATCAGGTAGGGTCACATTTAGCGAAGCAAAAATATGTGCGTGTCAAACATCGGTTTTTGAAGATTTTCTCAGATTACTTGAAAAGTATAGAAATTAATAACTTTTGAACCACAGCATGCTCTCCAAAATACTATTAACTTATTATACATATTTTTTAATGTGACTATGTGCTGTAATTAGGACTTAAAACTGAAAATGGTTTAAAAATCGACACTGTTTCGGTATTTTTATCTATTGAGGAAAGTATAATCAATCGTGTTTTCATCCACAAAAGTAACTAAGACGGATGTTCTTCTGTAACATTTTGTATTTTAGGGCTTTAAATATAGTAATTTGACTAAATAAATTAGATTTTGCGAGGGGCAAATTTGTTAAATAAGTACAAGCCTTAAAGTAGAGGTAGAAGAGAGTTCTTATACCTCTACTTTGAGCGGTCGAACATAATGCAGTTATTAGATAACGATAGTTATTTTACACCTCGGCAGCAGACACTAGAATTAGAAGTATTTAGTAGAATTAAATAGTGTTAGCCTTAGTAACAATCTACCTGATAACTACTGTCCATATCATATTAAGAAATTACAGAGAAAAATCTATAAAATTGTGAATTGTGAACGATACAACGTAGTATATGTTGAGTTTATAGCTAGCGCAATATTTTCAAGTAGTAGACACAGACATCATTGTTCGGAGAGGTACATCCTTACATTCAACATCATTAGCCGAATGACGGGTTTGAAATACTTGTTAGTACCCATTGCGACATGTAAAGGAAATCTCCAGTCAAATCTAAGCGGCGTAGGCGCAAGGCTAGACAGGACATGAAATGTTATTAGCTTGAATCAAGATACCGACTTTGTACTAAGTTCTTAAAATAACCTTCCGAACCGCTTCTTCTTTACATCTAAGAGGTTTATGGTGTCGCAATTTATTCATTTGTGTATTTAAGTTTTTTTTTTCATGTCAAATGAGTAAAATTTGTCGCGAATTTACTAAAAAGCTTTTAAGAAGTTTTCAAAACAACACGAATAATATTTAAGAGGCTACTACCTTTTTAACTCAGTTTAATTTTTTAATCAAATAAATTAAATGTTATTTACAATTAAGACGTTTACTTTCTATTATAACGAAATAGATTTTCTCTTATACTGACCATCTGATAGTTGGACGTTTTGCTACATGGACATTTTGCTAATAAGGTTTACAGTATTTTATTTAACTAAAATAAAAATGTTGCGCCTAGGAGTGATTGAGCCTGTTAGCTGCATATTGTGTAAAATAATAAATGAAAAAAAAAGAAGTCGTTTCGCAGTGTTGGACATTTTGCTACTTTGACCTTCTAAACAGGAGCCGATAAGACCATGTTTCATCACATTATACCACTGACCACTCGTGCTAGTACGTAATTTGGCATTTAATAAGTAAAACACCACCATTGCCTAGCACGCGAAAAAACTCTATGGTCTATATAAGTTCACAGTATATACTACACAAGGTTTAAACTAGGCGGTTGTTCCCTATAGTTCTATAGTGATAGTATAGTATAGTATCGGTCGGGTGTATAATCACGGTAAATATCCTGCAAATAATAATAGAACTATAGTTTTTTATAGACCTGGGTATGTCCTAAAACTGCATCCAGAACCGCCGGAGGACGGGCAGCAGCGTTCTCTTAGTTATTAGGTAACACACTGCGATCCCCAAGCCGCCTGCCAAGCGTGGGGATTATGGCAACCCTTCCCTATATTAGGAGAAAGCCTTCGTCCAGCAGTGGACGTCTTCCGGCTGTTGATGATGTGTATAGTTTTTATTTATGACTGGTGTATTAAACCGTAGAAGCAAGTGGTCAATCTGTGTTTCTAATCTGCACCTCGAAGCTAAGTGAAGCTGTCACTAAGCAAATGGATCCGTTAATGCAGTATTCATGCAGAGAAACTAGCCACACACCAGCATACTTCTGGCGGATGTTGGTATCCTAGATTTCTAACGGTGCTATTTTATATACTCGTAAATTGCGCATTGAATGAGCGAAAATTTGTCTTAATGACTTGACGAGGATTAGTCTGCGCTTCAGAATTGCCGCTTGTGCATCGGTTCTTTATATTACTAGTACAGTATTATTTATTACTAACTGTACCCCGCGGTTTCACCTGCGATTCTTGGGATAAAAAGTAGCCTATGTTTTATTCCAAGGTAGAAACTACCTCGATACTAAATTTAATCAAAATCCGTTGAACTGTTTTAGCGTGAAGAAGTAACAAACACACACACACACACACACCGACAAACTTACGCGTTTATAATATTAGTAGAATCTGTGTGTAAAATATAGACAATATATTTTAGCATGCCTTTATTCGCTTTATATATACAAAAACATGTAACAAAAAGGTTTTAACAATACGAAAGGGTATGTATGTACTCATCGTTATGAACAACTTTTACTATGGGGCCAACCAATGATCGCGAAAAAAAACAGCTGGTCCATACAAAAAATGTCATTGACCTTGGACAAAATGTATGGAACAGCTTGTTTTTTTTTCGCGATTTCAGGGTTGGCCCCATAGTAAAAGTTGTTCATAACGATGAGTACATACATACCGTTCAGTATTGTTGAACTTTTTTGTTACACGTTGTATATATATATATATATATATATAAAGATAATATAATACTATACTAGTACTTGAAACTATGTAAAGAAACCTATACCTGGGTATGTCCTAAAACTGCATCCTGACCACCGGAGGACGGGCAACGTCCACTCGGTTAACGGTGGTGAGTATTCTGCGATCTCCAAGCCGCCTGCCTAGCGTGGGGATTATGGCAACCCCTCCCTAATAAGTGGAAGCCCTTCGTCCAGCAGTGGACATATTGCGGCTGATGAAGTGATGATGTCATATAAAGAAATCTTGGAAGTTGTTTATTTTATAATTGCTTTTGAGTGAGGAGACGAGTGAGACGTTCGCCTGATGGTAAACGTCACGCGGTGTCACGGTAAACATGGGGAAATTTTAGGACTTAATAAACCTATTTTTTTTTTATTTTTTTACTTTATTTTTTTGCATTATTTTCTAAAAAAAAATCAATGATGAGTACAGTGACTTTCTTTCAGCTTAGTAATATACGCGTAAACCTATTCTAAGTTTATTCTTAAATAGCAACGAAATTGTGAAAGGAAATACCAAGGCTCTAGAACATGAATATTCATTAGATGTATGTCCTCAAAATTGCTTAACCCGTAGATTGATCCGGTGTTACTTAATATTTCATTCATCAAGAAGGCCGTGAACCTTAAATTGAGAAACTCTACACTTCTATTCATTCTATGGTCAGGTCGTTGCACCCGTCACCTGTCAAAAGACGAACGGTCGCGAGCTGTGATGTATAAGATCAAAGTGTACCGTGAATGTAATCGTAACAGAATGTCAATAAGCCTATTTTAGAGTGGGGTAAATCATGTTAATCAACAATAGGGAATATAATTTATTCAACGATATTTATCGTAAAAAACTGTTAATAGTAATGAATAGGAGAGTCGATGTCTGCCTACAAACTGCTATGCAGTTTGGCAGAGTTATAAATTGAGCTATGTAATTATATCTAATAAACAAAATAAATAAATAAATAATAGCATTACCTCAGTGATCTAGCTTACAACTTTTACTATTTTCAACCGACTTCAATAAAGGAGGTTCTCAATCCGACTGTATGTTTTTTTTTATTACGCGATGACTCCGCTAACTATGAACTGATTTCGATGACTTTTTTTTTGTTTGGTAGGTACTTTAGAGGTGGTCCCATATACATTTTATGGAAATCGGTTCAGTAGTTGGTTTGTAAATCAAAATTACTAGAAAATATGAAGATGACATCCAGGTATTCGAAGTTGAACACGGTTGTATTTTTTTTAAAAGCGTAGTATTATAAATTATCACCGAAATTCCCCAATATACCGTTTCTTCTACCACAAAGTAATCGACGAACCGTCGTATAAATTTGCTCGTACATAAAGAGCCGTATCAAATTTAACCGAAATGAAGGTGAAAGTACCTGACCGGTCATTTCTCAGGCAAATATTTTGAATTTATAATCCGTTTAATATGGTTCCGATTGTGAAAGTGCTGAGAAGTTACCGCGTCTGCCGCTCTTATTAGACTTTGTGTGCTTATAAATAAAATAACGCTTCACACTGATTAAATTGTATTAGCTTCACTTTTAGCTCATTCACTTTTTTTTTTCTTGCTCACAACTCACTATATGATCCGTGCCTTTTGTCAAACTTTACAAATGGTCTTGGCTAATATTTTCATCAACTATACAGGGTGCTAGTTTGAACACCGTTATTCTTCTAGGATATCATTGTACTCATCATTATGAACAACTTCTACTATGGGGCCAACCGTGAAATCACGAAAAAAGAAACAGCTGTTCCATACAAAAAGGTTCATAGGTCTTGGACAAAATGTATGGAACAGCTGTTTTTTTTTCGTGATTTCACGGTTGGCCCCATAGTAAAAGTTGTTCATAATGATATCCTAGAAGGATAACGGTGTTCAAACTAACACCCGGTATATTTGAGGAAAGACGGCCTGTGTTTTTTTTTTAAGCGTAATTAACTCAGCGGTATGGAACATACGAGTATTTGGGAAAAAAATCTTCGATGAAGTCGCTGGCGACCTCTAGTAAAGAATATGACGTGCAGTAAAGTGGTAATCGAAAGGTAATCAAAATATGAAATCGATTTCTCATCAAATATAAATTGCCCTGCATAGATTACTAATCTGATACCCAAATCATAGTGAAAGTGATAACTAAATTGGTCATTGATGTTATGCAAAAATAGGCATTTCCCTTTCATTGGCTTGACCAGCTCGCGGTCAAAGTTGGCTTGAAAGTGAAATTTTATTTATGGTGATTAACTTCATTATAATAAGTTTTATTAAATTCTAATTTTTATGTAACTTCTTCCCATATATTTTTTTATTTTATTCAATTTTAGTGATCTCCTATTCTGTCTTTTTTACTTTATGTAGGTATCAATAAGACTGTATAAACAGAGTGGACATAAATAATACATGAACGGCATCCAAGCTGTAAATGATGCCGTCACTTTTAAACTCCTTTGGTAAAAGAAACCGACTAATTGCGGAACATGCATGTAAATTGTTAATATAAACTCAATACAAAAATAGAAAGAAGAAAGAAAAAAAATGACAGAATCACTAATTCGACGCAAATAAATACACACAAATAGTTGACTAAATAAGATACACAAGTAGAAGCATTTAGAGCATTTAGAAAATTTAAAGAAATTTAATACGAACTTCTTTGGTGGCCTCTTTCTTGAAAAGTATTTCCATAGCAAGTGAAAAGATGAAAGCAACTAAGTCTGTATAACGGCAATCGCAATTTTCATTCAATTCTTATTCTTTGTTTTGACCATATATTAGGACTTGGTCCCATCCAACCCAGTGCCCCGTTACTGGGGCAGATGGGAAAAAGTGATTCATTGACCCCGGTGGCCCCGGTGTTGGCGCTTAACGGGGTGGAGGGCACACGTCAAGTATCATTTACCCCGGTATCGCTTACAACGGGGTGGAGGGTACGCATAGTTTAATTTACCCCGATATCGCTTATAATAAACAGAATAGCACAAAACAAGTATTGCCACCATGAAATCGCTCAATTTTCACCTATAAACTCTCAACCAATCAAAATGACCCAACCTTGACTCCAATGATGGGAAAATCCCACAACACCCACGTTTCGTAACCACAGTTTTCTAATTACGTCACCTGGACAAAATCTTCACATGAATGCGTCAATGGATGCGTCTCATTGCGATTCTACTCGCATTACTGTAGTAGTATTGTAGTACAAATTGGTGTTATGTCAGTGCTGTCGGTCATCTACACGCGCGATTTTTTCGCACGCCTTAATTTATTTATGTTGGAAAAGATCTTAAAACAGTAGAGTTTAAAATATTGCACGCCCGCAATGGGTAAACTGTTGTTATGTAATAATTTTAGGTCATAAGTCTTTCTGTACACAGTGTGGTCGATTCAGACGGTTCTAGTTGACAGTTCTAAACTAACTAAAGTATTGCTATCACTTTTTTACTAGGCATGTTAGCTAAGGACAGCAATACTTTAGTAAGTTTAGTTCTGTCTACTTAAACCTTCAGAATTGATCACATATTGGCAACATTCGGGGGTGAACAACTCACTTCGCTCCGCATCGCCGCGCTGTACGGACGTTTCCGCCCGCTACTCGCTGCTCGCTGTCCGCTCCTGTCCGCCGGAGGCTCTGCCCCGCCGCCGGACTCACTCCGCTCGGCGCAACCGCGCCGCTCGGACGCCTCCGCCTCCGAAGCCGCCGCCGCGCAGCTTCGAGTCCTAGCACCCGTTACCTCGGCCACGTGGTGTTTGCGTTAATTTATTAGCGTAAACTCTAACGAGTCGAGTTTGATTGTGAGTGCAGGGCTCTCACCGCTTCGCAGCCGGGCTTCCGGGCCTGCTGCCTTCGTCCAAACCACTCTTTTCAGAGCGAACCACTCTTAGTGTTTTCATAAAATCCACGTGGGTGGTCGATCGGCTGACACTTCTAACGGTGACAACGAAACCGATCGGGCGTTGCCCCGGAGCGCCTGTTTTTCCCCCGTCTGGGGAACAACAGAATCCGGCTGGGTCTGGAACCACCGGCCTTGGAAAATCACGGAAGTCAAATCCACAGAAAATAAAAATTGGAATACCCCAAGGATCTTCATTGGGGAACTCCATGTTTATTGTATTTTTGAACGATATGGGTCATTTAAAATTAAAAGGAGAGCTTATTCAATATGCCGACGACACTACTGTCATTGTCTCTGCTAAAAATATAGAAGAACTAAAACAAAATATAGCTCTAAACATGGAAATTTTGCGTGATTGGTTTGATATGAATGGTCTGAAATTGAATTCGAACAAAACAAATGTCGTTATCTTCAATGCAGTCTCCCCGAAACAGCCAGTGATTGTCATTCCCACATTGCATGATGGAAATTCTCTAAAAACCACAAATTTAGTAAAATTACTCGGATTCGACATAGATTCAGCTCTAACTTGGAAGGATCACATAAATACCACATGCAATAAAATGTCCAAAGGAATCTATGCATTAATACAACTACGACCAATAGCAACTGAGTGCTACCTAAAAGAAGTTTACTATGCCTATGTCCACTCAATAATGTCCTATGGCATTATTCTGTGGGGTAATTCTACAGATAATGAGCGTATATTAAAGATGCAAAAACGTGCTATTAGAGTGTTAGTAAAAGCCAAATACAGAGAATCGTGCAGAGATATTTTCAAGGATTTAAGTATACTTACATCTGTATCAGTATACATTTTAGAAATTGTAAAATACGTTAGAGTGAATCTCCACATGTATCAGTGTCGGGGTGAATATACTGATTTAAATCTTCGAAACAAAAACAGTCTTCTGTCCGTAAAGCATAGGTTGCACAAGTCTACTAAAAACCCGGTTGTGATTGGCCAGCAACTTTACAATAAACTGCCGAACTGTATTAAAAATTGTAATACGTACACTACGTTTTGTTCTAATGTCCGAAATCTTTTGCTCTCCAAAACTCTATATCAAGTAGATGAATATATAAAGCATGATTATCGGGACTATAAATTATTAAAATCTACTAACTAGACTAATTCGATTTTTACAATTTTATACTTCAAATTTATTTAATTTTTTAAACAGTTAATGACGAAGCCCATTTACAGCTTGAATTTATTCTGCTTCTATACAGCGTCTAGAGCTATAGGTATTTATTGTTTAATTACACTGCATTTCTATCTTAAATAAATCAATTTGTAAACCCTGACGAGTACATAGCACGAAGTCGTTACTATACCTAGCTATAATAATAGATTACGGTTATGACAATAAAGAATATCTATCTATCTATCTATCTATCTTGGGGTCACCCCTAGTCGACACCAGATATCGCAGGCACACAACCAGCTGCACAATAAAATAACACTGGCAGCTGGTACACCCTCTAGGTAATACACTAGGTACGCAGCCCCCTGTCTACCCCCGGCAGAGGGACCACACACTTTCTTCTCCTGTTGGGGACCTCCTCCCCCAACCCCCGCAACTCTCCCGCCTTAGGATGGTCTCCCAAAAGGATCTCGACGAAGCCATCAGCTTCGTCGCGAAAACTTTGTTGGACCACCTGAAGGCCAACCCCTCCGAAATGGAGGAATTCGTTCGCGCTCCCCAGACATACGCGCAAAAGTCTCTCGCCCGTCCCAAGACTCCACGAGGGCAGGCAGCTTCTGCCTGCAAACTGACGCCGAATTTTTCGGCGCCAGGCCCCTCAGTTCCCAAGCCTCCACCTCCTCCGAAAGCCTCCGCCCGTGACGGGAGCCACTCTCGGCCTAGGGGTCGCGCTCCAGCAAGGAGCCGATCCCGGTCGCGAAGTCGCTCCCGCCACGGACGCCGCTCGTGCTCCCCTACCCCCCGTCCACTCCGTCCGTCCATTTCGGACAGCCCCGATTCTCCAGAAATGGACACTTCTACCCAGGACGACGGCTTCACAGTCGTCGCCTCCAAGAAGGGTAAAAAGCGTCCCGCTACCACTGCTTATCCAAGGCCCCTTGCCCCACTTCAGGGACTAAACCTGCCTCCGACTCCGCCCAATCGGACTCTCCGCTCCGTTCGGAATCGGACGCTCCGATTGTCGACCCTGCTCCCCATCCTTAGACCGGTACCATAGTTGTCCGCAACCGGGAACTATGGGAACTCGTCTCGCGTAACCTCTCGGATCTACAGATCCAGTTTTCCGCCAAACCAAACAAAGACGGCATTATGGTCCGTCTAGCCTCCCCCGACGACTACCGCAAAGCCACTACCTACCTCCGCGACGCGAATATTCACTTCCATAGATACGCTCTCGATGAGGAGAAAGACATCCGAGTTGTCGTAAAGGGCATCCCCAAGGAGATTCCCTTCCTGGCAATCCATAACGACCTCCTCACCCAAGACCTCCCTGTTCTTTCGGTCAGCCGGATGTACAACGGCAGGACCAAAGAACCCTATGACATGGTGCTGGTCACTCTTACGAATACCCAGGAAGGGAAGAAAATTTGGACTACCAAATCGATTCTCCATCTCTCCGGCCTCGACTTCCAAGTCCCTCACAAAAAGTCCATTCCAGGACAGTGTCATCGTTGCCAGCTATACGGACACTCTGCCCGCTACTGCTACGCACCCTTCAGGTGCGTGAAGTGCGCGGGCGATCATAGCACCGCGGAGTGCCTTCGTAAGAAGGACGACCCTACTCTCCCCAGTTGTGTCCTCTGTGGCACTCAGGGCCATACCGCGAATTATCGCGGCTGTCCCAAGGCCCCTAAGGCCAAGAAACCCTTACCGTCTCGCTCAAAAACAGCTGGCCCTAAGCCAAAACCTGCCCAACCCCGCCAGGTGTCAAAATTCGTTGACGCCCCTGTCCCACTGACTAATGCATGGTCAAATCCGCCCAGCACTCCTCAGGCGACTCAACCGCTCCCACCCGCCCCTGCGCCATCTCCCGCTCCTGCCAAGACCCAGGCCCGCCCTGCCCTTCCGCCAAAGCCCTCCACCCCCAAACGATCCGCCTGTGGCATACTTGCCAATGCCCCAATAATTATATGATAATAAATAAATAAATAATACTTACCTTACGACATAAATGTCGGGAGCGAATCGTCGAGTTTAAGCCCGTCGCGCCGCACCAGGCGCATGACCTTGAAGGCTTGCGAGGCATCGGCGCCGGCCGCCAGTTAGCAGTTAGTAACTCATAGACATTGCGCACTGACGCACGCTCGATCGCCGCTCCATCCAGTGGCCCGTGTTGACATTGCTGTTTCGTTATTGTGATTTATATTGTTGTGTTTACTATTGAATAAACACCAGAACTTTAATAGTGAGTATTAATTACCACAGTGGTGACCCCTAGACAAGGAAAAATGAGCACGTCAACCAACGAATCCGAAAAAAGCTCCTTTACACCATACGATTTATGTCGTGTCGGTGTCCGACTGCCACCATTTTGGCCGGAGGAGCCGGCTGTCTGGTTCGCTCAGATTGAAGGCAGCTTTGCCTTGTCGAAAATCAAAGACGACGACACGAAATATTATTACGTCAGTGCTCAACTAGAACATCGTTTTGCGGCCGAGGTGAAGGATATTTTAACGAACCCGCCAGCAACTGGTAAATACGAGACTCTTAAGGCAGAATTGATAAAGCGCCTATCAGCGTCTAGAGAGAAGGAGGTAACACAGTTGTTAATGCATGAAGAACTGGGAGATAGGCGTCCTTCACAATTTTTGCGCCATCTTCGTCATCTAGCCGGCAAGAACATACCAGACGATTTCATCCGGACTGTTTGGGCTAGCCAATTGCCGACCAGCCTCCAAACCGTTATTGCGTCCCAGCCAGCATCTACCTTGGAAGCGCTCGCGGACCTAGCGGACAAAGTGCATGACCTGGTACCATCAACCCCCCAGGTTGCATCTGCAGACGCCGTTCCTGGATCACTATTGGAAAAACTTACCAGGGAAGTCGCAGCGCTGACGCGCCAGGTTCAAGCCCTCGCTGCCAACAATGCAGGAAGATCCCGCTCGAAAGATCGAGGCGGCCAGCGAGACAGAAATCACACACGGTCAGAATCGAGTTACCGCAAGTTCCCGAACTGCTTCTACCACAACAAGTATGGTGACCACGCAAGAACTTGTGTCAAGCCCTGCGATTATCAGCCGGGAAAAGCCAGCGGCACTCGTTAATGGCGACAAACGATTGCCTATCCTCTTCAGGTCGCCTGTTTATATCGGACCGAAAAACGAAGACGCAGTTTCTAGTCGATACTGGAAGCGACCTCTGTGTTTTCCCACGTACGGCTTGCAAGAACAGACGGCTAAAGACCACTTATGAACTTTTCGCAGCAAATGGTTCACCGATCGCGACTTATGGTTTCGCCCAGTTAGAACTCGACTTAGGTCTCCGTCGCGCTTTCCCTTGGCGTTTCATCGTGGCCGACGTCAGTAAGGCGATTATTGGTGCAGACTTCTTATCACATTACGAGTTGATAGTCGACTGTCGCAACCGACGCCTCATCGATAACCGCACAACGCTTTCGGCAATTGCAACACCAGCTCTGTCATCAGACGCCATCTCCTCTGTCAAGACGATCATTGGCGAGTCCAAGTACACTGAACTTCTTCGTGAGTATCCAGAAGTTACTCGTCCACCAGGCACACATCGAGTTATCAACCACAAGACAGTTCACTTCATAAAAACTACGCCAGGACCACCTGTCTATTGCACTCCCAGACGTCTGGCACCCGAGAAGCTCAAAATAGCCAAGCAGGAATTCAACGATATGCTGAACGCTGGAACTGCTAGGCCATCAGAGAGCCCATGGTCATCACCCCTGCATCTTGTTCCAAAGAAGGACGACGGCTGGCGACCATGTGGCGATTACAGGATCTTAAACGCCCGCACTGTTCCTGACAGATATCCCATCCGGCATATACAAGACTTCACGCAGAACATCTCTGGCTGCCAGGTCTTTTCAAAAATTGACTTGGTGAAGGCTTTTAATCAGATCCCAGTCAATCCTGAAGACATACCGAAAACGGCAATAACCACACCGTTTGGAATGTACGAATTTCCATTTATGACATTCGGTCTGCGAAACGCTGGACAGACGTTTCAACGGTTCGTCGATGAAATGACGAGAGACTTGGACTTCTGCTACGCTTACTTGGATGATTTCCTGGTCTTCTCCAGGGATACCTTCAGCCATTTCCAGCACCTTCGTCAGCTATTCAATCGGCTGAAAGAATTTGGAATGGTTATCAACCCAAGCAAATGTGTAATTGGAGCAGAAAATGTCAGTTTTCTGGGATGCATCGTATCTGCAGCTGGAATCAAACCAATCAACAGCAAAGTAGAAGCCATCCAGCAGTTCCCTGTCCCGAAGACCGTAAGAGAACTAAGGCGATTTCTGGGAATGATAAATTTCTATCGCCGTTTCCTCAAAGACGCAGCTAAATCACAAGCTCTACTCCACGACATGCTGACTGGAACAGTTAAAGGTTCTCACCCCGTGGAACTGATTGGTGACACGCTGGAAGCCTTTGAAGCCTGTAAACGAAGTTTATGCGATGCTGCTCTATTAGCGCACCCAGACATTAACGCAGAGTTGGCCTTAGTCACAGATGCCTCTGATTCGTCCATTGGTGCGGTTATCCAGCAACATGTTGGTGAAGAATGGCAGCCTCTAGCTTTCTTTAGTCGAAAACTAAGTCCAGCACAACGGAAGTACTCTCCATATGACAGAGAATTACTCGCAATATATGAGGCCATCAAGCATTTCCGTCACATTGTCGAAGCACGGCATTTCACAATCTTCACAGACCACAAGCCGATATGCTTTGCCTTCCACCAGCGAAAGGATAAATGCTCGCCACGCCAGTTTCGTCACTTGGACTACATATCACAGTTCACTACAGACATCAGACATATCGCTGGCAAAGACAACGTTGTAGCTGACACTCTCTCACGGATAGAGGAACTGGTACAACCTGTCGACCTGGAAGTCTTAGCAAAAATACAAATCACCGACACAGAGTTAAGACAGATTTTGGAAGGCGACACGTCACTAGAACTCGTAAAAGTGGCTATACCTGGAACACGGACGGAGTTGTACTGTGACCAATCTACGCAGACACCTCGCCCGTATGTACCGGCTGAGTTAAGAAAACAAATCTTCGGCAGCCTGCACTCTCTCAGTCATCCAGGAGCTAACGCAACATCAAAACTTGTCACACAACGTTACATCTGGCCAGGTGTAAACAAAGACTGTCGAGAATGGACTAGGTCATGTCACGCCTGCCAGACCACCAAGATTACACGCCACGTGAAACCACCTGTAGGCAATTTCAGCTTACCACGTGCCAGATTTCAATATATTCACATCGATCTGATTGGCCCATTACCTCTGTCAGACGGCTACCGATACTGTCTCACTGCAGTTGACCGATTCACTAGATGGCCTGAGGCAATACCACTGGCAGACATCACCGCCGAGACAGTTGCTAAAGCTTTCGTGGCTAACTGGATCGCTAGATATGGTTGTCCAACTGAAATAGTTACAGACCGTGGAAGACAATTTGAATCGGCACTGATGAAACAACTTTCTGAACTTGCCGGATTCCACAGAAACAGGACCACATCTTACCATCCTGCCAGCAACGGATTGGTTGAAAGAATGCACAGACAGCTGAAAACGGCAATAAAGTGTCATGAGAATCAAAACTGGACAGAAAACTTACCACTTGTTTTACTAGGAATGCGCACAGCATTCAAACAAGACATCCAAGCATCACCCGCCGAACTCTTGTATGGTGAAACGCTGAGGTTGCCCGGAGAATTTCTTGAAACCTGCAAAAATACACATACGACGGATATTACAGACTTCACAGCACGACTCCACTCGCTGATGAATAATATCCGTCCCCAGCCAGCATCTCATCACTGTAAAAGAAGCATATTTGTTTTTAAAGACTTACCTTCCGCAACTCACGTATACGTTAGAGATGATAGCGTACGTGGACCGCTGCAACCAGCATACTCCGGACCTTATAAAGTTCTGGGAAGAAGAGAAAAAGTTTATAAGCTACAAATGAAGGGTAAAGAACAAACAGTGACGATAGAAAGACTTAAACCGGCGTATTTACTTACCTCTGAAGAACACCTCACGAAGACAGAGACGGCAGCACCTGAAAAAGAAGAGAAGAACATTAAACTTACCTCTGCAAAACACCTCAGAAAGACAGAGACGGCAGCCCCTGAAAAAGAAGAAGAGAATGTTAGACTTAAAATTACGAAGACACGTTCGGGGCGACATGTTAGATTTCCAGACTACTATCGTCCGTCTTAAGAATTAAGACGGCCTCTGGAGGGGAGAACTGTGGCATACTTGCCAATGCCCCAATAATTATATGATAATAAATAAATAAATAATACTTACCTTACGACATAAATGTCGGGAGCGAATCGTCGAGTTTAAGCCCGTCGCGCCGCACCAGGCGCATGACCTTGAAGGCTTGCGAGGCATCGGCGCCGGTCGCCAGTTAGCAGTTAGTAACTCATAGACATTGCGCACTGACGCACGCTCGATCGCCGCTCCATCCAGTGGCCCGTGTTGACATTGCTGTTTCGTTATTGTGATTTATATTGTTGTGTTTACTATTGAATAAACACCAGAACTTTAATAGTGAGTATTAATTACCACACGCCCCTGGCTCCTCCAGCCCGAAAGCGGATCTACTCCTCCTCGCTGAAATTGCGATGTCGGTTAACCTCGACGAGGTTCGACATGTAGCCCAGAAGGTCCGGGAGAACCATAATCTCATCGACATCCTCGATGAGCATTATAGGCTCTTCGGTGCACTACAGCACTTCGCCCCCAACGTCCTTAGGAACCAACATGCATAGTACACCCAAACGTGTTAGACCCCGCTCCCTTTCGTTGGCATGGTTTAATGCCAACGGCATCACCACCGAATCAAGGGACCAGCGTCCCTTGATTCGGCACTTCCTCTCAACCCACCAGGCCGATGTTATGCTAGTGAACGAGACCTTTCTAAAACCTAGCAAGAGGGATCCCAGGATCGCAAACTACTCGCTCGTTCGTAATGATAGGACTACCACCATAAAAGGCGGTACTCTCATCTATTACAAAAGGTCCCTTCACTGCATTCCCATCGACACCCCTTCTCTCTCAGCAATGGAAGCTTCCTGTTGCCGCCTTTCGATGACCGGTCATCAACCCATTACCCTAGTATCCTGCTATCTCTCCGGTAATAAGACTCTCCTCAGGAGTGACCTCGAGGCTCTTCTCTCTCTCGGAAGCGCAGTCATTCTGGCTGGCGACTTCAACAGCAAGCACATTTTATGGGGCTGCAACACGACCAATACGAAGGGAAACCTTCTGAACTCCCTCTCTGACGACCTCAACTTTGACATAGTTCCTCCCAGTACTCCGACCCACTTTCCCCTGAACTTGAACTACAGACCTGACGTACTCGACTTAGCGCTTCTAAAGGGCGTGACCCTCCAGTTACGCTCATTGGAAGTACTACACGAACTCGACTCTGACCACCGACCCGTCCTCATGCATTTAGGCCCCGATCCGACTGACAGACCTCCTCTTACTAAGACCGTGGTCAACTGGAAGCACTTAGGCGATGCCCTGAAAGCTTGTAGTTCCCCTGACTTGGACAGAATCCCTGACGACATTGTTACCCCTGACGACATCTCTACCTCCATTGACGCTCTCACTAGCCACCTCCGCACCACCGTTGGTGAGGCCTCAAAGCAGGTTCCAGCCGAGGGAGACCAACGCTGGGCCCTGCCTGAGGACGCGAGGGACCTACTGAGAGCGAAACACGCTGCCACTAGGGCATTCGATCGAGCTCGCACCGAGGATAACAGAGCCACTCTGCGGTATTACGAACGTGCCGTAAAAAACCGCATGGGTGAACTCCGTAATCAACGGTGGGATGACTTACTCTCGGGGATCGAGCCATCCCACCTGGCATTCTGGCGGCTGACTAGATCCCTGAAATCAGACTCTGTTACGACTATGCCCCCTCTCACCCGACCTGACCTCCCCCCCGCGTTTGACGACGAGGAAAAGGCCGAATGCCTGGCCGACAGCCTCGAAACGCAGTGCAGCCCCAGTTTAGAACATGTCGACCCTGCTCACCTCGATAAGGTGAACAGTGAAGTCGAATACAGATCCTCACTTCCCCCCTTTGATGAACTCGAGCCTGTCACAGCTTCCGAGGTTGAGTCGATTATTAAAGGCCTCCACACCAGGAAAGCTCCAGGTGCGGACGGCATCAGTAACAAAGTGCTCAAGCACTTCTCCATTACGCTAGTTCACCTTCTAGTTAGCATCTTCAATGCGGCCATCGCCAATTGCATTTTCCCCGACGCGTGGAAATCCGCCGACGTCATCGGCATCCACAAACCCGGCAAGAAGGCTTCCGAGCCCTCTAGCTACCGTCCCATTAGTCTCCTCAGTACCCTGGGCAAGGTCTACGAGCGCGTCCTTCTGAAGCGCATCTGGTCCTGTGTCAAAGACAACAACCTCCTCCCTGATGAACAGTTCGGCTTTAGAGCCAGACACTCTTGCGTCCAACAAGTACACCGCATCACGGAGTACGTCCTAGAAGGTTTCAACAAGAAACCCGGCCATGGTTACACCCACAAGCCGTTCCCCCAAGGGACTGTAGCGGTGTTCCTCGACGTCGCGAAAGCTTTCGATAAAGTCTGGCACAACGGGCTGATATACAAGCTGTATCAGCTCGGGCTGCCAGACCGTCTTGTACTCATAATACAAGACTTTCTCAGGGCTCGAAGCTTTCGATACCGCGTCGAGGGACAACGCTCCTCCCCCCACGACATCGGCTCCGGAGTCCCTCAGGGCTCCGCTGTGGCCCCGATTCTCTTCTCGCTTTTCACCTGTGACATCCCCCGCACCCCCAAAGTGGAGCTTGCTCTCTTTGCCGATGACACCGCCCTCTACACCAGAGGGTGGAACAAGGTCATTCAGCTAGCCCACCTTCAACGAGCCCTCAATCTCCTCGGAGACTGGTTCAAGAAGTGGGCTATCACCGTTAACCCCGATAAAAGTGCAGCCGTGTACTTTCATCCGTTCAAAAGACCTCCTTCTAAGCATATCACGCTCAACGGCCAGCCCATCCCATGGGCTACCGAGACCAAGTATCTCGGTGTGACCCTTGATCGTCGACTCACGTTCTCTAAGCATATCCAGTTAGTTCGCAACCGAGCAGCCTTCTTCTTAGGCCGGCTCACTCCCCTTCTCAACGAGCGTAGTAAATTGTCCCTTAGAAATAAGGTTACAATTTACAAAACTTGTATTCGCCCCGTCATGACGTACGCCTCCGTGGCGTTCGCTCATGCCTCCAGCATAGATCTAGAGAAATTCCAAGTCATACAAAATAGATTCATCCGCAGAGCAGTCGGTGCTAGCTGGTTCATGCGAAACTCCGACCTGCACTGCGATCTCGAACTCCCCTCCATCCGTCAGTACATTAAGTACGCTTCGCGCCGCTATTTCGATGCGACCCCCCACCATCCCAATCCACTCATAGTCCAAGCCTCGAACTATACGACAGACACGACAGACCCACCCCCCTTCCGTAGACGCCCCAGACACGTCTTGGGCGACCCGGACGACCCCATAGCCGTCATCACCTCGGCGGCGCTGGGTTCGCCTGATCCGACCACTCCTAGCAACAAGAAGTATTCCGTCTTTGGTATAGGCGCCGGTTACCAAAGGCACACAAACACGCACCGACCTCGCCGGCGAGGTCGAGGACTCCCCAGATCTGTCAGAAGTTCTGTTAGATTCTCTCCAAGTAGTCAACCAGATCAATCTACTAGGGCCCCAGGGCATACCCCTTCTGGGGTGCCAGGGCAAGTCTGACCCCACTCCCGGCGACGGCCAAGCCGAGGTTCGTACCGTCTGAGGTGCCCTTGAGCTAGTCGCCTTTAACCTAAACCTAGGCCGAGCGCCGTTTGCGCTTGCCTAAAGTCCGGTGACGCTGTAGAGGCCATCTGAGGCCAACAGCATAGTCATTCATAAAAAAATAAAAAAAAAATAAAAAAATAAAAAAAAAACCACAGATTGGCTTTAAAAAAATATTATATTCTATTTTAAATGACACTAGTTGATTTTTTAGTTGTGAACTTAACATCAGTTTAAATGCGTTTTCACGCTTGTTTTCGTTTTCCTTACTGATTTTCGAACGAAAATTCAAGCTACGAGTAAAGCATATTAGAACATTTAAAAACATTTTTTTTTAATTGCGTTGGATTTGTTTTGGCAGCCAAGTAAGTAAAAAAGACTGGCTTACTTATGGGAATGGTAAAAAACATAATGAAAAAATTAAGTCATAAACACAAACAAAAAAAATTGAATATCGTAAACTAGTTTTCAATACGGATGACCATGTATAAACCGACCATAAACTTCAGATCTATAAATCTTTCCTTGACTAAAATATCTCAAGGGCATATCTAAATAGCAATTAACAGCAATAGCAGATTAGAGCAACATTAGAGCAACATTAGAGCAACATTAGATATACCTCTATCTCATTAGTTGTACATCCTGTTGAGCGAAGGTCCTACGACAAAAGTCTTTAGTGTCACGTAATCTAATCTTGTGAATCTAGAAATACTTAGTAGTTTGTGAATCCAACTAATAATATTACAAACGCGATAGTTTGTATGGATGTGTGGATGTTTGTTACTCTTTCACGCTGAAACGCCTGAACGGATGTAGATCGAATTTGGTATAAAAGTAGCTTATACTTTACAATAAAACATAGGCTACTTTTTATTCCTATAATCACGGGTGAAACCGCGGGGTGCAACTAGTCATTTATAATCTTTCATAATCAGTTTTTCTTTCTGGGCCTCTTCAAGGCTAGAGTGACTAGAGTTCTTCTAGATCGACGTTCCATTTTCGGCTACACCATCGCTTACCACCAGGCGAGTTGCTGGACTAACGTAAATCTCACCCTTCAGCCAGAAAACGTCCACTGCTGGACTAAGGCCTCCCCCATAGCAGGGAGTTGCCATAATTCCAACGCTCGGCAGGCGGCTTCGCAGAATGCTCACCACCGTTAACCGAGAGGACGCTGCTGCCCGTCCTCCGGTGGTCGTCGATGCAGTTTTAGGACATATCCATGTCCTTACCATTATTGGGTATGCCCTACTATATCACCATTCCATATCGGAGCGCGTTAATGTTAATGTTCAATTCACGCCAAGAAATATACATGTATTTTATCTTTAAAACTCTTATTTTCCCAGGCGATAATTCAGTTCGTGTAAATGACGCCTAAGGTGAGAAGTTTGCTCTGAATTTAGAATTGAGGAACGTTTGTTATTCAAATTCAGTTTTGTTCAGTTTGTGTTAGTGATTCGTGTATTGTTAAGTTGTGTTGTGTCATATTACGGTCAGGTTGTCAGGAAAAGTGAAATCAGATATTTGGTCATGGAGTTTGTTATGGTTTAGATTGATCACAGTTCACTTGATGTTAAATAAACACTCTACTTTAAATAGCATTTGGTTTGGCTCTCACCTTAGGCGGCCGAAAATGTATGAACTCGAGGGAACACGGTCTGCGATTCACCATACACATTAATTCCCCTATTTTATTTCTGGATTTATTCTGGATTATTCCTCTAGAGCATTTTTTTACAATTCGACTGGCAGCACTATAAACGTTTTACGGCAGTTAATCATTATTCGATAATTATTTTGAACGATGAAAACTGAAGTACCTATATCCATTACTACGGCGGTTCTGTATCTTCAGGTATCTTTTTTTTTTCTTATGTATTGGCATCGCACGTTGTGCATTCTGCCAGTGTCAAGTTTGTGAATTTTTAAAGATTTTTAAATTAAAATCAAGTCAAATATGTCATGAAATCACAGTTAGTCACACGAAATTGGTCATAGTCGAGCCCAAGTCATGCCCTAATAAAGTAGTGGCGACTTTACTATGAGCTTCTACGGAGTTTTGAAAACAACACGAAAAGACATGTTTCACCACATTATATCACTTGCCCACACTAGTGCATGTAATTCAACACAATTAATGATTAAAACACCACCACTTATAAACATTAATTCGCGATAAAACACAAGTTTAAGAAAATAATAGAATGCAACGACATGATTTTTCCGTGTTCCCGCCAAAACTCCTTCAGGTATCTTGTAGCATTATTTTGAAGTGTCATTTCAATCTGTCAGTTTAGTTCGTCTAATTATGAATCCGACTGAATATGTTGTAGTTAATTATGTAGTTAGTATTCAGTATATTACGTAGTATTTACTTACTCTATGATCAGACCAACGAACGAACGATCTTAGTGTGATATAAGATCGTTGGTATCGGATCTCTTGAAGTTGTTGACCACTACAACTACCTTGGAGATAGTTCAGTTAGGTAGGTACAACTTCGACAAAGAGGTCGCCCGGAGAATCCAACTCGAATGGGCAGCGTTCGGGAAATCACGTAATATCTTCTCGTCCAAAATCCCGCAGTGTCTGAAGTCAAAGGTCTTCAACCAGTGTGTGTTGCCAGGGATGACATATGGAACTGCAACGTGGTGTTCATCTGCTAGCCTTTTGGAGAAACTCAGAGTCACGCAACGGGCAATGGAGAAAGCTATTGTCGGAGTTTACTTTGCGCGATAAAATACTGAACGAGGATATACGATTTATTCCCTTCTAATACCACAAAACGAATAAGTGTTGTATTAGTTTATTATCGTAATTCATTTTCGCCAAAGAAAAAAGTCACCGACATAGCTCGCAAGGCTTGCAAGTTCTAGTGGTAATGGTCAGACAGCGTAAGAAGGCCTCCCACTAGGTGGACCGACGACATTGTAAAAGTCGCGGGCAACCGGTGGATGCAAATAGCAGGTTGTCGTACAGTGTGGTCTAAGGGGGAGGCCTTAGTTCAGCAGTGGACGGGCTGATGATGATGATCGGATCTAATGCTAAATAAGAAAAGCTGTATTCCTTAAGCCATTATCTTATTTGCAACCCACAAAATAATGTTCCTGAGTAAGTAATATAAATAAGTACACTATGTAGAGATAGAAACATCATGATTTGAAGTCAACAACCGTGAAGGAAATGAGAAATCCGTTAATGAAATTTGGTTCACAGTTTGTAAACACACGTAACGCACACTGACACACGTACACACACCCTACACACTTGTGACCGAGTAGAGCTTAAATAAGTACTTGATATTTTGAAATAAACTTTAGTGGTTTCAAGTTATGCCTTGAATATGTCAAAAGTTTTTTTTTAAGCTATCGAGTGACGAGAAGGGCGAGCTGTTCGCCTGTTTCTTAATTACGACAAGGTGACAAGCGCAGTGCAGTGCGGCGCAGGACAAGCTTATTAGACAAATTCGTCTTAGTTATTTTATCAGGCTAAAAGCCTATATTAACTACCGGAAACCACCTACATAATATCTACATACTTAAACTTCTTAACCTACTATACAATTCAAAAGGATTGTATCCAGACCAATCAAAGTCTAGAGCCAATCCAAATCTTCAAACCCACTACCAGACGGCAGCGTACCCAGCATGCTGAGAGCATTGCCACGTTGAATGGCTTTTAGTTAGTTCTGAGTTTTGGGAGAAAGATGGTGTATTGATTCTTAACTAATATAAATTGATTATACAGCAGTCATCCAAGTAAAGTTGAGCCTTCCTCAGCTATTTTTATTAGGCACACACGGTGATCCATCATGAAAACGGCTCTCCATTATGCGATAACTTTCATCAGCTTTCATATTGTAAATCACAAGGCGGCTTTATGAAAATTGTCGCCATTTCGCAATCACTTTCACTGGAGACTTCCAAATATGGTGGCTTTTTTGAGCCTTTTGATTTAATGGCTTCACTTTCGTTGATTCATTGGAAAATATTGATTTATTAAACAAAATTAAATAAGTAAGTTCGTATAGGCTGAGTGACCAGCCTTAGTATCAGATTTAATATGCCGCCCAAAGGTCTCTAACTTATCTTGACGGACAAGATAAATTAATCATTAACTTAAGAAAATAGTTGAAACTAAATGGCTTTTGACTTTTAAAGAATTATATAACAAACTATCGAGACCAACGTCGTAAGATGGTTATCCATTCATCAAAATCCACTCACAGTCACTCTCAGACCGCAAAATACGGTTCCAAATACACAGTACGGAACTATTCGGCGCTATTTCCGTATTTCCCAACGATATAACAAAAAGGTTTCGCGCCTTTCCATGTCCTATAGACTGCACTTCGACGAGGCACTCGAGAGCTACATGAGCTGATTCCACTCTCTCTTATCCGCCTCAGGACGTTTAATATTGGGAAGTCGCTTCAGCCCTTTTGCGGAAGGACGTGCCTGGTACTAAACGCTTCGTAAGCACGTTCACAATTCGTACTACCAAGGTTTGGAACTCTCAATCTGCAACATCATTCTAGGGATCTCCAAACGTAGGTGTCTTCTGGGCAAGAATGCTCCACCTTAGACCGTGTTTACGCTTCATTGTGGCAAAGTCAAAAGCGAACCCTTTCATTGAAAAAAAAACCCTGCTGATTTCCTTGTATCCTGAAATTTTCAGTAAATTGTAGGCGGATCAAGGGTTATCAGACTCGAGGCGTTTTAGGCTGAAGTTTAGATTTCTCGTTTGAAAATCTCTGAATTCTATGGAACACACAAGAGCCGTACTGTGACATCATAAAACCATTCAGTATATGTTCACTTTTGACCACCAATTGGCCTGTTGGTTTAGTCGCCGACGCTGCTAGTTTAATACTAGTTTTCTTCTAGGTAATCGTGCGCCATCGTAGACTGCATCTTTGTTTAACATCAGACGAGATGGCAGTCAAACACCTATAAAGTATTTAAAAAAAATATGTTCGGATAGACTTACTTATAGAGTCCCGTCCAGCTAGCGAGTATGATGTCCAGCGGTTACGGAGGCCTCACAAAAGAAAATTCTTAAAATTAAAAAGAAGGTCCCAATAGCTGTTCTCCTAGAACTATTACACCATCAAGCTGAATCCGTATAAAAACCTTACAAATAACAAGTCTCGTCTCAATGAAAGTGAAACTCGCCGAGCCTCTTCACAAAGGCAGGTTATTTATAGCGCCGGTCAACAAGACATGTTGCTGAATACGTAATAATGAAATTCCGTAGTGATTGGACAATCACATTATCGGCCAGTTGACGTTCACTGCTAGAGAAGGCCTCCCTATAATACGGGGGGTTGCCATAACCCCCCACTAGCGCTCAATACTGTGAGGTGCGATGTCGACGAAGTCTCGTTAGTCTGTAAACTCACTAGCTTTTTTATGCTTTGGTGTGAGAAGACAAGCGAGGCATTCGCCTGGTAGTAAGTTACTGGGTTTCGGCTTGAAGAGAGACTACCAGAGTAATTATATGAAGAGATTTAACAATCTAATATCTTAGAGTGACGAGCGCAGGATTTTGTTCGCAAGTTCACAAAAATTATAAAAGGGTGTTAAGAAGCCATTAAAATAATAAACTTGACTTACTACGAAGAGATTCTCACGCTCAAATTTAATAAACTTTCTAAACAATACAAATATATTCCGTTCTCTACGTAATCGTTCTTCCTCAGTGAAATGCCCTGTTTCGTAACAACGCAAGGTCATCGCGTGAACTTGTACCTCGTTTGTACATAGGCGGGTCAACGCGGCTGTGTGAGTGACCTTTAAATATTTTGTCAATGATTGATTATCTGGTGTCACCACATATCGCATATATTTGCCGAATAAAAAAGGACAGAGGGTCTAGACAAGAACCACTTTCTGTTAGCGTTAACGCCTGTGGAAAGATAAAATTGTATGAAAATGACATTAGCTTGAGAAATGTCACGTGACTGCTAATGTCATTTTCATACAATTTTATCTTTCCGCAGGCGTTAACGCTCACAGAAAGTGGTTCATGTCTAGACCCCCTGATCTATAATGTAGCCTGATTACCTGCGTTCGTTTTTATTCGGTTAATATAGGCGATGTGTGGTGCCAGCATTAAACTAGAGTTTTAAAGAATGCGAACTTTCGTGGGATTAGAGGGTAGAAGGGAGTAGTTGTGTTAATAACCTTTATTTTCTTCTTTCCCCTACTGGAGATTTTGGCTCCGCGACCAACGCATTTGCCATTGCAAAGTTTTCTTTAATTTAAGTAGCAACACAGCAAAATAATTTTGGATTGTTGTGTTTGACATTTATCTGAATTGCCATATACATTTCGTAATGTTCACTTTTCTGGCACGATAGCTATGTCTGCACAAACTCTAGTTTTAGACAGCGTGTTCTAGTTCGACATTCATTCAACAAACGGTAAATGGTAAAATCTACATAAATCTCGTGCGACCCTATGATTTCGATACCACTCTTCCCGGAAGCGAGAGTGGTCGTCCGATGCCTAACTAAATACGTATTTAATGTCTGTGTGTCTGTGGACCGGTTCGTTGCGCTGGCGCAAATACGAGTACAGTACAAAACGTAAGCAGTTGGACAACTTACAGGATCTTTCATTGACCTGATTTTTTTTATCGATATGTTTTTTGGTTTTTGAAGAAAACCGCATTATTAAGTTAGTGACGGCAGATCAAGCAGAACCAAAAGACAAAAACTAGATGGTACCAAAACTGCACGTGGTCTTGTGCACAAACTACTCGCCCTTACGCGCAGGGATTCCGGTGCGTTTGCTTACCAACTGCGGCGCGGCCAAGCTGCCGTAGTCGTAATTTGGCGTGGTTTGGCAGTATTTGTTGAACGACAAAGCCAACGCAAAGCAATTGCTTCATATAAATATTCGGCTTTCATTTAATTCGGCAGATTTGGCGTGTTGTTCCGAACTACATAAATAACAAAAACAATGTCGTTGCGTTGTATTATTTTCCAAAACTTATGTTTTTTTCTAGTATTAATGCATAAAAATGGTGACGTTTTGTTCATTAAGGATCGACAAGTTGACGGCTCGAACTCATCGGTTGGTGCGGCTAAAAAGCATGCTCTCTTCATCTAACAAACTGTGTGAAAGGGAGAAAGAAAGATAAATGTGCGCGCAATTTTTTTTTGTCGACCGTTGGCTTCAGTAATGTGGTTGAATAAACTCTGAGTTAATTTATTCCAACTTAAGTTATTTGAAATGTTTATGGACTAAACTATGCCGCTTGATAAATTATTTTAGAGTTTTCGTATTCCTTATGTTATTTATTTACGTCCAATGTGGCGTTAAAATTGAGCTAAAATACAAGATGTTTCCTGGCTCATAACTTTTTATTTTATTTAATAATATACAATCCTAGATAATGAAGAGATTAATCGATATAATACTTAGTCTTGTACCTACAAAATTACATAGTGGAGTAGAAATAGCGTTTCTATGGAGAAGTGACCAACTTGTCTACTCTTAAGTGCTGATTTACGCGCATGAGTGTAGGCAAGTGATATAATGTGGTAAAACGTGCTGTTTCCAAAACTCCGAAGAAGCTTGTAGTAAAGGTGCCACGACTTTACTAAGGCAAGACTGGACATGACTGTGACTTACTAAGTATGACTTTGACTGTGACTAAGACTCATTGTTTACTTGAAATTCTTCAAAAACATGATATATTAAATATACTTGACACATGCACAGGGTGCGACGCCATAATCCTCTTAGGAGGAAAGAAGAAAGAAACTCTTCATCACGCAGTTTACTTTAGTTATTGTCTATTCTATACTTAATACTTATGGTTTAGTTGGGTTTCTGTTTCTATTCTGTAGTGTGTCACGGCGTTTGGTTTCTGATGGCACAAATCCTGTGTTTTGCTTTCTCGGGAAGTCGATCGTAGTACGTATACGGTGGATGGGTATTAATATTGGACTTGCGTAATTCTCGGTAGAGCGTGAAAATGGTCGCGATGCTTACCTTTGTTTATATCTTTTGAAGTTATGTAACACTAACATGGCAGAGAGATGTCGGGGGATTTAACAGACTGCTGTCGGAACCCGACTCTGACGCAGCTCGAGAGCTGTATTATTCTAAAAATCAATGATTAGTACTTATGTAATAAGCAACGGAAAGTTCTCGGGTGGGTCCATGGGTGACCATGAGTGAGTGATCTGAGCGCTACCGTAGGTCGGATGACCCGTTAAATTGTTTTTACCGGTTGTTTGTTCCATATATTTGTATTATACGAGGGCGGCACTGAAAATTTCGGGAATCAAGGAAGTGACACAACATTACTATTTAAAAATATATTTATTGCTTTTCGAAGTATTCTCCGCGAAATTTGACACATTTTTCCATACGATGGAACCAATCATTGAAGCAACCATTCCATTCGGAAGTTGGGGTCTCCAAAATGGCCGTTTTGTAGGCGTCCACAGCTTCTTCAGGTGATGAAAATCTCTGTCCACGCAATTTATTCTTTATTTTAGGGAAAGTATAGAAATCATTAGGGCTTAGGTCGGGGCTGTACGGCGGATGGTCCAATAATTCTATGTTTTCTTGCTCTAAAAACTCTTTTGTTCTGTGCGCGGTGTGAGAACTCGCATTGTCGTGATGGAGGATGATGCGGCGGTTGCAGTTCTCTTTACGGAGTTCAGAAACGACCTGTGGCAAACAAATGCTAGCATACCATTCTGCATTAACCGTTCTTTGTCCCTCAAGCGGAATAGTCGTAACATGGCCGGTTTTGGAGACAAACGTGGCCACCATTTTTTTTGCAACACTCCGTGAACGAACAATTTTTGTTGGCTTTAACTCATTTTCGAACACCCAAACTCGTGACTGGTTTTTTGTTTCGGGTTCGTACGCGTATATCCAGGATTCGTCACCTGATACGATGTTGTATACAGCATTTGAGGATCCTGCGTGGAATCTTTCGAGAGTTCTGACGCACCAAGTAACGCGAGCCGCTTTTTGCTCTTCACAGAGCGAATGCGGTATCCATCGGGAAAACAACTTTTTTACACCTAATTTTTCATGCCAGATTATTTGTATTTGACTCATGCCAATGTCTAAAGTTGCCTGAATTTCGCGGTATGTCACATGTCGATCTTCCTCAATCAGCTTACGCACAGCATCAACGTTTTCTTGGGTGACTGCAGTTTTTGGACGACCTTGACGGGGATCATCACTGAGCTTGACACGTCCACGTTGAAATTCAGCAAACCAGCGATAAATTGTGGTTTTGGATGGGGCTTTATCACCAAATGCAGAAATCATCCGGTCATCACACTGTTTTTGTGTTAAACCACTTCGAAAGTCATAATAAATCATCGCTCTTGAATTTTCTCGAGTCAATTCCATTTTCTCAACGACTAAACAAGTTTGACAAAACCTTGTGACAAGACCGAGAATATTTTTTTAAATAAATAAATGGTATTCGATTTTTAAAACCAAGGAGTTTTCAATTAAAAAGATTTTAATATGACAGAAACAGTGGAAATATTCCATTCCCGATACTTTTAGTGTAGCCCTCGTAGCAGCTGTTAAAAGCCTGCGGGCGGGACATTAACTCTGAGGCTGGCCACTCAGCCTTTACGAACTTACATAGAGTGAAGCCAAGGCATCACCGAAAGTCCAGAGATTTTGCTGTGTTAGTCATAGTCCTGCCCAGTGTTTTTGAACGAGAAAATGCAAAATCGGTAGTTTTGTACTTTTCCCAACAAAAAAAACCGGTATATCTAAAAAACGACAAAGCCAACAAGGGCGGATCCACGGGAGGGGTCATGGGGGGTCATGACCCCCCTGAGCTGGGTGTAGGTCGACTACTGGTATTTTGTCCAGTTGTAATCGATTTTTCCATCACCGGCAACACTGTCTGTAAGTCCCATCGTAATTTACATAAATACGCAACAACAACAATAACAAGAAAAAAACAACCTTGCCCTAAGGTGAGTTTGTACAATTGCCTGAACATGTCATATACCTGCATTCATGGGCGTATTAAAGGGGAGTTTACCCCCCCCCCCCCCCCTCCATAACTATAATTTAAAAAAACGCTCTATTGCTAGCTATTGCTGCCTCTGCGTCGGATCGGAACCGCTAGGATATGTGGAAATGTATGCTGCTAAAGTACTACGTCAACGATTCCAATCTCAAGGTTCAAAGGAAACCCCGTCCAAATTTCACCATTTCAACCAACATCCGTAGAATGGAAAAGCGCCTCCATTAAGGAACGTCTTCCGCCGAGAACAATACTAGCAAATCAACGCTCTACTTATCCCAGAGAATCGACACGGCTGGCTACACTGAGACGATTCAATAATGACGACTGGTCCTGTCCCACGCGAGCTAAAGACGCAGTAAAGCGAGCTATAGACGCAGTAATGCGATGCGATTCTATGCAGTGAGAAGGCAAAAGATTACCGATCATTACTGCTAAGGTCGATTTTCAATATATCACCTTACAGATCACAGGATACCTAAACTACTACTCGGTAGCAGTAAAATAACACTGATCGGTTCTATTACAATTTTATTTGTAACACCAAAGTTGCACGTCAAAGTTCACTAACTAGGTCACGTTTACCAAACAAGTACAGAGACAAATAGGATAAATTAAAAAAAAGCCTTAATACTTAGAATATCTTATTTTAAAATAAGCTATAATTTCATTACACAAATTCTCTTAAAACCACGCTTTCAGCTTGGTTTTGAAGCACTGTGGAAGGTGCATCCTATATCCATATATATTATGTGTTTATAAACCACGGGCCCCAACTGACCCCTCCGACTTGACGAGCCGGTGCGACGGGCTAATCATTTCGTTTTTCTGTTTTTTGCTTCTTGAATCTAGCGTGTTTTAAACACCCCTACGTTGAAACGTTTCTAGGTTAACATGGGTGAACAGGGCTACCTAGTAAAATGAGCTCTAACAGTATCTGAATTTCCCATTATTCATTGTGTGTATTCACTCATTCATTCATTCATTCACTCACTCAGTGTATGTGTGTTCATTTACAATGGCTGTAACAGCGAATCACCGGTCGCAACTGTTATTTGACTGTTACAAAATAACCTATTACCATCACTGGGAATCACCTAATATCAACCCTCATATTAGGTTACGTGAACCTGTTACTGTAATGATATTCATACCTCTACTCAATACTTTGAAATATTTGATAGTAAGTCTCATTTGCTGTGTAATTGCGCTAGCTACAACTACACAGTAGTGGTTATATTATACACTACTGCTTTGCTACAGAATATTTATCTTATTTATTTTGGCAAACAAAACAGAATATAATCAATACATTTCAAAGCAAAAATGAGTAGGAGGTGACTTCCACTTCCAAAGGTGCAGAGCTATATCTTATCCAGAATGTTTAAATCTCATCAGTTACGTTTCTATATTTCGTGAAACTCAGCGCGTTTACCCTACTTTTCCTCATATCCTGGTATATGAACGAGCGGTTGAAGTGACTTCGGACTTTTCCATCATATATTTTCTGTGAAAGTCCATTTAGATAATTATCGCACTTAGAAGATATTTAACTTCTGCATTACACGTGCGCTTTCAAGTATTTCGAAGCTTCTAGTTTTGGGTGAAAGAAAATATTTATTGCATTGTTTGAGTCACAGAGTAATAGAAGGTTTAAGTACATCGCCGGATTTGTGGGAGAGCAATTTTTTTTAAAATAAATATTAAATCAAATTAAGATGCAGATTAATAATTAAGAATATACCGGGGCATCTGCCCGGGGCCTCCACATAAATTACAATTGTACAAAAAAATATGTAAATCCTAATATGTTAGCTGAGAAGATTTGATTTGTCTCGCAATAAATGATTGAAACACTTAATAAATAAATAAATATTATTTAACTGCCAAAGCCTAGCGTAGAGATTAAGGAAACCCCTCCCTATTAAAGGGGAGGCCTTCGTCCAGTCCAGCAGTGGAACTCTTGTGGCTGATGATGATGATGATTCCTTTTTGCCCCAAGGCCTCCACGCCTCTAAATCCGGCCCTACTTGTGCACCTTGCTCACAGATCGTTTCATCCAATTACTACTGATATAACGGCTTGTTACTTCAAGTAAACATGTTACGTCTACAACACTAATTTACTTTTTTCGCTAGAACTTAATTACTCGCATATATCAGCGTCAATGATATGATGAATGGACGGGAAATAAGCGCACGGATTTTGAAGACTATATGTTGAGCGCCGGCTCTCCACTCGCTTCAGTCATACTCTGCCTTTGCGACATGCGAGCCGTACGATACGACAATACAAACTTCTAATTCATATACATGTGTTCTCTTATTGTCATGCTGTAATTAGATTATTTCCGAGAAATGTAATATGCATACTTTTAGCTAGGTATTCTTGATTGTGTTGTCTTGTTAATTATGATCGATTTGCAAGCGCTGGGCCCGTCCATTCCATTATCACCGTCGCTGGCATATAAACAAAGTTTTATGTAGTTTAGAGTGGCGTTTCGTAAGTTATCGCATAGCAAATACGAATAAAACCAGTGCAAGTATAAAGGTTTTTTTTAATTGCCATTCCCTTCTTTGTTTACTCACTTTTTATTTGTTGACTAGAGGTCCCCCGCAACTTCGTCCGCGAACGGATGAAATTCGGCTCACTAAATACTCGTATCTTCCATACCGCTGGGTTAATTTCTAATTATTTTCCTTCCCATATTCACTACTTTAAATCAAAAAAAAAATGGATTGCTCGTTTCAATACAATACGATGCCGATCAGGACGTCCATATTTTTTTGTAGTGGTAGGACTCTATTGTAGAGTCCGACTGGGGAAGTACCACACCTATGTCAGTTATTCAACCGCCAAGCAGTAGTGTGCAAGCATTACTGTGTTCCGATTTGAAGGGCAATGTTACCAGAGAAATTACTGGGTATGAGAGATTTAACATCTAATATCTCAGGGTGACGAGCGCAGTGCAGTGCGGCGCAGGATTGTGTTCGCAAGTTCACAATTCTGCCACTGCTACTGTTAGTGGCAGGCGTGACGCTTACCACCAGGTGAACGTCTTGTACGTCTCGTCACTTAAATGTATAAAAAAAAACTAAAAATAGTGCGACGTGCGTGAGCCTTTACGGTACGAAACTTTAAAAAGCTCTAACATAGCAATACAAGTAAATCCGTGTACAACAAAAAGTAAGTGAAACGACAGGAAGAGTGGTCGGTCCAGTCCGCGCCCAGAACCGGTCCGATTAGACGCGCTGGCGGCTGTGTCGTAACTCCAATCCACTCTGGGCATGAAGAAGGCTGGTTGAAAACCATCATAAATGGGATTGTGGCTTCGGTAGGCTGGTTGAATGAAATCATGAATGTTATTGATGATTTTGGCATGATTTTGGCCCTAAGAAGTAGAGATTTCGCTTTTCTGTCATTGTGGCTTCGATATCAAATTTTATAGATACATTAGCACAGTGGCCGCGGAAGGGGGGGAGGGGAAGAGAGTGCCAAATGCCCCCCCTAAAATGATACGGGAGGGACCGCGCCCCCTCCAATTTTAATAGAATAGAATAATTTATTGGCCTTATAACATTTTGGTTACACTGGGCAAGTCAAGTTTACAAAAAATGTGAATATGATACAGAACGTTATGTCAAACTTAAATTAAAAAATAATGTAACCAAGCAATAAAATTAGTAACAAAATCAATAAGGTGTAATATTTATGTCAAACGATTAATTAATTATTATTATTATAAGTTCAATGGTACTTGTAGGTAGATTATTAATTACTTATAGTAGTGTACCTCAAACAAAAGTGGTTATTATTAATCTTATTGTCAGCTCATTCAACTTAATTCATACGAGAAGGAAGAATCTACAAGCCGCATTTTAATAAATTCCTTTAATGAATAGAAGGGGTTAATTTCAAAGAATACCTGGTAAAGAAGGTTTCTCTGTTTGCCCCCCGTCATGGAGTACTTACTGCACTAGGATATAAGTCTTGGGCACGCATGAGTACCATTCAGAAATAAATGGTACCACGGTTTTGTAGTGGTAGGACTCTATTGTAGAAACCGCCTGGGGAAGTTTTTTTGCTAGTTATTCAATCGCCAAGCAGTAGTGTACAAGCATGATTGTTTCGGTTTTAAGGGCAATGTTACCGGAAATTCAAGTATCTAGCAAATAAGCATAATCAGTCTTTTAAAACTCTAAGACTTAGGCCTACCTTCGAAAGGCAATTAATACATAGAAGCGGCCTCCATTCTGTTACCGTTTTCGTCCACATGCCATCACGCTGTCGCAACATGTCCTGTCCAGAATACATATCATCGTCAGCTAGAAGACGTTCACTGCTGGGCGAAGGCCTCCCCCTTAAAAGGGAGGGGTTGGCATAATCCCCACGCTTAGCAGGTGGCTTGGGGATCGTAAAATGCTTACCACCGTTAAACGAGAGGACGCTGCTGCCCGTCCTTTGGTGGATCTGGATGCAGTTTTAGGATATAACTTCAGCGGCCATGTCAGGTTTCCTTACGATTTTTTATTCTCTGCAGTCTAAATTACTTACCACGTTATTATTCCGTTTTTACCACAGCTTTCCACGCTTTACCCCGCGATAGCATCAAAGAAAGTCCAGAACATCCCAAATACTCGCCGACCGCAAACAATTATAACATAATGTTCAATTAGCTCCAATTAAGCGCAGCGGTTGAGTGGTCACGATTGCTAGATGCGGGTTCTGTGCCCGGTCAAGTAGTGCAAGCGTGTCGCTTATGTTTTGTTTTTATTTGTTTACAGGTACATATACGAGTTTGGATAGTCAATTGGTGATGTAAGGTAAATTGTAATAAGTTTTTTTGTATTAATTTATTAATTTAGAAGTCACTCCTTGCGGTACATTTTTTTTAGTCTGACATCTGTCCGATATAAAAATTACTTCATCATAGCCTATCAAAGCCGACCAACATTAGCAAGGACCATATGCCTGTAACTGAGCTGTGTTGGTCAGTTTAGTTCTCTGGCGAATTATTCCGATCCCAAAAACAAACGACGAGCATAACTCTTTCCATAGCTTACTCAGCGACTTTGAAATTGGGGACCGATCTAACGGTGAGTGTCCACCGCGGTATGTTTCTGCATCATTCCGGTGGCTCGTGTACTTGTTTTAAAATTCTTACATTAGAACTCAATTCAACTGACTCTCAGGCGTATCGTGATCGTAGCTAGGTAACTAGTTAGTTCGTGCAATGGTTCCAATCTAGACCACTGCAAAAGTAAAAGGTCTTAAGGAATAATCCACGTTTCATATCAGATATTTAGCGTAAACGTAAAAGCCAGTACCGGTGTCCTTGAATAGTATAACAGAATAGAATGCATGGGAAACACATAAATTAAAACTGTTCTACATAAAGTTAATAATATTGAACAATCTAGAATTATTACACCAATGTGTTTTATTAATGTGAAATACTTTAAGGGGTCATTGTATAATGAAAAGCTTTTGCTACGGGTCCATACCATACCTCAATCCTTGGACCAAGTGACCTAGTGATCTGGTTTGAGTTGGCGGTCAAACATAGGTAGACAACACACAAAAATATACACTAAAACATTTTTTTTTCGTCTCTACTAATTCTACATAAAACAATACGGGGTGTTAGTTTGAACACTCGTGTAGTAGTAGCGCTCGTGGCGTAGCTTGTCTAGGTGATTCTAATCGATCACCGATGTTAAGCAACGGATGGTCCGGTCAGTCTTCGGATGGGTGATCGTGAGTGGCATTTATTTCTGAGCGCTGCCGTGGGTCGGATGACACGTTAAATTGTTGGTCCCGGTTGTTTGTTCTAGTTTCTATAACAACAATCGTCAGCCATGTCAGAGGCCTTCGGGCGGCACATTCACTCTGACACTAGGGCTCTGGCTACTCAGCCTATACGAACTTACTTACTTACTATTTTTTTTGAACACCGTTATCCTTCTAGGATATCATTGTACCCATCATTATGACCAACTTTTACTATGGGGCCAACCCTGAAATCACGAAAAAAAAAACAGCTGTTCCATACAAAAAGGTTCATCGATCTTGGACTAAATGTATGGAACAGCAGATATTTTTTTCGCGATTTTAAAGTTGGCCCCATAGTAAAAGTTTTTCATAATGATGGATACAATGAAATCCTAGAAGGATAACGGTGTTCACACTAACAGTCTGTATATCAAAAATCGCTCTTTCCGGGTAGGCCTGTTCAACGTAGGACTATTTCAAAAGCTGATTATGCTAGGTAACGTAAAATTGGTGTAATTAAAATAATGTGAAAATTAATACTGTGATGATACTAAACTTAAGGGAGAATCCAGTGAGCGTTTCTGGATACAAATGTGTTCCCCTATTTTCTTCCTGGATAATGCCTTTAGAATAATCATTTATTTTTATAAGGTCTAGGTCTACTGTAGACATGTCTCAGTCATTTCCTTTTTGTCAGTAACTAATTCCCAAAAGAAATATAACCCTTTCAATATTTTCAACTACAGGTCGCTTTCCCTTGGGTTGAATTTCGAAAAATCCTTTCTTAGTACACCCCTACGCATCGAGACGAATACACCCTCCAACTTTCAAGTTTGTACGACCAGCGGTTTGGGCTGTGCGTTGTCAGTCAGTCAGTCAGTTAGTCAGTCACCAATCAGTCAGGACAGAGCCTTTTAGTATAGATTAGCAATCTTTGGGGGGTTAAATTTTATTTAGAAAATGTTGCTGAAAAAAAGAAAATAACAGATACATGTCTACAGTAGCCCTAGACTTTATAAAAAAATTGATTGCTCTAGAGCAGGGGTCGGCAACCTTTTGCTATAGCAGGGCCACATATGTTGCCAGAGTATCAGAGCGGGCCGCACTTCGGACATGTATTTTTAATATTTGAAATAAAACGCATATATATTCATACAATCATGTCTATTTAAATTGAATTACTATACTAACATAGAAGTAAGAACTAGTGCGACTTTTGCTTTGGTATTTTTTTTCTTACGAACCTCAGGCTTGCGGGCCGCACCAAGATAGTCCGCGGGCCGCCGGTTGCCGACCCCTGCTCTAGAGGCATTATCCAGGCAGAAAATAGTGGAATACGTTTGTATTCCACTACTTTATTAGCTTGCATTAAGAGGGAATCGCTCACCGGATTCGCTCTTAATGCTAGACTAAAGAGCTCATGGTCCTGGTATGTGGACCTGGGTATGTCCTAAAACTGCACCCAAAACCACCGGAGGACGGGCAGCGTCCTCTTAGTTAACGGTGGTAACACTGCGATCCCCAAGCCGCCTGCCAAGCTTGGGGATTATGGCAACCCCTCCCAATTAAGGGAGAGGTCTTCGTCCAGTAGTGGGCGTCTTCTGACTTAAAATTAAAGAGCTCATTAATCTCTCAGACTCTTTATTCATGTGTATATTCTTCCTTATGGTTGCCTGGAAGAGATCGCTTTTAGCGATAAGGCCGCCAATTGTGGCACTAGCTCATAAGGTTCTTGTATCTTTTTCAATTGTATTTTTTTGGTGTGCACAATAGAGAGTTTCTATCTATCTATCTAATCTCAAGGTCATACATTTTTCTCACGGTTGTCCTTGTACTAGTTCAACTAGACACTCATTGATCGAGTGACATTAACATACAAGATCAATTGACATTTGTGTACTCTATAATCAAGATCACTGTTTCACAATAGCGGTGTTGTTATGGAAAGGTTAAACAAGCCATTAGTTGTTAGTTATGGGGTAGTATAATTATAGTGGTTAAATTATTATTTATTAAGATGGATGCTACTTATAGCAGGAAATACAAACTTCAAACAGTTTTTTACCCTTGTAGCTATGATTTTAAATTGTAGCAAATGTTTTAAAAAGATTTTAATCGCATGGAGGATAGTTGTAAAGGAGATGTTCTTTTTTGTAAGGAGTTTTGGCTGGGAGTCCTAATTATATCTTATTTTGAAGCAGTAGAGTTTTTTTCATGATTATAGCTGAATAAAAAGGCCATGAATAAATATATAAAAAAAAGAATGACGATTGGATAAATTCATCCAATTACGTGTTTAGCCCTTGGAGGATCTAGCTCTCAAGGTTTAGCCACAGTATTTGCAAGAGCCGAGAGCAAAAAATGGCAACCTGTTGAGGTTACTATATTATTTTAATTGTAAAATGTTTTGCTTTTTTTCTGAATTCTTGAGAATTATTTAACTATTTTTCCGTAATTCGTTATATTTTTCTGTATCACCTCCAAACTTGACTTGACTCCAAGATTGACAGCCTTATAGCTCAGTTGGTAGCATGTCTGCCTTCAGAGCTGTAGGGCGTGGGTTCGATCCCCACCCAGGACAATGTTGTTCTGTTGATGTTTGTTCTGTGTCTGGGTGTAGTATGTATTATAAGTATGTATTTACAAAAAAAAAAAAAGTATTCTATCAGCTATCTGGTTTCCATAATACAAGCTTTGCTTAGTATGGGGCTAGATGTCGCTGTGTGTAACAAATGTTCACCCCAATATTTTTTTATTTTTTTATAAAGCTACCCATAGAATCCCATAGATGACAGACCGACTACTTAGCTTACTTTTACTGAATACCGTAAAACACAAGGGCGACGACTTTCCACCAAGCCCGGTCACAGAATAAATAACAGTGCTTCAAGCTCATTGAAGAGCTTGCTTTCACTAACAGCAAACAAAGGCACACGAGGCAAAAGGCCCACCAGAGCATTGGAATAAGAAAAGTGGTGTAAAGGTACTTAGACACATTGGCTTATAGGTAAATACATTACTGGGAAAGTATTTAAGCCCCCGAACTGCTCTGCTTGTACCACTAAAGAGAGAAGTGAATAGAACGGAAATGTGACGAGCCGCGCTAGCCGACATTAAGTGTAAATGCGCTTAATGACAATAATACCAATACACATGTTTTCAAACTGAGAATAATCAAAAAGACAATTTAAATAGACGCGTAGGACCAAACCACATTGCATCGTAATTAGATCAATTTTAATCTGTTACAAAATGGCATTTCGAGCGTTTTACATCAAATGCGCGACCAATGATTGGCATTTTTTCGTCGTAGTGACTATACAATAGGCTAGATGCCTGGTTTTTTTATTGTCCTATTAAAATGCGGCCCATAAATATAGCTGATTAATGAAAATAAAATAAAAATCTGATCAAAAATAAGCAACTTATAAGCATTTTAATATCATGCTAGACAGAGAGGCGAATCAGGAAATCGTGACGTCACTTCTCTGTACGCCATATAAATTCTATTCTGACAAGTAAGGCGTGACGTCATTTATTGTTTTGTGGGAAAGGGACAGAGTTGTCTCTAAATCTCTAATTAAATTCTTCATCAAAGCTATTGGTTTCCACGATATAAACGTCAGTCATCTACCCTATTGTGTGTGAACCTGGTGACAGTGCTTTTCCATAGTTTGCTTTACACCATTGTTTTGACAGCCGTTGGGCTTTTGCGTTTCTGTGGCTTGTACAAAGCACAAGTTAGATCGAGTATGGAGTACTGTACTCACGCAAGGCATGGCAAGTATCAACTTGAGGCATTGGAGTCGATCGAGAGGCGAGCCAAAAGACTGAAAGGCAACTTTTGACAATAGAATGACGAAACGAATGAGACGTTCACCTGGTGGTAAGCATCTTTCCTGCCCATAATAGAAGTAGTGCCAGAATTATGAACTTACAAACAAAATCCTGCGCCGTACTGCGCTGCGCTTGTCACTCTGAGTCATTAGATGTACAATTTCTTTATGCCCAATAATGTATCTGGTAGCATTGCCCTTAGAACCAAATCAGTCAAGCTTGCACACTAATTGCTACTAATAGTCTAATCAAATCGATTTTACAGCAAGGAAAATTTATTTTAAACTGAACTCTACACAACTTTACATTTGAGAACTTTTCTCTAAAACTCGATATAATTCAACAACCATTAGGAAGCTAGAGTTACAGTTACTAGTGTTATAAGAATAATCGTGAAATTCGTATCGATACATAACTTTCTAAACGATTAAACATGGCTACCGACGTACTTAATAATCGGTTAATTATTATAATCAAGTTGGTGTTTCCTTAACAGTTAAATCATTGTGATTTATGGAGTATTTATGATGATGGAAGATCTTTATTGCCTTCTACTAAATCGACTGGTATACCACGCTGTATGCTCGCAAGGTCTAATATTTGCAGAACTACTAGTTAAATTCCTAGTTGGGATTTTCCCATCGAGTAATAGTTTGACAATTGAGGCTGTTTCTCGTTGGGAACAAACTTTTATTATATACGAGAGAGAGAGCTAGATCCTCCAAATGAACAAACCACCTACAGTGCCACCATCTTATCTGTTCAGTTGACAGCGTCGCTAGTGGAGAATGTGGTATTGCTATTCGGTTGACTGACTGTAGTTCCGATTTTGCCCACCTGAACAGCTAAGTTGGTGGCACTGTATTACAGTATAAAACAAGGGTCAAAACAAAACAAGCCCAAACTCGAGAGGTTTTAGGCTTACTATTAGCTGTTCAAAAGTTCAATCACCGCTACCAGATTCCTCCAGATCAAATCTTCAGTATGTGTACCAAATTATGACCGAGTGAGCGAAGCGAGCGAAGTCTGCGCAACAACTGGCAAAATTTGCTTCCATCTGTTCAGATGTTGTTACCGCGTACAGATCTTATTTTTCAATGAATCTTGAACAAAACTTGGTATACAGGTTCTATAATTTCGTAGAATTTTTTTTCGTCAGCAAATTTTTGTTAGAAATTTGTTTATCTCAGTATGGGCTGGAAGTGGGAAGTTGTGGGCGTGGGGATTCGTCCCCTTTCCCATTCCCATTCGTTCGTCTTCCGGCTGTTAATTTGGGCTGGAAGTTAGCTGCAGCGTCATTTAACGGCCGATAGGCTCCACATGACATGGAAGTCAAACGACTCGATTCGTCAACCAAATTGAAATTCCGGTCAGTGGCGGTGCTCCTCACTCACGCATAAACTCATCCTTGCTCTAAGTGAAAAAATAGCTGCAAATCAGAATTAGGAGGTAGTTATGAAATTGACGTATATTTACTGTGGGTATTGTGGTATTGCCGCACAGGGAGTATGTACGTAGCACATTTTTGTATGATTTTAGTTTTATGGTCTCATAGGTCTCATATTATATATCGTAGCGCTCGTGGCGTAGCTTGTCTAGGTGATTCTAAACGATCACCGATGTTAAGCAACGGACGGTCCGGTCAGTCTTCGGATGGGTGACCGTGAGTGGCATTTATTTCTGAGCGCTACCGTGGGTCGGATGACACGTTAAATTGTTGGTCCCGGTTGTTTGTTCTAGTTTCTATAACGACAACCGTCAGCCATGTCAGAGGCCTTCGGGCGGCACATTAACTCTGACACTAGGGCTGGCCACTCAGCCTATACGAACTTACTTACTTACTTTATATATCTTCTTTGATATCATACTAAGATTAGATACCTATAACCCTAGATCCGGAGTTTTGGCGGGAACACGGAAAAATCATGTCGTTGCATTCTATTATTTTCTTAAACTTGTGTTTTTTCGCGAATTAATGATTAAAAATGGTGGTGTTTTGTTCATTGAGTGTTGAATTACATGCACGAGTGTGGGCAAGTGATATAATGTGGTGAAACATGTCTTTTTGTGTTGTTTTCAAAACTCCGTACAAGCTCATAGTAAAGTCGCCACAACTTTACTAGGGCATGACTTGGACTCGACTATGACTAATTTCGTGTGACTGACTGTGATATCATTACATATTTGACTTGATTTACATATAAATACTTGAAAAAATCATAAACTTGACACTGGCAGAATGCACAACGTGCGATGCCAAGAACTAAGAGAAAAAAAAAAAAAAAAAACCCTAGATCCAGTTTTTGGCGGGAACACGGAAAAATCATGTCGTTGCATTCTATTATTTTCTTAAACTTGTGTTTTTTCGCGAATTAATGATTAAAAATGGTGGTGTTTTATTCATTGAGTGTTGAATTACATGCACGAGTGTGGGCAAGTGATATAATGTGGTGAAACATGTCTTTTCGTGTTGTTTTCAAAACTCCATAGAAGCTCATAGTAAAGTCGCCACAACTTTACTAGGGTATGACTTGGACTCGACTATGACTAATTTCGTGTGACTTACTGTGATTTCATGACTTATTTGACTTGATGATAACAAATAAATATGAAAATTAATAAAATTGACACTGGCAGAATGCACAAAGTGCGATGCCAATAACTAAGCAAAAAAAAACCCTAGATCCTTGTTAAATGATCTAGGTATGTAACTTACATTATATTATATTACTTTAATTTTTTTAATGTTTCGCTGAATGGAAGAGCCTTGAGCCCACGACACAGGTCACCCTAGGTGTGGGATCCAGGGTACGCCGAAGTAATGTTATTTTTTCTTAACTATATAATGCGGTCAATTCTGAAGGTTTAAGTTGACAGAACTAAACTAACTAAAGTATTGCTGTCTTTGGCTAACATGCCTAGTAAAAAAGCGACAGCAATATTTTAATTAGTTTAGAACTGTCAACTAAAACCGTCAGAATTGACCACTATAACTAACTAACTTAACTATATAATTTCTGTTGTCTTTCTGTATGTATTGTTCAAAAACATACAGAAAGACAACAGAAATTATATAGTTAAGTTAGTTAGTTATAGTGGTCAATTCTGAAGGTTTTAAGGTGCTTAAAAAAAAAAAAAACAAAAAAAAAAAAAGGTGCAAGTCTTCGTGAGTTCTACATTTCGCAAAATTTGCTGAATTATCATAAACGATACTTGCAAAATTTCAAATCGATACGGCAATTAGAGGCAGATTAAATTCTTTTTCCAAGATTTACTCACATACTTAGTTATTTAGTTTCTTGGTTCCTTATTATAACTAAATGCTCACGCATCTAACATTCGCACGAGAAAACCCCATAACATGGCATGTAGCTGTAGCCCTGGGCCACTATTGTTACCGCATAAGGAAACGTTACACGTAAGTTGCGTGATACACTACGTTACGTGAATCTGACCCGGTTTACACTAAACACACATTTGAAGTCCTAGCGCTGTGTGTCTTGGCTAGAAAGAGAGTTTTGTTTTGGTTCTATATTCCAAAGTTGCCCCTCGAAAAATCTATGTTATTTAGTCAAACAGCTACAATTAATGCCAAACATACCTATATAATGTTACAGACGAACATCCGTCTTAGTTATTTTTTTGGTTGAAATCACGATTAATTATACTTTCCTCGATAGAAAAAAATACCGAAACAGTGCCTATTTTTATACTTTTTTCGGTTATATGTCAATAAAATAAATAAAAAATCATTTATTAAAAGAAAATTGTATTTTGTAGAAAATTATTTGGTTGAATAAATTATTAATTACGATACATTTCGAGTAATCTGAGAAAAACTCCAAAAATCGAAGCTTGAGACGCACGAATCTGCGTAACCGCCATATTTTTGGTCCGCTAAATGTGACCCTACCTGGAACAACTTTAGACTAATGATCGATCGCATAAAAAAGTGTGCTTGAAACATGGGATATCCTGGCCTTAAGCATTGTTTTCACTTGATCTTATAGAGTCACAATTACTATGCTCTGATTACATCACACTATCACTTACCTACATTACATCGCATCATCAGCTAGAAGACGTCCACAACTGGACGAAGGCCTCCCCTTAATAGGGAGGGGTTGCCATAATCCCCACGCTTGGCAGGCGACTCGGGGATCGCAGAATGCTTACCATACCGTTAACCAAGAGGAAGCTGCTGCCCGTCCCCCGGTGGTTCAGTCAGTTTTAAGACATAGGGACATACCCACCCTGATCCAAAATGTATGGAAAAAAGAAAATGTAATACAAGCTAATTCTCGCTTCCTGATTTCTGGGTTAGCTTCATGGTAGGTAAAACTTGTTTATATAAATGATAAGAATGACATATCCGTTCGGCTTAGCACAACCGTTCTAGGCAACCCTGTGTCCTTTGTATTCTTATTCTCAACGAATGTATGACACACACACAACCAGATACAACTACAACCAGATACAACTACAACCAGATACAACTCTCTGAATGCTGTAAACACCTGTTAAGGGTATACATATCAGAACTTTTTAGTAATGAAGATGTTACTATAGAAATTATTTAATATGTGTACTGTTGGTGTTTGTGTATAAATAAATAAACCCTGTGCAAGTAAAATTACAAAGTAAATCCTATTTCCTACCGCTAAATAATAAATAAACAAGCACATTACATCGCTAATGGCTGGTATTTTTCCCAACTAAGTATTGATTTATCTACTTCAGAGAAAGCTGTCTCTGTAATGGAGTTTTCACCGCAGGCGACAGAGGAAAAGTTGGGATTACATTAAACTTCGTATAGTTAGTACATACTTACCTATTTATTGGGTTCGGGTGACAGTTAATATACAAGCTGTTGTTTTGTATCCTCTTCTTTTGCATTTGCCAGTGTCAAGTATTTAGTTGCGACTTTCCGACCGATATTTATTAACAAAATAATAAAGCTTACTTCATTATCTGTTGTAAGTACTTCTGTTATCTGTTTTCTCGCAAATGTGTTGTAAAACGCCGTATGACACTCGTGCGGAATTGGTTTTTACAAACTCGTGACTATGGTACAATGGAAGATACGAGATAGTATTTATTTATTAATATATTATTATATAATATATATGGGTGTTTGGGAGCGAGCCGAATTTCTTCCGTACGCGGACGAAATCGCGGGGGACCTCTAGTAATAATATATAGTAATGTTTATAAATGACAAAGTTCTGAGGCAACAAACATTTTAAAAAAACAACCGAATTGCGAACCTCCTCCTTTTGTGAAGTCGGTTAAAAAGTGTTACAGAACAACAATAAGGAAAGTATAACAAAACTAATCCGCCAGTATAGAACCACTGAACCCATTACGTTGAACCGCCAGTACATCGAACTACTAACCCAATTTTTTATTACCTTAATCACGTCTTCCGACTTTCCGTTGCAATTTCTAACCCTATACTTAAAATCACTTGTTCTACACTGTACAAAACCATGTAAAGTTAATGGTACATCTTTAGTTCATTATAGTGCCCGCCAAGTGAAATGGCACGCGCTACTGGCTAAGTCGGGCAGAGAGTCGGACAGAGCATTTACGTGTATTTATTAACTGATATAGGAACGAAATGGTATGCTGTATTTTTAATAACTAATTTGAGAGCCAGTTCTCCAATTCAGTGAAATAACCATTCGGCTTTTTTCCCTTATTAGCTTTTACAATTAACAGGTAACCGTCTTATACATAATACACTAAAAAGTATTTCAAACCTATTTTAGTTATGAGTTGTTTCGTCTTCTTTTTTCAAACTCTAATCGTAATTCGAAAGAAATTTGACAAAACACTTTTTAACTACAAGTAACTTTTCAAAAAAAAAAAACAACCGACTTCAAATACAAGTAATACAGTCATCACATACCCTTTCAAATAAAAAAAGAATTTTCGGAAAACAAAATCGGTCCACAATAGGCGTGTGGCCTAATGTTTAATTTATGACAAATAACAGGCTTAGTGATGAATATAAATACATTAAACATACTGAAAAAATAAATTGTATTGGCTGATAAATCTCTGAGATATGAGCGTTTAAAGTTTTAGGCGGGGATAGAGAGAGGATGCTCTATCCCTTTCTCGCAAAGCACGTGTTAGTATAGCATTTGTATGCCGCGCCTGAGGCTTGACGTCATAGCTCAGTATAGCGCGCTCTCTGTCTAGCTTGAAATTTAAATACTTAGAACTTATTTATTTTTGAATAATTTTAAATTTTGTTTTCTTTGATAGGCTCTATTGATGATCAGCTTTTTTATGACGTAATAAAAAATTAGTAGTCATCATGCCTATTGGAAGTTTTCTGACAGCTGTCAAAACATAGTTATACAGCCAAAGGATAGACGGCGCTGGCGAGACATGGCCTACTTTTTTTCGCATTTTCCTTGTGAAAAAGCAGTTGAGGTGAGTGACCTTCATTGCTTCAGTTCCCGTTTTCGCGTTCGTTGGTGAAGTGCTTTTCCAAGTTTTCTTGTGTAATTTTGTTGAAATTCTGATAAATTGTTATTGTTACGTTACGTTATTATTATTATTTTTTGTTGATAGTAATTGATATTTTTATTGATTATTATTATTACGAGCCTGAGTTGTCCCAATGTGGGGCAAAGGCCTCCCTACCCTCTTTCCATTTGTCTCTGTCCAGAGCTACAACGGACCAGTCGTTCTGGTGTTTGTCTAGGTCTTCCCGCCATCGGTTTTTGGGTCTGCCGCGAGGTCGTTTGCGATCTGGACTCCAGTGGGTCGTAATCTTGGCCCAAAGATAATCCGACATGCGCCAGACATGTCCAGCCCAGTCCCACTTCAAATTGGCAGCCTTTTGGGTCACATCGGCTATTTTAGTCCTGGAACGCAGTTTTTTTCCCCTCTCCTGCCCCTCCTCTGGTGGTTCTGCAGTCTTAGGCCATTAGGACGATAATGTTGTCGATTGTGACGGTTTTAGTTGACAGTTCTAAACTAATTAAAATATTGCTGTCACTTTTTTACTAGGCATGTTAGCTAAGGACAGCAATAATTTAGTAAGTTTAGTTCTGTCAACTTAAACCTTCAGAATTGACCACATTAAGCATCTACCTAGGGAATATGCAAGTGTTTTTTTATTGACTCACATAAAAGCTTTATGGCAGCAAAACAAATCGTCAAAAGTATTTTTTTTATATGTGCACAAATAACGAAGTTATAAACATCATGTTAGACAGGGAGGACATCATACTAGGTTTGTGACGTCAAAGACCACGATTCCAAACAAATTCTATATAGCATGTGTTTTGCTAGAAAGGGACAGATAACTCCCTCCCAAATACTTTGAACATTTGTATTTCAGAGCCTTAGCAACCGATTTCAATATTTTTTTCGAAGTAAGATTTAGAATCAGTTATACTATCCATGGACCTGGGTATGTCCTAAAACTGCATCCAGAACCACCGGAGGACGGGCAGCAGCGTCCTCTCAGTTAACGGTGGTAACCTGCGTTCCATAGCCCGCTGGCAGACAGCGAGGTCGGACTTCTGATCTTTAGTCAAAGACCAAGTTTGCGCTCCGTACGTCAGAATGGGTAGAATGCACATGCCCATGAGCCTGCGTTTGAGGGATAGTGGCATATTTCCCTTCATGAGATCTTTCATGGACCAATAGCTCCTCCAGGCGTTTTCAGTGCGGCGTGCAATTTCTGCTTCCTGTCTCGCCTGGAAAGAGACTAATTGGCCCAAATAAACATACTCATGGACATATTCAATCTCCACACTCTCAACCGATATCTTCCGCTGTGTGCTGTTGGTCATTCATTTTTATCGATAGTAATTAATTAATTAATTGGCAAGGCGCACTTACTAATTTGCGTGGAATAACGAAAGCTTAAGAAATACTATGGGCAAGTACTTTGTTATACAAACAACAATCACACAAAAAGCATGATAGATCTGATATAAATGAAATAAGGTTAGCATATTTTTTTATGTGGGACGAACTGTCTTGGGACGAATATGGCATAAATCCACGGTACCTTAGCTCAAATATCTTCCTCAAAGAATTGAATACACCAGTTTTCTCAGTAGCCATAATGGAACACACAACAACATTGTCTTGTGCCGTCGATCGTATCGGAAACCGAGCATCGTATTCTATGGCAATTAATTACGTAACCACATGTACAAGTGAGGAAAATACCATAAGGGAATTAAAACCAAGCTAAAGCCAGTATGCCTAACGTAGGCGATATATCTCCATTTAGGCTACTCAGGACGAGAATCGGCGATGAAAAATCTGAAAGGAGACTGGTCGCCGTTTAGGCTACTTTAGGGACAAGCCATTTATTTGTAATTTTAAGTTTTTTTTTGCTATAAATTGGCTTGCGTTTGACTGTCATCTCGTCTGATGTTGAACGAAGAAGTTTACAAATAAATAAGCTGATTTGAACAACTTTATTTTATATTTATAGTGATGTTCTGGCTTTAAGGCAGGCTACTTTAGGCTACTTATGGTAAATGGTAAGGGGAGGCCTTCGTCCAGCAGTGGACGTCTTCTGGCTGATATGTAAGGCTAGCCAATATAGTCATAGCATATCAAACTTTATTAACCTACTTCAAAAAGGAGAAGGTTGTCAATTCAGATTGTTTGCTCTCAGAACTCTGTCACTGATAATAAAACCGAATTGGAAAAAACTATTTCATACATTTTGTCTTAGGTTAATGCACTTTTTGTATGGAGCAGCTCATATTTTACGTGATTAACGGGTTGGTCTCGTAGTAAATGCTGTTTATAACGATGAGTACATGATAGAAGGACTACGGTGTTCGAGCTAACAGCCGGTATAGTATAACAGACAATACTTTTGTATATAGAATATATAGTTGAGAGACCTTGAAACTCAACTAACTATTACCAAACAAAAGCTTGCCTTAGTTACACATTAATTTAATTATGTAAACAGATGTAACATGAGTTATTTATGTTTCATTCAATGTTTTACAACATACACTATCAATTAATTTAGTTTTTCTCACATCATGGCGTAAGATTCATTGTGCAAAAACTCACAGGCTGATCGTTGTTCTGATTTAACAAACTTCATTGAATAGTTTATCTTAAACTGAATTTAAATTAGTAGGAGACCAAAAAAAACTTACACTACGAACTAGCTCAAAATCAACTGAGCCAAAGCGATGAAATTTGAAAAACGTAACTTCGAGAGCTGCTTATGGAACTATATTAAAAAAACACGTACCTAATCTGTCCAGAAATGCCGGAGTAGTAACCAGCCTCATATACCTAATAAAGAATATGGTTCCAATATAGAATTTTCTGAAATATACAAGAAAGTTGTATTATCAGAAAAAAGGCGCACGTGATTTCTTGCAAACTACTGTTATAATCTATGACTAACATTTTATTTATCTTCTTTCCAGATGGCGCAGTCCACTGTGCAGCGACTGACGTCACTTGTCGTTCTGATAGCAGTGACGTCATCAGCCAAGGACCAAGGAAGATGGTCGCGACAGATCAGTTCCTACACCTCAGATATAGGCGACTGGGTCCCACTGTCAGGACCAGTAGAACGGGAGCCCCCAGTACCAGCAATAAAAAGACAAGCAGTCGCAGAACCAAGAATTCTGACGGAGCCTTTCCCTGGAGTCCCAAGACCTTCAGGCTTCGGCTCTGATATATTCCCGGCGAGGACGTACTTCAATACTCCAACGAACAGACAATTGTACTTACAATCAGTACCAGCTGTGCCATCTGCTCCCCAAAACTATCTCAATGATCAAGGGTTCGGTCAGAGCATCAGATTCGGTCTATCTCAGCCCAACTTTCCTCTGAACCAAGGTTTTATTTCCCCGCAATTTGGGTACGAAAATACTCAAAACATTCCTCAGACAGTTTCTCAATTCAAATCAAAGCCTCAAATACAATCGCCGTCAAACCCTGTCAAGTTTGACAACTTCCAGAAGAATACACCACTGCAAGTGCCCATGCAGATTCCAGTCAAGCCTTTCAATAGTCAGCTGCCTAAAGGAAGACCAGAAGGTCCAAAATACGTTGACGGGTACCGCGCGGATGAAAAGAAACCACAATCTCTACAGAAGATCAAGTATGAAAGCTTCGACAAACCAGCAGCGAGGCCCGAAACATCACAAAGTATTCAAAAACCTCAACAAAGCAATCAAAAACTGGAGCGAGAAGAAGTTCAGTTACTATATGTTCCGTTAGAGTCATTAAACAGAAATCAGTTCAACTTCAAGAGCCCTCTGACGACGTCCCAACTTCTAAACACGGATCTATATTCACAAGGTGTACCTCAAATATCTCATAAGAAGACCATGACTGAACAGCACAGACCCATCCAAAAAATTGAAAACTTTGCTCAAAATTACTTCACGGAGTTTAATTCACAATTGCATTCACTGCAGCAGAAAGAGTTAGATCAAGTGCCAAAATTCACAACATTAACTTCGCCATTCCCGACTAGCCCACCAACGACCCCAAAGCCGAAGAAACTGAAGCCACATCAGCCTCCTTTAGCCATATTCTTAACTGAAGAAGCGAGCCGAAACAACCAAATAAAAGTTGGAGATGTGTTGGCTTCCCTAAAAACACAAAACTCGGTTGCCGTTCTGGATTCTGTGAACCCTCTGAACGCGCCAAAAGTCTTCATCGGGCCGTCTTCGCTGCAACCTCCGGAACGATACGTCAAATTCGAACTTCCGTACTTGTCAAATATTGAGAACAGCGACAAGAAACTTCGACAGCTGCCCTTCTTTGTTGCACCATTGAGCTACAATACACCTCAAGGATTTGCCAAAATTCCTTTCCCATCTCCTCACGTAGGTTCTGTAGTAATTAACTCACAAATTAAAGAAACAACTACTTATGGGCCTTCGACAGAGAACGTGAAGCCAAGCTACTACACAGGGATCTACACACAGCAACAACCGATTCAACCAAAGCCTGACAGAGTTACTCAAAGACCTAACGTCAGTTTTTACACCACTTCTGCTCCAAAGACTCCACCTACATACCAGTCCAACTACTACCAATTTGAACCACAGACTGTGTCAACTCTGAGGCCTTTAAAAGAACCTGAAACAGTGGCGCCAATAGGTCCGGGAAGTTACTTCTTGAATAATGGTGCTCCTCAGTACAATGCTCAGTATGATGAATCTCATGACCAACTAACACCTCAAGATTACAACCACAAGCCACAATCAGTGCAGCCCAAACCTTACACTGTCCCCAAACTAGAAACTACCACTACATCCAGGCCTACAATTACCACAACAACCAAACTACCTTCAACTTACCCGAGCCAGTTGTTAGAAACTCATAATCCATATTCTATAAATCAGGCGTTCCATTTTAGTACTCCGTTAGACTATCGTACCTATGTAGATGATACCAAAGCGCCAGTTGCAGCTGATCCGCCTTCTACGCCTCATAGACCCGTGAGCACAACCAGTCAAACGCCGAAAATAAAAGAAGTGGTAACAGAGCGGCAAAGATACCAACACCAGTCATCACCGCAATACCAAAGCTACTCTCCCGAAATTCATTATGAATCTGAAATTCAAAACTCGAGATATCCTGTTCCCGTCTATAATACAAATGACTATCCCAAGACCGAAACAGCTGAATCTTACAGCCCAGTGCAGACCGAAAACACAGAATACAATCCACCACCCACTAATCCTACAGAATATACTGATAATCAAGAATCGCAAGCGCCTGTCCAAAGCGAAACACCTATCGAAGAAGAAGGAACAAAGCCCACTGCTCCTGAAATCGAGAATCCACCGAGGTACGAATACAACCAATATGAGACGAGCTTGAATTCCAACGAAGGCCAAACGCCTTCCACGACTAGTACTTCGATGACTACTACATCAACTAGGCGACCGTTAAGGGGGAGAGGACGGCCCCGCTACACGACTACACCCAGAATCGATTCTAATGAATACTACACTAGAGCAACTCGTAGACCCTTAAGAGAAAGAAAACCTTTACCAACAAGACCCAGATACGAGCCCAACAAAATTACCACTGAAAAACCGACTCGAAAACCTATAGATTATAGCGAAGAAAGTACCACTAAATCTGCTAGAACTAGAACAAGAGGCCGTGCTACTTACAAGCCCACAGAAGAAATCTATGACAGAAGGAAAACACATAACAGTAAAGAACAAGATTTGGCTTATCAAAGAGACGTACTGCACCAAAATTATCCAGTGACGATTCAAGAACGTCATAGTACTGTAGATATTGAGGCCATAACAGAACCAACGTCAAAATTATCATCGAATAAAGACTTTGAACCTGCTACTGAAATTTACGATACTGAAAACGCGTATACCTACGAAAGAGCAACTTTAAGCCAACAAAATACTAATCTTGAGTCTGATGAAGATATCCCAGTTTTGCCAACAAGAACTACTGCGTCACAAACGGAGACGCCTTACGTGCCAAGATTGTCGACTCGTAATGAAGAATACCTCTTTCATTCAAGAAGCAGTATAGCTCCAGCTGAATCCGTTTCATACAATGAAACTCCTACTGAAACGGTAGAAGAAAGTTATCCCAAACAAACAACGCCAGTTCAGAATCAAGAACCAGAATCAGTTGCGTTTGCCACAGAATCAGCTGCCTCTATTAGCGAGCACAAAGAACAAACTTTCACAGAAGAAGAAGAAAGAGTACAAAGTACATATAAAGAATTTAAAGACGAAACAACTACAACCACCCCTGAAGCTGAATTTACAAAAATAAGTGAAGAAATTGAAGAGGAAGAGGAAAATGTGGTTCAAACTACACCGTCTTATAACCGAGTTCGTGTTCGTCCAGGAGTCATAAAGCAATATCATCAAGGCTCTACAGAGTCATCTCGCATCAAACTTGATAGACGAAGACCTGTAACTTACAGACCGGCTTTCGATAGACGCCGAACAACAATGCGTATTGACGAAATACAACAAGATTTGAAAACTAAACAAGTGCACGGTCGTCCTGAAGTTGAAGACCATAGGCATCCAGTGTATAAACCAGAATCATCTTCTGAAGCAACATTTACACAAGAAGCAACTACTAAACTCGGCATCCGCCGAAGACGCCCTAATTATTCTTACTCAACCAGTACTAGCGAAAGATCACCAGTCAGGAAAAATGCTTATGACTTAAAAAATAGACTTAGAAGCAGACGTCCTACTACAGAGAAACCAACTGAAAAAACAGAAATCTCGAGCGAAGACACCACAACAACTGTTCGTCCAGTTTATTCACGTTACAGTCAAAGACCAAGATTGTCCGAAAGGTACAACAAAAAACCTGAACCAGAGCCTACTGAGGACACAGATGATCAAGATTCTAACTTCTCAATCAATAGACCAACATACACTGAACCCGATACAAAATGGTCTCCTAAAATAGCAAGTGATTCGTTTAAGCCTTACAATCCAAACAAAATCGTTGACGAAGAAAAAATTGCCACAACTGAGCGTCGATCTGACAAAATAGAAACTGATATTATCACGGCAAGGAATGAATACGATGACCTACTGATTTCAGTTACCCCTGCAACGAATAACAGGAACAACAAGAAGATTCCAGAGATACCACCGACGCTCGAAGCTTTAGTGGAACAGAGTAAGGTAACAAAAACCGATACCAACGACAATATGTCCACCTTTGAAAGTATGCTAGAAGAAGTAATGAAAAGCTTAGAAGAACAAGATGAAGATGAATATACGACTAATGTTATGAAACACAAAGGTGGTGAAATCGGAGAGATACCACCTGAGAGAATAATACCATCTGAAGATGGTAACATAAAAGTCACGCAGGAAGCTACGACTGTGGAACCAACTACAGCAGAAGAATCGACTAGTAATGAGGTAAATTAACTTACATATTCAAGTTGCTTTAAGATCCTATCATGTTTTGTAATTTATGAATATTAGAAATGTAGAGACTTACTTATGGGTGTGTGTGTGTGTAACTCTGTAACGGCGGATTATACAGGGTTAGTTTTAATCAGTTAGCATCCTTTTAAGGGCATATTCTGTATATCAAAACAAACAACTTTTACTATGGGGCCAACATTGAAATATCAAAAAAACAGTTGTTCCATAAATTTTGCCCAAAATCGATGAACTTTTTGTATGGAACAGCTGATATTTTTTTCGCGGTTTCAATGTTGGGCCCATAGTAAAAGTTGTTTGTTTTGATGTACAGAATATGCCCTTAAAAGGATGCTAACTGATTAGAACTAACCCTGTATAGTGTAATTTAGAATGAATCAAACTTATAAACCCAGATAAATAATATAGACACATTGGACATGGACAATGCGAATTCTTTAAAAACATTCGGGTAACAGAAAACCGTAACTTACATGCTGACACCATTGAGTTAATATCTAAAGAGTCACAATCTCTAAGAGAAAACAGTCAAAAATCGTCCGAGTGCCGTTTTACATACGTATACGTGCATTATATAGTTCACAATTGTTCAAATTTAGACGTTATATCGCTTGTATAGTGTTCAATGTAGGCTTGAGCGCTTGTGTCTTATCGTAGTTCAAGTCATTAAAAAAGTCGGCTTACTGCTTAAAAACTGCTTACTGTGCGCCAAGTTTTTGCGCGGACATTTTTTGCACGTTTGTGGCTCTATAGATATTATATTAAGCTCAATGGCTGCCACGCAATAAAATGCAGTTGTGATATGAATAAAGTTTATTTGTTGACCATAGTAATGAACAAAAACGTTACACTAAGTAATAAACTATTAAATGATCCAAAATGTTTGCTCTTTTCAGAAAGAAAACGATAGACCTACTCGCCGTCGTGGCTTCTGGAAAAAAGTGAAAGTCCGCCCTATAGCCACGGAGTCCATCGAAGCCGCTGAATCCCAGTACTACACCAACACTGTTAATATACTAGGACAATCCTTGAAACCTAATTCTAATGACAAAACGAAGCACGAGAAGAAATTATCTGTTACAACCTACAAGCCGACCATCCAATTTATCAAAGACGTATTCACTAGCGACGATGTTACAGCAAACGATGATGCAGTACCAACTGTAGAGATATCTAAACTGAATGCGACGCAAAACATTGAAAATAACGAGGAAGGAAAAGAGGTTAAGCTGACAACGGTAAAAGAAAATCAAACAGAGAAAAGTAATGTAAGTCCAGGTGATATGGATCTAGGTACTGGCTCTCCAGATCCTACAATGGACAATTTATTCACAACAGAAGCAACAACGGCGCAAAGAGAGAAGCAATTTAGCTTTATGGACTACTTATTTGGCACCACATCAGAGGACGAAACAAAAGATGCTAGAAACGAAACGACATCTCAAGTCCAAATTGAAATCTCAACCGAATTAAGTAAAACAAAAATACCTACTACAGAAAGTACTTTCATCCCTGATGAAATAACTGACTCAATTACAGGAGAAGTAACGGAAATCAGTGAAGATATCAAAAAAATTACCACGACGCCTAAAGAAGATACAATTACTTCAACAGAAACGCCTAAAATTGAAGTGACATCACAATCATCATTCATGAATCCTTCAAATGTAATCAGTACATCGAAGTCAACTGAAATTTCGCACGAAACAGAAATCTGTTTCAGAGGCAAATGTATTAAAACATTCAAAGATGTCCTATAAGTTGAAATACTACACAGACTGTTCACTTGAAAGTGGTATATCAATATAAATGAGGATAAACCCTAATGTATGCTTCAAAGACATCGAAAAAATCAACAAAAAAGTTTAAAGGATTTTTCGTCATTTAAAACTGCCACCAAAATGTAATCGCAGGAAAATGTGTTCAAATAGTTAAAACGATGACATTGAAATAAAATCTGATACTTATTATGTTACATTGGTCAAAAATATGGTACCTAACAAATGTATTTTATTTTATATGTAATGAGAACATTCACTTATTTAATAGTTTATATAAAAGCTGTAAATTATGACAAGACTTTGTGTAAAGACAGTCTTCTATAATTATAATGTTTGTATATCGGCTAGGTATCTACGGGTGAGAAAAAGTATATATATTTTTTATTAGACAGGTCATTGTAATTCCTGAAATTCTAACGAAAGCTAGGTTTTTTTTCAAATGTTAATCTATGAAAGAGAGTAACACTTTGCTTATTTTCAAGAGCTTCAATGAAGTTTAATTTTTTATTTTAAAAATATGTGACGTTGGAAAGATAGCTCTGAATTTCAAAGTTGCTTGACAACTTGGCTTGAATTCTTCCAAAATGGCTTCCAGATGATTTTAAATGTTAATGATATTAAACTTATTATTCATATTGGCACGATGTTCTAAAAATGGCTCTTGATCCTGTCTCTTGGCCTTCTTATGATTGTTTATAAATTAAAATTAGTTAATTAAAACTTTATTGTTTATATTAGATAGGTAAGTAGGTGAAATCTTGTAAATAGTGGACTTCTCTTTACTTGGTTCCACCAATTAATTACTTGCTTTAGTTACATGGAACTTAATTACTTTTTGGTCTGTGGCCACAGCTAAAAAATATATTGTAAATTTTAGTTAAGTAGTTAAGTAAGTTTATATTTTTATAATGACCATAGTGTAAATATTACGACTGAAAATATTTTTAAACATTATAATTTTATGATAGTTTTCTACCAATTATTCTATTTATTCTTTTTAATATTCTCTGTTATTAGTAGGGCATATTGTACCCCACCCTAGTTGTTTTCCACTTGTTAATTTAGTGGATTTTATAATGCCTGTTATCACTTAAGTTACTTGAATAAAATATTAATATTATTTTGAATGTTTTCATTTTAAAAAATCCTTTTGTAATGGTAGGACTCTATTGCAGAGTCCGCCAGGGGAAGTACCACACTTTTGTCAGTTATTCAATCGCCAAGCAATAGTGTGCAAGCATTACTGTGCTTCGGTTTGAAGGGCACTGTTACTGTTAGCTAAGAAATCACTGGGCGTAAAGAGAAGACACGTCTAATAACTCAGGGCGACGAGCGCTGTGCCGTGCGGCGCAGGATTGTGTTCGCAAGTCACAATTCTGGCACTGCTACTGGTACAATGTGCAGGCGTGACGCTTACCACCAGGCGACCGTCTAGTTCACTGAAGAGAGAAGTGAATAGAATAGAAGTGCAAATGCACTTAATGACAATTCTGCCAACTTTTAAACCCAAAAAGATAATTTAAATAGGCCCGTAGGAAACCAAACCACATTGCATCGTAACTAGATCAATTTTAATCTGTTGCATAATGGCATTTCGAGCGTTTTACTTCAAATGCGCGATCAATGATTGGCATTCTATTATTTATTTTATTCTGTATACTTACAATAAATAAAACTAGTGTTTCTGTGTGTAATTAGGTAGGTACCTACCAGATTAGTTTTCTATATTTTGACTTATTGAATACTATTGATCTAACTCAGTGAGTTGAAATAAAACATCTTAGATCTAACTACTTTATTTACACCCTACGAAATGATTTAAGCCTCCAAATCTCTACTTACTTACAATTTTAAACCTGTCCCAAAGGGTTGAGGATTTAGTCGCTACCGCAGGCCATATATCATAACAGCTACACTTTTACCGCCATCGCCAACACAAGTTGCGAGCCTCGACTGTGTGGTCCTTCCTCCGTGGCCGAGGTGTGGACCACAGGTGTGGACACTGGACAGTGAAGCTTGCTTATCTTTGAATTGCTTTGCCATCTAGTGGGGAGTAGCAGTGCACAGCAGTAAGATGAATTTTCAAACACCGCCTCCATAATAATAATTATGCACCTGTGCCCGGTTATGTAGGCCTTTTATCTTCGAATTGTTTTTGCCATCTAGTGGTGAGTAGTAGCAGTACCACTAGATGTTTATTAAATATTTCTTATCAAACAAACTAGATGGCGCAAAACACCAACACATGTCAAAAATGACATTTGACGATTTGACAGAGTTAGAATTAGAAGTTAGAACTCCCAGTATATTACTCTGCTCTATGTTAGAACTGGATAAAATTATTTGTAGCCAGTTTGTTTATTTTAATTTTCAAGCATAAAACTTAAATCCTATCCATGGATATCGAAGGGAAAATACGGGAGGACATGAGAAAACTCGGCTGCAGTTCAGAAATGCAAATAACCCTCGCATATCATCTGTACATCTACTTAGTTGACCACAAGTTAATGTACGACACAGAATATTGTTTTAACAGCGACATTAACGTTCTTTACGTCGTTGCTAGGCCAGGAAAAGACAAGAAACTCAACATCTATGTTCCGATACCGACTCAACAAAGCCTGTGTATGGAAAACATAAATACTTTGCAAGAAAACTTGTGCACAGTGGAAACTGGACCGACTGTCAACATGGCACTTGTTGAAAGTGATTTCACTATTGTAATTTACACATTTACCAAAGACATAGTCGGGAGACAGTCGCCAGAAGAATTGGCTACTCTAAGAAAGGACCAAGAAAAGCATAGATTTATAAACACAGAACTGAGAAGACAACGAAACCAGATATGGAATGATGCTATGAACGGAGGAAATGTAGATGATGATGAAAACCAAGTCGTGAATTTAGCTGACTAGGAATAAAAAGGCTTCTTTGTGTGCTTTGAACGAGAGAAACGGAGGATATTTTCATGCTGTAAAAATAGTGGCCAATTTTAGCTACTCAAACAAATTAGTAGCTTAAAATAGCTAAGCACCATCATAAAGGAGCATGTCTGTCCATTTTCTACCGGTTATAATTTGGCGAGTGGGCGCTAGAGCTTCATAATCTTATTCCGCCTTCTCCCTTTCACTACAAGACATGTAGAATAACAGCACACTATATATACCACCTGTTCCTTGTGGACATGTCTGTAAGCATTGGTTTGGCTCCACTTTCTTGATTTGTACTTTATGAGAATGAAACTCACTGCTGTATGGCATATTTCCTGAGAAGTACAATCCGGGTAGTAGCCTTGAAGAGAATCAAGGCTATTAAATGAATAGATTTCTTTTAGATCGGCATATTCCATCCTCGGCCACAACGTTGTTTTTAAGTTGGTGGGGGGAACCATATTTTTTTTAACAATATTAAAGAGGCAAAAGCAAAAAGAGCCTAAGCCAAGAGGATAAAGCTAAAAATGTCAAGTAAGCGACTGTTCATCACAACCCAGACAACTCAGGGTGAATTGCATACATTTTGACACAGTTTTAGAAAGGATGTGGTCGGACAGAGTTGCGAAATTAAAAACTATTTTTACCAAGCCGTACAAATTAATTTTATTTTACTTTATTTCAAATGTGATTTCAAATATAGATAGTTTGGCTATTCAGCAACGGCTTAACACAGCTTGTGTCCAAAGAGCTATAAAATCTGAAGAAGATTCAAAAAACTCTTGTTAGTGTGAGTGTCTATGTTCTAGCTCTGTGGCTTTTTTATAAATTGATGTAATTAACATAATAAATCCAAACTTCAACCGTACCTAACAATTTAAAGAATATTTTCTTTGCTACAAACTGAAAACGTAAGTTGGTAGATAAAAATAAAAAATAAATAAAATAATAAATGTTTTTTGAACACCATTGTTTAGATAGCTATATTATATTAAAAGGGAATCGAGAATGGGCCAATAAAAGCTGGTGAAAATAAAACAAACATATATTTCTTTAATTTAAAGAGAAATGGCAACAAATGGGGGATCAGACTAAGTTCTTGGAAATTCTTGGCTGTTCCTTGGAGAGGTCTACAGCAGCAGAGTTGGACCTAGGCTCTGCTAACTATTATGATGAGAGCGCTTTAGGTACCTAATTGCAATAAAATTGAATAAATAATGTTAAACTATCATGTTTTTTTAGTATTTTTGTTTTATTTATACGGGAATAATCGCGTTATTGTAGTCATAGACATACAAAGTAGTGACAGGCTGGACGCCATTTTGAAATGACGCCCATACATCGGTGTCAACGAAACGCATTGACACCGATGCCGGCACAGTCTGCGACGCACGTCCGACGTGATTATTGAGTGCAAAATGCCATGCTGTGTGGTAATTAGGGTTGTATGAATTACATTTCATAGTGCAGTAACAAAAAGGTGGCGTTTCTTAGCTTTTACACAAATCTTTGATTTTTAGGTAATAGGTAAGTCGTTTCTAGTTTCGTACAGTTTGCGCTTCTTCTACCACACCTTACTGGCGCTGCACGTAGTGACGGCAAAATCCGAGAGATGGCGTTCTACTTTTTATCAAAGAGAATTTAGTCTTACGATTTCTCAACTCTGGCGTATCTAGATATAGAAATCTTTGATTGTAGTTCTATTATTATTTACGGGATATTTACCGTGATTATGGTCTGGAACTAGCTACCGATATTTTTCTGCAGTTACATGTTAAGGGGAACGTCTTCGTCGAGCAGTGGATGTCTTCTGACCGATGATTTTGTTGATGTTCAGTCTGCTCTTGAACATGGTGCATGCAAATGCGCATTATCATGGTAAATGACCCGTAAATAATTAAACAGAATTTCGTAACGAAGAACGACGAAAGATTATAAGGGTAATTTTAACCGACATCAAAAAAGAGGTGGTTCTCAATTTGGTTGTTTTTTTAAAAGTTTGTACCTCAAAACTTCGTCATTAATTAACTGATTTAGAAAATTATTTATTTTCTTTGAAAGTATACACTTACACTTTGGTCCCATAGAGCATAGAGTTTTTAAATTAAAATAACTGGAAAAAATATGTCGTCGAAATTTATTTTTTATTTTATAAGCACACAATAGAAATTACAATCATGAATAAATATGATAACAGCATAAAGAGTTAAAGACTTGGAAATTGACAAAAATAAACGAAATTGAAATTGGAAAAATAAAAACTTAAAAAAAAATTGTTCTTCTAATGTATATCCCAGTTCCTACTAATATTTTAGGTAAATGTTAAAGTTAGGATCTTTGTTATAAAGGATTCTAATTCTAAATTAATTATGTAAAAATAAAATAACAACAACCTGCAGTTGTGGGATCGTCAAAATTAGTTTAAATTAGCGCCATCTAGCAATATAGGTAAGTATTATGACAGCCGCTGATATAATTTTGGGGACAGCACAGCTAAAAAAATAAACGAACGAGTAAATTGGTCTTGCTACTTCCCGGTAGATGACGGGCTAATCTTACTGAACTACCTTGTAAGTCTGGTAAAAATCTGAATTATTTAAAGATGCAGCTGGTGTGGTAATTCCGTTTTTTTAAGGATCAGTACATAGGCCAACACAACATAAGTATTCGTCTAGGTACTTTTACCAATAAATTTAAAAAATCTTTTTACTACATTATATTCTTACTAACTTATTTTATAACTATGACAATCCAAAACCCATGTTTAAATTCCAATACTATTATTCTACGATCCACATACATAATTATAATTATTATAAAATGTACATACATAGATTAGGATACCACTTGATACCACGTTCTTTGGTCAGGTGAAAAGAGGTTCTTAACTCATTTTTTGTAAGTATACAGCTTGTATTGTGTTATTTTGAACCTCATAGTATCTGTCAGGATGGCCGAGCGGTCTAAGGCGCCAGACTCAAGGTTAACCTTGCCTACTGAAAGTAGGTTTGAGCGGTTCTGGTCCTCTCTGAGGGCGTGGGTTCGAATCCCACTTCTGACAAATCTTTTGCATTTTTTAAATAATTATTTATCCTGTTATTTCTGTCATTAATTTATTTGCATTTAAAATATAATTATACACTAAAATTAAATTATAACTAACTAATTATGTACATACTTTCTAATTTAGACTGTTTTGTACTTATAAAACTGATTCACAGAATTTATAATCCATATTTGGCAAAAAAAATATAAAACCCAGAAAATATAGCAGTAACGTAAATTTTAATAAACTCCACCAGGAATGCACTTAATAACAAAATAACAAAGTTTTTTATTATGATTAGTTGTAAGTGTCTAGAACGCTGCATTCCCTGCAAAATTACCTAATAAATAAGAAATCATTCTGTCCATGTCCAGATTAGTTCTATGCAAAATATTTCAAAATCGACTACATAATCATTTATTGACAGAATCAAAAAGATTTTCCCGTACCGGGAATCGAACCCGAGCCTCCTGGGTGAAAGCCAGGTATCCTAGCCACTAGACCATACGGGAGATGGATATATGGATAAAATTATGTATTTTTTTCTGTAAACGTAGATGATATTTTTTTGACAGCTTTTTTTTTATTTTATTTATTGGCATCGCACGTTGTGCATTCTGCCAGTGTCAAGTTTATGTATTTTCAAGATTCTTTTATTAAAATCAAGTCAAATATGTAATTAAATCACAGTCAGTCACACGAAATCAGTCATAGTCGAGTCCAAGTCATGCCCTAGTAAAGTTGTGGCGACTTTACTATGAGCTTCTACGGAGTTTTGAAAACAACACGAAAAGACATGTTACGCCACATTATATCACTTGCCCACACTCGTGCATCTAATTCAACACTCAATGAATTAATTCGCGAATAAACACAAGTTTAAGAAAATAATAGAATGCAATGACATGATTTTCCCGCCAAAAATCCTTTGACAGCTTTGACCATGGAGGATGGATACTCTGTGGCTTTGAGCATAAATTATTGGAGATGCCAATAATGAAATTATTATTTTTATCATCATGTTACCTACGCAGATGAAGACACTGTTTTCATCATTGTATCATTTTATCAACGTGTAACAAAAAGTAAAATAATGAAGGGTATGTATGTACTCATCACTATGAACAACTTTTATTATGGGGCCAACCCCGAAGTCGCGAAAAATATTCAACTGTTCCATACATTTTGCCCAAGGTCAATGAACTTTTTGTTTGGAACAGCTTTTTTTAAATGATTTCAAGGTTGTGAACAGGACATACACTTCAGTATTGTTGAACCTTTTTGTTACACATTGATACTTGTAGTGGTTTGATAGGACTCTAATGCAGTCCGCCTGGGCACAGAATAATAACTAGTAACAGAAGCTTTACTTCGCAATGGTTTTCAAAGATATATGACTCAATCTGATAAACAATATGATTTAATTTAGCTCGCGGTCCAGTCGAGCACGTGTTCATTTACTTACCTACCAATTTCTTTTTGAAGGAATATGGGCCTTAATTCACTATACTACGGTTCATAATAAGTTATACATGGTTATACGTATTGAAAGAGCCGCCGAGCCGAGCCTACTAGATTGGCCCTTGCGCAATGGCCGCCGCCCGTAGGTATGTTTTTAATACCTACACGCGGAGTGACACAGGCGAAGTACTAGACCTTTGCCAGTTATTCAACCGCCACGCCGTATGCAAGCATTACTGTAGTGTTTCGGTTTGATACTGAAACTACTCCGTATGTATAATGTACTCTATGAAACTACTGTTCTAGTATACGTCATACTCTGGCCGTGCGCCCCCGTGCGGCATTCGATATGGGCGGATTTCTTGAAAGTTGTCCGCCAAAAATTACCATGTCCTACGACTTCTGACTTGATTTATGACCAATGCATTGCTTCAAAGCACATTTTTGTTTAATGTAGCGAAAGATTAACTATTAAACTGATCACAATTGCATTAAAAATAGCTGTTTTATCTAAATTGGAATAAAAAAGTAGGAAAAGAGGAATAAAAACATAGCAAATTTCGAGTGTCCACCCCCTGTTCGTGATGTTTCATGAGGTTTTTTTTATTGTTGTCCTAGTCTTTGGTACTGATTAGATTGATTTTTGAAAAGATCGTATGTCACCGATGTTAGATTCAACCTCATCACAAGCCTGCTAGAGTTTAAAATATAAATAAATTACAAGTTAATGCTGTCTTTAAAATTCGTTCATGCGGAAATTCCTCAACCCGTCACGGCGTGTTTGACCAAGTTCGAATGAAAAAGCTGCCAATAAAAGGTTTTATTACGATAAATGGCAACATTCTTAACCCATACACAGCCGCCGTTTTGTTTTGTGAGATCGGTCTAGCCAGAAAACTGTCCGAAGAGGTGGTCCCCGTCACGCGTCGTAAATTTTGGTTCCTATACGAACGGGCGTTTTTGGAGGTAATATTACACTTTGACGTTAAGTTTATGTAGTTATATGTCGTACGTTATTTATATTTAGAAGTAGTAGTAGTAGTTTGTTCAAAATTTGCTTTGATGTATGTGTAATTTTTATTTGATTCCCGACCGGCAGGGATACGTCACATCCATTACGCGACGTGTTGTACATGGGATCGCAAAACGTGACGTATTGGAATTCATAGGCAGGGTGTACAATGTTAGTGACTAACATTGCGCATTGGAATTTAATAATAATAAAACTGGTTTCATGAATGAAGAAACGGTTTTTGTCTGTCGAAGACTGTTTTGGCGTGTCAAATCTTATACTCTATTTTAAAGTTTTGTTAGATAAGGTCAATTAACTAATACCTAGTCGCAGTCAAAGTCTAGCATAGTAAGTCATGGTCAAATCTAGGTCAATCCACATAAGTGGTGAAAACTTTACTAAAGCCTTCCATGGACTTTTAGAAACAACACGATAAGACACTTTTCACTTTACAACTTTTTCAGATACCAATGTGTAGAAATCTGAAAATATAAATTCACCCTTAAGTCCCCAATCAGCTATTGCTATTTTTATAGCTGAATGAGAACTCAGAACTTCTTTTCTTTTTTTTTTTAGACTTTGCTTACTACAATTTTTATTTACATTATTTTAGACTTGCAAAATGCCTTTGACGGCTGCCGAACGAGCCAAAAGATACCTAAAAGAGCCGTCTTATGCCTATCCAAGATATCGTAGATTTCGTGAATAATGACAATGTTCCAATAAACCACTCGCCAAAGCCAGTTTCTGCTGTTCTTAAAATTGAACCTTACGGAAATGATCAGATTCAAGTCTTCTCGCCCCGCAAAAGAGTAAAAATTTTAAAACCCACTGTAGCTTGTCATCCTCCCGAAGTCTCACCGACCACCAGACGAGTTAAAATTTTAAAACCTACTAGTGCCTACCAACCACCTGATTTTTCCCCGCCCTCTAAACGAGTTAGGATTCTCCAACCTAGTCAGGTAAAAGTTGAATATCTGCCTCCAAACACGGCTGCTAAAAGAGGACCATCCTCGTCAAAGACTTTTTCTTGTCATCTTTGCAAGACTCGCCAACCGTTTATACTTCATAGAATGGTTAAATGCATGGTTTGTAAAAATTGGCTGTGCTTTTCGTGTAGCGGAACAACATTTTTTGATTACGTTTGTCCTATTTGTTTATCGCAAGAATAATTCCTATTTTCTGTAAAAACTTTTTTGAAAAAATAATTGTATAACAATTGTATTATTGATTATTTCAAACCTACTTTATTCGATATATACTTAATTTTGTTGGTTTTTTCGTCCACTTATACTAATGCTTTTGGTGTATTTTTTTCGTATACATTCTTAGATATTTTACAAGTTTTAATGCTACTTGGAGACAGACAAGGTGTGTTTTTGTTGTTTAGAAGAATATATCTCACTAAGTTTTTAAGTTTTCATTTTATTAGTCAAGTATGTTCTTGCACAGTTAGAACTAATATATTTTAAGTACCTACCACAAAATTGATAGGTGTGGTTAGGAGTGTTTTTGTTGCCCTGTTTGTGATGCAATGTAGACAATGCTTTATAGTTCATATACGACACGGCTCTTTCCATTACTGTGACGTGTCATACTTTGGCTGTACTATATAAATTGAGAAATTTCTAATTAATGTTAAGTAAATATGCTGTATTATGATACTTAAAAAAAGATAAGAGATCCTTTGTTCAAGTTATTGTTTAAATATATTATTACGTGTTACATGAAGCTTATAAAAGAGAATGCTGTGAGGTGATAAGTACCAAAAAGTGACGTAATCTCATGTTTTTGACTGACTTAGATTTATATGGGTAGATTAAGTGATTTTGATACCTCTACGCAAGACTGATTATGTTAAAGAGTTAATTAATAAATGCTATTACCAATATTAAAGACTAGTTTATATTTTACAACAAGTTGATTTTGTGACGTAATGGAACTCGTGAATAACTGAGTGCAACTTTGGTTTCAATATACGGGAAAACTAATGAATATTCCTGATAAAAAGTAAAATTTTCTTATAACCTCATTATTAATAAGTCAAATAAAACAAACTATGAGTAAAAATTTACATTTTTGAAATCATGGAATTCCAATACGTAACGGACAACTTTCAAGAAATCCGCTCATATAATATTTACGGGAGTTTCAAATGGACGTAATATCAAAACTAATAGGTATGTATTTTTGAATAAAACAAAAACTAGTGTAATTAAATAAAAATATAATTTAAAATAAATATTGGGCGGACATTTATTTCACACAGCGCCATCTAGCTCCATACTAAGCAAAGCTTGTATTATGGAAACCAGATAGCTGATAGAATACTTATATACATTTTTATTCGTAAATACATACTTATGATACATATACTACATTTTAAGCTATACTGCGACAAGGTTTCAAGCAATTTTTCCGACAATTTTTCCGCATTCTCCCAGGCGTGATGCTTACCACTAGACGAACGTCTTGCTCGTCTCGTCACTCCAGCGCTCACTCACGAGTTGCCCACCAAACAGTGGACGCGTTTAAAACGCTAGGAATCTCAGGTTTTCACATGTCAGAACGTCACAGAAACGTTAGGTAAGTAAGTAAGTAGGTATAAGATGTTTATAGAAAACATGAACGGGTATTGGTTCATTATCTACTCGGTTGGAATTAATGTAAATAGTAAATGTAGGTATTTATACAGAGTTAGTTCTAATCAGTTAGCATCCTCTTTAGAGGATGAGTACACCATTCTATTACTCTGTGGAGTACACCCAAATTGGCTTCTTTCGGGTTAATGTTTTGCCAAATGTACAAATTCGACAGCACTGTTTTTTTTAATGTTAATCTAGATCATACTTCCTAGTTGGCTATTGTTTCGAAAACACGGTTGCGAATAATTTTCTCGATAGAAAAAAATCGTAAAATCACCTCTAAAAATGAATTTCTAAGTACATTTTTCTTTGTATTTTTGTATGAAGACACATAACCAAAATTAGTAAAGGTTACGAGCAATACTTTAATCTATCTTACTAATCAGCTAGTTTTTTTTCTTCCGCAATAACTTTATTGCAATTAATTATTTTCCAACAAGATTACTGTACGAAACGTGTACCGTGTAAAGGCAAAACACTGTAACTTAAGTTAGAGTGTTTTGCCAATCGTATCCTTTAGATGTGATCTATGCTTCTGTGAAGAACATTTTGTGCTACTAACAGCAATTTTTTTAAATTTCTTTTTAATTTGAAATAAAAATAACGTCATAATGTTAAATATAGACAAAAAGAACGCCCCCGGGTGGGCTTGAACCACCAACCTTTCGGTTAACAGCCGAACGCGCTAACCAATTGCGCCACGGAGGCCTTGAGGAACTGGCTGAAATTACGCAACATAATATCCAACTAGTAATAAAGTAAGTTCGTATAGGTACTAAAATCGTGGAAAGTCTAGGTCATCGCTTCATGAAGTTAAGCATTTAAACTTTTGTTTTTTTTCAAACTGACTAACTAGGATTGGGGTTAATTCCTACTATAAAGTATATTTTCAAATAATTATGACATTTTATACGACTTTCATTGCCCTTCATTTTACTAGACAACTTTCGCAATAACTGAACTAGAGAACGTTTAGTCTTAGTCCCTCAGAACTTCTGATTTTGTTTAGATGATGTAAAATCTGTGGTGATGTTTTTCTTTGTTAAATAAATAAATTGAACTGTACATTTGGCCATTTATATTTACAGGTTTTACAGTTTTGTTTCGTTTATATTTTGCATTTTTAGCCGCGTATGGTGTGTATAGTACAGAAAAACAGAATAAGAACTAGCTCTAAAATATCGAGCGAAAATAGCTCACTAGACACAGATTAATTTCCAGAAAGCAGTTTTATTTTATTTTTGAAGATGATTTGAAAATAGTTATGAAAAATCACAGTCGGTGACATTGCTGAGAATAACATTACAAGTTCAGCAAATTTCGATCTACACAAATTTTAGTACTTGAAAGTGGGATTTTTATTTACGTTTAGTTTTATAAATAAAAACTTACTCGGATCGAAATTTTATTTATTTATTTTAAATTATTATATATTATTTTATAATTTCTAACCCTTTGTAATATTCTCAGTAATTTCACCAATGCGATTTTTCATGACTTATCCATGTATCCGCGAGCGAGATACGCGCAGCTTTGTGTACCTTAATCCTTAGAACATACAGTCGTTATTAAGTCAAATTTGCACTTTAGCATACAATCTCACTGTATAGTTGTTTTATAGAAAATTTTCAACACTTTACTTCATGGGGATATAGCTCAGTGGTAGAGCATTCGACTGCAGATCGAGAGGTCCCCGGTTCAAACCCGGGTGTCCCCTGACATTCTGTCTTTTTGGTATTTATAGAAAAAAACTGTTTCTTTACCTGGGTTTTTTTTGTCTATTCGTTTCATATACTTAGTAGGTATACACTAGTTATTAGATAGTTTTAATTTAATTTTAAGTACATTTATAATTTTTTATTTAACTCTTTCTTGTTTTATGTAAAAAATTGTTTCATAATGAAACACTTATTGCAAAGTCGGCCTTACCTAAAATAATCTAGATTCTCTTAGTCACTGCTTAAACTTCTCTGTCCTTTTCTAGCACGTGCAACTTCACGTCAGAGCATGGTAGAGCATCCTAATCACAGAGTAATAGAAGAAATAGAAGAATCCTCCATGATCCTAATGGTTGAAAAGTTTTTTTTAAGTAAGGCCGTAAATTTCCAAGCGAATAGTTTATGCGTAGCAAAGATTTATCAAAAAGTTACGCAGCCGGTAGGATTCGAACCTACGCTCCCAGAGGGAATCTGATTTCGAGTCAGACGCCTTAACCACTCGGCCACGACTGCTATGTCGGACTTGTCGAAAATTTGCAATAAAACCTGAAAGTTAATCTAGCTACATAAATAAAAAAATAAAAATACAAAAGAATACCAAAAACAAGTTATATTTTTTTATAGCTTGGCTTTTTTTGATTGGTCACAGAAAAAACATAGTTCTACCTATTACCCAGAGATGGCGGCAGTTTTTTTTTTTTTTTATGTTTTTTACGACGTGTATTGCAATTTCATTTGAATTAGATCATCAATTGCTATCATATAACTGTTACAGTGATTGTAAATAGCCCATATTTTTCATTAACGCACACCTTATTAGTTTCTCTACGAATGGGATGAAGATGATGATGATACCTACTGAACGTAGCACGGTGCTCCATAAAAGGAACGAATATGGTAGCCATATTCGTTCCTTTTCTGTGTTCGTTTTATAATCAAAAATATGGGCTATTAAATATCACTGTACCGGTACAAGATGGCGAGTTATGATCTACCTCAAATTGTAATTTTACGTCGTAAAAAATATTTCTATTGATTCCAACGCCATCTCTTGTCAACTTTGGGCTGGGATGATCTTTATCGACACCAATATAATAAAGAGGAAAGATTTGTATTTTTGTATGTTTGTAACGAATAGACTCAAAAACTACTGGACCGATTTCAAAAATTCTTTCACTATTAGAATGCTACATTATCCCTGAGTAACATAGTAAGTTATAATAACAGTAAATACATATTTTATTTTCTTGTCTTTGAGATCAGTACATCCATTTATAAAATTAGTTGGGTTCCTACCTGCATTTAGGTTCGATTTTATAAAATAAAATAAAATTCATTGCACGTAATTGTTGCTAGTTACATTTTCTGAATTATGGCCAGCAGAGGACTGGGATATATAGGCTCATGATGATGTATTATCTTTGTTTTATTAGCATAATTAGCCTTTAAAGTGCCTAGTAGTTGCTGGACATAGGCCATAATCAATCACGCTGATCCAAAAAAAAAAGTTTGTCTAGGTCGAACTAAGGAAGGTAGTTCAGACTCGTCAGTGGTGTCCAAGCAAACAAACTCGTCTGAGCATTCGTTATGGCGCCTTGAGCTGCCACGTACCTATACAATAAAAGCCTGTGATTACAGCCAATCTTCCAAAAGTAAAGCTACGCCTCTTTCACCAACCATAATAGAAGGCGCATTAGTATTACCCCTCGGCACTACGGGCATAATAGAAGAATCTATCACTCTTAGACCTCCCACACCGTACACTCTTAATCTTGGATCCACCACTGCAGCTTTATCCCACCCAGGACCCATTTTACATGTCCCAACTGGGTGGTAAGTTGTCGACGTATACGCCATTACTAAGCAAGCTATGTATTCGTCTGAACCCCACGTATATGCTTCACAAGGTGCTAATGATTCTTTATAAAAGTAAGCTCCTCGTTTCTTAAAAGCCGGTGTATCTTCTAAATTTAAAAGAAATCGGACGCCTCTAATGATAGTTGCCAAATCACTATCTTCACCAAAATAATTTACATCTATTATTGGGTCTCCGTAAATGTCAGTTGAATTTAAATATAGACGACCTCTGCTTTTTGGAGTCAGAAGCATGGTCCGGGGTAATATTCCATCATAGAAAGAGCTTGGAAAAATTGAAAGAGATTTGTACAATGACGGGTCCTTGATATACTCCTTCCAAGACTGGACTACATCTTCTTGGAATTGTATGTCTGGTGCTGGTAAAAACGGGTCAGTTTTCATAAAAGCTACAGAATTCACTGGACCGTTCCCAGAAAGAGGTCCGTCTTTTATATTCATTATTTTATAATCAATCAACGACTTTATAAGCTGTTCGTTAGTCACAGTAGTGGCTGTTTCATTCGGTAGAACTATTAATATCCCATCAAAAGTCGGGTGGTCGTGCAAATTGTAGCCTACCGACAAATCTTTGATAACTTTTATCCCTAAATCATTCAGGTGATCTCTGGGACCTATTCCAGATTGCATTAAAATCATTGGTGAACGAATAGGACCAGCGCTTATGATGACTTCCTTCTTTACTGAGGCTTTGTAAAATGTTCCGTTTCTTATATATCTGACGCCATAGGCTTTGTTGTTGTTTAAAATAATTTCTACGACAAATGATTCAGTTTTCACGATTAAGTTCTTGCGCTTGTACCTCTCAGGTTGTATAAACGCGTTGTTGGTAGACATTCTTTGTCCATCTTGGGAAAAAGCTTGGGCTTGCATGGTGCCTAGTTGTTCTTCTCCATTAAAATCTCGTATCGGTAGACCAGCTTGGTTGAAGGCATCTGTGAGCATAATGGAAGGTATGTCGATGTATGGATATCGAGATATGGTTAGTTCTCCATCAACGCCGTGGTATTTTCGGTTCTGATTTTCTAGATTGAGATTCTTTTCCGATTTTTTGAAGAATGGTAGGACCTGTAACGAAAAAATAATTTGTGTATACATTTATTATTGTGTAATAACATTTTCGTCACGAAGAACGCTTACATTTTTCTCTACATTAGGGTTCCTCATCAATGTACAAAATCCTTCCCCTAACTTTAACAGGGTGTTTTTACCGGATCTTGAGCATTTTCCTTCCAGCAGCTTTTGCTTTGCCTAATGCCTTTCGTAAATAACCACTCCATTAGTCGCAAAAGTTTTACGGTACGTCTTACTAAGAAATTAGGTATCATGGGGATCTAAAATGAAGTATCAATTGAAAATAGCTACAACGCCATTTACGCCTTCTCTAAAAACTTCACTTACATCTTTATAGCTCCATCCCTCGTTACCCATTGCCGCCCAAGAGTCGTAATCAAATTTGTTTCCTCTGACGTATGCCATAGAATTGACTGAGCTGCTTCCTCCCATAGTTCGACCTCTGAAATCGAATCAAAAGTAAATAGAAGCAGTCTCTGAAGTTTAAATTAATGTTCAGTATCAACCTCCTCTAAAAGTGAAATTTGAATAACGTTAAAATGTCGGAGAAAACTTCAATTTATTAATTCTTATACTCACTAATACTAATTAATCAGGCCATTTTTTTATTGGCTAATTATATTGAATCCTTATGGCCTCAATAGCATCACCAAACTTTAGGCAAGCTTAAACATTACTAGAACTGGGCTTACTTTGAGCTGGCCGTGGAACAAAGAGGTGCACGTAAGGGCCCTAAGCGGAATCCTGTTAGGGCCAACAGCTCCGGCAGATCACCTGGTTAACTGTTTGTCTAGCAGGTAGCTCACAGAGTTACAATGACAAGATTTGTGAATTTATTGTTGATTTACTGTACAGTTTGCTATAAAAGGAATAGCTCAGAGCGTGGTTGCAAGAGAATTTGTTTTATGACATTGAAGCTTATTTTAAAATAAGAGATTATTAACATATTTTTTTATAATTATTATTTCATTTTATTGTGACATACTTAATGAAATTTGACGTGTAACTTTGGTGTTATCAATAAACTATTTGTATTTGTATTTGAATATAACATTTCAGGATATAATAGAATTCATTACACCACCTGCAACTTAGTCCTCATCTATTAACCAACTATCCACCTACTGCTGGGTACAGGCCTCCTCTCAGATAATATTTTTGTCATCCTTAGCGTGCCTCTGAGAGCCTCATGCATGCCTATATCATCTAACTTACGCAGGCCAAACGCATCTCTGGTTTTCATGCGCCAGGCAGCTCCTTCCGTTAGGATGTGTCTGGTACATCCACATAATATTCGAGCCCATCAGGCCGGCTGCGAAGGCTGGCGCTAGAGTCACGTCTGGCTGTTCTGGACCTGCTTCTAACAGAAGCACCTGTTGAAGAAAAAGTCTTATTGTAATGAGAGCCAATGATGTTATGCCTTAGACTAACGGTTTTGGGCAGGCGTTACCTCTTCAAATCGTGAGCGTCTTGTCTTTTTATTTTGTTATGTATGGCACCTAAATAAAAATCTATTTACCTTGAATTGTTCATGTTCTGTCAATCTACTAGCTACCACGCATCCTGCTGCACCGGCTCCGACGACAATAAAATCATATTCTTCATGATCTACATTTCCATCAAATTTATCAAAGCTGTCTTCAATTCTGACAAAATTTCGATAGTTATCTTCTATTTTATCTTGTTCTAAACGTCTTTGTTTCCTTCTGTCAGCTGAATCCCCAAACAATTGTACGAGAATGCTGAGATAGACGTGGCCAAAGTATGAGCAGGCGGCAAAATTTGAGTCGGGTGGACATTGGTCTGTTAGATTTACGGGCTCCCATACCATGGTTACACTGCAAGATTGAAAGAAGTTTATTATTTTCCTTGGAATCTATTAGATACAATTGGCTAGATGACTGTTTTTTTTTATTGTCCTATTGAAATGTGGCCCATAAATATAGCTAATTAATAAAAAGAAAATGAAAATCTGATCAAAAATAAGCAACTTATAAGCATTTTAATATCACACTAGACAGAGAGGCGAAACAGCAAATCGTGACGTCACTTCTCAGTAGGCCATATAAATTCTATTCTGACAAGTAAGGCGTGACGTCATTTTTTTGTTTTGTGGGAAAGGGACAGAGTTGTCTCTAACAAAAACTTTAAACGCTCATATATCAGAACATTATTAACCGATTTAAATATTTTTTTTCAATAAACATACTATATATACTTAAATTCTTCATCAAAGCTACTGGTTTCAACGATATAAATATCAGTCAGCTACCCTATTAGCTACAATTTTAGTCTGATTTGAGAGCCAACTTCAAGTGAAGGAAGGGAAAAAGTACAATATATATTTTGCACATTTCAGTCGGTCAGGGTTAAGTGGCCAGCGAATGGAGCCATGAAACATTCATATTATATATTTTATTACAGCAAGGGTATGTATATATATATACAGGGTTAGTTCTAATCAGTTAGCATCCTTTTAAGGGCATATTCTGTACACCAAAACAAACAACTTTTACTATGGCGCCAACACTGAAATCGCGAAAAAATATCAGCTGTTCCATACAAAAAGTTCATCGACCTTGGGCAAAATGTATGGAACAGCTGATATATTTTTTCGCGATTTCGGCGTTGGCCCTATAGTAAAAGTTGTTTGTTTCGGTGTACAGAATATGTCATTAAAAGGATGCTAACTGATTAGAACTAACCCTGTATATATCTTTTCCGGAATTTATTCTCTGATAAGTACAATCTTACCTTCTGTTACTGTCAGCGCAACCAAAACAACCAACCTATTATTAACAACCTAATATTAACAATTATATAAATCTACTATTTTATCAATATCAACCTATTATTTTACTCGTTAAGTATTTGTAAAACAATTTCAGCTATATCAAAAATTTTTGACAAGGTATCCTAAAATTGGAGTCGAAGACTTTTATATTTGACTTTTTTTTTTTTTACAGAATTTTCATACGTACACGCAACTATTAAATTGTTGGGTTTATATATGTTATTATTATTGTTGAAAAAAACTTTGGTTTTCAAATTGTGAAATCACGACGCCTCGAATCAGCTCGGGGCAAACTAAATATGAGCTGTTGTGTTGTGTGTTCTAATGGTCAGTACCTACTTTCAATGTAAATATTTATAATTATGTAAAATCTAATAACGCTCTTTATAAACCAGGGCCTAATTCAGAGTAGATATTACATAAGATTCAAGTTCATCATTATCTTCATCAGCCCGGCGACGTCCACTGCCCTCCCCCTTAGACCGCCACATTGTACAACTACTTGCCATTTGCATCCACCGGTTGCCCGCGACTTTTACAATGTCGGTCCACCTATATATATATATATATATATATAGTGGGAGGTCGCGCCTACGCTGCGTAGAAAATCTATTTTAATGTTAATGTGACGTAGTGAGCGCACCCATTTAATTGGTATTGATTTTTGTAAGGTTTAGATATATCTAAGTGACACATATACACTATATAATTATGATTTATGTTAACTAATTCCGAAATTAAAACGGACCTTCCTTTTGGCTCCGACTATTTTCCCAAGTAGGCTTGCCACTCTATCGATAGGATAGAAAGAGAGCTAACTCTTCCAAGATCGATAGTTTACTGAAGCGAAGAGAAGGTCTCTGGGTCTAAGAAATGTCGGTGTATGTGGGTATTTTTGTTCGATGATAACTTGCGAACCGTTCATACCATTTTTATGAAGTTTTGTAAGCAAGTAGTTCTGCAAAAGTTCGAATATGAACCAACTTGGTTAAAAAGCTTGGAATATTTTGGAGGTCACAACTTGGAATATTTTGGGAGTCACGACACGAGGTATCTGTGCCCTGCGAACCACTATAAGTAAGTATAAATTATTTTATTATAATGAGGGGGACGTTCATTACAGCCATCAAACGCATGACCACGCATTTATAAAGTGTGATTTGAAACAAGTTCGACGCTTTTGTGTATTATACGGGGTTACAGGTTAAGTCGACCTAGATCCTTTAGGGGGTTATTGTATACATCATTACTGACGGGTAACAAAAAAATACAAAAAAATAATACCAACATTAAAAAACAATAATAAACATTTAAAATCCGTAGTAATTAATTAGTAGTAATGTATTCCAGTCTAGAATGCAAAATAAAACGACAAGGTAATCTGGATAGGGGGTCCCATAGTCAAATCAGTCAATAATGATGTATACTAAAACCCCCTAAAGGATCTAGGTCGACTTAACCTGTAACCCTGTATGTTTTACGTTAGTTAAGTTGTAATGAAAACTACTGTTTGAAATGTATGCAACTACTGAATTCTATTTTAATTCATATTGTTTTTGATTTGTTTTTTTTTGTATTAGGCTTGTTATGAAAATAAATAAAATATATATATATATATATATATATATATATATATTATTATTAAATTGAAAGAGGGTGACTTAGATGTGATCTTGGCACTTGGCACGCTATTTCTCTTACAAGCCAAACTAAGATTAGAAGAGTGGATTCTCCAAGAAGTTTAGGCTTAAATTAGCAAAAAAATCTGCCAAATGCGGCTCAGGAGATCCCTAACAAGGCTAGTATTCCCTTCGGTGTTGTTCTGGCGAATAGCGCAGGATCATGAGCGTTTATACCTTGATCCTTAAGTGATCACTGGCTATCTACTGCATTTTACATAGACTGTATATAAATTAAACTGGCATCTAAAAATTTCAACTGCATCAAAACTTCGTTTTTGATAATAAATAAATAAACAAATATTGGTGGAAATTTTTCATCCATCTAGCGCCATCTAGCCCCATACTAAGCAAAGCTTGTATTCTGGAAACCAGTGGCCGCACCATGAACGGTTATTCCGGGACCGAATACGCTCAGCTGCCGACGCAGTGCGACTGTGAATTTTATCGCCTCGTAATAAGGTTCGCGGTCGCGCAGTGTCGGCAGCTGAACCTATTCGGTCCCGCTATAAGAGGTTCACGGTACGGCCCCAGATAGCTTATAGAATACTTACTTAATAATAATAAATAATGTACACCTACATACGTACTAAGCCTGTATAATCCGCCAACAATTAAAATTGTTATATCGACAAACACAGATAAATTGCCTGGTTCCTTTTGGCATGAAACAACGTTTTTAAATTATAGGTGCTTAAATTTAATGATGTTCAATTATTTACAACCGATTTTATAAAGAATTGTAGAAAATGGGGCAGGAACTGGTTGAACGGTTTATCCGGTCAACCAACTAATCAACCGCTCAACTAATATTGCTCATGGAGGAAGTTCAGGAGACTAATAAAAAAGAAAAAAAAACATTTAATAATAAACCCGGGGTAATTACTGTTAGTCAGCTACAATGATAAGATGAATGGACGGGAAATAAGCGCTCGGATTTTGAAGACTATACCTAATTATGTTGAGCGCCGGCTCTCCACTCGCTTCAGTCATACTCTGCATTTGTGACATGCGAGCCGTACGATACGACCATAGAGGTAGGAACAGAGATAACATAGAGGTAGTTCCTACCTCTATGGATACGACAATACAAACTTCTAATACATGTAGGTACATGTGTTCTCTTTTTGTCATGCAGTAGATTCGCTTATCTCTATTTTCCGGCAAATGTAAAATGCATACTTTTAGCTAGGTATGCTTGATTGTGTTGACTTGATTTGCAAGCGCTGGGCCCGTCCATTCCGTTATCACCGTGGCTGGTTACAGTGACATTTTAAGCATTAACCTATTGTTTGTAAATGTGATTCTATAATTATTATAAGTGCATACCTATTTTATTTAATCTAAGTTGGAAACCTTTTCATACTCTACTTGAAGATAGGACCTAGATCTAGCGAGAAACCGGCGTCGGTGATAAAATGAATTCCATTATCGCCGTCGCTGCGAAAAGCATAATTTGTAACTTTTTATTATTGCGCCATCTAGCGTCGAGTAGTCGTAGTATAATTAGGCCCTCAAAGGAACCATGAAGAAGGTTTTTTTTAAAGATTAGCCTGATGTAAATCAGTCTAATCTTAAACTACTATTACGCTATTGAATCCTCGTCGCAAGATGGCGCCAAAATAATCCAAATGATGAAACTTTCATCATTTAGGTCAACATTTTTTTTATCTGTAAGTTTCTCGTGCCTATATTCTGAACAGTACTAAGCTCTAAAAGCATTCCAAAAGAGAGTTTTTTGATTTTGACGACTCTAAAAATAAATGTTTTTGTTTAGGTAACTTCTACAGATAATATTTAATTGTACCTATACATACAAAAGCCTCGCAATTTATATACCGGCGTTAAAATTCGTGCCTAAGCTGAAGACCGGGGTAAGTGGCGCGCATTGAAAATATGTAGGTAATACCTACCTGCTAGCCAGCCTGATTGCCTAGTGCTCAAGAATCATACTCGCTAATTCATGTTCTATAAATGAAATACCTACCTGCGTAATTTTGGGTATGTCTATCTAGCATGCTAATACTATAAGGAGGTAGGTAGTTACAGTATGGTCAAAGGTTGACCTATAATGATACTATATTGATGAATGGTCTTTCATACATTTTCTATACATAGGTATATACAGTTATCGTAATATTGTTTTTGCTACAACATCATCCAGTAGGGCTAACATGCGCACCGCGAGAAAATTTTGTCGTGTCTTCTTTATGTCGTGCGAAAACGAGACAAACTTATACAGATTCGTAGCCTTGTCCTGTTTTGTAGAATCGAGAAAATTTTCTCGCGGTGCGCATGTTAGCCCTGCTGAAGACGTCCACTGCTAGACGAAGGCCTCCCCCTTAGGTAGGGGTAGCCATAATCCCCGTATATTATATTATAATCTATGCATAATCCCCACGCTTGGTAGGTTGGGTTTGTTCTACGGCTAGGCTAGTTATAATGTAGGTAGGTACTTATTTATAAGATCTACCGGTACCTTCTATAAAAGGTTTGCTAAAGGTTGTTGTTTTTGTTGTAGGTATGAGTAAAAAACAGTATTTTCCATAAAAAGTACTCATTGCTTTATTTAAATTTCCCTTTGATTATACAAACGGTATAAAAATCTTTATTTCTCCCGACTTACTCATACAATAATACGAATTCATAGTTTTTTTGCGATTTTCTTTTTTCTCCTAATATTTAATTGATAAAATATGCCAATTATGGCGATACGGCATTTTAAAAAGTAACTCCACTTAAGTATTTAGTAGTTTTTTCTAACTTTTTTACAATACACTCTTCTGCCGCATTTACATGCTTATCTATAAAATACAGAAGATTTTCACAAAATCGCGCTTTTCACGCTTTTTTACAATAGAAGAATCTTATAATGTCTTCAAAGCAGACGAAGTTCTACTACTGAACACTAGATGGCGTTAAACGCCAAAGCCGTACAAAATACCGGCTAATGTCGAAAAATCAGACCGCAGGCGGTTGTAACAATATATTTTTTTCCTCAGTAGAATTTCTTGTTTCATTTCACTTCTCAGGAAGCTTAATAACTGGCATCTGCGAGTAACCCCAGTTGGATTCACAATGGTCAATCAAGTCTTTTTCGGCGTCAGAAAACAATGATAGATCAATATTCTCATTATCACTAAATGGATCGGTGTATGGATAGCGCACCAAAACGCAGCTGAAGTCGATTGCAGAAGTTCGGCAACCGAGGAGTTTTCGCATTTTTTCTTCGGAATCCACCTATGAACAAAAGAGAAAAGGTATTAGTACTACTACTCAACAACAGATGTCCGGAAACCTATATACTTTTTAATACAATAAATATTATAAGAGCCAACGTTCAAGTTGAACTAATTTTTTTATAGGCAAATTCTTGTTCGCGTTTTATTAAATCATAACTAAGCAATTATTGATACTTACTTTGATCACATAGATCCCATTTTCAACGCAAAAAGCCTGTAGCAGGACTTCTTGCATGTGCGTCGCGCTGTCGCCAGGCGGCGCCTCTGCAGTTAGGCAGAACAGCGCACCATTGCAGTTGCTGGATAGGTACTGGATGGCGGGAAGAAGCCCTACAGTGAGGCGCTTTTCCACACACGCCCTGCGCAGCACTGATTTGATGCACTGGCTTAGTGGACTGCAACAACGGAGAGGAGTTGTTAGATACAAAATTAGAATTTAAAAATTTGGCCTTCGAAGAAATTCGAACCCATGAACCTAGAACCTTTTTAAAGCTAGCGAAATATCGTAGCATAGTAATTGTAGTGTTGTTTTATGACAAAAATACAATAAGTGCACAAAATAGAAAAAAAGACAATATTTTTTTTGTAAATTAAATCTTCAGTATTTTTTTTATTTTTTAAGGATTCTAGTGTTTGTTAATTAGGCGATACTATGTACAAAATACTACGAAACAAAAGTTGTTGCATTTAAATTAATCACCGATGAAAGTTATAAGTACTTAGCTAATAAATTCATTTAAAATTAAATCCTGTCTACGAATTGAAGTAATAATGTTTTAATTTTCAATTTCAATCACTCATATTACAATTCAAACACCAGAAGGTCAACGCACTTTACATTTTATGAATGGGGTATTATTTAGCCCCGACAGTAAAAACCAGCAAAGTGTAATTTTTTTTTTTTGAGATTAATAAAGGAAATTTTTAAGAGAGTCATTGCACCATGTTATAAAATAATTACCTTTTAGCAGCCATGCCGCTGAAGGTCTCAGCTTTCACAGGTATCACTGAATCGTTGTACATCTTGGATAGTTTAATACTCTTGAGGTGAATGTTGTCACAAATACTTTTCTGCACTTTTCTTGGGGTAGGAATTGTCACAGGATTCACTGCCACTTCACACAAACAGCCAAATATTATGCAATCCACAGGCTGGGCGCTTAAACTTGGTTATCACACGATATGTCACAATGATTTCACAGTTTCACATCCAAAACCGACGTGAATTCGCTTCGAAAGTTGGACGAAGAATGCTTGATTGACGCTGCTACTCGTATATATACTGTTGGCACACATACGCCATTCTGTATAGCTGTGTGGGTGTGGCGCCTCGCTCAGTTCCTTCGGAGTTTCCACGAAATACACTTGTATTTTCTGTTGTGTGCGTGATTTTTGCTGGTGTTTCCTGTGTTGATAGGACTGTCATACAACAGGTACGTATGTGTGTGTTGGAATTACGCTCGGCGTGGCCAGTTCCAACGTGTTTCCGATTAAATCCATTGGCGATTGGGCTACCGTGCCTCCCGCGCATCACAGTAGCAAAGGCGTCAAAGGGGAAATGTTGTATTATTTGCGGATACTAGTTGTGAGCTTATCGAATGCAATGCGAGATACCTATTTTGCTTGTTTGGAATTCCCGTTCGGTTTTTACTCGATCAGAGGAAACCGACCACTGAAATGCAAGTCTTTTGTAATTTGGGTTTATTTACATTCACGGATGCTGAACGGAAACTTTTTAATGCTGTAGCTGAAACCACGTGAAGGTTGGAAACATTGACGTCAAAAATGACCCCAATGAAATTCGGAGTTTTGACTTACGGTACTTTGCATTTTGTATGGTCAACTCATTGACGTATGAACTAGTAGTATGACGTAGTTTTTTTTTTTTTTTTCTTAGTTCTTGGCATCGCACTTTGTGCATTCTGCCAGTGTCAAGTTTATGATTTTTTCAAGTATTTCTATGAAAATCAAGTCAAATATGTAATGATATCACAGTCAGTCACACGAAATTAGTCATAGTCGAGTCCAAGTCATGCCCTAGTAAAGTTGTGGCGACTTTACTATGAGCTTCTACGGAGTTTTGAAAACAACACAAAAAGACATGTTTCACCACATTATATCACTTGCCCACACTCGTGCATGTAATTCAACACTCAATGAATAAAACACCACCATTTTTAATCATTAATTCGCGAAAATACACAAGTTTAAGAAAATAATAGAATGCAACGACATGATTTTTCCGTGTTCCCGCCAAAACTCCATGACGTAGTTCTTTGGTTCAACTCTTGCATTCGCCACTAAACTTATCTTTGGGTGGCTTTAAAAAAAATACTTGTCTGAATTTTTCTCTATGCTATGCTTTTAGATTTTCTATAAGCTTTACATTTTGATGTAGTACTATTATTTATTCTGTAATTTTGATGCAGAGTATGAATCCAGGCTAAATGGCGTATATAGGCCAAGTCAAATTTATAAACATTGTCTGAAAAGGAGTGCACTTGCGCACGGCTCTACCGTTTTGACTTCTATTACCTATTTGAACTCAGACTGAAATGAAGCAGACTGTCCTTATCGAGGTATTTATCATTCAATTCGTACATCAATTCATTCAACGTCATTCAAACGAGCCATACGTGCCATGTGCGGGGTTCAGAACGACGTATCATGCGTAGAGCTATTTAGGGAACTACAGATACTGCCCTTGCCGTGTGAGTTTATTTACCAGATAGCCCTATTCACCCATGTAAACCTAGAAACGTTCCAACGTAGGGGCGTTCACAGCACGTTAGATTTACGAAGCAATAAAAAGAAAGACCAACTGATAACCCCGTCGCACCGTCTCGTCAAGTCGGAGAGGTCAGTGTATATTTTGGGGCCCGCGATCTACACCGTATACCAGCTTCCATTCGGGATGCTCCTTCCACCGGGTGCTTCAAAACCAAGCTCAGAGCGTGGTTACAAGATAATTTGTTTTATGACATTGAAGCTTATTTTAAAATAAGAGATTATTAACGATTATTTTTGTAATTATTTTTTCATTTTAGTAAATGATTATTTTTTTGTGATATACTTGAAATGAAATTTGACTTGTAACTTTGGTGTTATCAATAAACTATTTGTATTTGTACGTAACCTACCAGCAAATCAAATAATAATTTTTATTTCATCATAATATTTACCATTGTTTGCTTTACGAAAATTCTTCGCGTAAAAAATTGAGTAGGTACTCAAGTTTGGATTTATTAACAGCGGCATAAAATACCATTTATATCAAAGCGTGAAACAACATTTTCTAAGAAATAATTGTTAGTAATCAAATCCGCTAAAAGATTTATCAGGGCAACGACTTGAAAGTCAATACCCCACGTGGTTGTTACCTCGTGAAGCAAGTTCTTAGCTTGTCTTTCCCAGTCCTTTGTTAGTTTATTGCCATTCATGTCATGTTTGATGTCTGGTCTCTCACCTCAATTTGATATCTTAGTTGAAGAATGATCCTCTAACGTAAGTATTTATGAAACCCCTTCGAATGGAACTCCCCCATTATGTAGAGAACAGTAAATATATGCATTGAATAAAATTAAGAAAGAAAATGCAAGAAATTAAAAGCTCATGTGTTCGATAAATATTCAATAGCATAATGCTGTGGTCAATTCTGAAGGTTTGGGTTGACGGAGCTGAGCTGACTAAAGTATTGCTGTCCTTAGCGAACATGCCTAGTAAAAAAGGTGACAGCAATATTTTAGTTAGTTTTGAACTGTCAGAATCAACCACATTATGTAGGTATGATATGATGCGTGTAATATTTTATACTAGAACTATCCTAGGTTATTCTTGTTTTACTTGATATTTTGTTTGAATACAACATACCACCTACCGGCCTTACCTAAAATAATCTCGATTCTCTTAGTCACTGCTTAAACTTCTCTGTCCTTTTCTAGCACGTGCAACTTCACGTCAGAGAGAAGATGGCAGAGCATCTTAAGCAGTGACTAACGGTTGAAAAGTTTTTTTAGGTAAGGCCGTGAATGTACAATAATTTCTCAAATAAGAAGTTTACTTGCCTACTAAAGCATAATTATACATTAATTTACAGTCATGCAAGTATTTCCAAAATTGTATTTAGTGCCCACTGGCCAGTGAGTTGAAATAAATAGAGTAGTTATAGTCGAACAAAACTGCTTTAAAAACTGACTAGACGTTGCCTATATAAATATACTTACGCATGTTACTATGCACTTTGTGAAGAAAAGGAAAGAATATGACCGACTTTATACGCCACACCTGTTGTTAGAAAGAGACAAATATCTAATTTCTCTTACGGCGTAATAAGCTACACAAGTTGATTGGCCAGAGCGAGCGCCCTCGCCGCGCTGGTGTGACTCTTTCACTCTCTCACAAAAGACGATCTATCTATCTCGGTCATCCATTTCAAAGTAACAACAGTCGCCTAAGATAAAATAAATTTATTTTTTTCCCTTTGCAATAAAAATACAGTACTTACGCGTGAAATGATATTTTTTTTGTCTTTCACAGTGCCTGTGTAGATTGTGCAGTGTCTAAATACACAGAAAGTCATTATAATCACCATATTTTTGCTAGAAAACATATGATTAGCGGCAGCGTATTACCGGACATTCGGTAGTGAAAGACTGGTAGCGATCACGGCAATTACCTTGATTGCGTCTAGTAAATATGGCGGGGGGGACAACTCATCTACAGATAAAAACATCTTAGCCACTGGCCACAAAATTCTACTGATAATGTATAATTTTAAGATATCGCCTAAGTGAGACGTAATGTTTCTTGTGATATTTAAATAAAGATCTTTGAACCTAATAATGGACAGAATATAATGATAATGGTTCGCATTCAAACTAACTCACGGAAATCACAATCCACGATGCCAATAAACAAATATTATATAATAGTAAATATTCATTCAAGTGTCATTCTTGTAACTCATTACACCACGTGGCGGAGTTTTGGCGGGAACACGGAAAAATCATGTCGTTGCATTTTATTATTTTCTTAAACTTGTGTTTTTTCGCGAATTAATGATAAAAATGGTGGTGTTTTATTCGTTGAGTGTTGAATTACATGCACGAGTGTGGGCAAGTGATGTAATGTGGTGAAACATGTCTTTTCGTGTTGTTTTCTAAACTCCCTAGAAGCTCATAGTAAAGTCACCACAACTTTACTAGGGCATGACTCAGACTCGACTATGACTAATTTTGTGTGACTTACTGTAATTTCATGACTTATTTGACTTGATAATAACAAATAAATATGAAAATTAATAAACTTGACACTGGCAGAATGCACAACGTGCGATGCCAATAACTAAGAAAGAAAAAAAACCACGTGGCGATCGTTGAACTGAAGCATGTCTTATGGTTGAACCATCTGTTAAACGCGTGTCAATGTAGCGCTTGTTTACTGATAATTATTTGATGATATAAAATAAACTTATCACAACATTGAGACCGATTAGAATAGTCAAGTCATCTTTAACGATTAAAGTTACCTGTCATTATTACTGTTCGTTTCGATCTTCTTGTTCCTCCTATTCGAATTTGCTGATTAAAAGAGAACTTATAGCAGTATACCTTGTATAACAATTTTCGTCTCTATTTTCACAAATAATGACAGCAATTTTAGATGAGCGGATTTTTTTTTGTTTTTTTTTTTTATTGGCTTTACGTTCTCGTGTTTTGGCAAACGCTTTATCGTGTTTTCCCTACTTAGTTTGTTAAATTTGTTGTTTGTTAATTGAAAACACGATAATAACAAACTAAGTAAGGTTTTTCTTAACAGCAACGCTGATAATGAAATCAACACAATTAACGATAAATCAAAATTCCAATGTACTAATACATTAATTATTTAATTCCAATAAGTTTATCTGCGTTTTGGTTGCTACTGCAATAGTAAAATTTGTCCTCTGTCGGAGTATTTCCTCGTCAATGACACTTTGTTTTTTTTACTTGATGGTTTACAATAAATGTATTAGTTGGAAGAAATTCCATTAAGTGCAACGCAACCAAAAGTTTCATAATTCTTACCAATGATTATGTTATTGTACTGCTATATGAATATCTAATAACTTTTTACGAGCAATTCTTGTACTTATTTATATATATTATTCAGGACTAGTTAGGACAGCGAAAAAAACCACTGTTCCATACAAAAAGTTCATCGACCTTGGGGAAACTCTATGGACCAGCTGTTTTTTTCGCTGTCCTAACTAGTCCTGTATAATATATGTAAATAAGTACAAGAATTCCTCGTTATTAGATATTCCTATTAGCATAAAAGGATGGCATCCTTTTAAAGGCATATTCTGTACATCAAAACAAACAAATAGTTGCAATTTATTCCACTTAGGAGACTTATCTGCAAAATGTTTGATAGGTTATATTAATTCGCTTAATTCACTATGTTAACTTCTTTCACTAACAATCTTACCTTGACTTGTTATTTTAATAAACCCATGTAGTCTGCACCTATAATTGTGGTGACGTTTAGCTAGTAACTAACATACCATGTATCAGATGTGGGAAATGACGTACATCATGTTGGTGTTCTTAATAAAAAAATAAAAAAATAAACAACTTTTACTATGGGGCCAACATCGAAACCGCAAAAAAAAACCACTGTTCCATAGAGTTTTCCCAAGGTCGATGAACTTATTGTATGGAACAGCTGTATTTTTCGCGATTTCAATATTGTCCCCATAGTAAAAGTTGTTTATTTTGATGTACAGAATATGCCCTTAAAAGGATGCTAACTGATTAGAACTAACCATGTATATAGAAACGGCTCTATCCATTAGAGGTCCCAACTACCACATAATCTAATTTTGATAAATAGACACTTATGGCGTTTTGTCACACGGAGGTCGAATCGAAAAATAATCACCATCTTCACCCTTTTATTGTCTATTGCCCATAGCTGGATATCAGCTTATTGGCGTACATAAGAAGTTCTTATGTACGCCAATAAGCTAGGTCTACTCATCATCATCAGCCCGGATCATCATTCATCTGCTGAACGAAGGCCTCCCCCTTAGACCGCCACACTGTACGACAACCTGCCATTTGCATCCACCGGTTGCCCGCGACTTTTACAATGTCGTCGGTCCACCTAGTGGGAGGCCTTCCTACGCTGCGTCTTCCGGTTCGCGGTCGCCACTCAAGAACCTTTCTTCCCCATCGGTTGTCAGTTCTTCGAGCGATGTGGCCTGCCCTGCGCCACTTCAACTTGCAAACCTTGCGAGCTATGTCGGTAACTAGGTCTACTACTCTCTCTCTTTTTAACATTTTTTTTTATTTGCTTTTAATTGACGAGACGAGCAAGACTTTCGCCTGGTGGTAAGCGTCACGCCTGCCACTAACAGTAGCAGTGCCAGAATTGTGACTTGCGAACACAATCCTGCGCCGCACTGCACTCCGCTCGTCACCCTGAGATATTAGATGTTAAATCTCTTCATACCCAGTAATTTCTCTGGTAACATTGCCCTTCAAACCGGAACACAGTAATGCTTGCACACTACTGCTTGGCGGTAGAATAACTGGCAAAGGTGTGGTACTTCCTTATGCCCCCCGACAAGTGTCCCCCAACGATCATCCGTTCTTCGGGAAATTGGTCTTCGGGGAGTTTTTGTTAACACAGGATTTCTCGACCCAGGTCTACCTAGTGCGAAATCTAGGGTAGGTACTTACCTCAAACTATTACCAGATGACGATCAGCCATAAAACTCCCACTGCTGGACGAAGGCCCTCTCCACGCTTGGCAGGCAGCTTGGGGATCGCAGAATGCTCACTGAAGCTGCTGCCCGTCTTCCGGTGGGTCTGGTTGCAGTTTAAGGACCCAGGTCCATACCATTACCTACTCATTCCTGTGTAAATAAATAAAAAATAACAAAACTGTGGCCCGGGTGACACTGCCACTTAGAAATTCCGTAGCGGGGGATTCATTTGCCTCATGGTTTTTTTTAAATTATTTTGTAGAGAATGAACATGTACCCAAGACAGAGAAATTTACTATATTTCTTTGACCCAAGATAAAGGCCTACCTAATTATCTACATTTTAAATTGTTGTTTGTTAGTTGTTTTGACGTAAAATCCATACGATAAGACCTTGAAGTGTTCCCCAAAATGGTATTGTTTTCCTATCAGTTTAATTGTATCTGTTCAAACCACATTCAAACATAAGTAACATACCTAATATCTTGCTGGGAAAATAATTCTAATAGGTATAATGATCGGGAGGCAATAATGTACAACACAGATAATGTACGGCACGATATTGTACGGCATAATAATGCACATGATGATAATTGGTGTACATGTACATCGAATATCATGCTTTGCAATATCGTGCCGTGCAATATCATGCCGTACATTATCGGCTCGGCTCAATAATGCACACCCCGATTTTGTACAGACTGATATTTGATGTACAAGTACACGAATTCCTTATTTGCATAGCAGTTAGGTTCAGGTATTTTTTTATGTAAATTTGAGAAATGTACTCGGATTATTGGCTGTACAATATAGGGCCGTACTTTATAGACACGAGGCGATAATGGACGGCCAGTATTGTACGACATGGATTGTACAGCATGATATTCGATGTACATACACCAATTGTACATGTACTGGGATAGATGCTCGGAGTTACTTTGCGCGATAGAATCCGGAACGAGGATATTCGCCAAAGAACCAAAGTTACCATAAGACATAGCTCGCAAAGTTTGCAAGTTGAAGTGGCGCAGGGCAGGCCACATCGCTCGAAGAACTGACAACCGATGGGAAAGAAAGGTTCTTGAGTGGCGACCGCGAACCGGAAGACGCAGCGTAGGAAGGCCTCCCACTAGGTGGACCGACGACATTGTAAAAGACGCGGGCAACCGATGGATGCAAATGGCAGGTTGTCGTACAGTGTGGCGGTCTAAGTGGGAGGCCTTCGTTCAGCAGTGGACGTCTCCGGGCTGATGATGACTGACCTATAATCTCGTGAATCGTAATAGATAGCCGGTTGAAATGTTCACAGAACATTTGTGAACATTTGTTTGTTGTGTTTTTCGTTACTATCGCGGATTACCTAGTACATGTGGTGGTACGGAACCCTCGTTGTCCGAGTCGCAAGATGACTCTTACCTTGACGGCTTTATTTTTTTAATAAAAATTATCCCATGTGGTATCCTTTCATTGGTTGCGGAACGGCATACACACCACCTCAATTCGCCTGAACCGTAATCGATTGGATTTCCACGCGAGATAACGCGTGACCTCTGACCTTCATTTATCGACCACGCTTCTCAGTAAACGTGTACTGGCTACTGTTTAATCTGTGAGGTTCAGGTTCATGGTCATTAGTGTCGGGATAGTAGACGGGATAGTTTATTGATAGTTTGAAATTGTTTGCAACATTGTAGGTAAGATTATCCTTTTTAAAGTTATTGAAAACTTTTATTTTTTTAACTACAACAGGCTACAAAGACTACTTAGCCTACTACACAAAAAAATAGGATTGAAGACTAGAGACAATCCAAATGCTCAAACCCACTACCAGTCGGCAGCGTACCCAGCATGCTGGCGGCATTGCCACGCTGGATGGCAATGCTTTTTATATGCTTATATTTTTGAAAAGATGATGAGCTTACATATTATATTATTATGGTATATAATATAATATATTATGGTATTATATTATATGGCATACTTCAACATCACTCCAAGCCATGGTTTCACTGGTAGTGTTACAAGAATTCTTCACTTTTCGGTAGAAAATAAAAAATATTTGGATTTGACTTACCTACCATACCATATTCTAAAATAATCCGTTATGACAACAGGGTTGGATGTAATTTCTATTAAGGCCGGGTTATTCCACGTTGCAAGCACATTTTTTAATGAGATCAATCATTAGTCTAAAGTTGTATCAGGTAGAGTCACATTTAGCGGAGCAAAAATATGGCGGCTACGCAGATTCGTGCGTGTCAAACTACGATTTTTGAAGATTTTCTCAGATTACTTGAAAAGTATAGAAATTAATAACTTTTGAACCACAGAATACTCTCCAAAATACTATTAACTTATAATATATATTTTTTAATGTGACTTTGTGCTGTAATTAGGACATAAAACTGAAAATGGTTTAAAAATAGACACTTTCGTTATTTTTTTCTATCGAGGAAAGTATAATCAATCGTGTTTTCATCCACAGAAGTTACTAAGACGGATGTTCTTCTGTAACATTTTGTATTTTTGGGCTTTAAATATAGTAATTTGACTAAATAAACTTGATTTTGCGTGGGGCAAATTTGGTAAATACAAGCCTTAACGAGGCAAGAATCCTTTATAAACATAAAAATGTTTGAGCAACATAAAAAGCATTTAAAACAAAAATAAAACGCCTTTCATCCAATTGGCAGAGGCCTACATAAACCAGTCGGATGATATATATCATATATATGAAGATGAGATTTCGCAACTTGTATGACGATTGTGAAATAGGTAGGTTTTTTATCTTATCGAATGAAATCTGCAATTTGCTGATGGTACAGCTAGAGTAGATTACGTGGTCAGACAGTTTTTTTAGATAATGTGACTGTGTGTGCGTATTCAGGGTTAGTTCTAATTAGTTAGCCTCCTTTTAAGGGCATATTCTGTACATCAAAACAAACAACTTTTACTATGGGGCGAACCCCGAAATCACGAAAAAAATATCAGCTGTTCCAAACAAAAAGTAGCAAAAGAGAGACCGTTTAAACTATCTATAGGTTTGCTAATAATTATTAGTTAGATACTTTAAGCGGTCTCTTATATCGATTGATTAATGTTTTAATAATAGTTTAATTTATGTCAATAAATTAAATGTCAAAAGTAGCAAAATGTATAAAACAGATGATATTTTTTTCGCGATTTCGGGGTTGGCCCATAGTAAAAGTTGTTTGTTTTGAGGTACAGAATATGCCCTTAAAAGGATGCTAACTGATTAGAACTAACCCTGTATACGCGCATGTGTGAAGGGCTTGGAAGGTATAGGGGTAGTAAAATTGACTCAGTAAGGAACTACCCTCCTAGGTATAATATATATAATATCATTGGGAACAACCCAGTAAAAGTTGTTCATAACGATGACTTGTATATCTACCTCTGTCAATTTAGCGGGAATGCAAAACAACAACTTGTATGTACATAGATTACTCCCTAGGGAGCAAAAGTAAAGAATGTCTCAGATCTCATGTTTATTGTCTCCCGAGGGTGACATAAACACGAGGCTTCTTTAATAGCTCCCGTGGTGTATACAGGGGTTAGTCCTAACCAGTTAGCAATTAGCATCCTTTTAAGGGCATATTCTGTACATCAAAACAAACAACTTTTGTTAAGGAACCAACATTGAAATCGCGAAAAAAGTATCAGATGTTCCATACAAAAAGTTCATCGACCTTGGGCAAAATGTATGGAACAGCTGTTTTTTTTTTTGCGATTTCAATGTCGGCCCCTTAGTATAAGTTGTTTGTTTTAACATACAGAATATGCCCTTAAAAGGATGCTAACTGATTAGAACTAACCCTGTATACGATTTTACGTACCGCTGCGTGGAGGAAAGGGTTCATTTCGCTCCGCGTAGTATTGCTAAAGTAGCCACTTTAGCCCCACAGGCACGTAAAAGTACTCCTTTATCCTTATATTGCTCTATAATTTTATCTATTTACACTTACTTACGCTACACTACGTAATTACAAAAATTAAAGCTAAAAAATGTCGCGATTTCAATGTTGGCCCCATAGTAAAAGTTGTTTGTTTTGATGCACAGAATATGCCCTTAAAAGGATGCTAACTGTTTAGAACTAACCCTGTATACACATAGTGCTTTTATTCTTGCTTCAACCAATGAGGCTTTGTTGTCCGTTTGGAATCGTGAACTTTGACGTCATAAACCTAGTACAGTGCCCCCCCCCCCCTGTCTGACATGAAACTAGAATGTTTATAACTTCGTTATTTGTGCACATATTAAAATTTTACTTTCGATGGTTTGTTTTGTTGCCAGTCAGCCTTTTTGTGATGCAATAAAAAACACATGCATATTCCCCACCAACTCTACACCCTCTCTCTCTATACTCTGAGCCAAATATAATCATGTCGCCCGACCGTTTCTAGTAAATAATGCTTATAATGCTAGGGCTTCACCTCCGTGTAATGCAATAGGCTAGATGACTGGTTTTTTTTAATTGTCCTATTAAAATGTGGCCCATACATATAGCTGATTAATGAAAAGAAAACGAAAATCTGATTAAAAATAAGCAACTTATAAGCATTTTAATATCATGCTAGACAGAGAGGCGAAACAGCAAATCGTGACGTCACTTCTCTGTACGCCATATAAATTCTATTCTGACAAGTAAGGCGTGACGTCATTTTTTGTTTTGTGGGAAAGGGACAGAGTTGTCTCTAACAAAAACTTTAAACGCTCATATATCAGAACATTATTAACCGATTTAAATTATTTTTTCAATAAACATACCATATTTACTTAAATTCTTCATGAAAGCTATTTGTTTCAACTATATAAACATCAGTCATCTACACTCAGTCATTTAGCGCGGTATTTTATACAGTACGCAGATATGGCCGGGTATTAGCACGCTAATAGGCTAGTGGCATTATTAATGTCGTTAAACTTTAGCCGATATTCAAAATCAAATGATATTGTGGCCACCCATGAAGGGCATTGTTTAATGCATTATATAACGCACGTTAATTATTTCGATAACTACTCGTAGACGTAAAGCGTCACGCAGGTAAGCCCTAGCATAAGGGTAAGTAAATATTTCAACGCGCAGTAAGTAGATTAACTATTTGTTTTTGCTTCGTCATCCTGAGATACATAACGAGTTGCATGTTAGACTTATTGTTGTTTACGTTCTAAATATAGATTAATAGGTATTCCTATTATCTTTTATGACCAAGCAAAAATGTAAAACAGATTTCTATAGAAATATAATGTAAATATGGAATGAATTCCTTACGCTTTTCTAAAAACAACAATAAAAACAGTAGGATCGTCATTTTCACAAGTACACGACTTAAAACAAACCACCAAAACTGCCACCTCGACACCTCAGTGGAAGGATCTGTAGTGACAGAACTCTACTCTACAACTCTACTGCAGAGTTCGCCTGGGGAAGTACCACACCTTTGCCAGTTATTCAAACAAGCAGTAGTGTGCAATCATTACTGTATTTCAGTTTGAAGGGCAATGATACCAGAGAAATTACTGGGTATGAAAAGATCTAATATCTCAGGGTGACGATCGCAGTGCAGTGCGGCGCAGGATTGTGTCCGCAAGCTCTCAATTCTGGCACTTCTACTGTTAGTGGCAGGCGTGACGCTTACCACCAGGCGAACGTCTTGTTCATTTCGTCACTTGATAGAATTAAAAAAACACCTCAAACAAAACCCACTCCAGTTCCAACTAAAAAAACCTTTAAAAATAAATATAAATAATTGAAAATCGGTGATCATACTTACATTTACTTAACAAAAATACATCAAATACATAACACAGACGAACATAGAACCTCCTCTTTTTTGAAGTCTGTTAAATACTTCGTTCACTTATTCGGAAACGAAGGAGAAACGGCCACTCATTCGCTAGTTTGTTTTGTTTTTATAATTTGCGATTACAGGGTTGACCCCATGTAAAAGTTGTTCACATTGATGAGTACAGTATCCCCCTTTCTGCTAAATAAAGGGGATATTGTACTCACCTTAGATTCATATTCAGATATTTATTGCTTCCATAGTGTACACAGATATTGTCAAAAAGAAGTTTCATATGGACCCTGTCGGGCGCAGCAATAGTAGAAGAGAGGAGGACGACTTCATTTAACAATAAGATGCCTATTAAATAGAGGTATTTTAGGAGGTTCGTCATAAATTAATTTAATTAATCAATAATACTAGTAATAATAAATTAATAACGTTTCGTAAATAATAAAAATTCATTGAAATTGAAATTGTAAAAAAAAAAAAAAAAATATAAAAAAAGTTAATATTACCATATATATATTCCTTTACTCCTTCGTCCAGCAGTGGACGTCTTCCGGCTGTTGATGTGATGTGTGATGATATATTCCTTATTTACCAGAATCGTACTACCAACGTGCCATTTTCCTTGAATCTAGGTTTCAGAGATTCTAGCAAAACCTACACGTTGACCTAGTGTTCCTGCAAATTCATAAAGTAAACAACATGGCCCATTGACTTATATATTCTCGTTAGGACAGGGCAAATGGAACAATTCTTAAGTGTATCGACTCAGTGGTGTGAATAGGCGTTTCATCTCCAGTATGAACACAATAAGGTTCCACAGGCAATACTTATCGCAGATGACGCCAATGGCGGTCCGGATGTGGGAAAATCAAGTTTTCTTGTTTTCGTTGCTTATTTATCTATCTGCTCCTGATGAGGGCGTTGTCGATAATCTAGTCCAAGGAAAAATACTAGGTATTGTGCCTTGTTTTAAGAACGTATGCAGCTGTTGACGGCCTGAAAATAGATTTTTAGGTTAGATAAGTAGTTGTTTACATTGTATGTATAATCTGTCTATAGATTACTGTACAAAACAGCAATAGCACGCGAGCCGTGATAAACGTCTATCCACTCTTTGTTCCCCGCGAAAACGAGACAGACGTATCCATATTCTAGCTTTATCACTTTCCCGCGCCAATTAGTGTTCGGCGCGTGCTAGGGGCCTGTATATCCAGACTCCCTGGTACTCCAAGTCTAATGAGCGTAAAACCATTAAATTGTAGAAAAAAACTAAATTTATGAGATTGACAGTTGACTATGCCCGCATCGACGATGCGCCACCTAGCGGAACAAAATCGCAGTGTGGATCCCCATCGCACACCGATTTAATTAACAAAGAAGTCGTACACTTGAAGCGATAGGGAGATAGGTAGGTACCTACTTACCTACGTCACAAGTACTAGTACCTACATGTACCTTACGTAGTGTTACCACAGAATAAATAATAGTACTACGTACAGAAAGTTAACTCCGCAAAGGAATTGAAATAAATAAGGACTCTATGTACTAGGCAATAAAGTAGCAATCCAACTCGCACAGCGCTGTATACCGCTCGCTATATTCACCTAGATATACCGCTCTCTTTTTACCACGTATGCTTAGTTACGTGCGACGAGGCTAGCTTGCGGGCGGCGACTGACTTCTGCCTTGCATTGTCCACCCGGACGGAGCGCCGGCCGAACATACCTAAACTGCGGAGTGACGCCACCCTGGTGTTACGCTATTACGTAGTTAGTGGATAATTTTAACAGAAAGCGTAAAACTGCTTCATCATCATCATTTCGATTCAAGGCGGGTTTTTTTCTTTTTTTTTTATGCTTGAAATGTTTCAAGTAGCATATATTTTTACTTGTGTTACCGTCATCTTGTCTGAAGTATGATCTATGATAAGGTCTACAATGGACAATGGAACAAGGTTGCCTAGGACCAAGGAGAAATCAATTTACAACTACTTTATCAGCACGCAAATTTTCGAAAAGCATGTCTTTATTTTTAGGGTCTTTGGTTTGTTGTATAAAATAGCTACTAACTGGGGTTTACCATAAGTGTACACACACATAAATATTACGATAAATTCGGTAAACACATTATTAGTGTTTATGTACATAACTATACCGGGTGTAAGGAAACGCTCCAGAAAACGAAGACTGGTGATACATAGTAGTGCTGATTACTAATTCGATACAATGAATTAAAGAAACGAGAGAGAAAAAAATCGCTATTTGGAACTTTTTTTTATCTCCAACATCAGAAACGCCTTCTTTGAAGGCTTAAATACTTTATAGGATTGTTAAGCCGAAAAAATTATTCCTTTATTTTTAAGGCTGTAGTGTTACTGTTAACACAGTATAAAACAAAATATCAGCTGATGCTAGAAGTTAACGAACGACTTCCGTTCATTGACCTCTAGCCGCTAGAGTCTAGCGTCGCAATTGTATTTGTGTCGTATCTTATTAGTTATTAAAGTGCTATCACCTGTCTTTGTTTTCGGGAGCGGTCCCTTACACCTTGTTTAAACAGTACATATTATAAAAAAAAAAAAAAAATTACATCCATACACAACGTAATATTGTGGTCTTACGTTTCAGGGAAAGTATATATTATGGACCCACTAGGAACCCGTTTAGATCGATCTATGTCGTGCTTGCAGACTATTTTGTTCAATATCTGTGACAGATAAACATTGACTGAAAATAAATTATTATTTAAATAAGTAGTGAAATAAATTTTATTAATGATTGCTCACTCTATTGTTAAAAAGCATTCGTCATAAATGTATTTATTAAACAGTTATAATCTTTTTAAATCTATTTTAAAACATTAATTAAACTATTATTAAAACATTAATCAAACGATATAAGAGAAAACTAAAAAAAAAACTAAAAACTATTACCTACTAAAATATCACTGATAAGTATCTCAGTATCACATTAATTAATTTGAATTATCTGATCCAAGAAAATTATTGGAAAATCCTTATTTCCCAAGATTAAAAGATTTCTTTATCAAGGAATACCTGATACGAATACTTAAATTATTTACCTGTGTTAGTGTAAGTACAAATGTTATAAATAGAAAATTTCTCATTAAAATAATGAATCATTCAAATATTTCGAGTTTCTTATCAAAATATTGATACACGTTCCAAAAGTATGTCAAATAACCTAAGTGCACGCGAATATTTTGCCCGTAGTAACTATTTGTTATTCAGTGGCTTGTTGCTTCTATCTGATAAAGAACCCCTCCTTTGATAAGCAAATAAAGTGTTACTTTACTCTGGCTATAAACCTGATCGATGTTAAATTTTATAGTCAGTGTTTTAAGGTTTATTGTTATTGTGTTTAATAAATTGCACCATAGTGTAAAATGTTATGTTTTACAAGAAAAATACCGGGTGATGTGTACCGCACACCTTCCACCTTTCCTTTAAAAAAATGTTGCCATTCTTGACGTAACTTATATTAAACATCTGAAAGTTTATGTAGGTGTTGTGTAGGTGTATGCGTTGCCATTATCACCTTGCTTCGTCACGGCTGAACAGTTTTGAATGAAATTATGAAATAAGGTACGCATGCATTTCCTCAAAAATGCTCTACTTTTTAATGCTTTGGAGTGTCGAGGACTAGATGTTACTCCCGTTTTTTTTCTTTACCAGTTTTAGCGGGAGCTATTACTATTATGGCACTAAGGCTAATATCGCTTATTATATTTTCAACTAGATGTCGCCCGCGACTTCGTCCGCGTACGGAAGAAATACGGCCCGCTCCCAAAATTCACCACGTTTTTTACCCTCGATACACGTGCTCATTATTTGTACTTGAATTCAACATTTAAATAAACAACTTAAATTCAAAATTTCATCCCCCGTTTCACCCTCTTAAGGCTTGAAATTAAAAGAACAACGATAAAAGTTGCGTTAATTGCCTAAATAATAAATATTGTGATTTTTACTTTCAAAATGAAGGACTTTCCATACACAGCTGCATCCTTTTTTTCACCCCTTCGGGAGTGGAATTTTCAAAAACGTTGAATCACTTATAAATTAATTTTAGGCCGTCATTCTAAACACAAAATTTTAAGATCCTAACTTCGAAATTGACGGACTTCCATATAAACTATCATCCCCTATTTTACCCTCTTAGGGGTGAAATTTCCAAAAATCCTTTCTTAGTGGATACCTAAACTTCACAAAGAATACTCCCTCCAAATTCCATGTCTCTAGTACCAGCTGTTTAGGCTGTGCGTTGATAGCTCAGGACTTTGAATTTTATATATACAGATAACTAATTTATGCTGATTTTATAAACTGTATTTGTATTGAAATATCATTGTTTTCAAATACTTATCTTGTTATTCATCTTCTTATTCCTCTATATCTATTTTTCTTATAAATAAACATAGAAAGATTCAACATCTCTCTTATTTGGTTTAAAAAATACGACAGCCCTACCAGTGGCGTCTGTATGCATTTCATCATAAAAAACATTTTTATCAACGTTGTTTTGAAGGGTTCGCTAATACAATATCAGATCGATACCAGTAAGCCAATATTTGCTTATTTTACTTTGTTGTGATTGTCCATTTAATTGTAACAACGCAATAACCAAAGGTCGATAAACATATTGCATTTAGGTGAATTGAGACTGATTGGGATCAATTGATACAAATCTATGCAAGTTAGTGTAGTGTAGATATTATTATGTTAATGATAATTGGTAATAGGACGAACACGACGCTCTCGTGATGGTAAGATAATATCTGCCCATGAGCACAGCAGCAGTATCTATGTAGATAACTAGTTATATTTAGGCGAGAAAGAGAAAGAAAATATCTCCCTCTCTTTTGCTCTCATTGATCCACCGTGGTGTAATCAGTGTGTCTGGTTCAATGCTAGTTAGAAACCAAACCAATATCTAGATATAATCTAGTAACGATAGACATTCTCGTAAGGCTGTTTACGTAACAAACAGACTTTACTGACTAATGACAAATCTTACAAGTGGCAATCACACAATTTTGGAGATCAGCAAAACAAATAATCACGTGTTTTTGATCATTAATACAGCCATCGACGTTGATAATGAAATGGACGGGGCCAGCGCTTGCAAATCGATCAAAATTAACAAGACAACACAATCGAGCATACCTAGCTAAAAGTATGCATATTACATTTGCCGGAAAATAGAGATAGCTAATCTAATAACTGCATGACAAAAAGAGAACACATGTACATGTATTAGAAGTTTGTATTGTCGTATCGTACGGCTCGCATGTCGCAAAGGCAGGTAAACATACTTATGATCTCTAGAAACTGGAACGACGTGCTTGTTAAACATACCTAAATAATGATCATGGTTTTATGCAAGTTCATCTGAAACTGATGCGTTGAAGAGAGTCAGCTAGACTTTCCAGCATCCTTTGTAAGTCCCCCAACGATTTAGACATTATGATGATGTTATTAGAAAAATACAGGTGATAGAAGTACTTTCCATTGATGTTGATATCTAGTCCAGCGTCTCACACATATCCTCCAATGCGTTCGTGAACAAATTTTATAAATAAAACATTCTCTAAAAAGCAACTGGTGCGTTTGGGCACCCAAAACACAGGCTTTATTGTCTAGTTTGGGGCCCTGAGCGAATCAATTTAACGATTTTGTATTAGTTTAATCTTTTTTCCTTTTTTTTTATTTATGTTTTATATCTTAGTTTAGTTTAATTTCTTAGGTTTAATTTTCTACTTTTTATTGAGGCTTGTGTTTGAAATATTAAAAAAATATTACTTACTTTATAAGACTTATGTCTCACGTTCCGATTCAGGTCGATATTTATTTCGTCTGACGTTTATTGGACAGTCACCGTAGTGGTATCATACAGACAGTCAGAACCTACAGACGTCCCTAGAAGAAATTCAACCGCATGTGTGAATCCACCAACCCGCAACAGGGCCAGCGTTATGGATAAGGCCCAATCATCATACGAGGGTAGGCCTATGTCCACTGCAGTGGACTGTTAAAGAGCGGATTATGTATGTATCTTCTCCAAAGTATTTTTTGTGAAAGATTATCATGTCACCCATCACGTAGTAGTAGTTTGGTGCACGGATTTGCTAACGAGGTTAAATGAGGCCAAGGCATTCTACCACGTCGGACCTTCTAGCCGTGCTGCTAGCCACGTGGCTGATTGCGTAAATAACTGTTACTGTTGACGTATTTAAGAGCCTTGGTTGGTCCTTGCTTGCTATGAATATACTTTCATACTTTCTAATCTAGTGACATATGTTTTAATAGAATCGTTGTAAATTCTGCTTTGTGTTGTTTTTTTGCAAGATATTTTTTATGTCAACGAATTTTTTTTCATGCATCATTGGACCTGGGTATGTCCTAAAACTGCATCCAAAACCACCGGAGGACGGGCAGCAGCGTCCTCTTAGTTAACGGTGATCCCAAAGCCGCCTGCCAAGCGTGGGGTTTATAGCATACCCTCCCTTTTAAGGGGGAGGGCCTTCGTCCAGCAGTGGACGTGTTCCGGCTGTTGATGATGATGATGCATTAAGTAATGTAATTTGAGTTTTTAAGTTAATGATACACATGTAGTAAGTACTTAATGACCCCTGGATCTAGTTAAGCAGTGATACTTGTTAAGTTGTATATATATGGTAATGTTATAAAAACTTAACATTACTATAACCCTGACAAGTGGTTTTTACTAAAAACCCTCGTCAGGGACTTTTATGAAGCGATAAAATATATAAACCAATTAAAAAGCAAAGGAAGCGGTAACAAGATAACAAGTCTGGTAATAGGGTAATACCCGTGATCTGGGATGGGGAGCCCCGATTGTACATAAAGGACGACACAGTTTCAACGGGGAGTCCAGAATTAAAGAATAGAGCATACAAAAAAACTTCGATAGAAAATGTTGTGAGCACAACCTGGCAAGCTGACCAGCAAAGGGAAGTCACGAAACGCTGATGCTAATTAATCGCTTTTATTAACAGTTGTTTCTGAAATCAAAATCCCAGTTTGTGAATACTGAAAAGTCGGATGAGACAAAAATACAAAAAAATGAGTTAATAGTAAAAAAAATATAAAATATCTGTTGGATGAGTTGAGAGTAGAAAACGGTTGAGTTAAAAGAAACAATAATACGAAGGACGAGTGAGGAACAACCCAAAAAATTACACGCGCAAATATTATTAAAAGATATCTCAGTATGGTGGATTGGATAAGATTTATCTGAAGACGTATATATGTATATTATGTATATTGGATATCGCCACAGAAATGTCAACTTCCACTAAACTGACAAATGAATAAACAGCATTTCTTTTTTATTCAGTTTCTTCAATCAATAAATTATTACCCAATAGGATAATTATAATTATGTCTTTGGAAACACAGGTGGATTCAAGAGAGCAAAAAGTTTGCTTTGGCTCCACTGGTGGAGCCTTGTGGTGGTCGATGGATTCATTAGGAAAAATATATCTTTATATGCACCTGTGGATTTAAGAAAATAGAAATAGGAATAGGAAATAGGCATAGAAAATACCTATGGATCCACTGGTCGATTCAAGTGGAGAAAAAAAAAATGCATTTGTTCCAGCGATAGATTAAGTGGCAGGAGGAATACTATCGAAGTTCACCCTCGATGACATGTATGGAACATCTGTTTTTGGCCTCAATTTTAGGGTTGTATCCATAGTAAAAATCGTTTACAATAATGAGTACGATGACTTCCTTGCGGTGCACGTGCAGTACTTACTATATGTAGCCCCATATATGGTAAGAAAATATTTTTAAGATAAGATAAATTTATTTTATAAAAAACTTAAGCACTAAATAGAAACAGCTTAGCAGTAACAGATATATATGGAAAAACCGATGATCTGTCGGTGTGCACTGGATCCCACACTAGGGTGACCTGTGTCGTGAGCTCCAGGCTCTTCTTTTTTGAAGTTAGAAGGAAATTAGGCAAGTAAGTAATATACAAAAAAAACCACAAGTAAACTCAAGTATAACAAAACAATAGAAAAAACATGCAAAACTATATAGCTGCACATAAAGTTCAATAATTACGGTAGATATCAAACTCCAATAACTAGAGCAAGAACATCCTCTGAATAGCTTCCGGTAATCCAAAACGAACGATAAGACGATAACAGAGCCGGCAAAAACAAACCGTTTCGTGGAACAAACTATGCCAAGTATTATCCGCAAGTAGCATCTTATCAGATACCGGTGGCGGCAAGTTCAGACAAGCCAGTGCAATCGAGGTTAACGACAATGCTAAATGTAAATATTTAGTTGCGAGAGGACGCTAAAACCTCGATATAATTGCGAGTAAAATTCCTCATGAAATTTCGTATTGAAGATTTTTTCCTCTTCCTACCCTTTCCTCCTCTTATCCTCATTTTATGATACAAAAGAATAGCACATTCCTTTCTTTAGAATCATTCATTATTTATCATCTATCACTTCAGTTCATTATTGGAGCAGAACCTTGAGTACCCTTGATGTGTAATCGACGATTCCCGTTGCAATAACCACGTTTGTTAGTCCAAATATAAACTTGGCAACCCACGCTTTTCCCAATAAAAACAATATGTTACATCAGACAATTCAATTTAAAAGCACTACACAATTGTTTCATAATAATTAAACAGAATACAATACATAATTGATAATGTTGTTTCTAAACAGTGACTCAACTTGAAGACTGTAAGTAACTATGTTAAATTATGATGGCAATAACTTATGATTATGATTTAAATGTATTACTTGAATCATAATATTAGCTTTAGCTGTACATTTTATATTTTGTTTGACAGGCTTTTTTGCAAACTACTGGATTTCAGCCTCCCCTAATGGCACATCTCTACAGGATTACGCGGAAAAGTAGCACTTATCCTAAACGAGGTTATTGCATCATTATGAACATTTTTTACTTTGGGACCAAATTTGAAATCGCAAAATAAATCAGTCGTTTCGTCGAATGCTGTTCGACTGCTGAGTCGTGTCGTTGTCCTGTTTTTAAGAATCGGGAAAATTTTCTCGCGGTGCGCATGCTAGCCCTGCTGAGCGCCTTTTTTTTTTTTTTTTTTTTTTTTTTTTCGCAGGAAAATGCTTGATGCATACCACGGCCCCGGGGGGGCAAGTGGTTATGTGGGACTCTCCGCCAGAAGGGCGGCCTACCCACTAAAAACCTGCGGTGTTCCTCGGGTCGCCTTGCGCCGGAGCTACGGGGTCGCGCTAGCATTCAACCGCGGCCCCGGCAGCGGCCCTGCTGAGCGCCTAACATGCGCACCGCGAGAAAATTTTCTCGATTCTACAAAACAGGACAAGGCTACGAATCTGTATAAGTTTGTCTCGTTTTCGCACGACATAAAGACACGACAAAATTTTCTCGCGGTGCGCATGTTAGCCCTGCTGATATTCCCAGGTGCAGCGGGCGGGGTGGTCAAAGGGCGGTCTAATAGCTCCTTGCTCATTTTATTTGTGTAAGTTACATGCGGGAAAGGAATGGCGTTACTTTCTCTGTACCTACTTTTAATTACGGTCACTCCTTTATTTCGGGTCCCTTTTTACTCGTTTTCTAAATAGTGACGAATGACCAACTTAACTAGGTATGAAATAATATTTAAAATAATAACTATGCTAAACAAAATTGTAAATACAAATATCTTACTAATTTATACTTAATATGTTAAAACTATCGCTAACAGTCATTGAATAGGCTAGATGACTGGTTTTTTTATTGTCCTATTAAAATGTGGCCCATAAATATCAAATCTGATCAAAAATAAGCAACTTATACCCTTATTGTTAGTTATCTTGTTAGATAAGTTGTATTTATGACGCTGTTTTGTATGTGTATTTATCGTTAGTACTTTCTTGGCTCATTAATGGCATATTCAGTATTATAATCAAACTAATAATATAAAAAAAATACTCTTAGGAACAAACCTGTAAGCTGCATTTTTAATGAATGAATTGAATTTAATGAAATGAATCTTCCGAAACCGAAAACAAGTCAAGGAGGATTAAATTACTAATACGATACAAAAAAATGCGTATTATTTTGTCTTTTTTATATTTTTATCACATGCACCACAATCACCTTAAATTTAACAAAAAATAAATATGTTCTTTGTTTTTTTAAGTTCAACAGCTACAGCTATCCAAAAAAATACCAACTGAAATTAGAGGTTACCGTATGGCCCACGTTCATTGACCTCTAGCGTCAGCAATTTTTTAAATAGTTTGGAAATGAGATGGCAGTCATACGCAAGCCCATGAACCTATAATTTTTTTCTAGGTTCATTCGCAAGCCAATAAAAAAAAAAAAAAAGTATATCGTTAGTATAATTTTGTATAATATAGTTCTAACCAGTTTATAGGTAACAAATGAAGCTATATAAAAGGTCTTCGTTTTCGGGAGCAGTTCCCTTACACCCGGTATATATGACCTAGTATAATACTATTTTGGATAATGATGATGATGATAATTTTAAAATATAACCTATTTCTCTATAAACGCTTATTCAATTTGAAATATGTTAACATTAGACTAAAATACCTACTATATTAGAATAATGAACCTAAAACTAAAATCCTGAAAAAATATAATACTATTATGTTATGACTATGTGACGTAGACATTAACATTATAGTTAACTATGCCAAGCAATCATTGCTTTAATTTAGTTTACTTATCGCTAAAATGTCCTACAAACTCGTAGTAAATAGTAATGAATATGAGAGTCGATGTCTGCCTACAAACTACTATGCAGTTTGGCAGAGTAAAAAAAAGCTATGTAATTAATTCTCTAAGACAAAATTTAAATAAAAACAAAAAAGAAATCGGTTCTGTTTATAAAATCATGTAAATATTGCAGCAGACTAGTTTGTTTAGGATTTAGTTAATCAGAGCTCGGCCCGTATCTATGGGTGTTGTACAGCACGTTCCAATGATAACTAATCTGCAACGTCAATGAACGTGACGTGATCCATCTAAAAACGACCTAGAATACGTTAGAGTTAGGACCTATTTTGGGACCTGGGCATGTCCTAAAACTGCATCCAGAACCGCCGGAGGACGGGCAGCAGCGTCCTCTTAGTTAACGGTGGTAACACTCTGCGATCCCCAAGCCGCCTGCCAAGCGTGGGGATTATGGCAACCCCTCCCTATTAGGGGGAGGCCTTCGTCCAGCAGTGGACGTCTTCCGGCTGTTGGTGATGAGGACCTATTTTTGGTATGTGCAAAAAATACTCCGCCAATTATGAACTAATTTTGATGATAATTTTTTGTTTGGTAGGTAATAACTCAGAGGTGGTCCCATAGTCCCATATAAATTTTATCGATATCGGTTCAGTAGTTTTACTAGAAAATATGAAGATGTCATCCAGGTATTCGAAGTTGAAGCCGGTTGTATTTTTTTTTAAAAGCGTTTTATTCGTCGGTAACAATATAGCCGATGCGAAAAGGAGATGTATCTATGTTTGTACTGTATTATTATATATATTTTTTATGTTCTTGTGGTGACGAGCCCATAATTATTGTACAAACTCAATAAAAATTGCATCAGCCAAAAGTTTTAGCTTATGCAAAAAGCAAGACACATACAAAAAATTGCTGTATCACGATGAAAATTAATTAAGTAAGCATAGGATTAAAAGATATGTCAACACGACTCTATATGTTGATAAATGCCAATACTCGATAGCAACAATATTTATAATAATCAATGCGCTATCAATATTGGATTATCATCGTTATCATAGACATGATGGTAGATACGTATTAAAACATATTCCGAAAAACGTGAATCATTGGCGCCATCGACCTAATAGGATAATCATTTTAAGTTTTAGTTATTTCATAGCCAGAAGTTTATGTGCTTCACGCCAGAAACCTCACCACTGAAAACTTCATGAAAATCGGAACCACATTTTTTTTATGCATGACTGGACTTAACTGTGACTTACTAAGTGTTACCTTGACTGTGACTAAGACCAATTCGACAGTTTCAGTTTCATCAGAAACTAGAATTATATAAATACTTGACACTGGCATATGCACAAAGTGCGACGCCATAATCCTCATAGGGAGAAAGAAAGAACAAAAAAGGTCTGGGACAGATATAACTAAAAATAACTAAAATAAAATACCACAAAAAAAACGATTCTAAGAATGAAATAAAAACAAAAAAAACTTTTTTTTTCTGCCTTTGTTGAGCCCTAGCTTCCCGGATCACTTGGTTATTGTTTCCCATGTGGCTTTTCCAATGTTTATTAAAATTTCCAAAGATAATACTATCGGACAACTGCTATAAACATTCACGAAGACAGCTACAAAACAAACAGGTTCCGAGTAAATGAAACTGATATCATTATCTATACGAATACCTAATTAACTTATCGTTTTACATTGCGATTGTGTTGCCGATGTCACTGGCTAGTACCGAGTGTCTGTATGTCTGTACGCCTACCGAATTTTACGTGCTTAAGTATTTATCATTTTTGATACTGGAAAAAATACTTTTACCGCAAATAATGTCACAAAAATCTAATTATGTAGAGCTTCACATTTGTGTATTATATGTTTGTTTTAGTATAAAGCTTCTTCTGGGTTTCTTCTAATGTAAGCCCCAGGGCCACAGGGGGTGAATACAGCGGCTGCAGAAGTAGGAGGCAGAGGGGGCCGAATGCCCCCCTAAAATCAACGGAGGGGGTTGCGCCCCCTCCAATTTCACTACCTAGTAAAGTAGGTTTCTCTTTGCTATCCGTCACGCAGAGTTATGAAAAAGCGCTTGTAAGTACATAAGAAAAATTATCGCAGAGATTTGACAGATAATTTGATTGACCTAACGATCTTTATATCGTCTTTTACTGCAGTAAATTAACTGGAGGAAGCCAGGGGCCGAAGAAATTAAGGAAGTGATTAAAGAAGTCTCCCCCCGCCAATCATAGAGTACTTCCGCGGTCCCTGGGTCATCATCATCATCGTCATCATCAGCCCGGAGCCGTCCACTGCTGAACGATGGCCTCCTTCTTAGACCGCCACACTGTACGACAACCTGCCATTTGCATCCACCGGTTGCCCGCGACTTTTACAATGTCGTCGGTCCACCTAGTGGGAGGCCTCGCCTACGCTGCGGTCCCTGGGTGAATAAGGACCAAGTAAAACATTTCAAAAAAATAGGGAGATTTGAGGACAGCAGGATTTTGTTCGCACGTTCACAATTCGCGCACTGCTACGCCGCGCCGCTAGTCTCGTAAAATTGCATAGAAAAAACACAATGTGACAGAGCTCTGGCAGCTACTACAACAAACAATGTGCAATTCCTTAGAAATTTCCTCGTAAACATTAAAATTGAAAACAAACAGTGTTATCAGTGACATTTGGGGATCCACGTGTCGAAGTTTATCTCGTGGCAGCGAGTGCCGGCCGCGGATGTCGCCGGCCAGCACTATCCTCTATCAGAGTGTCATATAATATGTCTGTACTGCCCACCGTGCAAAGTGCGTACATCGTTTACGCCTACTGGAATTCTACGTATTGGTAACGCAATACGTCTGTTGTTTTACCATTGAACAAAGTTCAAAATAAAAAGTCTTATTATTTTAGTATTTCACTGCTGAAATTAGGCCAACCCTCGAAGGGTGTTTGGACCATATCCACCACGCTGGCTCAGTTTCGGACTGGTGGAGTTACATACACCATTGAATTTCTTCTTCGACTTATGCCGCTTTCCTTGCCGAAAAGCCAGTGGTTTGAAAAGCCAGTGGTTTGAAAAGCCAGTGGTTGGAAAATCCAGTGGTTTGAAAAGCCAGTGGTTGGAAAAGCCAGTGGTTTGAAAAGCCAGTGGTTTGAAAAGCCAGTGGTTGGAAAATCCAGTGGTTTGAAAAGCCAGTGGTTGGAAAAGCCAGTGGTTTGAAAAGCCAGTGGTTTGAAAAGCCAGTGGTTGGAAAAGCCAGTGGTTTGAAAAGCCAGTGGTTGGAAAAGCCAGTGGTTTGAAAAGCCAGTGGTTTGAAAAGCCAGTGGTTGGAAAAGCCAGTGGTTTGAAAAGCCAGTGGTTGGAAAAGCCAGTGGTTTGAAAAGCCAGTGGTTTGAAAAGCCAGTGGTTTGAAAAGCCAGTGGTTTGAAAAGCCAGTGGTTTGAAAAGCCAGTGGTTTGAAAAGCCAGTGGTTGGAAAAGCCAGTGGTTTGAAAAGCCAGTGGTTTGAAAAGCCAGTGGTTTGAAAAGCCAGTGGTTGGAAAAGCCAGTGGTTTGAAAAGCCAGTGGTTGGAAAAGCCAGTGGTTTGAAAAGCCAGTGGTTGGAAAAGCCAGTGGTTTGAAAAGCCAGTGGTTTGAAAAGCCAGTGGTTTGAAAAGCCAGTGGTTTGAAAAGCCAGTGGTTTGAAAAGCCAGTGGTTTGAAAATCCGTACTTAAACTCCGATTACTTATTGTTATTGGTACGGGACCGAGATTTAAAACCGCGACCTCACTTTTTCAACCGGTCTCCCAATTAAGCTTTTAAGGCTTATTAGGCTACCAAGGGCTAGTAAAAATAGTTGTAGTTTTTGGTGTTAGCCCAGTTGGGATAGCACGCACCTCACATTATTGAGGTTGTGGGTTTGATCGATCCCGGGCCACCACTGGACTCGTGTAAAGATGATCATTCGTCTATATTATGTGGTTAATTTGTGCAAACGTTGCTAAGTACAAAATGGTAAAATATATTTTTGTGGTTTTATTGTATTGGGGCAACCAACGTATATACGTCTATGGGGGAAACAAACCTGCCAACAAACCAAACAGTTCCCAGTTTCGTTATAAATCTATGGCTAAGGCTTATTATATTATTATATGGAGCCGATAAAAAGGCATTGAAAATCTCGAAGCTGTTCAAGTACAATTAAATGTAAAACAGATTCAAAACATTACATAACAGCGCCGCCACAGCGAATAAGAGCAACAATATCTGTGGGACAAGAAAGACGAAAGACGCTTTCCCAATCCTGGACAGAAAGATCACTAACAATCTGTTGAAGTTGCAACGACAGGACCTTCGTCTTTTAGTAGGCCTTATAACCGGTCATTGCAACTTGAACAGCCACTTATACAAACTGGGAGCCACGGATAGTCCGTTATGCCGGGGCTGCATGCAGGACAATGAAACCGTAGAGCATGTGCTGTGGCAGTGCAAAGTCACAGAACCAACAAGAATTGTTACCGGATTGCATGAGGCAGCTTTATCTCCGCAACGGCTTGTACGCTTCTCATTATCATGTACACTTCCATCTAGCCCACTGGAGTTACTATGCCAGCGGCCCAGAGCCTGGCTCCGTTACTTCAAGGAGCTGGGTTGGCTCGGGTAGACGCTGGCGGGGGAAATGCACAATACACCCCTAGCGAGACGTCAGTGCAGGACTTATCGCCCCCACGTTGAATAAGAATAAGATCCAAAACATTGTTTTCCATATAAACTGTAACATTTATTTTATTGTTTTCCCGGAAGGAAAGGCTGGTGCAACAAACCGCAATACACGCCAATATTATTAATCTATGTATACTTATTATGTACGTAAATACAAATAATATTATGTATGAGATTCCGTATAATTATCGGTTTAAAGGTCGTTGATATAAAGTTATTTCCAAGCTAAACAAGGATAATGCCCGTGTTATCCGGATCCGTACAGCTTAGCGTTCGCGGAATTATCTGTTATTATGTTATTCTCAACATTACGAATTTTTATAAAACAGCCTTTTATTAATTTTCAACCGACTTCAAAAAAGGAGGTTCTCAATTCGACTGTGCGTATTTTTTTTTGTATGTATGTTATGCGATTACTCCGCCAATTATGAACTGATTTTATGGTCCCATATAAATTTTATCGAAATTGGTTCAGTAGTTTGGTTTTTAAATCAATATTACTAGAAAATATAAAGATGTCATCCAGGGGGTCCTAAGAATTGACATACAGATTTTTGTCCTATTGTCATTAGTTATACGCATCTAATCATAAACTACTGTAGTCATAATGATACTTGCACATAATTTTTTACCGGCATAATTATTTTTTGTCATTGTATTTGTCGATCCTAATAGTAATGGGTCATAAGAATAAGAATAAGAATATATTTATTGCCAAAAACACGAGGAACAACACTAAAATAAAACATAAAATTCGTTGTTTGGCAATAGGGGTACGCTCAGAATGGTTATAATGGTAATAATGGTTATACGTCCTAATATTTGTTGTCATAAATAGTGATGTTACTAATTTCTTTATTCATACACTTAATGGTCCTAAGAATGATTAGTAAGCTAACTTTATACTAAATTGCATCATCCAATATTGTTTTTTTTTGTTTTTTGTTTCGTTATTTTACTTGTTATTTTTGTGTTGATGAGGTTCGAAATGAGTGACAGATCCGAATCAACCCCCCAACTCCACCTAGTGTTGTGGTCCCTACCCCTAGAGTGTATATAAAAAGCGCGGGAGCCAGAAGAGCTTCTGGCGGGAGCCAACTCAGAGTCAAATTTGAGTTAGGTTAGGTTCAAAATTAGTAACAGATCCGTCTCAGAGCATCCTGACTTGAGTTGCATCAGAGTTACATCAAGAAGTCAGTCGATAAAGTATATTCCTAAACATGTTTTCCATACTTACCTTAATTACACACATTGGAAAGCCTTTCTCTCCCGCCTTAGCCTTCATGTCAGGTATGTTGTTTATTACAACCCAGAAATCTTCACAACTCGTGCAAAACTCTGTATGTACCTATATTAAAAATCGGCGAGAGATGCCTGGTAATATTAAGATAGCAATGATGTTAGCATTTTAGGAATTCATTGTAGGAGTAGAAAAGATGCGATCTTAAAATTTTAGGGTGATTGTTTTAGGGTGATTTTATATTAGGATGAGCAGCTGTTATGTTCATTTACTGTACTTACTTATTGTTAAGATTTTGAATTTTATGGCTTTTAAATATTATATCTATTTAATATTAGTAGCAGTAATGGTATGTGTAGTAATGTTATGTAGATTTACCATTAGGATGACTGATTATTAGGACTTAAAATGGTATGGAATACAAAATTAGGATGCAAATTTTTATGGGAATTATTAGGGACCCGTCATCCAGGTATTCGAAGTTGAAGTCGGTTGTATTTTTTTTATGCGGTTAAATAACTGGCAAAGGTGTGGTACTTTCCCAGGCCATAGATTAAGTATACTAACACTTAATCTATGCCCAGGCGGACTCTGCAGTAGAGTCCTACCACTACAGCTTGTCTGCTTGTGAATCTTGAGATTGTCTGTACCCTAATATAGAACATTAAATACAAAATGTATACGAAGGCTAAATACTTGGTAGGTCGGCTACCTACGTCATTCCAAATCCAGTTTCCGTTTAAACAACCTTATAATTTGCATTTATCATTATTAAGTTACGGTTCTGCGAACTCGGGAAAACCGTTTCAAAACTAACACACACTTATACAAACATACATATCACAACCAAATTATTATTTAATCTGTTGAATTTATTATGGAAAATTAATAAATACGGTTTTTAAAAAAACAACCGTCTTCAATTTTGACTAGGTACCTGGATGACATCTTCATATTTTCCAGTTATTTTAAGTTATATCAGTAATTTTGATTTAAAAACCAAACTACTGAACCGATTTCGTTAAAATGTATTGGGACCAGCGACAATGATAAGATAAATGGATGGGAAATAAGCGCAAGAATTTTGAAGACTAGGTATAATTATGTTGAGCGCCGGCTCTCCACTCGCTTCAGTCATACACTGCCTTTGCGACGTGCGAGCCGTACGATACGAAAATACAAACTTCTAATACATGTACCTTTGATAAATTATATTTCTAGATAGACTGATGGATCTTAAACGCGTTGAAAAAAATAGCGGTTAACTGTTAGCCTCTTATGCACGCAGCTATAACAAAGGCAATGGTGCAACGCGAGTGTAAGACATAGCTGTCACGCACACTAGTATAATAATGTTGGCCTGTAATTTTTCGTTCATAAACAGTACGAGACTCTATCTAGACATATTATTTATCATAGACATGTGTTCTCTTTTTGTCATGCAGTAATTAGATTCGCTATATCTATTTTCCGGCAAATGTAATATGCATACTTTTAGCTAGGTATGCTTGATTGTGATGTCTTGTTAATTTTCATCGATTTGCAAGCGCTGGGCCCGTCCATTCCATTATCACCGTCGCTGTCTATGAGTGACTCATCAACATCTGTCTAGCGACCTTGCTAGTTCAACGGCCTCGATGCCGCACAATCGAACATACTCTACTAGGACCGCAGAATAAATAATAGTACTCATACCAGAACTTTGGACCCTTTCTGGACCTACAATATTAGACGTGCAGATAGACATATTTATGACCATTTCGTTTTTCATCTGCTTCCTGATAGTTGATAATATCATCTTCTTAGTGATTTTGGAGATAACAAGTCAACACAATCAAGCATACCTATCTAAAAGCCCAGAATAAAGAATAGTACTACGTACTACGGACCTGGGTATGTCCTTAAACTGCAACCAGACCCACCGGAGGACGGGCAGCAGCGTCCGGTGGTGAGCATTCTGCGATCCCCAAGCCGCCTGCCAAGCGTGGGGATTATGGCACTCTATAAAGGGGGAGGCCTTCGTCCAGCAGTGGACGTTTTATGGCTGACGACGACTACGTGCTAAAAGTATGCATATTACAAATGCCGGAACCCAAAACGCACAAGCTATAGCTATTAGCTACGCCCGTGATAAGGGTAGACCTGTGTCTAGCATTCAGCATCAGACTATTAAATTAATTATTAAGTTGATTAAGCTAATTATTTGTATTATGCTTCTTCAATAATACATTTTTCCCTGTATTTTAAAAGGTTATACTATAGAAGGTCATGTTAGGAAAAATCCCCGGAATAATTCCAGAAACATTTTCCCTAAAACATCTCGATAATGCAGATCCATCAACGCTTATCAGGGGGCGTGTCTCCAAACAATGCAGTTACGTTTGTTTTGTTCCACTGACGTACATGAGATAAGTACTCATAATTAACAATCTTATTGACATAGAAATAAGGCTCAATTAGGCGTGTTTTTATTTTATTAATAATCACCTAAAGATTGAACCTGATTTCGTAATGACGAGCCTCCTGCGTGGTTTAATCAAATTGTTGTTTACATAGGCCTTGCTGAGCAAATTTTGATCTTTAAATCTACTCCCTTAAGGCAGAATTTCAAATAACACACTATGACGCACACTATGATCGTGTCGTGTCTGTAAAGTTTATTTATCAAAATTCTGCTTTATGTTAAACGAATAAGGCTCTCAATGCTTTGTTTTTCAGTTCAGTTAGGTGTCAAGGCAAGCAATGATTACTCTGTGACGTGTATTACGGGGTCATTGTTACGTAGTTCGTCGTATATTTACTAAAAATCACGGGACTCTGTGGAAGAATCCTCTCCCCTTTGTGCGGTTAGTGCCTCTACCAAAGTAATAACGTACTAACGGTCCCTTTGAGATAAGGCTGGCTTGTAGCAATGTTGAACTTTTTTATAATGTGGGAAAAATCCAAAATGCCCGATATTGAACGAAAGCCTACCCTTAAGGATCGACAAGTTGACGGCTCGAAGTCATCGGTGGGCGCGGCTAAAAAGCAAGCTCTCTTCATCAAATAAACTGTGGGAAAGGGAGAAAGAAAGATAAATGAGCGCGCAAATTTTTTTTGTCGACCTTTGGCTGCAGTAATGTGGTTGAATAAACTCTGAGTTAATTTATTCCAACTTAAGTTATTTGAAATGTTTATGGACTAAACTATGCCGCTAGATACATTATTTTGGAGTTTTTGTATTCCTTATGTTATTTATTTACGTCCGTGTATCCGTATGTGGCGTTAAAATTGAGCTAAAATACAAGATGTTTCCTGGCTCATAACTTTCATGTTTATTAACTTTTTACTTTCGTAATAATTTACAATCCTAGATAATGAAGAGATTAATCGATATAATACTTAGTCTTTTTTTTAAATAGGCATAAGCCTTTATTAACTACAACAAACTACAATGACTACTTAGCCTACTACACAACAAAAAACAAAAGGATTGTATCCAGACCGATGAAAGTCTAGAGACAATCCAAATGCTCAAACCCACTACCAGTCGGCAGCGTACCCAGCATGCTGGCGGCATTGCCACGCTGGATGGCAATGCTTATGCGTTGAGCCAAATAAACGCCAGCATTTTGATCACGCGTCGCGTCGACCAGGCGCTCGGATATGTTTTTGAAAAGATGATGAGCTCCCGGTCCCCACGGACCCAATGTCTCAACACCAAACGGCTCAAATATGTAACCTCTGCCGAGGTTAGCATATTTGCGCCGCTTGTGCCGCTCCGCCGAATTTGCCGCCGCACCAGCCCTACTCTGTGTCTCAGGAAGATGTGACGGTGCCAAAGTATCAACACAAGTTGCGTCCCATACAAGGGGCCGTCCCATCTTCCAAGGCACAAGTGTCATACCGTCAGGTCTTTTGCCATCGTCACGCGCAAGGCCGCTCGGTTCGAGCACAGCTGCAACATTGGCGGTGGATAAAGCCCGGCGTATGACATCATTCAGGCTAGCGTGGCGGCCGATCCGACCAGCGCTTCTTGAGCAAGAGAGACCATGGTGACCGAGCTGATCGACAGCAGTACCACACTGGCAGCGATGGGCCTCACAGCACCTTGCACCCAAGCGCAAGCTGACAGCTAGACGAAATGCGGTTGGGTCCAAAAGGCTACCAGTGTTAAAGGAGGGAATAGCCTGCAACCAAAGACCTGATTCCCATACAGAGACAGCAAGGATACGAGCGCGATCTGCGACGCTAATACACGTATCTAGAAGAGATTTCCGTGCTAGTTCACAGATCGGCCCATCCCATAGTCTCTGCGAAGACAAAGTCCTCGGAAAATCAGTATTTGGGCAAGCCTCCCTCCAAACATTCTTGGCCTCATTCAAATGAGCTACTACTACACCGGACTGGCCTAAAGAGGGAAGAAGGATTTTTTCAATTAATTTATGTGTACTATGAACTGAGGACAAGAAAGCTGGTAGAGCTACACTTGAAATTTTGCGGATCCCTAAGCCTCCTAACCTTACTGGTAGTGAGGCTTGTGACCATGTCCTGTCATTCATGTCAACATTCAAAACCGATATTAGTGTTTCCTTTACGACATTGTCTAAGCTCGAAAGGAGCTCACCGTGTTTCCACAGTGGACTACATCGTAAAGTGTATATAAATTTTGGCACAAACAGACAATATTTGATAATGGTAAACGCCATGTGGGCGTTAATATTGAGTAACCTCCTGGAGGCACTCATAAAATTTTGAATTTTTTCTTCTACGAAAGGTGAAAAAGACTCATCTAAAATCGGTGAACCCAGTAGGCGAAGAGAACATCTATCCACAGATTTGATGTTTGGAGCCAAATCATTAAATTTTGCAATAACCAAATCTTTGTTGGGACATGAATCGCAAACATTCGCATTTTGAAAAGTTTAGTTCTAAGCCAATAAGACGAAATTCGTCTATGAGAATTTGCAAATCATTTAGGACAGTGCTCACATCACCTCCTAAGGTTCCGTCATCCAAATACCAAACATTAAGTTTGGATTGGAGACGTTGAATAATTGGATGAATGGCCAGGCTGAAAATGGCGGGACCGAATGGATCACCCTGTTGGCAGCCTACTGAAGATAACAAAACATTGTTTTGGTATGTTAATTTTGTGGGATTGCCGTAGCATTGCCAAAGAAAGTTGAAAACGTCTGGAATTTTGTGTTTGATTTGTGTCAACAGGGCGCCTCTATCGACCGAATTAAAAGCATTTTTGACATCCACCTTTAGTAGCACCTCTCCACAATTTTGATCCAAAAAAGTCCGGAGAGAATGAACAGCAGCCTCACACCCACCTCGCGAACCAAAACCAAGCTGTATTGGTTGGAAAAGGCTACTCAAAAGAGCAACCTTTTGCCTACAGCCTGCCTTGGCCGCGAGGCGACGGTATGTGGTGCCGACCGCAATAGGCCTGATGCCACCATCTTTTTTGATAAGTGCGCATAAATTTGCGCCGTACAAAATTTCGATAACGTCACTATTGACTCGTCCCGACAACATAAGACTTACCAAAGCTGTAAGGTCTTTTAAGAGGGTCTCGCCCACCTCACCAGAGCTAAAAGATAGAAGATCTTTTAGATGTTGAGGTGTTAGGCCATCAAGGCCGCCAGCTGAGCCACTCTGAAAAGACGCCACAGCCGTTGCAATCTCCTGAGTCTGGACATCAATGGCAACGTCATCAGGTTGTGGTGGCTCAGGGAGGTGGAGGTTTGCCGCCGCAGGTGGATGTTTGTCACGAAGTGACTGAACCGTTTCTAATGTGTGGGGGGCAATGGTGTCGCTCGAGAACAAGACACGTGCGGCGCCTTTGATATCACCATCACTCATTTTGTTCTCTACTAATTTAAAAGTAACCGAATCATCTGATTTTTTTGAATTTTGATTATTACGCCTTTTAGGCGGAATAATATTAGCAAGACCTAAAAGGTTCTCTTCCGATACTTTGTACTTTACACAGTTTTCCTTTACTCTAGTGGTAAGGGATTTTTTGTTAGACGGGTCCGAATGAACGTAAAGCACATTGTATGGAAAAGAGAGGAGATGTTCCCAGGCCTGCTTTGAATTTTGGGTAACGGCATTCCGAATAGCAAAAGATAAACTTTGGGCAACCGAAATTCGAGCACCACGCGGGATGCGTTTTAAAATCGGAATAGAATTTTTTAATGAGCTTAAAACCTCCCAAAATGGTTTGGCAGGAGTAGCAGTGCTCATTGAACTGCTACTGGCTACGTTTGAGCCTGAAATTGGAGCCGAAAGTGGAATTTCATGAATTTTGTGACATCTGGTCTTGTGAATTTTGAGGCCTTTTTGGCCTTTAAAAAACTTGGCCTGGGGGCACTCTGTACACTGTATCATGTCCTGTTGCGACACCACGTTGATTTTTGATACTGCATTTCGCCCAGAAGGGGTCGAAGATGCCATGTTACAATAAAAATCTTATCTCTTAAAACTTAGATTTCCTAGTGACGCGACGGACGGTGACGTCTGCCAGACGTCAGGCGGTGACACGGCTTGAACTGCGCCGACTCGCCAGACGGCGCGCCGTTGACATGGAAACAGAAAACAAGAGTGTTTTAGAAAATATGAAATAAAGTAACTTAGGGGCTGTCCCCAGCCCTACAAACAATACCTCGGCGGAGTCAGAGGTAGAACAGGCGGCTGGTGAGCAGAAACAGCCTGAAAACTTGCGAAATGCTGAAAAAGAAACCGGAGAAAAAATTTGTCAACCGAAGTTGACAAGAACTTTTTTTTACTTAGTCTTGGACCTACAACATTACATTGTGGAGTAGTAATACTACCGCGTTTCTATGGAGAAGTGACCAACTTGTCTACTCTTAAAAGGCGATTGGACCATTATATCTACATCACGCTGACCCATTTGTTGGTTGCTGAATTTACAAAGGCCAGTTCCTTTTCTGACCCTACTAGGTATGCAGGTTTCCTCACCTACGCAGCCATTACACCATTCAAATAAAACCAAAAAAACCCAATAAAAAATTTGTTCGGTATAAATTCAATCGAAATCAAAAATAATCGAAATAAAAACCCTGAACTTATCCTAAAAATCTTATCCCTGATGTTGGTTTATACGTCAATGTCCGTGGTCTTATCTTTCGCAATTTTTTTCAATTGAGAATCTCAAGGCTAGTATAATATGCTATCTCTTCAGCTAGCAGCTTGATGTTTTTCTCTAGAAATTCCTTTCTTTCAGTAATCTCTCTGATTCACACAAAACATTGATATTCGTATTTTTTAGGTACTTGTGGTACGGCATTCAACAGGAGCGAGTCATCCTGTCCCAACGTAGTACCTACTATAGTTATGCGGCCTTGAGTGGGCGGATCTCGAGATTTATGTCTTTTCTTTTACCTGATTTAAAATTCATAAACAACTTGTTCTTGTTTCTTATTTTAATTTGCTTTTATGCTTAGCGCTGCATTCTGCATGTTTGTGAAGTAAGCCATCTTCACTTTTGGCTTGTAGTTGTACTATATGTATATATTGTATAGTAAACATGCAGTATCAATGCCAAAAGTCCATAAGTACTTATTTTTATACGTTAATAATTAAGTTCGAAGTCCACTCTCCCAATGATAACATTCCATAGCGATGCGTGGCCGCCGCCGTACGCACTGGGTATAATACTACGAAGTACTATTAGTTATTATGTGGTAATACTGACGTCGCCGACCTCAAACCCGATGCACACATCCGTCATATAATAAGGAGTAGGTAACTGTATCTAATCTGCGGTAAGTTTGAACCAATCTAGTCTCTAGTTCGACCTACGTAATAATTATGTAGCGCACTCAATGTCTCTATGTAGGTAGAGACTCACCCCATATAGTCTATGAGGTGAGATGGACTTATATGAAGTCATTTGACTAATTTCTTGTCAAAACTAGATCGGATGTGATGAGCCTCGTAATACCTATAATCTAACAGTTCTCCGAGCAGAGGCTACTACCAGATAACTTTATCAGTAAATTGCTAACTATCAGCCTTACCTAAAATAATCTCGATTCTCTTAGTCACTGCTTAAACTTCTCTGTCTTGTTCTTGCATGTTACACTTCACGTCAGAGAGAAGATGGCAGAGCATCTTAAGCAGTGACTAACGGTTGAGAAGTTTTTTTAAGGCTTGTATTTGCCAAATTTGCCCCTCGCAAAATCAAATGTATTTAGTCAAACTACTATATTTAAAGCCCAAAAATACAAAATGTTACAGAAGAACATCCGTCTTAGTAACTTTATTACATAACTTCAGTAAAATTAATTTTAGCGTTAAATGTTCAGATTAACTCTTTATTGTTCACACCAAAAATTCAATCAATCATATACATTTAACGCTATAATTAATAATTTATCTAAGATTTTATGATTTAATATCCCTTTAGCCCCTAGGTGACTTTTTAGCGTAGAGACAGGTGTAGGACTGTAGGTATACTGTATCTACGAGTATTTGTATAAGTGCATCCTTAGCAGGGTAGAAAAGCATAAATCTCTAGATTCAGAAACAGGAATCTATGACACATATACGGCCTTACGGCCGGGTTATTCCACGTTTCAAGCACATTTTTTAATGAGATCAATCATTAGTCTAAAGCTGTATCAGGTAGGGTCACATTTAGCGGAGCAAAAATATGGCGGTTACGCAGATTCGTGCGACTTCGATTTTTGATTTTCTCAGATTACTTGAAAAGTATAGAAATTAATAACTTTTGAACCACAGCATGCTCTCCAAAATACTATTAACTTATAATACATATTTTTTTAATGTGATTATGTGCTGTAATTAGGACATAAAACTAAAATAGGTTTAAAAATAGACACTGTTTCGTTATTTTTTTCTATCGAGGAAAGTATAATCAATCTTGTTTTCATCCACAGAAGTTACTAAGACGGATGTTCTTCTGTAACATTTTGTATTTTTGGGCTTTAAATATAGTAATTTGACTAAATACATTTGATTTTGCGAGGGGCAAATTTGGCAAATACAAGCCTTAAAAAAACTTCTCAACCGTTAGTCACTGCTTAAGATGCTCTGCCATCTTCTCTCTGACGTGAAGTGTAACATGCAAGAACAAGACAGAGAAGTTTAAGCAGTGACTAAGAGAATCGAGATTATTTTAGGTAAGGCTGATAGTTAGCAATTTACTGATAAAGTTATCTGGTAGTAGCCTCTGCTCGGAGAACTGTTAGATTATAGGTATTACGAGGCTCATCACATCCGATCTAGTTTTGACAAGAAATTAGTCAAATGACTTCATTCAAGTCCATAAAGTGTCACCTCATAGACTATATGGGGTGAGTCTCTACCTACATAGAGACATTGAGTGCGCTACATAATTATTACGTAGGTCGAACTAGAGACTAGATTGGTTCAAACTTACCGCAGATTAGATACAGCTACCTACTCCTTATTATATGACGGATGTGTGCATCGGGTTTGAGGTCGGCGACGTCAGTATTACCACATAATAACTAATAGTACTTCGTAGTATTATACCCAGTGCGTACGGCGGCGGCCACGCATCGCTATGGAATGTTATCATTGGGAGAGTGGACTTCGAACTTAATTATTAACGTATAAAAATAAGTACTTATGGACTTTTGGCATTGATACTGCATGTTTACTATACAATATATACATATAGTACAACTACAAGCCAAAAGTGAAGATGGCTTACTTCACAAACATGCAGAATGCAGCGCTATGCATAAAAGCTAATTAAAATAAGAAACAAGAACAAGTTGTTTATGAATTTTAAATCAGGTAAAAGAAAAGACATAAATCTCGAGATCCGCCCACTCAAGGCCGCATAACTATAGTAGGTACTACGTTGGGACAGGATGATTCACTCCTGTTGAATGGCGTACCACAAGTACCTAAAAAATACGAATATCAATGTTTTGTGTGAATCAGAGAGATTACTGAAAGAAAGGAATTTCTAGAGAAAAACATCAAGCTGCTAGCTGAAGAGATAGCATATTATACTAGCCTTGAGATTCTCAATTGAAAAAAATTGCGAAAGATAAGACCACGGACATTGACGTATAAACCAACATCAGATATTAAATCATAAAAACTTAGATAAATTATTAATTTTAGCGTTAAATGTATATGATTGATTGAATTTTTGGTGTGAACAATAAAGAGTTAATCAATCAGATTAACTCTTTATTGTTCACACCAAAAATTACACAGAAATAATTTAATAAACTTAAATATTGGAACGAGTGGCGGCCTGATTGCTAAAAGTAATCTCTTCCAGGCAACCTTTGGATGGAGAGGATTTAGAATGCATAGAAGACGGGGTGTGCAAGAAAAGAAAAGTGTGTGAAATCATAAACATGTACCATAATATTATTCTAATATAAAAATACTTAAAATACCTACAATATTTATAATAAACTAATACATAAAACATAAATATGTATGTGTACAATGACAATTAATTACACCTGCTTATATGTGCTAAGTTGCGTGCGCAAGGGACTGTTCTAATGTTAATATTCTAGAGAGTGAAGTACGAATTTGCAAAGGAAGCGTCTTAAGAGTGCGCCTAATGCCAGAAAAATAATAGATTTCACCCGCGCTTCTTGCATTAGTTTAGAGTCGAAAATCGCATGATTTAATTGATGATGATAATGGCTTTGAGCAATTTAGGTGACATTTCATTTAATTATTCAAAATATAGACATGAAATAAAAAAAAATAAACGGTTACTCTGCTAAAACATTAGTCTGGCTGTGTAATTCGTAAAAAATAATTCGGTGTTGTCGCTGATAATTTAGAACATTTGAATTAAAACAGTTTTATTTTTTTATAATTTGTATATTTTTTTAACTAATCCATATTATTTTCCAAAATCCTATTCGGTTACTCGGCTTCTTTAAGTTTTCCCATACCTTTAGTTTTTTTTTAAATCTAAATATTTACGTTCTTAATCACTAAACGATATGTTTAAAAATATTCCTTTTACTTACTTTTGGCATTGGTCGCCCCCTTAAGATAACGAACTAACTCTAAGGGAAGTATAATAGGACACGCCTTGAGCTCAAGCTGAGACTCGATAGAGTGATGATATACGTAGGACAGCTAGCAGCGGTTGGATGCGGAAAGCACAGGCTAAAGTCTAGAGTCGAGGCGAAAGATCGGGTTGAGTCAGTGAACGGAAAAAACATAGAAGCATCCCTTCAAGTGAATTATTCGTAAATCTTGATCCAACATTCCGAACAAACACGTGCGTTGCTTCGGAACAGCCCGTTACTTCCGAGTAGCTTCGACGCGCTGTCGGAAGTCCTCGGACTTCGGCCTCTGATTGCCCAATTAGCAGTCGACCTTATTTCTTATGCAATAGCGCTGAATTATCCGTATTATGTTATTGGGCGTATGATTTTGCTGTGTCTGTCACTCCACAAAATAGATAGGTAGCCGCGCCACCCGGGATATTTTACTCAAAAAGTACAATGCAAATAATTAGTCAGCATTTTGTAGGTGTATAATAAAGATTTAAAACAATCTTAGGACCATTTTTTTTTATTTTTTATGTATGTATTTACAATTTTACACAAACTTAAATCTACACGACTATATTTTTACACATTTTATTCACTTTTATCATCATGCAAGTTATAATGCTAATTACTCAAAATGACACAATAAGGCATATGCATTTTTTTTGTTGACTGATAATAAAGATTACTCGCAACATTTTTTTTATCGATTTTTTTTTATATGTGCACAAATAATGAAGTAGTTTCAAAATTGTTTTTTCTGTTAATTTCTGCGTTTTGTTTTTCTGTCTCTGAGCTTCTTTTTTAGAGTTACAGTGATATCTTTAAGAGATATGCACTTCTTTAACAGTCTCGTATTGCGCCTTTTTAGACTCCTAATTTTTGATAACCTCTTTTCTGAGAGCAGCGACTTGTTCTTAATTGCCTTCTTCAGCCTATGTGTTTTTGGGGAGTTAACAGCTGATTGAATATCAGAATCAGAAGATGGGATATTTAAAGGCGTACAACATCTTGATTCAGGTAATGGCGATGATTGCTTCACCCTCCGGTCTTCTGTTGCAGAATCAATTACCGGTATATTGAACTCGCACCCACAACTTGGACAGGCGACCTGAAAGATAACAAGATGTAAATTTCAATATGTTTTATTGTGCCTTAGTGAATTATTATTAAACTAGTTATTATTAGCTTACCAAATTACATTTTCGCACTTCTGAGATAATTTCTATATTTGGGTGTTCAATAACATTTTCTTTGTTATAATTTGATTGCAACTCTTGAGACGGCATCAAGGGAAGTGTTATTGAAGGAGTAAGTTCATTAGCCATTGAAAAAACCATCTGAAATTATAAATAAGCGTCGAATGACAAACAAGAAACTTTAACATGAGACTTCTAAAAACAACGTTTTTTTTAATACTATTTATTTAACTGTTTGAATAATAAATATAACAAATCTTACAGTACAAATTGGTACAGCAGCGTTTGCTTTGAGTTTCGAATATCCTTTTTTGGTCACATAAAAATGGTCGTTTTTAAAATGAACCGAACAAATGCATGATCTTTTGCTCGGGGTCCATTCATTTTCATGTCTTTCCACACGAACAGCTTTCGTCCACAGCTGTTTTTGATTTTCATCTTGTGGAAATCTACAATTGAATGAATTAAGTTATAGAGATATAATTAATCATACTATAATTACCCACTACAAAAAAGAAAAAAGACGTCATAAAATACATCATTGTCAATCTTAAATCTTTAATCATAAAGCAGTAGCAGTTGGGTTGGTTGGCAATGTTTTACATAGCACCATCCTCGTAGAAGTCAATGTTATGATTAACTTTCAACAGATAATTATAAGAAATAGTGACTTACACGTGAAAACTTATTCCCATGTTCTTTTTGTGTAAATGTGATTGATTTATACACCATTTTACAACGCAAGAAGGCATTTTTAACCGTTAAATGCACTCGGTTTCAGCAGACAGTCACCGTATTGCCGGCTACGGGCAAACCAGTATATTACTCTGCTCTATGGGGCAAACTAAAACTAAACTCGTTCACAGCGTAATCGATACGCGCGCTCGGCTTACCGCAGCGTAATCGGCGTTGGGTCATTTTCAAGCAGTGTTTCCACTTTTAGGGATTTCTCCCTTTTTTTGGGAAATTTACCAATATTATGTAGGGCTTAGAGACATTTTCATTTCGACAGCGATTTAGGTAGTTTTGGGGAAAAATCGAACTTAATGTCGTAATCCTTTTGTATATGTTGTTTTGGTGTCTAACTGACCTATTGACCTTATGACCTAAGTCGTATTATACCAACAGTTGGTATTTTTTCATTCTGCACTGCAGAACAATAGCGAAAAAATATTCTGATGATTGTGATTACCTATCCAATGTTAAGTGCAGCGAAAAACTGTAAAAGTAGAGCTTCGGCTTCAAATAAGGGGTTTTTTTTTGTTGTGGTTATGGTCATTCTCCCTAAACCAAGGAATTTAAATATTTGTTTAGGGAATTTTAGGGATAATTTGAAAAGTAACTATGGAAAAACCAAAATTGAAAGTGGAAACACTGTTTTCAAGCGCTTGGAATGCTTTTATGTTTTTTCCGTTCACTGGGCTGAGTAGCGTACCTATTTCATGGAGAATATGTTCAGCAGTACGATTATGATGACGAGACGATACGCAAAGGAGATAATTAAATGTAGGTCGCCTTCGTCGTCGATTCAATAATTTTGAATGTTCGAAACTGACTTCGCCAAAGGCGAGTAACATTGTAAAAATTTAATTCCGAATTACCAAAAGTAACATTTACCTGCATAAGTCTGCTGGTAAGCTCCTTTACATGTTTGCAACTTAACACACTGCAGTTAAGGGACGGGACAGTCTCCATTCTATTCGTAGAGACGTTTTTTAAGTTAATTTATTACTTGATGTAGTAAAATCTTTAAGAACAACCACCCAGGGAACTATCGTGTCATGGACATCACCTTTCAAAAGTCGTCCAGCAGATGGGTGTTACAAAACGTATGCAAAAGCTACAGAACCAAAGTCAGTGTTATTTTTGAAAGGAATAACTTGAGAACTTGGACTACATAATAAAAATGGTAGATTACTCACCGGAAGCAAAATTAAATAATGTCTCAGATCTCATGTATATTGTCTCCCGAGGCGAAACATGAGATCTGAGGCTTCTTTACTTGTTCTCGTGGTGTGTATACCGCTGCGGGGAGGAAGTGGTGGCTATAGTAGCCACTTTAGCCCTGCAGACACGTAAAGAAACATGTAAGTAAAGGCTCACAAATGCTAATCAAATCAAAATCCTTAGCTAACCATGTTACAAGTGATATTATAGACTTTTATATGCGGAAAAACGTGTAAATGGTGTATAGTTATCCAATTTTTTTTAAGTCTTCTTAAGTTATTATCACTGTATGTTTCCCAAATAAAGTAAATAAAATGCCGGAATAATAAAGCAAAACAAAAAAATACTGCTCCAATTATTGAGAGCCATTGAAATATCGAATTGAAAGAGAACCTACCTTCTCTCTAATTATCTTGTTGTCTTGTCTTAAATATACATTTCCGAACCTTCGTTCTCCTTGGTGTATCATTAATTATTTAGAAAATGTTTCTTCAAGAAGTTCAGGGACGAGACAGCCCCATTCTATTTTAAAATGGTTAAGATGGTCGCGTTTAGCAATAGATCCATTTCGCAAATCGTAAAACGGTCAATTAAGCGCACATTAATACTATGATTTTGCAAATGATTCAATTACGGAATTTATTAGTTTGACAGTATCCTATAGAAAGTCGTAAAATAGTCGATGAAAGATTTGCATAAAGCCAACTAGTAGATTCGTTAGAAGTTACTCGAGAGCAACTTTTTACAATTTATTCTGCTAAGAATTCATAAGATGAACTGCTTTTTACTTAGTGCGGCATTTCAGACCCCGTGAAGTCAATTAAAACAGAATCACTTTAAAACAGAATCTCTTTTCAGAAGCCATGCTGAAAGACCTGACATCTCTGATCATCAAACACACAGTGCTGTCGAGGAAACACCTCACTCCAGAGCTGGCGTTGAGGGTAATAGACCACACTTGCCCTCTATGGCGGGCTACGGAGGAGCAGTCACCTTTTAAAGACCCTTTTTGGGCCTTTTACTGGCCAGGAGGTCAAGCTACTGCAAGGTAGGATCAAATACCTAGTCTAATAGTAAGTCTCACATGAACACACGTTTCCCGCTCATTCTACAGAAGGCAGAGAAAAGAAATCTCATCTCAATGAGAATCTGGTTTAATTCTTCTAAGACTCACCTCTTGGAAACGCTGTTGAGGTGTGATCGCTGGGCATCGTATTGAGGTTCTCCAGCGACTCTGCCGTGATCATCAGAGTGAATAGAACGGAAATGTGAAGGCCGCGCTAGCCGGTATTAAGTGCAAATGCGCTTCATGACAATTCTACCAATATACATGTTTTTAAACTTAGAATCACCAAAAAGACAATTTAAATAGACGCGTAGGAAACCAAACCACATTTGATCGTAATTAGATCAATTTTAATCTGTTGCAAAATGGCATTTCGAGCGTTTTACTTCAAATGCGCGACCAATGACTGGTATGTTTTACGTAGTTTCGATACAGTTATGTGTGAAACTGGCGACAGCGGTTTTCCATACAGTTGCTTTACAACATTGTTTTTACAGCCGATCTACCTAAGAAGTAGGGCTTTCGCTTTTCTGTGATATCATCGGTAAAGCGAAGGTGAGCTTCTCTTGTACTTGGCAAGGCTAAAGAGATTGGCGGCATTCGAAATCCCCGTCCTTTCTCAGATAATCCGCAACCACTACTTTCTCCAACTTATTTATTTCAATGCCATAGAAGACAATCGTCGTTCATAGGCGGTAGAACGCCTATGCTAGGTCGCCTAGAAAGCTACCATCGCAGTACCAGATATTCTATCGCCAAGCATTACAATGATTAGCGTGTAAACATTACTTTCCCGGTTCCAAGGGTAGTTAACGAAATTAAAGGGTGTATCAGACAAATGAGCGCGAATCCAAAAGTTTTGGGTAATGGTTTGGTAATGGTGCAGTTTTGGGTCATGGGCATTGGGCAGGTATCCTTCGAAAACACAACAGTAATTTTTTTATTTTTTTTGGCTTTTTTCTCCTTCATTCTGAATGTAGAAGACTGAGACGGTACGAGTATTTTCTGAATCGATACTTTCTGATCGGATTCAGAATACTAGAGCAGGGCGTCTCGTTCGTCACGTCACACAAAATCTGCCTTTTACATTCGTCAAACTATTCAAAACCAATTCTCTAAGAATAAGACATACGTCTGGGGGAATAACTCACGAGCTCACGACGTCAAACCAAAGGTCCCTTTAAAGAGATACATAAATTATAAGCAAACAGTAAACAGAAATCATTACCGTCAACACTTAGCTGTACAACTAACTTATTTGAGGAGTCGAACGGGTGCGCCACCATCGTATTTTCTGAACAAAATTGACTGGCTACCATATATTTTTTAGTCCTATAATTTAACCAACTTTATTGATAAGTCAGTTTTTTTATTATAAGCTAGAGGAAAATCAGGTCAATGCAACGCTTTTTGCATACTAATCGTAATGATAAGGAAAACATGGGATACGGTGAAAACCCCAGACGTCCAGGCAAGATGGGATGTGTAGGGAATTACCGACTCCTAATGAAGTTGAAAAAATTGGTATTCAGACAACGTGTATTGTATACTGACAAGGTCAAAATCTTATTACGGTAGGTACCTTATAATGAAATAGTCAAGTGAGCTCTTATAATTTCGGCGAATGAAAACGTCAGTAGAAAACCTTCCATAACATAAGTGTACTTAGTTCGGATAAAAAACTTAATGACGTCTGAGAATTCACCAACCGGCACGGCATGCATGGTGATAATACCAACTTAGTGGTATGTTAACATTGACAGCCAGCTGATTCAGTATGATTTATTAAGGACTAGTGGTCGTCCGCGTACGGAAAGAATAAATTCGGCCCGCTCCCAAAATTCACCACATTAAATCATCCCGAGCAATTTTTTTAGCATATTCATGTCAACCTTTGGCTGCAGGATTGTGATGAATAAACTATTGAACTAATTTATTCCATCTAAAGTTATTTGAAACTATGATGGACTAAACTATGCCGCTAGATACATTATTTTAGAGTTTTTGGACTCCTTATGTTATTTATTTACGTCCAAAGTGGCGTTAAAATTAAGCTAACATACAAGATGTTTCCTGGCTCATAACTTTCATGTTTATTCACTTTTTACTTTCTTATCAATTTACAATCCTAGATAATGAAGAGGAAAATCGTTAAAATACATAGTCTTGGACCTACAACATTACATAGTGGAGTAATATTACTTCCCCGTTTCTATGAAGAAGTGACCGGCTTGTTTACTCTTAAGATATTTTTTTTTTCTGTAATCTGTATTAAGTACTCATAGTTTTTGCTATAGAGCATAGATTATAGAGTAAACGCTGTAAAAATATTTTTTCCGGAAAATGGGGAAACTAAAAAAATGCGTTTAAAAAACAGCCGTATACTTGTTTGTTACTAACCTATGGATTCATTTTGGGGTGAGATTCCAAAATGATAAATCAAAGTGACTGAGTGAGTGGTGGTCTGGTGGCCCAGGTAAGCGGGCCGTAAGCAGGGGGGTGTCACTCCGCAGTTTAGGTATGTTCGGCCGGCGCTCCGTCCGGGTGGACAATGCAAGGCAGAAGTCAGTCGCCGCCCGCACGCTAGCCTCGTCACACGTAACTAAGCATACGTGATAGAAAGAGAGCGGTATATCTAGGTGAATATAGCGAGCGGTATCCAGCGCTGTGCGAGTTGAATTGCTACTTTATTGCCTAGTACATAGAGTCCTTATTTATTTCAATTCCTTTGTGGAGTTAACTTTCTGTATGGAGTACTATTATTTATTCTGTGCCGTAAGTCATGAAGCGGTAGGAAGGGTCGACGATATAATATCGTCACCATCGCGGGTTACTGCTGGACCAGCAGCTAATCATGTAACTGTTCGGGATCGCGATTTGTAATAAATGTCACTTGTCACTGTCACAGCTTCACGGTATCACGGAGGGATTTCTCTCGCTATCGTTATCGAACGAATGCATTGATTTCCTTAATTAAGTTTAGCAAATCCGTCGGTCTTTTGGCGTTTCATCCTGCCCTGCAGGGTCAAATGAGTTTTGGCAGTGACAGTGACAAGTGTCAATTTTTGACAACTGGTATCCGAATCGCTATCCCGAAAAGTTACATGATAGCCCCGCAACTTGCCTATGCCTATCATTGTCAGTTACTCAAACGCCAAGCAATTTGCAATTTTCTGTTGCGGTTTGAAGGGCAATGTTACCTGAGCAATTACCGGGCTTGAAGAGATTTGACATCTAAAGCTAATACAAATCTCAGGGTGACGAGCGCAGTGCAGTGCGGCTCAGGTTGTTTTTCGCAAGTTTACAATTCTGGCACTGCTACTGTTATGGGCGGGAGTGATACTTACCACCTGGGGAACGTCCTCGTCACTCCGTTACATTTTTTTTTTAAACCCAGTAATGGAATATTTATTATGAAATAATAATAAATAATAATATGAAAGACTGGATGATGAAGGGCCTCAAAAGGGCAAAGGCCTCCCTCGACTTTTATAGTTGTGTGGTGTTTTGGCGTTTGTAAGTTCATAAGTCAGACGCTGTGTAATCAAATCTAAGAACGCGTGCCAAAAAACCCAAACGCAATCATTGGAACATTTTATCAATGAAACCATTTTGTAAACCGGACAAGTAAAACCATTTTAAACAATTTCAACCTTAATCCACTGTTTTAAAGATGATTTTTGCGTTAGTAACAATACAACTTACGTCGGTTTATTCGTATCTAGTTTAATTTGACCCAAGTTACACACACTAGTATACTGTACCCGCATTCACGGCATTTTAATCTTAATTCTGTAGGAGATAAGGTTAGCTTTGTCTTAGTGGTAGTAATATGAGTCATATTATTTGGTTTCACCACGTTTCACGTGGTTTCACCTGACTTCATTCATGTTTTTCTAATAATACCTATGCGTTTTCAACACCGGTCAACTAGATAATATAATATAGATAGTTCCTACCTCTATGGTAGATACCTACTTTTAACAATTTACCTATAATAGGGTAGATGACTGATGTTTATACAATGTGTCCGGACTTCGATGTCGGAGACTTTATGGGGTTAAAATACAATCAATTTCATCGACAAATCAGCCATCAAATATTTTTTATATCCAACTATTAAAAAATGGCAGCCCTTTAAAAACTTTTGTAGCCGAAGCACAGGTGCATGTGTTAATTTAACAATACCTACCCAAGTAGAAGTGTTAGAAACACAAAAGAGGTCTCATATGTTAGCTAACAAAGAAGCCAAAAAAAATAGATTTAATAACAAGACAAAAAACTTGATTAAAAGTTCAAAAAAAAATAAAGCAAAAATATTTTTTTTCATTTATTGTGGTTTTTTTTCAGATTTTTAACTATAAAAAAAAAACAATGTGCTAACCTATCCGTTTTTTATTTATTTTTATTAATACAGGATATTTGCCAAAAATGCACATTAAAATCTTAGCTCTAAGCTAGATAGTTTAGACGCTATGATAGTTTGAATGTGACTCTTCAAAGTGCTTGTAACCCGATATTAGATAGTTCAACACATTTCATTGGGTGAGACAAAATTCTTCAATAATTCAAAGAATCCGCACTAAGTTCAATCCTTAACAATAGCATTCTTTGTGCGTGCAGGTAAAAAAACGAAAGGGCCAATAGTGTGAGTAAGCAGAATAGGGGCTGCTTCCAGGTAAAAAGGGTGCAGTGTGCACTTGTGCAGGCGACCAGTCGTCCCTCGCTCTGCGTCGTGATAACACTCGTTTCACTCGTTTGCTGTTTTAAAACTACTTACTGTGCGTTACTGTTATTTGTTAAACTTTTATTACGTTTTTGTTTTGTTTTTGGACTAACTGTTGATTGTCGTGCATTACAATGGACGAGTACTCAAGCCAGCACATCGCTGACATCCATTTTGTGTATGGATTGTGTAACGGGAATGCAAATAGAGCTGTTACAGAATATGCACGCAGATTTCCCACTAGGCGAACACCGAATGCTCGCACTTTCATTAGAATTCATTTGCGACTTGCCGAAAATGGAATAAGAAGACGCGCTAACGAACGTACTCGTGTTTTGTCGCCCCAAGATGAGCAAGAAATATTGCGACTAATTACTCAAGACCCTAGCCTGAGCATCAGGCTCATAGCCTGTCGGCTAAATTTAACTAAATGGACGGTGTGGAGAGTTTTAAAAAGAGAAGGACTGCATCCTTACCATTTTCGTAGGGTACAAGAAATACTGGAACCTGACTATACAAGAAGAGAAGTTTTTTGTTCGTGGATTCTAAGAAAAACCCGATCTAATCCAAGTTTTTTAAAAAGAATTATGTGGACCGATGAGGCCACTTTCACAAGATCAGGGTATACGAACCACCGCAATGAACATCTGTGGCTTCAAGAAAATCCACATGCAATCCGACCAAGTTCTTTTCAGCACCAATTGTCGGTCAATGTTTGGGCAGGACTGATTAACGATGTCCTCGTTGGACCAATCATTTTACCAGAAACAATGAATGGTCCAAGGTTCCTGAATTTCCTGGAAACGGACTTTTTTGATGCTCTATTGGAGTTACCATTGGCCTACAGTAACAGAATGATTCTGCAACTGGATGGTGCTCCCGCACATTTTGCACTACTTGTGCGAAATCATTTAAACGCGCAGTATTCGCCGTGGGTTGGGCGCGGTGGAACAATCGCATGGCCGCCACGCTCGCCAGATTTAACGCCCCTCGATTTTTTTCTGTGGGGCACAATGAAACAAAAAGTATACGTAAACGTGCCTAATACAAGAGAAGAGTTAATCGCAAACATCATTCGAACAGGGAATGAATTAAAAGAAGACAGGGCGATGATCCAGCGCTCTGCGCAACATGTCGCAATAAGAGCAACAGCATGCCTGCAGAGGCGAGAAGGTCACTTCGAACAGTTTCTGTAACTTTTTTGCCAAATTAAATGCAATCCTATCAATAATTATTTTTTTATTTAATTTCTCAGGAAAAACATGCTTTTGAAGTGGCTATGTTTATAATGTCATAGCTCCTAAACTATCTAGCTTAGAGATAAGATTTTAATGTGCATTTTTGGCAAATATCCTGTATTAATAAAAATAAATAAAAAACGGATAGGTTAGCACATACTTTTTTTTATAGTTAAAAATCTGAAAAAAACCACAATAAATGAAAAAAAATATTTTTGCTTTATTTTTTTTTGAACTTTTAATCAAGTTTTTTGTCTTGTTATTAAATCTATTTTTTTTTGGCTTCTTTGTTAGCTAACATATGATACCTCTTTTGTGTTTCTAACACTTCTACTTGGGTAGGTATTGTTAAATTAACACATGCACCTGTGCTTCGGCTACAAAAGTTTTTAAAGGGCTGCCATTTTTTAATAGTTGGATATAAAAAATATTTGATGGCTGATTTGTCGATGAAATTGATTGTATTTTAACCCCATAAAGTCTCCGACATCGAAGTCCGGACACATTGTATAGTTGAAGCCAATAGCTTTGATGAAGAATTTAAGTAAATATAGTATGTTTATTGAAAAAATAATTTAAATCGGTTAATAATGTTCTGATATATGAGCGTTTAAAGTTTTTGTTAGAGACAACTCTGTCCCTTTCCCACAAAACAAAAAATGTCGTCACGCCTTACTTGTCAGAATAGAATTTATATGGCGTACAGAGAAGTGACGTCATGATTTGCTGCTTCGCCTCTCTGTCTAGCATGATTTTAAAATGCTTATAAGTTAAGTATTTTTGATCAGATTTTCAGTTTCTTTTCATTAATCAGCTATATTTGTGGGCCATATTTTAATAGGACAATAATAAAAAACCAGTCATCTAGCCTATTGTAAGATGATAAATTGTTCTGAATGAATATGCAAAGAACACGGAAACAGTCAGTTTTATTTAGTCTTAAGTACCTATCCATCTTCAAACAATTAACTTAACTTCTTATTAATTAACTAATACTTACTAACTTTCAAGTATATTTAAATTTGCATGCAACAAGTACATTCAGGATTGAGAATGATTTGATCAATGTTTTTATGAACAAGAGAAGTTCTTGTTGTCGATTTTGCGAAATGTTGTGCTAGAGAACCATAGTAAGTAAGTAAGTTCGTATAGGCTGAGTGGCCAGCCCTAATGTCAGAGTTAATGTGCCGCCCGAAGGCCTCTGACATGGCTGACGGTTGTTGTTATAGAAACTAGAACAAACAACCGGGACCAACAATTTAACGTGTCATCCGACCCACGGTAGCGCTCAGAAATAAATGCCACTCACGGTCACCCATCCGAAGGCTGACCGGACCGTCCGTTGCTTCATCGGTGATCGTTTAGAATCACCTAGACAAGCTACGCCACGAGCGCTACGCTACTAGAGAACCATAGAATACTATATACCCGAGAGAACTATCAATGTGTACAAATCTCGGCGCACAAAGAACTGTTAACTTGGCCACAGGGTGCCCAAGATACAGGCGCTGCCTAGTTTGGGGCCCGCTATATTATCTCTAAAAGTTTGAATGACCTTAATTAGTTATCTGTATGTACTTAGGCAATAGTCTTATTCTTTTTCTGGCAAATAAATTATATTATTATTATTATAAATAATATAATTAATAAATGAAATATAAAATTGTATTTACTTTTATTATTTATTTAATTTACCACGAAGGAACTGAGGTGTATGTATGTGAGTGTAGGGTGGAAGAGTGGAAGGTTGTGTGTGCAAAAAACTAATGTTCCCATTTATCTCCAATATGGTTTGACCCATTTAGATACGGTTTTCTGTATAAGGTTTATTAAATTTTTGTACTCGCAACAAAGAAACATCTGATTTAAAAAAAAACATGACTGGCTTGCCAAGAATAAACTAAAAATAAAAAAGTACTTTAAAAAAAACAAACGAGTTCAATTGTGACCTGGATGATGCCTGGATGACAATCGTTTTTCAGTTTTTTTTGATTTAGAAACCAAACTCAATACCGATTTCGAAACAAGTTTCGGCAAATACGGCGACATGGTTTTTTTTGCGTTCCCGCGAAATCTCTACTATGTTTGTTTCTTAATTTTTGGCATCGCACTTTGTGCATTCTGCCATTGTCAAGTTGTATTACGCATTTTTCAAGTTTTTTACTACCAAGTCAAATAAGTCATTAAATCACACAAAATTTGTCACAGCCAAGTCCAAGTAATGCCCTAGTAAAGTTGTGGCGACTTTAATATTAGGTAAATAACGGAGTTTTGAAAACAACATGAAAAGACAAATTTCACTACATTTTAACATTTGCCCACTCCTTTTTATTTTTATTTTTTTTCGCGTAAAAACACATGTTTATGAAATAACAAAATGCAGCGACATAATTTTTTCGCGTTCCCGCCGAAACTCCCGGTTACATGATAATTAATTACATGATTAATTTCTTGTCATGGGTGCACACAAACCTTTATCGATTTACAAGGACACACTCTACTTTTCTCTAAACAAAAGAACGAGAGAAAAGATCTCCCGCAGAAAAGCAAGGGACAGCAAGACGACCCCTTCAAGGTGGAAAGAGAGGGAGAGGTATGATTCACCCTGAACAGACCTGAAACTTTCAGGATTTGGGGTCAAGTGAGTCATTGCGGAATTCGTAGAAAACTGGCTGGAAAACGTTAAATGTTTTATCGCAGGGATCTCGTTTTACTATGAGTCATTCTGGATGAGGGTTTCCACAAGAAAAATATTAAATTAAACCCTATAGTCACCTTTCAATAGTAGATTGTTACACAAGGGGCCATTATAATACGAGGTAGTTATCCGAGCTTTAGCGAGGCAGTAAAAGAAATGAAACCGACCGAGTTATAATGGGTTTTTGGCGCCGTGTGTTAGGTGTACACTCTACTTTTCACTACGATTGCAAGAAAATAAAATACTTAATCAAAATACAAATAAATTTGATTATACTACAACAACATATATCAAAAAACTTTTGGATGTTTAAAATTGAATCAGAAACCCACTGATTTCAAATATAGCAGCCTTAATAAAAGGCCATATGTGATTTGTTGTACATTGAACAAACTACTCGTTTAAAAAATAATTTCAATACCATTTTTTATTTATCAAAATACCAAAATAAATGCTTTATGACTTTGACGGCAACAGATTGAAAATTATTTATTTTCCTTTCTCTTCCATCTGCAAATTAGGGTCTCTAGTCTTAGTAGACAATGTAATTTTCACTATTATATTGTAAAATCAATTACGGTCACTCATTAGAGAAAAATTGTAAAGATTTCGCGCCAATGCCTTTGTTTTTTAATTTCTTCTGCAATGCAATGCACGCATTCTACTAAACAGATCGCCGCTATTAGTAACATTTTCAAAAAAAATATTTACTAAACAGAATTTAGTCGAGTCTTTATTTATTATTATTCTACTTATGAATAAAGTATTTTTCGTTTTTGTAGGCCCGTTGGTGTTACATTTAAAAAAAAAAAAACTTTAATGCTGTAATGACAGACTTTTTGAGCTAGAGGAGTGAAAACGTTCTTTAGATACTTATTACCTCTACTGAATTCACAAACGCCAGTGAATTTCTCTCTGGACGTACCTATAGTGATACAGGTGTCCTCACGATGTTTTCCCTACAAAAGCCAGTGGCTTTAAAATCCGTACACAAACTTTAGAGAGCCCCTATATTTTTTTCAAGTCGAGTGGTCTCCCAGTCGGTCTACCACGGCCACACGACCCTTACGAAGGTCTTACGACCTTCTTGGTCGCCTCAGGTCGTTCACTCGTCCTTGACCGAGTCACAGTCACGTGGATACTGTTGTTAAGACGGGCTTATTTAGGTTTTTGCAACTTTTGATACATAAGTTCGCATACTTCTAATTTGAAAAAAAATACGGAGTTAGTGTAATATCATAGATGAACATATTATTTAGACAATTGTGAATTTAGAAACATGATTGGTAACAACTCGCTCGATAGAAAAAAATACCGAAGCAGTGTCTATTTTTAAACCATTTTCAGTTTTATGTCCTAATTACAGCACATAGACACATTAAAAAAATATGTATTATAAGTTAATAGTATTTTGGAGAGCATGCTGAGATTCAAAAGTTATTAAATTCTATACTTTTCAAGTAATCTGAGAAAATCTTCAAAAATCGAAGTTTGACACGCACGAATCTGCGTAACCGCCATATTTTTGCTCCGCTAAATGTGACCCTAACTGATACAGCTTTAGACTAATTATTGAACTCATAAAAAAATGTGCTTGAAACGTGAAATACCCGGCCTTAATCTGTAACATAAGGGCGAGGTAACACGCAGTGATTCATTTATGTTTACGATTGTGTTACCTATTATTGAAATTTCATAATTATTATGAGGGTGTGATGATTTTAGCCGGGAATGAATCATGTTGATGCATTGTATTATTTTCTAACTTAAGTTTTTCGCGTATTATCTAAATATTGCTGTTTTAAAGAGTCTTTTCGCATGGTTTTCAAAAATTGGCAAAACTCACCACAACTTTATTAGGGCATAACTTGGACTTTAACCTGGCTGATTTTGTACCCCTATGTGACCGAGATTATGTCTTATTTGACCTTGATTAATTTCATTGAAGTACCTAATAAAATAAAATAAATACTTGACACTAGCAGAATGCACAAAGTGCGATGCCTATGGAGACAAAAAAAACTGATACAATATGTTGTAAGTATTACATTAGACATTACCTACTTTTCTAACCCCGCCCCGTTTCGAAAATTATAAATCCCAGGGGCTAGCAATGGTATACTAATTGCTTAGTATATTATATATATTTACTAGTATTTATAAGATAAAATCCGTGCCAGTATGAATCTTAGTCACTTTACTAAAATCTACAAAAAAACGAACACGTGTAAGATAAAACGTGATAAAAGATAAAACACCAAATTATCTATCTAAGTACCTACATTATTATCGATCATGTGCTCACTACGATAGAAAAATTACTTAATCATCCGTAAATTTATCAATCCAAATCATAGGTACGGAACGACGTGCGATTTGCGGGTTCCTATCAAATTTTTAACATAATGGCAATTATAATATAATTATGGTTAACATTATTTCATATCTAGTACTAGCTTAGTAGGTATTATTTTATTATCTGTCTATTTAATTTGTGAACAATTTGATTAGATAGGTAAGTTTTACATAGTAACATATTTTATCCTGGCAACGAGGCCATCTAAAATGTAAATCACTACATTTTTTCCTGCAAAAGTATTATAACAAACAACATAATTTAGTAACTGTGGAAACGGCGGGCCCGTGGTGTGCCGATGCAAGGAAATTCATAGGGGACATCGGGCAGCGTCTGAGAGAGAAAGGTCGGGACCCCCGCGCTGGGTGGTTTTTGACGCAGCAGATTTCTCTGTCCATCCAGCGCGGTTGCGCCGCAACTATAATGGGCACGCATGGGCAGGGTGCATTACGGGGGGGAATTTTCGACGAATAATATTTTTGCATTGAGATTTAATTTTAAATATCTAGTATTTTATAAGGAGTTTACTATTAATTACTTGACATGTAAATTAGTATAATAAAATATGATTTAAAAAAAAAATTGTTACTAAAACAAACTACATAATATATCTAACTTCCTACTTAGCCTACAACACAAAAAACAAAAAGATTGTACCTATCCAGACCGATGAAAGTCTAGAGACAATCCAAATGCTCAAACCCGCTACCAGTCGGCAGTGTACCCAGCATGCTCGCGGCATTGCTACGTTGAATGGTAAATACACGCCAGCATTTCAAATTAATTATAATGTTGACCACAGATAAAAGTAAAACACTATCGGCCGTGACTTTGAACGCCGTTATCCTTTTCCATTTAGGATATTATTATCTTTGTCTCAGCATTATGAACAACTTTTACTATGGGCCTACCCTCCAGAGGAATTACTGGTTATGAATAGATTTAACATCTAATATCTCAGGGCAATGATATTATATATATAAGGAGGGAGATATGTCATATCGCGCCCCTGAACTTGAACTACAGACCTGACGTACTCGACTTAGCGCTTCTAAAGGGCGTGACCCTCCAGTTACGCTCATTGGAAGTACTACACGAACTCGACTCTGACCACCGACCCGTCCTCATGCATTTAGGCCCCGATCCGACTGACAGACCTCCTCTGACTAAGACCGTGGTCAACTGGAAGCACTTAGGCGATGCCCTGAAAGCTTGTAGTTCCCCTGACTTGGACAGAATCCCTGACGACATTGTTACCCCTGACGACATCTCTACCTCCATTGACGCTCTCACTAGCCACCTCCGCACCACCGTTGGTGAGGCCTCAAAGCAGGTCCCAGCTGAGGGAGACCAACGCTGGGCCCTGCCTGAGGACGCGAGGGACCTACTGAGAGCGAAACACGCTGCCACTAGGGCATTCGATCGAGCTCGCACCGAGGATAACAGAGCCACTCTGCGGTATTACGAACGTGCCGTAAAAAACCGCATGAGTGAACTCCGTAATCAACGGTGGGATGACTTACTCTCGGGGATCGAGCCATCCCACCTGGCATTCTGGCGGCTGACTAGATCCCTGAAATCAGACTCTGTTACGACTATGCCCCCTCTCACCCGACCTGACCTCCCCCCCGCGTTTGACGACGAGGAAAAGGCCGAATGCCTGGCCGACAGCCTCGAAACGCAGTGCAGCCCCAGTTTAGAACATGTCGACCCTGCTCACCTCGATAAGGTGAACAGTGAAGTCGAATACAGATCCTCACTTCCCCCCTTTGATGAACTCGAGCCTGTCACAGCTTCCGAGGTTGAGTCGATTATTAAAGGCCTCCACACCAGGAAAGCTCCAGGTGCGGACGGCATCAGTAACAAAGTGCTCAAGCACTTCTCCATTACGCTAGTTCACCTTCTAGTTAGCATCTTCAATGCGGCCATCGCCAATTGCATTTTCCCCGACGCGTGGAAATCCGCCGACGTCATCGGCATCCACAAACCCGGCAAGAAGGCTTCCGAGCCCTCTAGCTACCGTCCCATTAGTCTCCTCAGTACCCTGGGCAAGGTCTACGAGCGCGTCCTTCTGAAGCGCATCTGGTCCTGTGTCAAAGACAACAACCTCCTCCCTGATGAACAGTTTGGCTTTAGAGCCAGACACTCTTGCGTCCAACAAGTACACCGCATCACGGAGTACGTCCTAGAAGGTTTCAACAAGAAACCCGGCCATGGCTACACCCACAAGCCGTTCCCCCAAGGGACTGTAGCGGTGTTCCTTGACGTCGCGAAAGCTTTCGATAAAGTCTGGCACAACGGGCTGATATACAAGCTGTATCAGCTCGGGCTGCCAGACCGTCTTGTACTCATAATACAAGACTTTCTCAGGGCTCGAAGCTTTCGATACCGCGTCGAGGGACAACGCTCCTCCCCCCACGACATCGGCTCCGGAGTCCCTCAGGGCTCCGCTGTGGCCCCGATTCTCTTCTCGCTTTTCACCTGTGACATCCCCCGCACCCCCAAAGTGGAGCTTGCTCTCTTTGCCAATGACACCGCCCTCTACACCAGAGGGTGGAACAAGGTCATTCAGCTAGCCCACCTTCAACGAGCCCTCAATCTCCTCGGAGACTGGTTCAAGAAGTGGGCTATCACCGTTAACCCCGATAAAAGTGCAGCCGTGTACTTTCATCCGTTCAAAAGACCTCCTTCTAAGCATATCACGCTCAACGGCCAGCCCATCCCATGGGCTACCGAGACCAAGTATCTCGGTGTGACCCTTGATCGTCGACTCACGTTCTCTAAGCATATCCAGATAGTTCGCAACCGAGCAGCCTTCTTCTTAGGCCGGCTCACTCCCCTTCTCAACGAGCGTAGTAAATTGTCCCTTAGAAATAAGGTTACAATTTACAAAACTTGTATTCGCCCCGTCATGACGTACGCCTCCGTGGCGTTCGCTCATGCCTCCAGCATAGATCTAGAGAAACTCCAAGTCATACAAAATAGATTCATCCGCAGAGCAGTCGGTGCTAGCTGGTTCATGCGAAACTCCGACCTGCACTGCGATCTCGAACTCCCCTCCATCCGTCAGTACATTAAGTACGCTTCGCGCCGCTATTTCGATGCGACCCCCCACCATCCCAATCCACTCATAGTCCAAGCCTCGAACTATACGACAGACCCATCCCCCTTCCGTAGACGCCCCAGACACGTCTTGGGCGACCCGGACGACCCCATAGCCGTCATCACCTCGGCGGCGCTGGGCTCGCCTGATCCGACCACTCCTAGCAATAAGAAGTATTCCGTCTTTGGTATAGGCGCCGGTTACCAAAGGCACACAAACACGCACCCACCTCGCCGGCGAGGTGGAGGACTCCCCAGATCTTTCAGAAGATCTGTTAGATTCTCTCCAAGTAGTCAACCAGATCAACCTACTAGGGCCCCAGGGCATACCCCTTCTGGGGTGCCAGGGCAAGTCTGACCCCACTCCCGGCGACGGCCAAGCCGAGGTTCGTACCGTCTGCGGTGCCCTTGAGCTAGTCGCCTTTAACCTAAACCTAGGCCGAGCGCCGTTTGCGCTTGCCTAAAGTCCGGTGACGCTGTAGAGGCCACCTGAGGCCAACAGCATAGTCATTCATAAAAAAAAAAAAAAAAAAAAAAAAAAAAAAAAAAAAAAAAAAAAAAAAAATTAAAAAAAAACATATCGCGCCCTAAAATGGCCCCGTGAAGACGGCCCTAAGGACTGTCTCGCCTGTCTGCGCTCACTAAGCGAGGCACGCGCTATCCCTTTTGCTCTCATAAAAGTGCTATCTTCTTTCGCACTCCAGCGCAACTCGCAAACATGACGGCGCGGGGGTCATTTTCAAACGTTGTGTTATTACGCGATGTCGCATCCTTCGTAATCTTTGTCTCAGGGTGACGAGCGCAGTGCAGTGCGGCGCAGGATTATGTTCGTAAGTTCACAATTCTGGCACTGCTACTGTTAGTCGCAGGCGTGACACCTACCACTAGACGTCTTGCTGGTCTCGTCACTTGATTGTATAAAAAAACAAAAAACCCTGAAATCGCGAAAGAAAATCAGTTCAATATTATTATGTGTTGCGTCCTCTTCACACAACACATAATAATATGGACCTTGTATATTATTAGGGAAAAATAAAATGTTGTAATTTATTTTCTTTCGGCCAACATAAACCGTCGTTGCTTTAGGCTAACAACGTCGTTGCGTTAGGTGGTCGATTCTGACGGTTTTAGTTGACAGTTCTAAACTAATTAAAATACTGCTGTCACTTTTTTACTAGGCATGTTAGCCAAGGACAGCAATACTTTAGTTAGTTTAGAACTGTCAATTAAAACCGTCAGAATCGACCACATTATCGACCAACAAGCATCGACCTTCCACCATAAAAATATTTATGCATAAAAAAGCTTCTTTTGTAGTCAAAAAATAATAATAAGTATATATATTTACAAAAAAAATATGAAAATATTTGTCTGAAATGCTTTATTCTATAAACTTTGCAAATCATCAAATAATTAAAAACCAGAAATCCTTAAAGAAGATTTTCCACTTCGTGTTCAAGGCAAAATTCCGCGAACTGATTCTGCAGTCTGCATCGCCCCTCTGTAGAGAAAATTCTGAGAACAAATCAATCCAACCCATATAAGATTCCAGTGAATTCCTCTAAATAACCTAGGCTATAAAATCTGCTTTCCCTTCTAGACGAAATTCCACGAACAGTCGGAGCTTTCCCGACTTTTCTAAGAAACGACGCTGAAACACAATGTTTCTACAAGAACTTTCGTGAGATTATATAACGCCCATATTATATTATATTTACTGGATAACTTTTCCCTGTTATGATGAACTCTAATTATAACGGTAATAAAATTATTTAATTCACTTAAACGAGAAAAATAAATAAATATTGGGCTAGCCCCAAACTAAGCAAAGCTTGTATTATGGAAACCAGATAGCTGATAGAATACTTATATACATATTTTTTTTCGTAAATACATACATACTTTAAAGATCACATCGTTACTAACATCGGGCAGGATGTAGCCAAACGCATTGGAAATAGGTTTGGTTGTAGTGTAGGTGCCTGGAAGAGATTGTTTTAACAATAAGGCCGCCCCTTAAGTTTTGGCGGGAACACAGAAAAATCATGTCGCTGCATTCTATTATTTTCTTAAACTTGTGTTTTTTCGCGAATTAATTATTTAAAATGGTGGTGTTTTATTCATTGAGTGTTGAATTACACGCACGAGTGTGGGGCAAGTGATATAATGTGGTGAAACATCAGACCAAAGAAAAAAGAGGTGAAACATGTATTTTCCTATTGTTTTTTCATAACTCCGTAAATGCCCATAGTAGTACGTACGCCACAACTTTACTAGAGCATGACTTACACTCGACTGCGGCTAATTTCGTGTGACTGACTGACTGTGATTTGATGACACATACATATAACTTGATACTTTATAAATTTAAAACTGCATAATTCTTGACACTGGTTGAATGCACAAAGTGCGAAGCCATAAACTAAGACAAAAAATGCCGGAAGCCGGATTCTTTCTTTGTCAATGCACAAACGTTCTGTGGCCATAGAACAAAGTAAAAAAAATAATTTAAAAACATTTACCTACAAAAAAGTTCACATGCAGTCCATAATTTCATAAATATACAAATGTATCTATAGGAAGGTATATTATAGGTATATATATTCCTTAGTATACTTAATCTATGCCTATACGAAGGAACTCGGATTTCTTCCCAATACTTTTTCGTAGAAGCTAATTATATATGTAAATTTGCGTTAACACGACTAATTAGATACGTAGGTACAAGATGGTTTTATGTTTTATCTTAGCTTCTTTTTTGGAACAATGGCTTTCGTTATTCGTGATTCCTTGAAAAATTACACATAGGTATCTTGCCAAGAACGGCGTTTAGGTATACAACTTAAATAGTGTGCTAAATTCTGTGCCTAATATTGGCCTTGGCAGTTTTGGTGTGCATATAGATATTATATTTTAAGTCTACGATTCTGTTTCTGTATCTGTACCCAGGAGCTAGATCCTCCAAGACGATTCTAGATGATAAAGAATTCGTGTAGCGCCATCTATCCAATCTACCAGAACTACAAGTCTGACTACTCCACGCTAGGTGGTGGCATAAAATCGAAGAGGTTCTTGATTTCATTGCTATTAAAGACAACGTAGTTCTGCGCAACCAATATAGATAGCGTTAAATAAATTAAACTAACAAGTTAAATTTAATGTTAGCCATAAATTACAGACATATTATTTGCCTGGGAGGACTCTACTGCAGAGTCCGCCTGGGGAAGTACCACAGCTTTGCCAGTTATTCAAACGCCAAGCAGTAGTGTGCAAGCATTACTGTGTTCCGGTTTGAAGCGCAATGTTACTAGAGAAATTACTGGGTATGAAGAGATTTAACATCTAATATCTCAGGGTGACGAGCGCAGTGCAGTGCGGCGCAGGATTGTGTTCGCAAGTTCACAATTCTAGCACTGCTACTACTGTTAGTGGCAGGCGTGACGCTTACCACCAGGCGAACGTCTTGCTCGTCTCGTCACTTGAACGTATAAAAAGAAAACAAAAAAATAATATTCGTGATTAATTTATTTTTGACTTTTCAGGTATTTGTTGGATAATAAAAATATAGTAAAAGATCGTCGAGTGCTAGATGTTGGATGTGGTTGCGGCGCTGGGTCTATAGCCGCTGCAAAAATGAAAGCAAAACGAGTTGTAGCCAACGACATAGATCCATGTGAGTTATAAGTAACTTTTAGCTGTCTCTATAGTTTTTGCCGTTAGGCGAGTAAAGCCGAAGATTTGTAAAACCACGCTACCATAAAAAAAATTTGAAAAAATAACAAGATATCGTCTGGTATCGTAATAAAAATAAAATAAAAGGCAAAAAAGCTTGGAGATGCCGGGGATCGAACCCGGGGCCTTTCACATGCAAAGCGAACGCTCTACCACTGAGCTACATCCCCGCTTGTTAGTAACGCTGAAATAATGAATATTCTGTTTCAAGGTGCTATAACTGCAACAGAGATCAATGCTGACATAAATGACGTCATAGTAACGTCTAGTACAGATAACTTCATCGGTACGAGATGTGACGAGTTTGACACGGTGTTGGTCGGTGATATGTTTTATGATGAGGAATTCGCAAACATGCTGTTTGATTGGCTGGTGCAGCTGAGTGAAGACGGGAAAACGGTAATAGTAGATTATGGGCCTTACTTAAAAAAACTTCTCAACCGTTAGTCACTGCTATAGATTAAGTATATTACTTAATCTATGTCACTGCTTAAGATGCTCTGCCATCTTCTCTCTGACGTGAAGTGTAACATGCAAGAACAAGACAGAGAAGTGTAAGCAGTGACTAAGAGAATCGAGATTATTTTAGGTAAGGCTGTAAGTAAGTAAGTTCGTATAAGCTGAGTGGCCAGCCCTAGTGTCAGAGTTAATGTGCCGCCCGAAGGCCTCTGACATGGCTGACGGTTGTTGTTATAGAAACTAGAACAAACAACCGGGACCAACAATTTAACGTGTCATCCGACCTAAGGTAGCGCTCGGAAATAAATGCCACTCACGGTCACCCTTCCCGGACCGTCCGTTGCTTAACATCGGTGATCGTTTAGAATCACCTAGACAAGGTACGCCACGAGCGCTACTATCTACTAATAGTAGATTACTCACCTAGGGAGCAAAAGTAATTATGTCGAGATATGTCATATCGCACCCTAAAATGGCCCCGTGACAACGGCCCCAGGGACTGTCTCGCCTGTCTGCGCTCACTGAGCGAAACGCGCGCTATCCCTTTGGCTCTCATAAAAGTGCTATCTTCTTTAGCACTCCGGCGCAACTCGTAAACACGACGGCACAGGAGTCATTATGAAAAGTTGTTTTATTACACGATAGCGCAACTTTCGTAATCTTTGTCAGATCTCATGTGTAGTAAATTATTTCATTTGAATTAACTTATTTATTAATTTTTACGACTTCTTTTTTTCTGAAGTTTCACAAGTTTTACAAATAGAGGTGGTGCCTATTGAAGTTTTTTGAACGAATGTGCGTTTCTTCTCGAAGAGACCCGATGCTAGAAGTAAGGAGTGTTTTCTTATTTTTATCTGCAAATATAATTGTGTTATATTTCAGGTTTTAATAGGAGACCCAGGAAGGCATGGATTGACGGAGAAAAGGCGTAAACTTATAACTATCCTCGCGAAGTACGTCCTGCCGAAAGAAAGCTGTATTGAAAACCATGGGTTCACGGAAACCACGCTTTGGATGGTAAATAAATAGCTTTTGTTGTTCGAAATTGCTTTATTTTATTTCACCTAAATGTAACCTACGAATAAAGTATATTCAAGGCCGCATTAAGCTGTGCTGGGGCCCTTGCGTCAAGAATTTGGGGCCCCTTTGGAAATTAAAGAAAGCTAATTATATCAACATTTTTCTACTGGCTTTTTGTTCGATCCTAACTAAGCCAAATAAGTCAAAATCAAGTCAAATGTTATAGAACTTTTATACTTCTAAAAGAAAAAAAGGCTAAGTTTGACTTGTTTTTGTCTTAGTAACTAAAATCGCCATAATATTGACTTAACTTTTAAGATAAAAGTAAGTTTTATTTTCGATCCTGGTGCTTACTGCTACAGTGCCCGACAAAAATGATTTGAGAATAAATGTGAGAGAAATTGTCGGTACTTCGGGGCTCCCTGAGGATGGGGGCCATGGGCACGGGCCCCGTGTGCCCTTATGGTAAAGACGGCACTGTATATCTTACCTATAATTAATTGCCTATAACTTAATTGGTTTTACAGTATTAAAAAAATACGGTTTTATTTCTTACATCTTGTTGATGCTATACTATTTTAAAGATTTTTTAATTATTTGTATACTTACGTAGTGTCATCAGCACCATAGCGCCACTGTCGTTCCCAGAGATAGATGTCTCTTACAACACCTTAATAATTTCCCAAATCTCTTGAGTACATAAGAACTTTCGAGAATATTAACCTACTTACATTAAAGCTCTGTGCTATGAAGGCTCTCGTTAAAGTCACTTTTCAAACAAAATATCTAAATCTATACCTAAATCGGCTCACCGGTTAGGGAGCCACAGCCACGCTGTTTGCGTCAAGGGATTTGAATGAAAGAAAAAACCATTATTATAATATTTATTTAAAATCGTATCAAAATTAACATTCACTTACTTGCTAATGTTAGAAGTAGAAGCATACTTACACTTTTTGTAAAATTACGTTTGTATTGCATTTTACAAGGCTCTAACTATAATAAAATCGCTGCATTTCGTTGTAACTAAATTATTAACTTAATACTTCCTTGTACAAAATATTAGGTACACATTTGTAAATATAGTTAGCACATAATTTACATTATATCTTATCCAATAATCCATAATTTAAAACTTTGTATTTGGATAAAAAAATCTTATCCTAAATTTAAATTAACGCCATCTGTACCGTATATTTAGAAACAGCCACTTACTTTAAGACCTTAATAGTTACACAGTGGAATGCTGTGTGCTGTGTGGATGGTGTGAATACATTTGTTTCACTAACTAACGCTAGATGGCGTTAAACAACAATTCGAATTCAACAATAGATGGCATAATAATCGGTTACAACAGTTCCGCTACTCAAAATTAGATGACGCCACCTAAGTTTAAAAGCGTAATCAAAATAGAATAATTTGGAAGTTTTTCGAAATTACATCTGGTAGTTATGCATAGTGTTCGCGTACATTCCGTGTTTCGACCTAGCTGTTCGGCCCGAGTAGTGCGAGTAAGTATCCATGTCCATTGGCGCGTGCGGATGCATAATTAGGACGGGCTGGAGCGCCAACGACTTGCGGGACCCGGAGACTGAAGTGCCGTCGGTCACGTAGCCGTTGTTCACTTCACCTGGGGAAGAAACGAATCAGTAAATAACATGTAGTGATGAGTTATGAGATCATTTGGAGACAATTACTTATAGGTCATAGTAAAATTCATACAGTCAGATCTTATATAAATAATAAATAGTAATAATTATTGGGGGACATTTTACACACAGCGCCATCTAGCCCCATACTAAGCAAAGCTTGTATTATGGAAACCAGATAGCTGATAGAATACTTGTTTTTTTTTTCTATAAATATATACTTATAATACATACTAACACCCAGACACAGAACAAACATCATGTTTGTCACATAAATTTTGTCCTGGGTGGGGATCGAACCCACGCCCTACAGCTCTGAAAGCAGACATGCTACCAACTGAGCTACAAGGCTGTCAAAGTATGTCAAAAAATATCTTTTGCCTGATGATTCGAACATGCCCTCGTAAAAGAGGGAAGGACGTGTTCTATGCGTTAGAAATAGTGAGGTTCATGGGTTCACTCCCGTTCTACTTACAATTAGGTCTTTAGAATTTACTGATTAAAAAAAAAAAACACTGGCTTTACTCGGGAAACCTGCATTCGTCCGGAGACTCCGTCAACCCACAACTGGGCCAGTGGTGGAGTATCGCCATCACCCTTCGCCTATGTCCTGGCGAGACTGATTACTACTCCTATTTCCCCACGAACAGAGGTCTCCCCCCATTCCTTCCAATTGTCTCACCCGTCACAGGGAGAAATGGATTTTTATGGAAAAAACAGTTGTTAAGCAGTTTTTTTTCGCGATTTCACGGTTGGCCATTTAGTACAAGCTGGTCACAATGATATGTATTACCTTATAGCATATAGGATACCTCCTTAAGGGCTTAGTAATGTCACAAAACAGATAGATAATCTCTTTTGTGGCAATGAGCTCTTCAACAGACTTCAAAAAAAGAGGTTCTCAATTCGACTGTATGTAATTTTTTTAATTATTTTTTATGTATGTTACGCGATTACTCCGCCAATTATGAACTGATTTTGATGATTATTTTTGTGTTTGGTAGGTTATACTTCAGAGGTGGTCCTATATACATTTTATCGAAATCAGTTCAGTAGTTTGGTTTTTAAATCACAATTACTAGAAAATATGAAGATGTCGTAGGTATTCGAAGTTGAGGTCTATAGGTTGTATATTTTTTTTCAAATCGTATTATTTACCTTGTGTAGGAATAGGCTAGATGACTGTTTTTTTTATTGTCCTATTAAAATGTGGCCCATAAATATAACTGATTAATGAAAAGAAAATGAAAATCTGATCAAAAATAAGCAACTTATAAGCATTTTAATATCATGCTAGACAGAGAGTCGAAACAGCAAATCGTGACGTCACTTCTCTGTACGCCACATAAATTCTATTCTGACAAGTAAGGCGTGACGTCATTTATTGTTTTGTGGGAAAGGGACAGAGTTGTCTCTACCAAAAACTTTAAACGCTTAAATATCAGAACATAAATAACAGATTTAAATTATTTTTTCAATAAATAAACTATATTTATTTAAATTCTTCATCGAAGCTATTGGTTTCAACGATTTAAACATCAGTCATCTACCCTATTGTAATTAAGTCTATGATACAGACGTTACGAATCTTCACCATGCAACACAATAATTAACTATTTGACCTTTTAATCCAAATAAGCTTCCTAGTTGTCAAACATGAGATTTATTCACTTCTTAATGAAGATACACCAAACCCAGTAAAGCGACTCGTTCACTCGTTCAGAACAGGTTCTTAGTAGGCCGCTTGCGCTTTATAGCGAAAATTGTGTTTAGTTAGAGGCTATTTTACGCGCGGTTTTGCTTGGCGTGATGTTTTTTATAGGACTCATAGGCGTATACATCATCATCATCATCAGCCCGGAGACGTCCACTGCTGAACGAAGGCCTCCCTCTTAGACCGCCACATTGTACGACAACCTGCCATTTGCATCCACCGGTTGCCCGCGACTTTTAAAATGTCGTCGGTCCACCTATATATATATATATATATATATATAGTGGGAGACCTTCCTACGCTGCGTCTTCCGGTTCGCGGTCGCCACTCAAGAACCTTTCTTCCCCATCGGTTATCAGTTCTTCGACAGAGAGTTGTAGATTTAGGACATACCCAGGTCAAAAATAAGTATCTAGTACCTACTTTTTTAATAGATTTATATACCTATAAGGTAGGCTCATAGATCACACGTTTGCAAATAGGTACTACCTAGTACCTTTGCAAACGTGATACCCATAAGGAGCGGGATCGGGAGTTAGGCGTGTCAATTCGTACCAAATTCCACGTAAGGTCGATCACCACACGACTTGGTAGTTGGTACCAACCATCGTATCTGTGTCCGTAAACTGTGTCGCGACGCCGTTAGCATATTCATGAGATGCTGACACTCTCCTATCTCTGACTCACATTATCAACTAACTTACCTACAGACTACAGTGTTCTGGTATAACTAGATTTTTTCATTAGCAATGGAGCTGTCAAAACGCTAGGTTCAAGTGTTTCAAATGTTGAAATAAAGTCTTGTGTGAGTGTGATATTTCAAGATGGGGTTGCGTAGACGTCACATCACATGTAATAGTCGAGGATGTGGTCTGATTAGCACATACGTACCAGACCAGTAGGACTGGGACAGACATTATTTATGATATGGTTGTGAGCATTGAAAGTGAATTATGCGGTAAAAATAACATTAAAATAATGGTCTACCATAATTTACACAGCTGATGGTAAGCGATGGTCGGCCCGGTGGTTTGCTGTTGTTTTTTTTTTTTTAATCTATACTTTCCTATTTTTTACTTTCAAATGTATACTTTCCCGGCGAAGATAAAGTAGTAAATGGTAATATACTAGAATAGTAAACTATAACAGTGGTAGTTAATGAAAATGGTTGTAGTGATCTAGTTCTTTACTAGATCTGTGGGATTATATGAATTATATTGCAAATGCAGAATGTGCGACGCCGTAATAGGGGGTGAGGAGGGGATGGACCCTGAGATGCAAAATTGCCAATGAACGAGTCAACGGGCAAATAGGCACGCCCCCGCCCTCCTATATCCGCCTAAGGCCATGACCAAGGGCCTGATTTATGAATCGTGCGCAACGTTGCGCATGCGAAAGGAGCCGACTTTCAAACGATATTGAACCTTATTCCAAACAGTATCGTTCGAAGGTCAGCTCCTAATGCATGCGCTACGCTTGCGTACGATTTAAAAATAAGGCCCCAGAAGAGCTGCATCCGCGCCTGGGCATATCTACGTTTAGACACGTTTCCTATGGGAGTTCACCAGCTAGCCTGCTATAATTTTATTTTATTTTACATTATTAGGGAAACTAACAGACTAAAGCTTAAGTCTAAAAAAGACTTAGTTCAATGACTGGACCAATTATAATATGTTTCCGCCAGTAGAATAATAAATTAAATACATAATACATCATAAACTGCGTAGCAACAGTACGCTGTAAGTATACATAAACAACGGAATTGGAAGAGAATAATACCTATAATGTGTCAAAAAATAATGTAATTAGTGAATGAAAAAATTCAGAAGCTAAATGTGAGCGTATATCATTTACGCTAAAATGCAAAAATAGTATATGATAGGACCACGTGTCGTAGGGTACCTTTGTAGAGGCTCGGCGGCGGGTAGCCGGTGTCGGGCTGCAGGCGCACGTGCCGAGTGGCCAGGATGAAGGCGAGCGCCGCCAGCACCGCGCCGTCCAGGCACCCGATCACGGCCAGAAGGTACGCCCAGCGGACGTGGCACCGACCTGGAACCATACGAGACATATGTTAGGACAGTCGGTCATACCTGCAATCACGCGCGACTCTGGTTACAGCCGGCCAATACACTGCGAGATAGCAGAAGCAGTTTAAACCACTTCGGTTTACTTTTTTCGTCTAAAGAAAACATAACGAGTAAACCTGCTAAATTTTGAAGAAGAAAGATTAACAATCAATCAAAAACAATAGGGTAGATGACTGATGTTTAAATCCTTGAAACCAATAGCATCGATGACTGATGTTTAAATCGTTGACACCAATAGCTTCGATGAAGAATTTAAGTAAATATAGTTTGTTTATTGAAAAAAATATTTAAATCGGTTAATAATGTTCTGATATATGAGCGGTTAAAGTTTTTGTTAGAGACAACTCTGTCCCTTTCCGACAAAACAAAAAATGACGTCTCGCCTTATTTGTCAGAATAGAATTTATATGGCGTACAGAGAAGTGACGTCACGATTTGCTGTTTCGCCTCTCTGTCTAGCATGATATTAAAATGCTTATAAGTTGCTTATTTTTGATCAGATTTTTATTTTCTTTTCATTAATCAGCTATATTTATGGGCCACATTTTAATAGGACAAAAAACCAGTCATCTAGCCTATTCCAGCGGCACAAAGTGGCACTTTCCTAAGTGATCACACACGTACCTATGTTGTACTGGTCGGCAGTGGGCCCGCAGGTCTCTTGCACGGAGGTCTCGTTCCACGCCGCCGGATACACCGCCACACCAGCTATCATCGACAGCGCTGGGGACAAACCAAATTACGCGTTATTTATATAGCAATAGGAACAGCGGTTCGTTTACGATTAGACGTAGAAGGCTCTCCGCCTGATGGTAAGCGATGGTCGGCCCGGGTGGATTGCTGTTTTTTAACCGCCTTCAAAAGGAAGAGGTTCTCAATACGACTGTATTTTTATTTATTTTTTATTCTTGTCTGGCACCGACTCGAAAAATACCTGATTATAAATTGGTAAAGGTATTTTATGTATCTATCAATAATTTCGTCGATTGTATTTAATGCTCTTTGCTTTGAAGTAATTAAAATATCTACTTTTTAGTTTCAAGTTTGTACATAATATAGGTATAGTCCTGAAGTCGTTTTTTTTTCTAAAATATCATTTATGTTTATACCCGAAGAAGTTTAAAACTGTGATTGATTTCAACCTTTACGTTTTTAACAAATCAAGATCATTGCACCACTTGGACCACAGCTTGGAAGCAAAAAAGTTAACGTTTTACTTAGTACCAACAAGAAACTTTTTTGTACACAACTTCAGCATGTAGTTTTTGCCGCAAGGTATGAATGACAACATAAATAAGGAAAAAGCCAAGCGACAAGCGGTCAAATTAGCAGAAGTTATCTCAGGGCGACGAGCGCAGTGCGCGTGACGCTTAACACCAGACAAACGGCTTGCTCGTCACTTGATGAAAAAAACTTACTGCTTAAGCTTTAAAAACATAGGAAACCCAAAATGTGGAAACACTTCAATTTTTTTTTAATAAAAGTTTGGTATCATTTACTTATTATTTATTTATTTTATTGTTATAGTAAATTGTATTTTTTTTAATGATTATTGTTTGTGACTATGTGATATGACCTCTATGTCGAAATAAATTAAATTTGAATTTACGAATTCTCAGGTGAATTTTTGGTGTCAAACGTGGTCAAACGCTTTCCCATGTACCTGCGATTATATACTCATGTAGGTACCTAAACTTTTTTTTTTATTCCTTATTTTTTAGGGACTTTTAGACTATCCGTCTATGTCAGCCTCGGAGGAACTCGCTCTATAATATATATAATATAGAGCGAGTTCCTCAATATAATATATAATCAAAGATGTCAGCCCCATCGTATCCTAATATACATTAACTAATCACTTAAATATTACATTATGATGTAGTAAGTATATGCATAGATCTAAAACTACTTACATAAACCAGGGTCTCCAGATATAGTATGTGAAAAATCCCCAGATCACATTAAAATTTTCCCCAGAAAGAAACTATTTCCAAGAATTTTCCCCAAATATTTTTGGTTCGTATTTACCTTACTATATATAGTTATAGTTTTTCTTTATATCTCGGAATAACATAATATACAATGTGTCACAAAAAGGGTAATTAATACTGAATGGTATGAATGTAATCATCATTATGAACAACTTTTACCATGTGGCCAGCCATGAAATCGTGAAAAAGAAACAGCTGTTCCATCAAAAAGTTAATTGAACTTGGACAAAATTTATGGAACAGCTGATTGTTTGTTTTCCCCAAACTTTCCCCAAAAAAAAACTGTTCCCCAAAACTTTCCTCACAATTTTAATTTCCCCATTACATACCCAATCTTTTTATTTTTCCCCAAAATGGGGAAAAACCCCCAACCTGGAGACCCTGACATAACCCACGCAAAGAGTAGCAGACTCTTAAATTAACTTTAAAGTTATTTTATAGTCGGTTTCCCTTCATTAACTTAATCGTAGAGAAATTGCCATTAAGCAGGCTTTCTTCAAACGCGTCGAACCGAAGCGAGTTTCATACTTCGCTGTTCTACGGCGATTACGGCAACCGCTTGTAATCTATATTTAAGAGGGGAAAAGTGGAAACGGATATTACGGAAGTAGTTTAGACGGCGGGAAATTTGGAGCAAAAAGCTGAGGCAGCTACTAAGTCTTACATAAGTTACATAAAGGTTATCAGGGGCCGTACCATGAGCGCTAATTCCGGAACCGAATACGCTCAGCTGCCGACGCAGCGCGACTGTGAATTTTATTGCTTGGTAATAAGGTTCGCGGTCGTGCAGTGTCGGCAGCTGAACCTATTCAGTCCCGCTATAATTCATGGTACGGCCCCGTAACTTCTTTATTGTTTATGTTCTTTAAATTTATCGAATATCTTTTACGTGCCTGCGGGGCTAAAGCGGCTACTTGAGCCCCGCTATGCGGTGCGAAAGGAACCATTTCTTCCCCGCAGCTGCACTTGAAATCGTATACACACCACGGAGCAAGTAAAGAAACCTCAGAGCTCATGTTTGTCACCCTCAGGTTCTCCTCGGGAGACGTAAGATCTGAGACATCCTTTACTTTTGCTCCCTAGGTGATTAATCTACTGTATGTTCGAATTAGTATTACGGTCGTACCATATTGGAACAGCATTAACACTGATTAGTCTTCGACGTTATTCCTTTTTCTCAAACGGAAAAGAAGACATCGTTAGTGAGCGTTGTTGAAGCCAAGGTACTTTTTCGACCCAATCACAAAACGAAAGTCTGTTATTCGGTCCTGCGATGCTGAAACGGCACACTCACAGTTACAGCCACTCAGCCAGATATGGAAATGGTCTAACGAAGAGCTTTAAGATTCTCTAAGGGATCATATCGGGAACGAAGTGATTCAGTGGAACAAAGTCACCGACTTATTTCAGCATAAGTAATAGCTAGCTGAAGTAGCAGCTAATCAATGATTCTGACAATACAAGGACCAGATTGAGGCTGAACAGGGCTGATTTGCGAAAGATATATGAGAGCAAGCTGAAGTAGCAGCTAATCAATGATTCTGACAATACAAGGACCAGATTGAGGCTGAACAGGGCTGATTTGCGAAAGATATATGAGAGCAAGCTGAAGTAGCAGCTAATCAATGATTCTGACAATACAAGGACCAGATCGAGGCTGAACAGGGAAGATTTGCGAAAGATATATGAGAGCAAGTTGAAGTAGCAGCTAATCAATGATTCTGACAATACAAGGACCAGATTGAGGCTGAACAGGGAAGATTTGCGAAAGATATATGAGAGCAAGTTGAAGTAGCAGCTAATCAATGATTCTGACCATACAAAACCAGATTGAGGCTGAACAAGGAAGATTGGCGAAAAAGGGATATGATAAATATCCCTGCCCTGCGAATGATAATAATTACGAAGAGTGATTGGAAGCAAAAGGCTCACTCACTGATGTGACTTGGACTATGCCAGCAATAACTACCCACGGTGTCAATGATTACGATTACGCGCTAATATTCCACAGACCAAAGTTCCTAGGAAGTTACGTCCCCAATTTGAGCATATTTCCACCATTTAGTCTCATCCTTGAAGCTAGAACAATGGAGCTGTAGACAATGCAATGTTCCCACGTGGAGCTACCATTAGTTAAGTATGTAATTTTCTAAATACATACTTAGAATATTTAGGTTAGGCAATAGAAACCACGCAATGTAATTTGACATTGTAACATTTTGATATTAAAGTAAAACAAAGAAAACAAAGATAGTACATTTAGATGATGATGATTTTCCTGATAACCGATGTTTACCATCGGTTATCAGGAAGGTTCTGGAGTAGCGACCACGATTGGGTCAATTCAAAGAATTTGCAAAACGCGCTACGCCTGTGAGACTCCGTCCCCAGTTTAAAGTACATACAGTTTTAATTTTAGGTACATAATGTATTTTCTATTTAAAGTGTGGCGTTCGGTTTCCGAACGACACTTAATTATTATCTGTGGCAACACTGGACGTCAGTCCAGTCAGAGAGACGTTTTTCGCGCTACTATCAAGCAACCTTTATAGCAAGAATTACCTACTTATGTTTTAGATTGGTGTTTATTTACCCACCGCCGCCACCTCAATGCACTCCTTGCCGCCAAAACTGAACTTGACATTGTATTTGACAACTGGAAGACCCTTGTTGTAGCCTTCCAGACATATTGTGAAAGTTTAACTGACCAGTGGGATCGATGTAATAAGATTAACTCTGTCTGACTCTGATGACTTTTAGCTTGCTTTGTGTTTCTGACATTTAAATGAATTTTGACATGTTAATTTTTAAATTTTAATTTCTTACTTTTATTATTATTATTTTTTGATTGAACTGTTTTTGTATTGTATTCCCTTATTATTATTATTTAACTTTTTTGTATATTATAATTTTTGTGAGATTCTAATGTAATTGGCCTGACTGTGTTTAATCTCAATAAATACAATTTAATTTAATTTTACAGAAGAAGCTTGCCTTTTATTTACCCTTTAATAATAGATATACCTACTTACATGTAAAAATAGATGTACATTATATACAAATTTAAGTAAGAAAGAAAAAACGAAGAAGAATAGAAGAAGATGAAGAGATGTGATGATGATGAAGAGTCATTCAGATTCAATACCGTTTTTCGGCAGACACTCTTCGTATTTTTTTCTTTCTTTCAATCATTTGAGTACGTTTTTAGGCAGTTGTAAATGCCAGCCAGGGGTCATAGAACTTCCTCATTGGTAAGTTTTTACAAAATAGCCCATTTTGTACAGTATTTGTTCTGTTCTATCGGTTCAAATAAATAAGTTTAATTTCGTCACGCGGCTCCGTTCTCGAGGCCTAGGCTGAAAATGTTAGGAATCTTCCGTTCTTCTTTCTGTCTTTAAATTATACCAAACTGCATGATTTGATATTCACCTGTACCTGGGTAATCCTAAAACTGCATCCAGAACCACCGGAGGACGGACAGCAGCGTCCTCTCGGTTAACGGTGGTTAGCATTCTGCGATCCCCAAGCCACCTGCCAAGCCCCACGCTTATTACGGCAACCCCCCTTCGTCAAACAGTGGACGCCTTCTGGCTGATGATGATGATGCATGAATTTTATAATAAAATTCTTGTTTTTCACACGAAGCTCACTGGAGCGGGTAATGATACCCAGCAGTCGTTTCATAACGCACCAGTAATGTGATGCTTAGCTCTCGTAATAGGTTATTATCATAATGGACAGCCCAGTTTTTAATTATGATGTCATAAGTTACGGGATTCGTTCGTGTACAGGCGGCTAAGCCTAAATTCATACTGCATTGTACTGCCCGTTTTTAGCAGTAGGTATAAGTACGTTTTATCGATCTGGGTATGTCCTAAAACTGCATCCAGAACCACCGGAGGACGGGCAGCAGCGTTCTCTCGGTTAACGGTGGTGAGCATTCTGTGATCCCCGAGCCGCCTGCCAAGCGTGGGGATTATGGCTACACCTCTCTAGCCTTCGTCCAGAAGCATGGTGGTACTACAAATGAAGAAGCCATTGGCGATAATCTGCGCACAATTTTCTGCTACATTTTGCGGGGGATGAGGTAGACACGTAAGGCAAAGCAAATCTTTAAGCCAGTCCGCACATGCATTCGGCACGGCTTCTGTCAGGCACCGGTCCGGCGCCGTACGACCGTAACACACTGCGCACAATTAACTGGTGCGAGCGAGACGGGCGTCTCGAGAAATTTCTTACGGTGTGCGGGACCTAGTACAAAATGTATGCACGGAGCGCCTTCGGGCGAAACCTGACGGTTTTTCTTACGGTTTTTCTCGTCGTATGCGCCCGGCCTAACACATTCGTGTTTGTATGAACGCACACTAAAATAAATTCACAACACATACAAAGGGTATATGCGGTCACTGACCATATACCTCTTGGCAGAGGGGTATGCCTTGGGCTGCCATTGATGATGAATTAGGCTATCTACCACATTTTAAATCCAAACGAAAAGGTTCGAATTTTGGAGAAAAATACGGGAAACCCTTTTTTTACTCATAGACATAGGCGCAAAATGCCTATAAAGCAAACTTTACTTTACCCCCGAGATATAGAACAATGGCCTTTGCGCCTGTGCGCGACTAGGCTTAGAACACAGAATAAATAAATAGTACTACCTACGTCTTAAAAAGTCCAGGGCCCTGTTTTATAAAGCTACAAGTACAAGCTTACCATCTTGTACCAGTAACTACAAGTTACCTGTTACAGGTTTATGTTTTTAACTTATACAAGTGCTTGTACTTGTAGTTTGTACACTGGTTGTCTTTCTTGTAGCTTTAGAACACGCCGTATACTCAATATTTTTTTGACGGTGCTGTCAGTTTTTCACTACAAGTACAAGACTTGTAGCTTTATAAAACAGGGCCCAGGCATCTGTGTGTGTATGCTGACATCTACTAAAGACAATCATAAAAAGTCGACAATCGAACTCGCTGGTTAAAATTCCACTGTAAGATATTTTTTTAAATCTAACTCAGGTCATGTTAATGAATCCATTAAAACGACAACGATCTCAAGCCCAAGCTATCATTACCGGCCATTTATTTGGAGTATGTGAGAGTAATGGACTTCCTCATTACGTCAATTTTGGCGTTAGGTAACGTATCTTTGTTTTATTTTCATCTGACGAAATGTAATGACGATCATTGCTAAATGATTCATCATTATCTACTTTAATAGGTATTAACAATCTTAAGTATGTTTTTAAAGGTTAAACAGGAAGAAAAATTATGACCTCTGGCAGGACTCGAACCTGCATACGAGCAGTCTCTATGGGTTTCCGTCCCAACTGTTTTGCCAATTAAGCTACAGAAGTCTCTGCCTTAGATGCCAAATTTCCCAACCTGTTATAAGCTACCAACTAGAGCTTTGGTGGCGCCATCTGTAAATTTTCAAGTAAAGTGTGTAAGTATAAGTGTTTTTTTTTTAATTTTATTAAAATAAAATTTTGTTGTTGTTTTTTTTGTTTGTTCCCGTTTAAGCTTTAAAAACATAGAAATACCATAAGCGTGGAATCACTTCATACAAAAATATTAACAATCTTGTTTTTATCCGCTGAATTTATCTTAAGTTTATCGTTTTTTGTTTTGATTGGACAAATAAGCGCATGGAAGTTGTTTACGACTTCAATTCACGGATAGGTACATATTATACAGCCATGAATTTTGTGATTCATGGTATAAATGGCCACCTCGACTGAAATTAATTGGCCAGTGAGGTCGATAAGCCATTTTATTTTTAGAAGTAAACACGACCGTACGCACAAATAGGCTAGATGACTGGTTATTTTTTATTTTCCTATTAAAATTTGGCTCATAAATATAACTGATTACTGAAAAGAAAATGAAAATCTGATCAAAAGTAAGCAACTTATAAGCATTTTAATATCATGCTAGAGAGAGGAAAATCGTGACGTCACTTCTCTGTACGCCATATAAATTCTATTCTGACAAGTAAGGCGTGACGTCATTTTTTGTGTTGTGGGAAACGGACAGAGTTGTCTAACAAAAACTTTAAACGCTCATATATCAGAACATTATTAACCGATTTAAATAATTTTTTCAATAAACATACTATATTTACTTAAATTCTTCATCAAAGCTATTGGTTTCAACGATGTAAACATCAGTCATCTACCCTATTACAGTCAGACGGATAAAATGTGTATACCTACACCAAAATAACAATATTTCAAGCAATTAAAATAATACAATAAATCTCGTCGGTCTAAATCTAAGTTATCAAAGATAAATAAATATAATACTATGAAACAATACTGGCCAATGCGATAAGTCGTAAAAAACAGCTGAATAAAAACAACACACAACTTTTTTCTGCATTGTACAATCCTTTTTTTATGAGGGAAACCAACAAAACTATTGAAAACATAGGATTTTGATTCACATACGAATTTTAGGAGCTTAATTATTTGAAAGTGAATGAAACGTTATTCCAAACCATAACTTTAATGAATAAATTCTGGCTATAACGGACGCGATCCTAAGAAGTATGGCTTTCGCTTTTCAGTGGGCGCGATAGTGATATAGCTTCGATGATAAAGGCAGTGCCTATATCATCGAAGCCTTTGCCTTTAAGGCACAGTAAATATTGTTACGAAGCACGTTTAAGTAGTAGACCTTTTATCTTTATGTGTAATGTAATGTAATTTGTGATACAAAGTCACAACATACGATCTAAATGTTTCAAAACGCAAGTTAGATGATGCGTGATGCCACGAATGTCAGTTGTTTAGAGCTAGTTCACGATTTTATTTACCCTAATGTGGAAACGTTTGTCAAACTCTGGGAAATTTACCAACCATATTATAGGTACCTACTTAGATACATCTACGTAGGTTGATATTATTATCTATGTGGATGTCTGGTTGTATCCAACCTAACCTAACCTAATTTCAGTTAACAATGAATCTGAATAAGAAGTCCTTTTCGGGCCTTGTCCTTAGATTTCATCCACCCGCAGGAAATATAGGTAGTCTTCGCCAATTTCAGGCAGCGTTATGTGAACGTTAAGTACAATCTGAGCTTAGTTGATAGGTAATTGTGCAATATAATTGCATTAGCGCAATTCAGCTCAAGATTGAAATTTGATACTGCAACAGGAGCAAAAAAGCGGCTCATACTTATTTACCAGGCGAGCGACTTATTGGTTAAAAGAGAGTCATTTCCTTACACAGTACCTATCGCAGCACCTAAAATCATACTGATGATGATTCCTATCATCAGGAAGGAAAACTTCTTGTAATCCCGTGCTGCGTTCTTTAGAGGTGATAAAAACTCCAGTCCACTTTAGCCTGCATCTTTGGCGTCGATTTCTGTTCCCCGGTTTACTGACCGTTTTTCCTTCGCCAACGTTCGACATGAATTTTTATCGCGCTTTCGACTATTTGCCATCTTCAAGTGTTTCAAATCTGTTTAAAGGTTTTATTTTGGAGTGAAGTTAGCGAAAGGTAACGCGGCAATGATGAGTTTAGAGTGAAATATAGAATCTATTCAATAGATCATAGACGAACATTTTCTGTTTATTGCCTGGACCTGATCGTTCTGACCTAGCCTAGATTGACCCATAGATTTTCTATTCTGTGGAGTAGGCAGATACAAGCTCATTAAAATGATATTCATTACCAGTAAGCTCATCTCAATATCATTACGGTCGATAGGTACGACGATGATAAACACGCCTGCCCTAAAACCGAAACTATAAAGCTCTAGAAGACAAAGATACATTATTTTACAAGTATAAGTTACCCAACACATTATCCATTTTCTCAAATTTTCTATTCATTTCATATAGAAGCTGTACAATGATGTTATCGGACAATCAGACTTACATCACGTTCCCACAAGTATCTGGGTTGCGATGGGCCAACCATTCGAGTTTATTTTACGAAACTTGTCTATTCATACATATTTTTCAAATTAGAATAATTACGTGTGAAGATGTGAAATGGTCTAGAGATAGACCACACATTATTATGAATACAAGTTTATTTATAAGTGCGACGCGAATGTGTTTATTCCTAGCAAGGCACGCTTTCCATTTCAAACTTCCGACTGATTTAGACGCATACCTTTCAGGATGTCCTATTCATATTGTTTTCCGATCTCCAATCCAGCCACGTATACTGAATCCAATTTGAAAGGCTTCAATTCGGAACCTACTCCAACTCCAATCGTGTGGGTTTCTGCAGAAAACCGGGACTGGACGCGTTTACTTTAGCGGTTATCGGTGTGGTGAGATAAAACTAGAATAATTCAGCGTGCCGATCTGAACCACAGAGTAGAGTGTAGAATTTAATCGCAGCGTTTCTCAGCTGGAACCCTCCAAATATGGATTAGCTACTTCTTCGTTTGGGAAATCGGTGTTTGGATAACAGACCACGCAGCAGATGGGCGAGAACCTGGGAAGTTTGCTACCATCTTTTGAAACAACTTATTCAAAACAACCAATTTTATTCAACGTTCAAAAATGTACCTTTTACGCGTTTGAAAACTCTTCCGGAGTAGGCATAAAGGCTCGCACCCTAGCACATCTATCCTGGTTTATGAGCAAACTCTTCCTCTTACAAGCGATTTCTTTCTCCAGATCTCCTCTATACTTAATCAGCTCAGCTCTGACAGCTTCTGCTTTCCGTAACTTACCGTTGAATGATTCTTGAGTCTCTGTTACATACTTAGCTTCTGCCATAAGTCCATATTGAGCCTCATCGCGACAGTTTTCTACGCCTGGTCTATCGTAGTTTCTCGTATGCAATCTAGTGCTAACCAGCTTGCCTCGTAGATCAATATCTCTTAATGATTCTTTTAAATAGTCTATCAAATTCTCAACGTCCGCTGTTGTTTGCAAATTGTCCTTTAAGGTCTCTTCTAGTTTGTCGCACATTTCCTTTGTGGCAGCATTAGCTTCCCCCATAGCCATGTTTGTTCTTTCTGCTTGAAGCTTCATATCCTGACTTCCTTTTAAGATCGTGGTAATCATATCACCTCTCAGATTCTCAGACTTTTTTCTAACATCATCGCAGTTCCTTATGCTTTCTCTACAGAAATGCTCCCAGTACTCTAGAGAAGTGCTGTTATCTGTCCATCTTGCCACTCCTGGATGGAACAGGATCAGGTTAGATTCGTTAGTAAGACTCAAATTGATTTTATCATTTTTCAATGATACCATTTTATCGCTCCAATCTGATTCGATTGCTGATTTAGCAGCTCTGTTCTCTAACATTTGCTGCTCAACTTTGGCTAGAGTTACCATGAAGACTCTTCTTATTTCTCCCACGATTGCAACTTCTTTGATCAACTCCTGTTCAGCATCATCTCTCACTAAATCTGGTTCTAGCCTGTTAGTACGCAATTCTAAGCATTCTCTCGAGATCGCTTCAGGCAACATCAGAATTTTGCAAGCACTTTTTAATTTCGCTCTGTTTTCGTCTAATTTTATAAGTTCATTAGCAATCGCATCTACAGCCTGCTGTGCTTTCTTTTTCCATTGACTTAAGTCTTTAATCTTCTGACCCAGCTTATTATTAGAATCATTTACTTTATTATTCATGCCTGTGTACGCATCAGCAATCTCCTTTTTAAACTGTTTGTCTAAAGCTTTTGCTCTGTCCGTGGCTATAGGTGTTAGGATATATTGGTTGTTCTTTCTCCATTCTCCTGTGCTATAGCGGGTGATAGAATATTTATCGACGACGGGTCGGACTCCCGTCATTCCAGCTATGGGGGTCCAATCCAGGTGGCCGGAAGCCCAGGGTCCTATGGGGCCCATGCCTAGAATATCCCCGCTAGTGCTGTCGGTAGGTTGGGGTAGATAAAGCGGGGGAGCTCCAGGTGGATATACCTTTTTCTCTCTTGAAACAATAAGGCCGGGGACAAAAGGTGATGCATGAGGATTCTCAATTGCCCTGCCCGCCCCAGCCTCTTGGTATGCAGCCTTCATCACCGATTTTTTTTGCCCGGTCGGGCAAATGTTTGGACATGTTAACAAGCTCGGGTCATTGGCATCCATTGTAACGGGAATTTGAGTTGATTCTTGTAACTAAGACGTAATTAAATAAAACTTAAAACTAAGAGCATGCCAAAAGGCAAAATAAACATTAAGAAATTAATGTTTTATGACATGACATTTCTATCTGACATTTTGTTTTTGAGTTTATTTTTAATAGCATTCAAAGGTTGGCTAAAGTTTACAAGAAGTTTTTGTTTCCACGAATAGTAATTTCACGGATAACAATGATAAAACTCAGAAAGAAAGCCTTCCCACATTAACAAGATACAGCGGCCCGATGCAATTCCTTATGTTTTCTGCATTTTTCTGAAATCTGTATTCGTCTTCTCTTCATGTTACATTACAATACAATAGATCCTATAACACACTACAGAGTTACAGACGTTACTTTGTATGTCAAACACAAATCGATACAACCGATGCAAAGCTTGGAGGGCTTGGATTGGCTTGGCTTTCACTGGTTCAATGTCATCATCATCAGCCCGGAGACGTCCACTGCTGCACGAAGGTCTCCCCCTTAGACCGCCACACTGTACGACAACCTGCCATTTTCATCCACCGGTTGCCGCAACTTTTACAATGTCGCCGGTCCACCTAGTGGGAGGCCTTCCTACGCTTCGTCTTTCGGTTCGCGGTCGCCACTCAAGAACCTTTCTTGCCATCGGTTGTCAGTTCTTCGAGCGATGTGGCCTGCCCATTATTATTGAAAACCAATCGCCAATTGTTATTAATGCATTCATAATATTAGTTTCACTTCTGCATACAAGTGACGCTAAAGTGCATTATAACTAACAAACTAGCTACCTATCTTGGAAGTAGATTTAAAATGTTTTTCTTACGACTTGATAATTTGTAGACTTGGTTCTGAAGACAATTCAAACATTCGAGATAAGATGATCTAAGGAACTTTGAGGTGGATAATGGTACTCTTCAATCGCTAATGCTGATAACCCCCTCAAGTTTCACTCATTTGTTTTGTTTTGACGAGCGAGACCCGGTCAAATAAATACATTGCAGTGACATGATTTTTCGCGTTCCCACAAAAAACATTACGGCACACCAATGATATTATATAATTATATAAGGATAATATGTCATATCGCGCCTTCAAATGGCCCCGTGAAAACGGCCCCAGGGCAGTCCCTTTCCGTTTGCCGTTTTCACGGGGCCATTTGAGACAGTTCTCGCTTGTCTGCGCTCACTAAGCGTGACGCGCGCTATCCCTTTTGCTCTCATAAAAGTGCTATCTTCTTTCGAACTCCGGCGCAACTCGTAAACATGACGGCACGGGGGTCATTTTCAAACGTTGTTTTATTACGCGATGGCGCATCTTTCGTAATCTTTTCGGTACACAAAGAAAATTGTATACTCGCCATGGACCTCTATTACGGCCATATCAATGACAAAGTACAGAGTACGAATAGAGCTATAAACTCGTAATGAGCAGACGACTTTGCTTATATTGAGGAGATCATTGCTTGTGGTACAGTACATACTGCTCTTAGAAAATTTAACTGCTGATACCGCTGATAAAGGACACTATAGTACCTACAATGTACACTACGTGAAAGTTGACTTTTTAAGTTTTTCTAGACTTTGATACAGGCATAGGAGGACCTTTTGGCCAAGTAAGTGTGCTCAAGGAGATTTGAGTTCCACCCCGAGGCCACGTATGAATGGGAAATGTAATAAGCTAAACGAATTACCACTAATTAGATTACGTATTTATAACGGGAAGATGTTATCGGAGCCGCAGCTACCATGGGATGGGAGCAAACCTCGCAAAGGTCGACGGTAGGTGCAGACATTGTTCGCACTGTGTGGGTACTATTGTAGTACCTACATTATAATATTCTGTGCCGTGGGAGACAGTAGTAGGTACTTTGGTAGTACGGTACATCCAATGGTACTTGCTATTGATAAGGTTCAACATTTCGCTCATGCATGGCGAGAATTCTCAAAGAATTTGTGTCCTTACAGCTTGGCCGAGGAAGGTTAGAAAAGAATAATAATTCTAGTTGAAAATTAAAAGCTATAAACGAATAGGTATTTGGATTCTATGAAATTAGCTAATGCTTTTCTTAGTTATGGCTACGTCGTAAAATCTCGTATAATAGAACGATAGAAGATGATTGCGCTATATCTGTAAAATTACCCATTAACACGTCGATTGCCTGATTACAAACTGTATATCTACCACATCGAGTATTTTACCAAATGTCATAAGCACTATATTGTGTAATATCTTCTTAGACGTGATATTCGAAACAATGTTGTAAGTGAAAGGTTGTGATGCGATGTGGTTATATTTAGCCGTCGGTTATGAGACGTGCAAAATGTAGGTAATCCTTCATAAATTATACAAGGAAAGTGTTCGAACATGGTTAGGAAGAGATCTTAGGTTAGATTATTGCATCAATCAGCAAGCCTTCGATGGCCAATTGGGCGATGTTCCACTACGTTGGCTTAGTTCATGTTGATGCATTCACATAATGTTTATCTTCACCGAAAAGACGGTGGTAAGAAAATACGTACTGACATAAACTCCAAAAAGCACATTGAATTTCTTCTCGAGGCCCCATAGCACGCGCCGAGGACTAATTGGTCTTTTCTCGCGCGGGAAAGTGATAAAGCTAGAATATGGATAGGCCTATCTCGTTAACGCGGGGAAAAAAAGAGTGGATATATGTTTATCACTGCTCGCGTGCTAGGCGGGCAGATATACGCGACATTGTTAAGAGGCGCAACTGGTGCTTTATCTGCCTCCATCCCCATTTTGTACGCGACTGCCCGCAACCACGTGCATGTGGGAGTTGTGGGGGGAAGCAGCGCGCAGGTTTCTTCACTTTCCTTCACCGAAATGTCAGTAATGTCTTTTTTTTATACGGTTCCGGTCCCGGGGTCGAAACTACGACCTCACGATACAGAGGCACATCTTATTCGTATTGGCTACCACCCCTCATGAACTGATAGAGGGAACTTTAATTACATTATCTTTGCGTAAAGGTGATGTGAAGATCGAAGGCAAGCATGCGACTTGCTTATCGCGTCTTTTTTCTGGTAAATAATAATGAGAGGAGCGACACGCTCTCCTGATGGTAAGATAAATCGCCTGCCCTTAAACGTAGTGTTTCAATCCTCTTAGGCCTGCCCATGATATGTGAAAGTACCTAAATGCGCCTGACTCTTGAGTACTTAGTAGGTAAGTAATATTATTTCATTACTTAGCCACTGTATTTAAAAAATGTATCTATCAGTCATAGAGGTAATGCTATCAGTTGTAAAAATCATGAGTTTATTCAAATATAAAAGTGTGTAGTGTTTATACTGACACAAGAAATCAACAAGTCTACATTGTGGTAAATACCTATGACATAAACTAGCAAATTTATTCTAATAGAGAAGCGCATCTAAAATCTAAATGCTAATCATCTGACATAATCAAGTCGTAGCGTTTAGTTGTTTAATAAACATTAAACCCCGAGAGGCAATTTCCATATTAGTGTCCAGCTAATTCAGATGCAGATGGGTAATGAGATCTGACCATTCCGCATCTCTCTCTGTCGATATTCAAAGTCTTCCGCTTGGCCGCAATAGAAGCTTCTAGCTCTATCCTCTTCTTCATAAGGTCACTTCTTATCCTCTCTGCGTTTTTCAACTGCCCAAGCAAAGAGCTTACAGTTTCATGGATTTTTTTCACCTCTTCGATAAGCCCCAAATGAGGTTGGTCGCGAACGCTTTCGCCGTGAGGTCTCCAGTTGTTTCTATTGTCAAGCCTCGTCTGCGCCAGTTTCATAGCCGCATCCATATTTTGAACGGCTGCTTGCAAATTGTCGATCAAATTTTCCGTATCAGCCAATTTCTGGAGGTTGCTGAGCAACAATTCTTCGAATTTAGTGCAAAGCTCGGTCGTTATAGCTACGGTTTCAGCCAATGCCATGTCAGTTCTATCAGCTTGTGTGCGAAGTTTTCTGCCACCATTCACTAGGATCGCGTTTAGACTTCCGCGTAAATCGGCAGATTTTTGTCTTGCCGCTTCGACGTTTTGCACGTTTTCTCTGCAGAAAAACTCCCAATACTCCAAAGGTGCTGAATATTCGCCGAACCTTGTTGCGCCTGGTCTGAACAAGATTGTGTTCGACTTGGTGTTCAAGCTCAGATTGATGGACTCTGTATTGTAAGCCATAGTTTTGTCGCACCAGTCGTATTCAATTTTATGTTTTGCTGCTTTATTAATAGCCATTTGAGCTTCAATTTCATCAAGAGTAGTCTTTAGCTTAGCTCTTACTTCGCCTACTAAATTCATCTCTTTGATCAGCTCCTGCTCTGCTAAGTCAGCTACTAAATCTGGTTCAAATCTATTCGACCGCAAGTCTAAGCATTCTTTTGAGATGGATTCTGGAAGCATCAGAGTCCTAGATGCTCCTTTCAATCGCTGCCTTTCAATTTCTAGCAGTTCTACTTCTTCAGTTATTGCTTTACAAGCTTTTTCTACTTCGATTTTCCATCTGAAAATGTCTCGCGCTTTCTGTTTCAATCGCTTATTATTTTCAGATTGTTGTTTGTCTATATTTCCGAAAGCTTGCATCATTGAAGTCTTAGCGTTGTAGTCTATGATGTTAGACTCGTTTATGACTTCAGGATCTAAGCAGTGCTCATTATACTTCCTCCATTCACTAAGGGAGTATCTGCTAATGGAGTATTTATTGACCCTGGGTCTAGTGCCGGTCCAGGCACTTAAGGGGGTCCAGTCTACTTTACCATCTGGGCCAGGTTTAAGACCAGGGAGGTATTCTTCCCCTGATGGAGGAGGCCGGTTGTCAGGTTCTTCAGGGGGTGGCTGCGGAAGCTGCTGTGGAGCAACATCAATACGAGCTTTAGCTTCCTCTGCTTCTTTCATCTCATCTTGAACTTGCTCGGGGGTTTTGGCCGCCTTTTTGAACGCTCCGATATTGTCGCAGATTTTTGGACAGTGATCGGGTTCCGGGAATGATGTCGCCATTGTGATTTAGTGCACAAAATATAAAATAACCAATGAAAATAACAGTGCTTACAAAACGAGATTTTTAAATATCAGACTTTACTTTGACATAAAACAAAGTTAGGTAAAATATTTAGAGTTTCAAATGAAGTTTGTATTCGGTTACGAAAAAAGTTTTGTTTGTCTTACTTATCTATTTCGTATGTTAGGTAGGTACTTGGAGGATCTAGCTCTCGTTAGGTACCTACAACTACATAAGGTTTTGCAACCATATTAAGTACCTACTGCCATTTATTATATCGGATAGGTAGGTTCTTAGCTTGATAAATTGTAGGTCCTGGTTGTATGTTTTCATCGGGGACCGCGGAAGTTATACATGATTTGGGGGCAAATTTCTTTGTTCACCCCCTTCCTTTCTACGGCCCCGGCTTCCTCCAGAAACTTTACTGCTGTTATAAGGCGAAACAGAGATGCTAGATGCTAGATCAATTAAATTATCAGTCAAATATCTGCATTATTCTTACGTACAAGCGTTTTTTCATTTAAAAATAAAGCCGTCAAGTCAGACTCGTACTTGAGACTCGGACAACGAGGGTCCCGTATCACCACAAGTACTAGATATTCCGCGATAGTAACGAATATTCTGTGAACATTTCAACCGGCTATCTATTACGATTCACGAGATTATAGGTCAGTAAATATCAGAAAGACAGATGGATAGAGAGACAGACACGTTAGGCGGCTTAAATACAAAGGTACAGTTGAATTCTCTTTGGATACGGAACCCTAAAAGAATTCCCACTTCGTTCAATACGCCAACTGCGAAATTTCAACAAAATGTGTGGTGAAAACTCAAACATTATATATTTTCTTGTTGTTTTCAAAACTCCGTATTAGCTCAAAGTAATGTCGCCACAAACTAACACTAGGGTCTGTGACTATGCAGTAGGGTATGATTTGGGGACTTCACTGTGACTGTATTTAATGATTTATTTTTGATATGCTATCAATAACTTGAAAATGTAATGCTTGTTAGACTGATAGAATACACAAAGTGCGATGCCAAAAATTAAGAAAGAAAAAGAAGGACACTCATACCTACTTGGGAAAAGGTACATTGGGCTAAGAAAAGGTTAAAAACTAAAGAGAAACTCTTTTCTTCTAAAGAGTTAAATTTGTACAGCCCTACAAACTTATTTTGTACTATTGGTAAAATGGAAGTTTTAAAAGAAGTTAAATAGGACCAGCGGGGCTATCATGTAACTTTTCGGGATCGCGATTCGGATACGAGTTGTCAAAAATAGACACTTGTCACTGTCACTGCCAAAACTCATTTGACCCTGCAGGGTAGGATGAAACGCCAAAACACCGACGGATTTGCTTAACTTAATTAAGGAAATCAATGCATTCGTTCGATAACGATAGCGAGAGAAATCGTTCCGTGATACTGTGAAGCTGTGACAGTGACAAGTAACATTTATGACAAATCGCGATCCGAATCGCGATCCCGAACAGTTACATGATTAGGCTGCTGCACCCTTATCATTGACGTTCGCGATTCTGATTGCGACCATGCGAAGGCGGGAGGGTGCATGGTGCGAGTAAGTTGGTACGAGCGGGATGGCATGCTATCGCAATCAGAATCACGAACGTCCATGATAAGGGTGCTGTTAGTTTGCGATGGCGGCTCGCACGCTTATCTGTATAGGTGAGTTAGACTGACTATATGCAGAAGCCGGTTGCCATGGGATGGGCCTAAAAACGACGAACCAAACGTTTGCGAGTTTTAAACAGCCGGCAACGCCAAACGCTAGTTATTTTTTTGGGGACTAAAGAAACAAACAAATTAACTATTTAAGTTTTGACTCGAGAAATGACAATATATCTACAAATTATCAAATTTTTTTTCCGATAACTACTGTTATAAGACCTTGCTCCTTACCAAATTTCATGAGTCTAGATCAACGGGAAATACCTTGTGAATTTTGATTTAGTTCACTCTAAAAAAACTCGAAAAATAGCCGTATTTTTTTATTGCGTGTGTATTTAGGTACCAGCCTGATTTTTTTACAGCACCAAAGGACCGTGGACTTACGTTTTCGTTTTATGTTTTTACTTTATTTCGTTTACGTTGTCTTGTGTACAAAATGTGTTTTTTTTTACAAATAAAATATTGTCTATATTGTCTATATGATATTTCAACTTTCAACTTTCAACTTTCAACTGGTAGTACTACCAGTGCTATCTTGCTATCCTTGTATCCTTCACAGAGCTTTGTTTTTTAGGGTTCCGTACCTCAAAAGGAAAAAAGGAACCCTTCTATCACTCCGTTGTCCGTCTGTCCGTCTGTCTGTCTATCTGTCTGTCTGTCGAGACCATTTTTCTCTGGAACGCGTGGAGATATTAAGTTGAAATTCTTCTTCTTCCCTTTGATTTTAGAGGGGGCGTTTGGCCCCTTTTCGCCCCACTTCCGCGGCCGTTGGTTTTAATCTAGATATTTGGTTGCAAATTAAAGTCTTCGTAACAGCGGTTCTCAGGCTATTTTAACACTAGCTATATAGTAGACATGTACAATATCGCGTTTGTTTTTGTGTCCTACCTTTAAACGGTTTCACTGACCAGCGAACAACTTTCTAAGCGCTTTTACAACGATTACTCCTATTTTCACATCCCACGAACGCACGAAAGAGCGTTTATGATAAGCTAGAAGGTGGCTTGAGAATATTTATATTTGGCTATAGAGTATAGCTTTTGAATAAAAATTTGTTTTTCGCGCTTTTTTTGGTGTAATTTTTTCCCCACAAACCGTTCCGTTTTTGGGGGTCGATCGGGGAAAGTGAAGTAAACTGGCAAATTAGTTTACATAAATGTTAGGACAGTAACAAGAATGCTGGGCAAGTACCGAAGGCAGACAGTCAAGGGCAGCCTTCCCGGAGTTAAATCCATGATACTACCGAAGGCTGCTGAAACTCAAACGCGACAAACTCCGACGATTAGTTGGAGTGGTTGCCGGACACTGCTCATTAAACAAACATCTTTTTAACATTGGGGTTACAGACAGCACTCTATGCTGAGGATGAATGGGGGCAGAAGAAACGGCCGCGCATATGCTGCTTGAATGCAGCGGCGTGGCACACCAACGTACAACGCTCCAGGAGGACTGAGCCGGCATCAGCGAGCTGCTGGCCTTCATCGGAGACACCGGGTGGATGGACTAGCTGCACCGGGACTACGCACCGAGAGCCCATTAGGAGAATGTCGTGGAAAGAGCCCGCGCACCAAGTACCAAGTAAGACAGTAATATTGTTTATTTAAACTTGCGTTTGCCTGCCATGTCGTCTGATGTTAAACGAAGATGCAGTCTACGAGACTACTATTCCAGATAATAACTGGAGTTGTTAAGAAAACCGATATAACCTGACAAACTAAAGCATTTGCATTTTCAAATATGGGCTTCACAATGATACTTCGACTATTGTTAGAACAAAAATCTTCTAGTGCAGTGGTAATTGGTAGGTAATAGAAATGTATGCATGTAGTAGAGAAAGCTGTTAATTGTAGAGGTCTTCTTTGCACCCAATTTGTTGGAATGAATGGGTGCTTCAAACAATTCACATGAAAAAATGACTGTTCAATTAGCATAATTTTGGGTTTAACTATTTATATCTCAATAAAAAATAAAAAACACTTCAACATTATTTATAAATCTAATCGATTTGATTACTTCTGTTAATAAGCGCGCTGTTAAATAGATTTTGCATTCTATTTTTCGCTCTACTTTCGATTTAAAACCATCACAAAATAGCGTAACATTGAAATCTGTTGTCATTACATCACAATTAACTTTTACTTTTTAAGCTGGACAGTGATCAAAATTAGCTTTACGTGCGTGCAATATTTCAGACGTTACTTATATCAGTGGCTAATCTCTAGTTTGGCAATGGCAACTATTAGATAGTCGTTACCGTTATTATTGCTTATTGCAATTGATATCTCAATTTTAATCATTGTAATTTGATTTAACTTTTTTTGTTTCGTTAGCTGGCTTGTCTATTTCGTGTAACATGATTGTGTATATTTTATATAAGAATACATTAATTATCGCAAGAGCTGTATAGTTTTATGACATAATTATTAAAGGTTCAAACTTTTTATATTAGTAATGTAAAATAATAGGTGTAGTAAGTATTATAAGTATGTATTAACGATTAAAATATTGTATATAAGTATTCTATAAGCTATCTAGTTTCCATAATACAAGCTTTGCTTAGTATGGGACTAGATGGCGCTGTGTGTAAAATGACCCACAATATTTATTTATTTATTTTTGACGATAATAAAGTTACGTCTCAATTAGATAACTTTGAAATATAAATTATACGTAACTATAGATAAAGAGCAGATTAAAAAAAAATAAGCAATAAATATAAATTAGTAGTAGCTAAATAATTCTAGGTACCTTTACGAAAATAAATTGTAAGCCAAAGAAGTAGGCCCATTGAAATCTATACCAACTTTCCATACTTAGCAAAACCTCTTTCTTGTACAAATTAACACGTAAATCTCAGCAGTTCACTCGGTAAGAAACGTTGAGCCGTATACAGTCGTAACAGAGTTCATAGAGTGCTAAGAAATTTGTGAATTGTATTTTTTTGCCGGTCAAGTAGCGGTAGTGAACTCACGAGTGGTGATGAGGTCAGAGAAACATGGGGCTTCACTGTAATCGCACTATTATGTTAAGACTGGCCGTTGCGCGGGCGAATAGCTGTTTATAATGCTGTTATGCATTTTTGCTGAGTGCATAAACACGCTTTCTAAATAGCTACCTCGAATAACGAGTTTTCAACAAAAAAAATATTTGAATGATTTTGTTTAATTATATAATATGCTGCGTAGATTGAATCAAGTAAGTATGTATTCATGATATTTCTTGTTGTGAATATCGTTAACAAAGCAATGGTACTGAACATACTGTAGGTCAACTGTAGGTACAGTCCAAGGATGCTACGGATGATTCTAACAATTTGTTGTAGATGGCTACTTTAAATATGCTGAAGTTCAATGGTTTCTTTTCGTGCCTATATCAATTAGAAACGAGTAGAACTTGTTTCAATGCTCCAATGGCAACTGTAAGAAATTCTAATTTCGATTCGCTATCAACGGTCGCGCTTCATTTTCGTCCAAGATTCTTGTTGCATGACCGAGGCGTTTTACCGGTTATAATACGGTTTCTCAATAATTACTCATACAAAAGAAAATGCGGCTGTCAGCACTCGTGTTAATTATGATGAAATGGAAATCTAGCGTCAGTTATTTTAATTGCAGTGCCAATTTGTTAACGTGATTTTATTTTATAGCATGCAGTTACTATACCTACGTATGAAATGTATTCAAGATTAAACAGGACGAATGTGGGTTTGCAGTCTTTTAATGTTTGTTATGCGACACAGGTTACCTAATTGACTTAATTTTCTTATTGTTTATTTCTAATTATTCTTTCCAATCTAAAGAATCTAAAGAAATATGTATAATTACATTAATATTATTATACATATAATTATATTACTTTCTTTGCGCTTACTAAATTGTATGATGTCAAACCGCGGATTTCAGAATAGTGAATCCAACCATATAAATGCCAATTTTAGCCAGTAAATTCCAATAAGTTCAGGATTTGAGCAATTCTTAATGCTGAAGTCAAGGTTATAGCAGAGCTGATAGAAGTTTTCTATGTTTTGTATGAATTTATGCAAATTTACACAGCAACACGCGCACAAAATATGTTGTTAGCAGCAAGGTTCGTCAGTTCCGTTATCGGATTACGAGATTGAAGGAATTTCTTGGTTCATAATTTTATTCTCTGTAATGCGACTAAGTAGGTACTTAACTACCTAAATATCCAATTTCAACAATTTTGTGAATCACTTCGTCAAAACTTTTGTTTAAAGTATTATTTTGTATATTATTCAAAGCAATGTAATGTTAGTTAGGTAGAAAAATATGTGCATTCTTTTCATTGTATTTTTACATAAGCCTTGCTATTTAAAGATCCTTTCATTTTTGCCTTGAGCAGGTAGAATTGAGGTAAAGGAATTGCGAGATCAATCGTGCACCTGCCTTCGTACCGGATGCGTCATACGAAGTTAGTTGTAACCGACAGGTGAATTTGTTCTACCAGTACCTACATTGGTGTCTGTTTTGTGCATCAAGTACGCCTGGTTAGTTCCACAGACTTGTTTTACGACGACAACGCATTGCAAGGTCAATCTGATCATGCTATATGCATTAAACTTTCACTGGAAACACGTTTGTTAAATGTCAAACCTGTTCAAACCGTTATATTCTATATTTTTTGGGATCTTATTTGAATCTGTTTTTAAAGCATAAGCAGTAAGAAAAATTATGACCTCTAGCAAGATTCGAACCTGCTTACGAGCATTCTCTGGTTTTGTTTTTGAATTTGTTTGTGAAATCGGGTTTCAGTCTAACCAACTTGGAAGAGTTATTGGTGATTAGGTACTGATTAGTTCAAGGGACCCGTGCTCTTATTAGTGGTTGGTGAATTATCAACCAGGTGCAATAACTCACCAGATAACAGTTGAAGCCAGCCGCATATGTGAAAAACTGTTGTTGACTGGCAGAAGAAGAACAACAGCATTGCACATATAGTGAATAAGGCAAGAGTGACCGCTGCACCCACCAGAACAGTCGCTATCTTAAACACTAGTCCGTTTATTGATAGGAAGTCATCCAATTTCCCTTTACAATCTTCTACGGCTTCATCTGCCCTACACACTTGCCACAATCCAAACTTCCTAGGATATTCAGTTTCTAAATCACCGATCCATTCAGGTGTCACAAAAGCCACAATGCTGATTATTGCGTAGCAGATCGTGAATATAGCCCAAAGAACTCCAATAGCTTTCGAATTACGGACGTAGTTGGTCGCGTATAAATGCGAGGAATCCACGTACTCGATTTTCGAACCCATGGTATCCGGTTATTTACAAAACTTTTTTCGAAGCACTTAGTTATTGGTAACACATTTTTGTATTGTCGATATTAACACTGAGTTCTTTGTTTAGCGCGGATAGTATTCATGTCTCGAAGGAAAAGTAATATCGTAATGCACTCGAGGACACGAGAAACACGAAACGAACGAAATGCGAGTCCGCACAACCTCTCGCCGTGCGCCATTCGGTAAAGTGACGCGGAGTGGGGATAAGTGATGAAGCTGCAAGGCAAGATGACCTATTGGCAACCTATTAGAACCTTTTACCTGCTGGTACTGGCTGGCATTGTTGGTGTTTTGTCTCTGTCGTGCTTGCTCACAACCTTTTCATTTTAATTCGCTTTTACGCGTTCTTACTTAATCAATTATATTGCCGATAATCAATCTCATTTTGATTTTAAAAAAATGCCATTATACATTTTCTGATATTTGGATATAATCTAGGTACTTATTAGTAAATACCCATATCGGTTATAAAATGTAAGTTTTCTAAGAATTAATTATTGTTACATAACTTACATTCATTTGTATTTTATTAGACGAAGAACACATTAATGAAAAATATAAATAACAAGCCAGTTTGTCCCACTTTCCTCTTTAAAATTATGATTTGATTACAATTTTCATATACCTACTAAAACAATTTAAAAAACTACGTTAAAAGAAACGTAAAGTAGTTGTCAAAGTCATTTAAGGCTTCGCTCGTTTGCTACATCAAAGTTGTCTATTGTATAAGCATTAGAGTGAGAAAACATTATATAAATATGTTATTGTAAAAGAAAGACAAAGTAACTGATCATGCTAAACAAAACAACAAGTTTCCAATTTCATAATCAGAACAGAAACACACGAGTGACTTTTTTTGTGCAGTGTACATAGCAGTGTTTCCACTTTTAGGGATTTCTCCCTTTTTTAGGGAAACATGACTAGAATTATGTAAGGGTTAGGGACATTTAATTTCAAAAGGGATTTAGGGAGTTTTGGGGAAAATCGAACTTAATGTGGTAAACGTTGCTTATGGTCTGAAACTCGTAATGAATGTAACCCGTCTAGTTTTAATTGACCTATTAATTGTACTATGACCGTAGTTACAGACGACATAGGAACTAAGTCGTATTATACCAACAGTTAGTTTTTTTTAAATTCTGCATTGCAGAATTTGCAGAACAATAGCTACAAAATATTCTATAATCGTCTGAATGAGAGTGCCTATCCAATGTTAAGTGCAGCGAAAAACTGTAAAAGTAGTGCTTCAAATTAGGTTTTTTTTATTATGGCCATGCTCCCTAAATCAAGGAGTTTTGATACTTTTTTAGGGAATTTTAGGGATAATTCGACTACAAACTAGGGAAAAACCAAAATTGAAAGTGGAAACATTGGTACATAGTGTTTTTATTTTTATACTTTTTGTCATGAGAAGAGAGAGAGAAGAGAAGTTTCTTTTTCATTCAATTGCTTGTTTTGTTTTCATTCTTCATGTAAAATAAAATTATCCTTTCGCCTCATTTGCATCATCGTGCAAGGCTTAACTTGTGATCGACATATTGTTACGAATCATTATTTAAATATGTAGAAACCTGGATCGGACGGGACGGACACATTTGTGTAAGATGTCCGCTAAAGATAAGTGGGTTCGCCGGTTTTCTGTCGACGAAACGGCAAAACACAAGAATGGATTCACAATTTACAAGATTACTTCTGTAGTAAGTAGAATTCACTTAGCTACATAACAGGACTCCTTGAGAGCTGAAAGTTCTACTAGAATATGATTTTTTCTTTGGTTCTAAATATACTGACCTTTGCTGTAGAAATTTGCGATTTCCAATCAATATACACAGTTGCAGACCCTTTGACACAGTTTCTCAGCAGTTTAGATCACGTTAATTCAGGATAACAATCGTAAATTAGTAGTAAATAGGGATTCTTAAATTAGGTCAATCAAATGCATACTGCCATATTAATCAAATGGAGCCAGTTGTGACTAAGCAGTCACAATAATTAGATAAGTCTTGCGCAATAACATGCAGTAGTTTGTAATGACCTTCTCCAATTGTTTTGTACTGGCAAATAACCATACACCTGAGTATAGTGTCCCTTTGCATGGATGAACGATCAATACATACCTAAGCAAACATCATACTATGAGATACTTTCTTTAAAAAAAAGGAACATAAGCAGCTAGCATAATGTCCACATTTGCACCAGGTACAGTGAGGGGCAGGTTATTTTCTGACTGATTGTTTTTTTATTATTAATTTTTTGACTATGTTGTATTGTTAACTAATGATTTGCAAAATAAAACGATTAATTTTATTATTACAAGAAAAAAAGAAGGAAATGAGCATAGATCTAGTAATAAAATCTATGGAAATGAAAGAGACATGTCTACAGTTTAGTTCTATACTAGTAAGTAAGTTAGTATAGGCTGAGTGACCAGCACTACTCGAATGTGCTGCTCGAACATAGCTTGACGGTAGTTGTTATAGAAACATAGAACAAACAACCGAGACCAACAATTTAATGTTTCATCCGACCCACGATAGCGCTCAGAAATAATAGGCATGATGACTACTCATTTTTTATTACCTCATATAAAAGCTGATCATCAATAGAGCTTATAAACGAAAACAAAATTCAAAAATAAATAAGTTCTAAGTATTTTAATTTCAAGCTAGATAGAGGGCGCGCTATACTGAGCTATGACATCAAGCCTCAGGCGCGGCATACAAATGCTATACTAACACGTGCTTTGCGAGAAAGTGATACAGCATCCCCTCTCTATCCCCACCTAAAACTTTAAACACTCATATCTTAGAGATTTATAAGCCAATACAATTAATTTTTTCAGTATGTGTAATGTATTTAGTTATATTCATCACTAAGCCTGTTATTTGTCATAAATTAAACATTAGGCCACACGCCTATTGCCACTCATGGTCACCCATCCGAAGACTGTCTGGACTGTCCATTGCTTAACATCGGTGATAGTTTAGAATCACCTAGCTAAGCTGTGCCACAAGTCAGTTATATTCCACTTTCTACAGTATGAAATAATATATCTTTACAATGAGCCCCCTGTCAAATACAAGTTAGTATACTTTCCGCTACATCCTGCCTGTGTCTCTTTGTTTACTAGTTAATTTGGTTCTGGCTCTCGTTTCTTCCACACATTTGCAAGGTGTGGAATATTTTACCTGGAATATATTATTTTTTTTACATTTTGTTACCAACTGATGTACCTGGGTATGTCCTTAAACTGCAACCAGTCCCACCGGAGGACGGGCAGCAGCGTCCTTTTGGTTAACGGTGGTGAGCATTCAGCGATCCCCAAGCCGCCTGCCAAGCGTGGGGATTATGACAACGCCCCTCTATTAAGGGGGAGGCCTTCGTCCAGCAGTGGACGTTTTATGGCTGATGACGAGATATACCTCCTGCTTGTTTGCCACTCCTTAAAAAATAAGCTTGCCTAGGAGAACGAATTTTCTGGCGACTTTGAAACATGCTGATTGTCTGTAATTGAGTAACACCCATTTTACGTATCATAATTATATTATGATAATTAAAGTGTTGGGATTAAATAATACGCTTTAAAAAAATATATACAACTGACTTCAACTTCGAATCCACACACACACACACACCGACAGGGTCCATATGAAACTTCTTTTTGACAATATCTATGTACACTATGGAAGCAATAAATATCTGAATCTGAATCTGAATCTGAATACCTGGATGACATCTTCATATTTTCTAGTAATTTTGATTTTAAAAATCAAACTACTGAACCAATTTCGATAAAATTTATATAGGACCACCTCTGAAGTATAATCATTAAAATCTGTTCATAATTGGTTGTTTGGCTTAACATACATACAAAAAATATATTTAAAACTGTCGAATTGAGAACCTCCTTTTTTGAAGTCGGTTGAAAAGCGTGGGGATTATGGCAACACCCCTCTATTAAGGGTGAGGCCTTCGTCCAGCAGTGGACGTTTTATGGCTGACGAACGATCTACTTAAATTACATTTTTAACGTGTACCCACAAATATTTTCAGTTATTCCCGATTCAATCTCCTGAAGCGGTCTCAACAGTGTCCGTCTGGAAGCGATACAGTGATGTTCAGAGACTGCATAAGAGCATGCGAGCATTGCATGTAGGGCTACATCTTCGAGGAGCGTTCCCTGTACTCCCCAGGCATAGCTACTTCAAACGGTTTCAACCCGAGGTATGATTATAGTTATTATACGATATATATATAGTACTTGTCAACAGCTAAAAGCTTTCATTAGCCATAAGACAAACACGAACTTATAAAACCCCTAACCCTCCCTAACCCTTAAAAAAATCTTCATAGTCATTTTTGGAGGGTTATATTTTCTTAAGCAATTAGTTGCTGAAAAATAGGAAATGACTGAGATAGGTATTTAAACAGTAGACCTAGATTTTATTTTAAAAAAATATTCCTCTAGAGGCATTACCCGGGAAGATAGTAGGGGGAATTGCAGACCGTGATCAATCTTAAAAGCTTCATAGCTAATCAACACACACATCAACAGCCGGAAGACGTCCACTGCTGGACGAAGGACGAGGCCTTCGTCATAGCTAATGCTCCGCACTAATTATCAGTATTAATACCTTTCGTGTAGATATACAAATTAGTGCTTCGTATTAGTAAGTGACAGTGCAAGTGAATAGCACGCGATCCTAGAACTAGTCCTAGAACGAAATTTACTAAGTGACAAGTGTCATGTTATCTACAGATTCGTACTAATGAGAAGTACGAAGCCCGTGTAGCCTATGCATTATTACAATAGTGCCAACAGAATTATTCAAAGCTTGTGTAAATGTCTTATCTCTTTCCGTTATAGGTGATTGGAGAGAGAGCTAAAACACTGAAAGATTTACTGGAGTTTGTGGCTGAACACAAGCTCCTATTCACAAGCACTGATTTTGTAAACTTTCTACAGGTAAATAGCACAAGAGAAATATCTTAATATACACTAGGGTTCGTTTACAGTAGTGACTTTGGTTTATATGATTTTGGTGTTCCTAAAAAATCACCATAAACAAGCAACAGACGATTCAGACACTCTGTGGACAGGTGACATGTTCAGAGTCGCTTATTATGTTATAGCAACAAGCTTTTCACCTCATCATCAGCCCGGAGATGTCCACTGCTGAACGAAGGCCTCCCCCTTAGACCGCCACACTGTACGACAACCTGCCATTTGCATCCACCGGTTGCCCGCGACTTTTACAATGTCGTCGGTCCACCTAGTGGGAGGCCCCGTCTATGTTGAGGGTGGTACCTGACCTGCTACCTAGTCCAGGAATAGAAGAGCTGCCGGGGACTAGGGGCCATTGGTTGGGTGTGTCTGTCATATTGTGGGGGGGGGGGGGGCGTCTGCCAAGCGTGGGGATTACGGCAACCCTCTGTTAAAGGGGAGGCCTTCGTCATAGATTGAGTATTGTACTTAATCTATGCCTTCGTTCAACAGTGGACGTTTTCTGGCTAATGTCGATGGTAAATCTCATTAGAATGTCATCATCTCATTTAATGAATGTTGTTTATTTTATTTTAAATTTTACTTTTTGTATATATTTGTGTTCTACATTATTATGGATGGGTCAGTACACTAACCTAACCTAAAATAACGTTTAATAATCATAATTAAAATTTAATTAGTCCTGTAGGTCTGCTAGCTACATGATTTAATGAATATACCATTTATTTGGTTCCAGACTGGTTATCCGGAACCGGAAGTGCAGCCGGGTGGGGTAATCAATGCTATCAGATCATCGCTTCACCTCCCTATTGAGGAAACACCTCCTCTGGAGTATCAGACTGACGATGATGATGTTAGGAGTCCAACTCGCACAGGTACCAGAATCTATCTTATCATCTATACTATTAGTTATTAGTATTCTAAAGTGATAATCGCCAAATAGTAGTGTGCAAGCATTACTGTGTTCCGTGTGTGTGCTAGAATTGCGAGCTTGCGAACACAATCCTGCGCCGCACTGCACTGCGCTCGTCTCCCTGAGATATTAGATGTTCAATCTCTTCATACCCAGTAATTTCTCTGGTAACATTGCTCTTCAAACCGGAACACAGTAATGCTTGCACACTACTGCTTGGCAGTTGAATAACTAGCAAAGGTGTGGTACTTCCCGAGGCGGACTCTGCAGTAGAGTCCTGTCACTACTACGACTGGTTTACATTTTTTAAGCCCAGGTCATGACTTGATATTGTAATTACGTGACTGCTTTAGAGCATCTTATCATAAGAACAATGTGAAAAGACTATGATTCCTCACATATTACTTCCTAAGCTCGTGCAATGACTGAATGTTGAATTGTTAAGTTCTCAGCTCTACACTAACAGAAAATAAACTTTTGAAAAAAAAAATAGAACCAACTTCAACTTCGAATACCTGGATGACATCTTCATATTTTCTAGTAATATTGATTTAAAAACCAAACTACAGAATCGATTTCAATAAAATATATATGGGACCACCTCTGAAGTATTTATTACCTACCAAACAAAAAAAGAATCAGTTCATAATAGGCTAGATGACTGGTATTTTTTATTGTCCTATTAAAATGTGGCCCATAAATATAGCTGATTAATGAACAGAAAATGAAAATCTGATCAAAAATAAGCAACTTATAAGCATTTTAATATCATGCTAGACAGAGAGGCGAACCAGCAAATTGTGACGTCAGTTCTCTGTACGCCATATAAATTCTATTCTGACAAGTAAGGCGTGACGTCATTTTTTGTTTTGTGGGAAAGGGACAGAGTTGTCTCTAACAAAAACTTTAAACGCTCATATAATAATAAAAATAAATAATAAAGCCTTTTATTTCCCGTTTTCACTTTTACATTTATGCTAACACATTATATCAAACTTATTATATACTAACTTTAGCTAAGTATTGTGTTTTATTTTTTGTGTACGTACGTTTTGTGTATGTATATATTTATATATTTTATACTTTTATTTTTGTTATAATGATAGAATAGGCGTGTGGCCTAATGTTTAATTTATGACAAATAACAGGCTTAGTGATGAATATAACTAAATACATTACACATACTGAAAAAATAAATTGTATTGGCTTATAAATCTCGGAGATATGAGTGTTTAAAGTTTTAGGTGGGAATAGAGAGGGGATGCTCTATCCCTCTCTCGCAAAGCACGTGTTAGTATAGCATTTGTATGCCGCGCCTGAGGCTTGACGTCATAGCTCAGTATAGCGCGCTCTCTGTCTAGCTTGAAATTAAAATACTTAGAACTTATTTACAAATAAAATACAATTATACACTAATATTAAATTATAACTAACTAACAACTAAATAAAACCTACCTAGTAAAAACAAACCCTACATAATAAAAATACAAAACTTAAAATTTAAACTAAAAGCCCCGTAGATGATGGAAAGGTGGCCAGAATGCTGGCGGCATTGCCACGTTGGATGGCAATGCTAAGTTTTTGACCAAAATATACGCCAGCATTCCGGTCACCTGACACCTCGACTAAACGTTTCGCCAGGTCCCTATATAAAACATGTGCGGCCGGCCCCCAAGGTCCCAAAGTCTACCCCAAACGGCACAAACATGTACAATCTGTCAATCTGTGTAATGAACTTATTTATTTTTTAATTATTTTAAATTTAGTTTTCGTTGATAGGCTCTATTGATGATCAGCTTTTTTATGAGGTAATAAAAAAATTGTAGTCATCATGCCTATTATATAATCAGGAACCCTTCTCAGGTGAAGGCCTCCTCCAAGGTTTGCCATCTTTCTCTGTGTTGCGCTATTTGGATCCATTGTGGCCCCGCATTTTTTTTACTGTCGTCATCCCATCTTGTATAAGGTCTTCCTTTGCAGCGCTTACCTTGTGCCTCTCCATGTGGTTACTGTTTTGGTCCACCTGTGATCTGTGAGGCGCGCTATGTGACCTGCCCATTTCCACTTCAATTTTTTGTGCGTGGCTTAGAGCATCAGAAACGCTCATATATCAGAACATTAAATTTATTTTTTCAATAAACTATATTAACTTAAATTCTTCATCAAAGCTATTGGTTCCAACGATATAAACATCAGTCATGACCCTATTGGCGGAGTAAACGCGTAACATACATACAAAAAAAAACTGTCGTACTGAGAACCTGCTTTATGAAGTCGGTTGATAAATGTTTCGTTTACAGCACGACAATTAGAGGAAAGGCTACCGATAAGCATCGATGAAACAGACTTCATATCCCAAATACCTATATACGAAGCGGCTGACGTCATAATACGGCATTCACCGAAAGACACAACAAAAACCGACAGTTTCGAGTCTCTCTCCTCAATAGAAAGCTTCGACAGCGACCTCTATGAGGAACTAAACAAGTTGACCATTAAAAAAAGCAAGCCGAGCATCAAAAAGTCAGTGATGCCTGATTTAATAAACTTTGACATTCCGTCTACTTCAAAATTTGATGATTACCACACCATGCCTGATGTTGATGTTTCAAAATCAGAACATTGCAATACTATGCCTAAGGCTCGAAATTCAAAATTCGAATATTCAAACACTGGCAGCATAGATTCTGAGACGGTATCTCTCTCTTCAAATTTGGAATCGGCTTCTTCGATGTTTGAATTGGAGAGGCGGAGTAGTTCGAAACTGTCATTGTATAGCAAGAGGAGTGTGCTGTCCCTATCTAATGTGGAGTGTAAAACGAAGACGGAAGATAGTTACGTGTTCGAGGCTGGTTATATGTTGAATTTGGCGGCGAGATGTGAAGATTTGGGTGATTTTCAAAGAGCCTTCGAATGTTACAAGTCTGGTATTGAAAAAATGCTGATTGGAGTTCAGAGTAAGTACTTTTTTTTTTTAGTTTTTTTGCATCGCACATTTTGTATTCTGCCAGTGTCAAGTTTTTTTTATGTTTAAATTAAAATCAAGTCAAATATGTCATGAAATCACAGCCAGTCACACGAAATTAGTCATAGTCGAGTCCAAGCCATGCCCTAGTAAAGTTGTGGCGACTTTACTATAAGATTCTACGGAGTTTTGACAACAACACGAAAATACATGTTTCACCACATTATATCACTTGCCCACACTCGTGCATGTAATTCAACACTCAATGAATAAAACACCACCATTGTTAATCATTAATTCGTGAAATAACACAAGTTTACGAAAATATTAGAATGCAACGACATGATTTTTCCGTGTTCCCGCCAAAACTCTCCGAGTAAGTACTTGCATTGGTGAACTGCTGTTAATCATGAAAAAAATGTACACCCTTTGGAAAAGTTAATTTCCTGCATCCCGTGGCCCTATATCTAAAAGAGGGTGATTGGTACATATTCCACCACGCCATTTCCATTTTGTCAGTAATACAACCGCCAAGCAGTATTGTGCAACATTACTGTTTTTCGGTTTGAAGGGCAATGTTACCAGATAAATTACTGGCGATTTCACATCTAATATCTCAGGGTGATGAGCGCAGTACAATGCGACGCGAGATTGTATTCGGAAGTTTACAATTTTTATTTTATTTTTTAATGTGATATAATATAACGGCTTGCGTTTGACTGCCATCTCGTCTGATGATAAACGAAGATGCAGTGCTGCAAACGTGCTCCATCGTAGGATGGAGCACGTTTGCCTAGAAGAAACCGATTCACTCGCGACTTGAAGACACCCAGATTATAATTATCGGGAAACACCCACTCGGGCAGCGCTACCCGCGTTACTGCTACGTTTAGCAGTTCGAATAAAGAAAGTGGAATCAAACCGTTTCGTACGAGCTTTTGATGTATCGACCATGAAACCGTGTCGCTTTTTCGAGGTCCTGGCCGTCCGATAGAAGAATGGGCTGGGGGGAATAAGATCATGCAAAACCGAAGCACACTCTCCGAAATGTATCCGATAAAATACCGATAGGATAGCTACAATTCTGGCACTGCTACTGTTATGGGCAGATGTAGTGTGTTTGTGTGTGTGTGTGTGTGTGTACTCCATTTAATTACATCACATCAACAGCCAGAAGACGTCCACTGCTGGACGAAGGCTCTAACAAGATCCACTCCACGAATTTTTAAACAAAAGCCCTAATGTAATATTGTGAAATAAAAAAATTACTAAACGATCTCCTATGATCAGATTCAATTAGAAAACCGCAATCTAAAGTCATTATTGATTAACATCGTACTTAAGTATATATAGATGTCTGTAATATCTAATAATAGAACCATGAAAAAAAATCGTCAATCCGTTCCAATCTCTCTATTATTCCGAAAAAATAGCATTTTATTTTATTTGGATTGCTGTATCTGCTGAATTAATTCTGCCATATAGTTGCAATTTATTTCACTAAGGAGACTTATCTGCAAAAAATTTGATAGGTTATATTAATTCGCTTAATTCACTATGTTAACTTCTATCACTAACAATCTTACCTTGACTTGTTATTTTAATAAACCCATGTAGTCTGCACCTATAATTGTGGTGACGTTTAGCTAGTAACTAACATACCATGTATCAGATGTGGGAAATGACGTACATCATGTTGGTATTCTTAATAAATAAATAAATAAATGAACCGTAACATGTAGAATTTAAGATAGGTATTTTTTTTTTTTTTTTTTTTTTTTTTTTTTTTAACAGGCATAAGCCTTTATTAACTACAACAAACTACAATGACTACTTAGCCTACTACACAACAAAAAACAAAAGGATTGTATCCAGACCGATGAAAGTCTAGAGACAATCCAAATGCTCAAACCCACTACCAGTCGGCAGCGTACCCAGCATGCTGGCGGCATTGCCACG